>BMAU01001093.1:0-732067 GCA_019973935.1 Trichonephila clavipes | reverse complement strand
CAGTCCACTGCGTGTGTTTACTGTGTGTGTGTGTTGAGTCAATTCAAAACCAATTAAAAGTATTATGTGTTTTAGGTATTATAAACGGCACTGTCTCAACAGCTGTGTTAAGTACACTCAGGAACATTGAAAATAGCGACCCAAGAAGGAAGCTAAGTACAATCGCGAAACTTTGCAAATAAGTACAGTGTAATGTGATATGCAAATGATCCAAGTTTTGTGCCAATACCCATGCTCATACACGCCGAGGTGGCACTAAAATCAGGAAGAGGGTGCTATATAAGCCAGCGCAAATTCGAAGATTCATAAACGTGACGATTACCCGCCGATTGTAGGAAGACTTTGGTAAGCAAAACATGCCAGGTAAACGTGCTAGAAGACATTTCTCACAGTTGAGCGAGTTTGAGAGAGGCCTGATAATCGGGATGAAAACTGCAGGCTGGTCGACGCGCCGTGTTGCTGACCAGGAGGATCGTTCGGAGTATGCCGTTAGAAATTGTTGGGAGCAGTGGAGACGAGAAGGTACACACGCAAGGAAAACCGGATCTGGAGCGACCAGGAAGATCACGAGGAGAGAGGATCGAAGGATTGTGCGGCAAGCACTTGTGGACCCCACAGTGACTCGTTCATCGATACCTGCAGACGTAAGCGTAACAATTGTTCCACAAACAATTTCCAGACACCTTGCAGAAGCAAATCTTAAATCCAAGCGCCCTTTCCGTGCACTCCCTTTAACACGGGAACATCGGCAACTGCGTCTACAGTGGTGCCATGCCAGATCAATGTGGAATGTCACAGATTGGCAAAAGGTTGTGTTTAGTGCTGAATCCCGGTTTTTTTGGGGACAGATGATAACCGTGTACGGGTGTGGAGGCGCCCTGGTGAGCGGTACAATTCCCCCACACTGTTCTACGTCACACTGCCCGCACAGCTGGTGTAATGGTCTGGGGGGCCATAGCCTATGATAGCCGGTCCACTTTAATTGTGATGCGTGGAACCTTAACGGCCCAACGTTACGTTGATGATAGTCTTCGACCCCATGTAGGACCTTTCCTAAATGGTCTCCCAGGGGCAATTTTCCACCAAGATAATGCTCGTCCGCATACAGGAAGAGTTGCTCAAGACTTCCTACGTCATTTACAGACTCTTCCATGGCCGGCCCGCTCCCCCGATTTGTCCCCTGTAGAGCACGTTTGGAATCAACTAAAACGGCAGATGCCATCGTGTCACTCTGTACATGATTTAGAGTTGGCTGTTCAAGATTTGTGGGCGCATCTGCCACAGGACGACATAAGGTGTCTAATCAACTCAATGCCGGACCGTGTGGCGGCATGTATTGCAGCTGGAGGTGGTCCGACGCGCTATTGAAGTTGCCCAGTATTTGTGTCGTTGCACACCCTGTATTCGTTTAATTGTCTTGTTTTTGAGATCAACTGAATCTCTCATCCGTGTCATTATGTGTATTAAATTTCATTTCAATCCGATGCTTTCTTCTTGGGTCGCTATTTTTAATGTTCCTGAGTGTATTTGTATCACCAACTGAGCCCGAGAATGGTAAATTAAGACTGGAGGAGTGAAAAGAAGTAGAAAGAGAGCCACACTGAGGGTAAAATTTGTGAGGTTGTAGGGATTATTTAGTTTAAGTGGTTGTAAAATAAAATTTTTGTAATTAATTGAGAAGGTGTTGAAGTGGATCAAATGAAAGGAGAGTGATATCAGCAACATTTCTCTTTTTAATAAAAAAAGTAGTCTCGTCGCAAAATATAATTAAGAAGTTAAAAAACTAAAGCAGGAACTTTCAGAAGAAAAATAAGCTACAAGCAGAATTATTAAATATTAACCAAATAAAAGGAATAAAATTCTTTTTGGAAAGCTAAATAAATATTTAAACCGTATGAGTAAAAACTATTCTTAAGAATATTTTTTAATTTTCTATGTAGTTATTATATGATTAAAATATTAATTCTTCCTCTTGTTTACGTTTATGGGTGCAACGGTTAGCAGTATCAACAACTGAGATTGTTCTAGATTAAGAAACGAGGAAGCATTAAGTAGAATCTCCTATACGAATACTAATTAATTTTATGGGAGTACTACTACATAATTCTGTTATCACAACTGCAATAATATAAGTGTGCAAACCCGTATCTAATCATCCCGATTTTTTTTTTTTTTTTTTTTGCTACTGCATCCGTTTTTACAGCAAGTCTCACAGGTAGAACAAATATCTTATTCTTTGTCTTAGATAGAGGAAAGTTGATGAATTTCGTTACAAAGGCAGAATGATGCTATTTGTTCTCTACCTTTTTCTGAAATAAATGAACACTTGTCAATTCAATAATGTGGTTTGAATTTGAGATTTGTTATTTTTTTTAAAAAAATTCAATGTGTTCCAAAATACATTTTATTCATAGCAGCTCACTTGTGTTTTGTCCTTATGCAGATGCTTTTATTAGTCCTTCAGTTGTCTTACTCTGACCTTAACGATTTTATCTCATTTCGAGACCTTTCCCTGATCCATCAAGGATGTGAAAAATGTCTCTCTTTTGATCTTTATAGATGCTGTTACATTAAAACATGTGTGTAAAACATGTATTTCAGTTTCAAAAATGAACGCATTGAATTGATTATATAAGATAGTATCTAGCATTGGCTAATTCTTTTAATATGACTGAGAAGACTTTTTTCAATTCTTACTATTAGTTCACAGTGTCCCTATATCTTGTTCAAATTTTCAACAATTAATAAAATACATTTTTTAAAGCGCTCAATTGAGCTGAAATTTTATATACACGATTATTTTAAATGACAATACGTAATTTAATTATAATTAATAAAAATTAATTGATTAAATATTAATTATTCAAAAAATTACAGATACAGCCACGTTGGCATTATTTTTGGTGACCTAGCTACACCATTTTGGCGACTTGTGTCAAAACTTTATAAGTTTTTTTTCTCACATTTTAAAGCACTCATTTGAGCTGAAATTTTCTACACACGATTGTTTTGGGTGACAATACGATAATTTAACTATGACTAATTAAAATTAATTGATTGAAACCAATTATTTAAAGAATTACAGATACAGTCACGTTGGCTTCATTTTTAACGACTTGGGCCAAAACTTTAAAAGATTTTTTTTTCTCGCGTTTTAAAGCATTCAGTTGAACTGAAATTTTATATGCACGATTGTTTTCGATGGCAATACGATACTTTTATGATAATTAATAAAAATTAATTGCCACCTTATATTGTGATTCTGTCATATGTATATACATATTTATATTAATTGTAATTATTTGATAAAAAGTAACTAAAATAAAATTTTTCTTTGTTGACCAAAGTAGAAATTCACTTAAGACATTTTTTTAATATTATTTTATTTACTTTCAACACTTTATATATATAAGAGTACAATAAATTACTCATAATTCTTTCATCTTTCGTATTTGTACAAAAGCAATATTATGGAATATATATATATATATATATATGATACATAATTTTATATCAATTTATTACATTTCAAAAAAGTAAAATCTTTAGAATACTTATTAATTACTGAAGTAACATTTTCAACTGTAAGGCAAGAGAAGTAATTTGGGAAAAAGATTGTTTTTCCACGCAAATTGTGAACAAATAATATATGTTTTCATTTAATCCCTTTTAAATAGTTATATCAACTAGAAATTTCCTTTTTAAGACTTTTAATTTAATATGCTGCTTGAATTTCGCTTCAAGAAGGAAACAATAACATTCGTCATTTGAAAATGAGATGGATTTCATATTTGATACGTGAAAGAAAGGGAGAAATTTTATGTAAGAGAGGATATCTCTCACAGTTAGTGGCGTAATGGAGAATATCAGCCCCCATCCACCGCAAAGTCAAGTTTGGGGTCACAAGCCGTATCTTGCAAAGGATTGCAAAATCATAACATCGGGGTTTGGGCACCCTAGAATCATGCCCCCGAGATGCGGAGGTTGCGGGGGTACGTTACTCACAGTTCTATCATTTAATATTTATTTTATCTGATATCGATAATATTTGGTTACAACATATGCATAAAGAAGGATTATAGAATTTTTTTTGTCTTATCAAAGACCATCTTTGTAAAAAAATATAAGATAACTTCTCTAATGGTTGACTTATGAACAAGTTGATTGACATGAGGTTTTTGAGATACCCTGTGATGTGATATAGTTATCTATATCATCTAAAAGTTCGGATACATCTTGATGTTAGATCTGAAACAGATGCAAATTCCTCCTTGAATTTAAAAATAAGCTCCCCTTTTTTTTAATAATACTGTAGAACCTTGGCAGGTTGTCTATCCACAGGACTGGAACCAACAAGTAAACATGGCTATATCTTTCAGTGTATCTCTATGCTTTCTTAAAACAAATGTTCTTGAAGTTTTATCAAACGCATGGTGTTCTAAACGTTCAAATTTTCAACAGCGATTATAAGCTTTTCACTAACTGCACTTGTTTTCAACCTCTGCATGATGTACTCACCAGTTAGAGAAGTCCTTCACGTTGAAAGTTTTACGTGACTCAATACTTCGTGAAAATCGTAAATCACGATTTTCAAAGGATTGTATAAATCACGATTTCCACAAAATTGGGATAAGTAATTGCATTTAGGCTTAATGTGGTGTATGTCAGAGAGAAAGACTTAAGATACTATTACAATATTACAGTTAAGGAACTCTTGTAGAGTGGTTTCAAC
Organism: Trichonephila clavipes; assembly: GCA_019973935.1. Lineage (NCBI taxonomy): Eukaryota > Metazoa > Arthropoda > Arachnida > Araneae > Nephilidae > Trichonephila > Trichonephila clavipes. The sequence goes on along the minus strand of BMAU01001093.1, from coordinate 727,335 downwards.
TGCAGAATTGTTGATAACTGATATTGTGTTTACAGTCCAAATAGTTGAGTGATCGATGTTTAGAGGCTGGTTCTTTACGTCAGAATTGTGAATATCAAAACACTGCTTCAATTAATTACGACTGAAAACAATTTTTTTAAATTCGAAATATATTTTTGCATAATATTGCTAGTGTTGTTACGACGACAGGTTATTCAGAGTCTAATCTTAACAAAATATTTTCACAGAAGTTTTGAAACACACACACAGACAAGTCATTTACGTATAATATTTATAATAATGATACTAACTTAAGCTAAAAATCACCAGGTTTGTGCATAAAATTCAATTTTTTTAGTTTTAAATTGGGCAAGTTTAGCAAGTTTTAAAGTCGCCAACAAGAACTTAAATATCATAATATAGTACTACTATATGTTAACTATAATGTAGTTTGGCACATCACAGAAATATTCAGTTTTTACTGCAATATTTGTAACCAGAATACTTGTATTATGAAGTCTTATCGCGGTATCAATAGAGGCCTGGTTTTTAGGTATATCCTTTTCAGTAGTATTCCATCTCTTTCAAATATTGTTTCTCATACCAACCTGAAAACGTTTTGGCCAAGGAGTTTTCTCAACTGGAAAAATTAATGAAAAAGCTTCTTAGTTATATAAATTATTTTTTAAAACAAAAATTGGCCTTTTGAAGTCAATCTTGATTAAGTAACTACGAGAACTCAAAATATAATCAAGCAGAAATTATTTTAATAATGAAAATTTAAATTAATAACCATTTCACACTGAAAGAGTTCATTGTACTCAATAATATTTTTAATTACTTCAATTTAAGAGTGGAAAAATGCTTTAAAATGAAACCGAAACCAAAACCTTAACTCAAAAAAAATTCAAATATCTCAAAAACTAATTTCTTATCAGATCTGAAAATTGGTGGAAGCTGCACAATGATATGGTTCACAAAAAAATGCAAAAAATGGTATATTTGAGATTTGTAGAGTAAGTACTACTATGTAGCCTTATACAGAAGTAACTACACCGAGTGAGTAATACACAGAAAATGGAGGGAAAACAGTTGTGATTGATTATCGCCTCTTGAGAATCTTTTTTAATATGTGACCCTGTCTTGAATAGTCGGTTTTGATTGATTACACTTTACTTCTGTGTTGAGCGTTCTCAATAAAGATGGAATAGCAGCATGGACGAATTACACGAATCTACCTTGAGAAGACAATCACGATAGTTTCAGTCTTCAAAATCATGCTCATGGCTTAATGGTTTGACTGCAGCTGACAATCAAATAACGTATTTTTAAGTAAATAGTTTTTTTTCTACCTGAAGCGATAAACCTGTTTTAGAAAATGTGTGGTGGAGATTATTCATAACCTGATAAATTCTTTTTAATTAATCGACCGTGCAATAAGGCCATGCTCTCGTAAAATATCTGTTAGTTATATTAAAACATAAGTATAAATTACTTTGTAAAACACTTACTAATAAGGGCTATCAAAGTTTTTTAATTATAATTACTTTAAAAGTAGTTTAGGCATGTGAATGTTACTGTACGTTCTGATTGAATCAACATATCAATAATTAACGTTTAAAAATGAACCTAGAAACAAAGACGTTATAGGTATTGTTGCTATTATGTACTAGAATTTTAATAGTAACTAATAATCAAGCAATATATAACTTGTAAAAAGTTACAAAATATACAAATGAAAGTGAAAGAAATTTTTTATACAAAAATTAGAATTCATTTTGAAGGTCTCACTCGGACAGCTTTAGAGGAAGCCGATTTTCTGTACTTTTTCAAACGTTAATAAAATACAGTGGAAATTCTAGAATAAACCACTTATTTGTGCCTACCATCTCATTAACTTGGTTAGATTTTTATAAATTCTCAATATATATTTTATAACATTCAAGGACAGCCAACCTTTCTATGCTGACCACTACTATAATTCGCTTGTTGACCATTGAGCTTATAATTTATCATAAGTTTATATCTTCTATAACTTGACAGAATAAGTACACCACAAAAAGGACAATTTTCCACAAGTTCAATTATTTCATAATAAATAAAACATTATGTGACCTAAAATCTTTTTTCAATATTCAAGAAATACTGGCAACTATAGTGTTTCACCCAAACTGTAGGTTTGAATGAAGGAAGTTCGAAAGATAGATATATGAAAAATACATAATCAACTATGCTATTTTTAATGAGAGCATCTAGTGAAAAGGGAATGATTCGTGGAATTTTTAACCGGTTACTTGAATTAAGTCTTTCATTATAAACGAGTATAAATAAAAATATTTTTAAAATTTTCTGTAAACACACACACACGAGCACACACACACACACGAATACACACGAACACACACACGAACACACACACGAACACACACACGAACACACACACACATTGTTCCATTGATCGGGGTTCAAAGATTTTATGCCATCAGTCTCAAAGAGCAAGACAGTTCTTCAGGAGCGATGGAAGTTTATTGTCGAAAAACAATCCTTGAAATACAGGATACAACAGCAATATTCCCAGAATAAATCCCAGAAGGCCTTCACGCCTTCTACGGCGCTCAGACACAACAATCAGTGACTAAAAATACAAATACGTAATAATTCAGATTATTAGCAAGCACTTGCTCGTCCAACTCAACAGCCGAAGCTAATCGCTGGTCAACTTTTCAACGAACGATCAAGACAATACTACTCTTCAACGGGGAAAACAATGCTACTCAATTTCGGCGGCCGACTCCCTATTCATCGTCTGCAAGGATTTTTCTCGAAAAATTCACTTTCGCCATAGATCGTGATGTTAGCAGATTTCCAGTAGAATTTTCACGGTCGCGAACTCACCCAAAATGGTCATCAAGTCACCAAAAATGATGACAACTTGGCTGTATTGCCAAGATTTCGCCAAGTTTCCATTGAATCATCATTATAATGTAAGGAATGGCATTGCTTGTGAATACTACAATTTTAACATGACAATAAAACAACACATCCAGATATAAGTTATTTACACTATTTTAAGCATTCAGTACACAAAAAATATGTAACAATATATACAGAAAGAGAGAGAGATATTGATATAGATAAATGTAGAGAGATCGATGTATAAACAATTTCTTCAAAATGAAAACAAGTAATTTTAAATGATGAATTTAATAGGTTTTTTTTTCTTTTGATAATTTTGAAATGTGATGAAATTACAAAGACTCGAAAATATCCGTAAGCATTGGCAACGATTTTTGAATGGCAGCTTTAAATTTGTATTTAAATTACTGAATCGGTCAATAATTGGTTTATTGTTCTTTGATTCGAGCGTGATCTTAACATTTTTGAATGCTTCTTTAGGTATGTAACCTTTTCATTTATAATTATCTTGATAAAACAATGTTGATTAGAATTCCTATCCATTATACTTTACAGGAATTCCCTTAGTATTACATACAGAAAAGGGGGAAATTGGTTAGAGAGAGAGAGAGAGAGTCTTAAGCTCACTGGTTAAACCTCACGTTTTTATAAAGTAGCCCTCAGTCTGTAATGTTTATAATACTGTAGCATCTATCTTTTTATTGTTTCTAAAATTCCAATTATCTGTTTTAATATTTAGTATTCAAGTCATTTATATATTTCAAATAGAATATATTTTAAAAATTTCCCATTCCCACATAATTTGAATTTTGCAAAGAATTTCTTGGAAAATATATGAAATCCGGTTATCTTGGAAATCATACCAGATTGTGATCACAAATTCTTTGTTTTAAGGAATTCGTGCGATGCAGCTGGACGAACAGGCATTATTTCAAAATAGCTTCGTGGATAGTTTTCCCAATCTATTTACACCTGAGAAGTTTATGTACGATTATCTCTAATTCAGCTGAAATCAACATTATTTTATGAATGATGAAATTTCTGTCTGATATTAAAATTTTTGCATGAATTTTTCACGTTTTAGTGATACTTTTGCTTTTAAGTGCAATAAAACATTCTTAATAAAAATCAGATTTGCCAATTCGTTTCATTATTTTATCTACATTTAAAAAAAGAAATATATAGTGCATATTACACACATATATATAGTGCATGTAATTATTACATTTTAAGAATTAAATACATAGCTTAAATAGTTTTGTTTTCCGGTTCTGATATTTGAGACATATACCATTATTAACATTGGCGTAACGGATTATGTTAGCGCCCCCCCTGCAAAGTCAGATTTTCAACTCCAAGCCCAAATACGTACTTGGCTTCAGTCAGGCTTTGTCACCCCCATGTACGTCATGTACGATACGCCACTGCTTATTAATATACTATTTCTTTTAAAATTGGCCTGTGTTTATTTTTTTAAAACATAATCAAACTGCTGTAAAATTCGGCGTATAACGTGCACTTTAAGCACAAAAAATAAGGTTGAAATTTATGGGTATAAAAATGATAGTTTTAAAAAAAAAGAGATGAGCATAAAAAGAATTATCATCTATATAGATCAAAATACTGTTTGTTTAAAAGAAATGACATTCTTTATGAACTTAAAGGGTTATATTTCTAGAAGTATACTATTCTTTTAAAAAAAACCGGGAATCCCTCGAAAAAATGACTTCAAAAAATAAGAAACGTATTCAAGGACGTAAGAAGGACGTATTCAAACATTGATATGTCCTTCGTAAACAATACAGTTGAACCTGTTTTTGTCCGGTTGATAGGAACCTCACAAAAAAATATTAAAAAATTTCATCAATTCTTACATATAATAAGTAAATTCGTCGAAATACTGCAGAATTTTTTTTTATGTGGTAGTACAAAAATAAAATCGCATAAAAAAAGGACGGTACAAAAACAGGTTCTTCTGTATACCTAAAAATTAAAAAAAAAAAAAAAAAAAAAAAATACAGCTTGAAAGTATAGATGCGCATTGTGCGCCGATGTGTGTTATACGACAGATTTTATGGTAACTATATTTTAATATTTCCGATTTCGCATCATCAGAGCTGAGGGAAAGAAACCGGGCTTTAAAATTACATTGTGGCTATTAGTCTCTACCTACATGGTGCCGCAGTAAAAAGTGATACCAGTACCCGGAGAATGTTCTTGGTCTGCAATAGTAAAAATACTAATCCACAACCCCATTTGGAAAAAAAAAAGTTTTATACTTCTGAATTATTCTTCCATTTTAAAAGGAAACAAATTATTAAAACCACTAAGATTTTCAAAAGTAAAAATTAACTGTTCAATGCCATGATATATATATTTTTTGAGAGTAGTTTAAGTCTCATTTATATATAAAAAACATCCAATGGGTATGGAATAGATTACAAAGCAAACTTTCATGGACTAAGAGGTTTAAGCTACATTACTAAGCAGTTATAGCTCGATTATATCAGACAATAATTTTTTAACTTTAAGAGTTCCATGAAATGATAATTTTGATGTAATATATTGACAAAAACAAACAAGTAAGTAGAAATATCAATATGATTAAAATTTATTACAGGGAGCATTTGTGTGTGCACTCTACTACTTACAAGTTACATGATTAATTGTAAAAACTGTAATTATCAATTTTAAGAGCCATTTTTTTAAAAAATAAAAGCTTTCTCTTCTGATCGTAAGTAGAAGATGTTTTTTTATGATATATTTTAAGTAACGAAGGAAAAAAAACAAATAATTCCGCAACTGTTTCCATAATGCGTTCATTAATCGTACTAGGCTTATAACCAAAACATTTACTTATTTTAAGTCTCTTTGAATTTGAGCTGCTTAAAAAGTAAACCTCAATTTCTCATTTTATTCTCTGCTCGCTTTTAAGCTGTCACATAAATGTAGTACTATGGAACAATTACGTCAGCACAGATATATCAAACAGGTAACAGTAAGATTGCTCTTTTAAAGTATTGTACAAAATACTTCATAGCAGAAATAAGGAAAAAAGATTTTTAACAAATTTTTATTTTGAGGGATTCAAGCGCTGGAAATACATTATAGCGTTAGAGAAGACAAAAACTTTTAACAGAAAATCTTTAACTTTAAAACTATAAATAGTTATTCAGTTAACATTGTTGTTATGAAATGTTGAATGAGTTTACTTTTTATTTAAATGTTGAAGGAATTTTTAAGGAAAAGATTTGTAGTGAAATATTTAAAATTTATTGAAAAAAGAAAAAAAAATACACATTTGCAGCAATATTGTAGGAAAGGTATAAGTTGTACTAGAGAAATTAGAAAAGGATCGCAAACATATCTTGTATCATTTCTGTAGTGACGTAATGGAGAATATTGAGGCCCCTTGCAAACTCAGGGCTTGGACCCCAAACCCGTATAGGTACTTTGCGTTTGTCAAGATTTGGGCACCCTCGCAATGCGGGGTTGCAGGGGTGTACGTTACGCCACTGTTCTGTACATTTTTCAGTGGCGTAGTGGAGTATTTTAGAACCCCCTGCAAAGTCACACAGGTTTTGGACTCTAAAAAATAACTTAGAAAGGATTGCAAAACCATAGCATAAGATAGGCTTGGGCTTCCCTAGAATCCTGCCCCTCCCCTCGAGATGCGGGTGTGTACGTTATGCCACTGTTATTTTTCGTCAAATATTTAAATGTTATAAAATGAGAGGTTAGTAAAATTAAGAAAAATTCAAATTAGTACCCATAACATATAATAGATGGCGAGATGAGCAAGTTGCCAATCGACCTTCGAAACAACTGCAGAGAAATGGGAGGGAAATAAAAGAAAATCGAAAGCTTGATTGAAGCATTGTGCTGCCATCTTATGACATATTTAAGCATTATAAATACTACTCTTTTATTTTCTGGGAAAGAAAGAAAAAAAATTACATGTATCCATTGAAATTAAAAAGTATTTAAAAAAAATACCTGAAAGTAAAACTTTAAAAAAAGAGAGGAAATAATAATAATATTCAAGACGGGGAATTACAGTAATTTATTGTTTCTTAATGTATTTCAGATTCAATTCAGCAATTGATTCTGAAATACATTGAGAAACAATAAATTAATATAGAATTCATTATCCTTATTAATCTGGAATACATTATCCTATAAAAAATTCTGTGTTGAATACAGTTTTACTCACTAAGTACATAAATAAAGTATTGCTGTTGCGAAATGTAGGATGATATTGAGAAGAATCAGACAAATACATCCTTCTAATTTTGTTTTAATTTTCATATATTGCATTTCATACTCTTCGAATCATATATATGCATTTGAACAAGTGGAAAGATAAGAATGATCATGCGCCATTTAAAAAGATAGAAAAGGGGAAAAGGCCAGGATTTTTTTACAGTTTCTTTTTAGAACTGGTCCTTCGACACAGAAAACTTAAACACAGATCCTGAATATGGCTTTTGTATCAAAGAAATGCATATATTATTAAGACATTTGCCCTTTATTCTTAGTTTTTCGCATAAAATACATTTTTTGACCACTTAAGATTTTTAAAAAGTTATTTCAGAAATCCTTTGGAGTCTACGAAATTCCCTTAATAAATTGTGAATATTAGACTCAATTATGACTGAACCATTTACGACCATCTGCTTTTGAGAATCTCTCTCTTCATACATATACATATTTATCAAAATATATTTTTATAAATCTTATAATTAATCTTTAATTCTAATAAATAATTAAATTATATATAGATATTGGTGATAAAAATTTAAAAATATTATAAAAGAAAAAAATGTAAATAACACAAGAATTTTCAGATTTTTAACATGCAGTTTAATTTAAATATTTATTAATGTCCCATTTATGAAAAGTGAAACAAATTTCTAACTTTGATGGAAAACCAAACATGGAGCATTCTCAGCATTTCTTCAGATTTAATGTTATGTAAAGATTTTGTTTAATATAGAAAAAAAAAAATGCTAATGTAGACGAAATACAAAACCGGGATAATTTTTGAAATAGCAAATTACAGTTGGACCTCTATGTAACGAAGTCGCTAAATCCCGAAAAAAGTTCGTTGTATGGAAAATTCGTTATATAGAGAGGTTCATCTTTGAATGTACTTTATTAACAACTTAAAACAAATTTTGAATTCATATAAACACTATATGTTAAAAAAAGTAATTATTTACACCTTTTCATAAATTAATATTTATGAATTTTATATATTTTACCAATCAAAAAAAAAAAAAAAAAAAGAAAGAAAAATTGTAAGGAAAACAAAAGAAAGAATATCGAGGAATATAATGCATTTTCATTATTAAGAACATAATTTTAAATTACAATTAATGAATATTTTAAGAAAATTTTCTAATTTAAAGCTTACAGATAACTTTAAACATACACTATTTTATAACTATTTAACTTAAATTTAAGGTATCTGACTACGTTCGGAACCGTGATTTGCAAAAGCGCATAAATGGATATTTTTCATGTTATTTAGTGTCACTTAGATTAGAATCTATGCATAAAATTGTTTTAAGGACATTTTGACAAAAGAAATTTATTTAAATATAATAATTTGGTAAAAAATTAACTTAGAATAATATTTTTTCCAAATGTTCTCCTTTTGTGAAAAATGGTTCTATTTTAATAATATTTTGCCTGTATATAGCTCAGATCTCTCTACAGAGGCTCAACTAGAATTTTTGAGATATATAACATAGAAGTGGGTTTATTCATATTTTACGACAACAGAGGGGAGAAATTTTAAGAAAAAAACGCCAATAATTATTTCAATGGGTGGTAACTCTAAAAATAATGTGAATTTTTCAAATATTCTAGTTGAGCCTCTGTAGAGAGGTCTGAGCTATATACAGGCAAAATATTATTATAATCGAACCATTTTTCACAAAAGGAGAACATTTGGAAAAAAAGAATAAAGTTAATTTTTTGTTAAAATATTATATTTAAATTAATTTTTTTTGTCAAAATGTCTTTAAAACTATTTTATGCATGTATTCTAATCTGAGTGACACTAAATATCATGAAAATTATCCATTTATGCGCTTTTTTAAAATCACGGTTCGGAACGTAGTCGGATACCTTAAGTACTCATAGAATCTGTTAATTTTCTTTGAGTTTTTTTTTTATTGAAAAAATACTTCGCTTCATAATACGCCTCCCATCTTTGCAATGAATCAAAAGTCCCTTCATGACTACCATAAAATGTGTTAAAAGAGAGAATGACTTGAAATGTTTAAAAATACTTCAAACATGGGGAGAAAAAAAATCGAATCACAAGAAAAAAGTTCGTTACTTAGAAAACGCCTTCGTTATTGGGAGATTATTTTACGAAGAAAATCATGAAATGTTCTTGGTTCTTGGAAAAAGTTCGCTATATAGAAAAATTCGCAATATAGAGGTTCGTTATATGGGGGTTCGACTGTATTTCAAGCCCCCGAATACTACAAGATGGGAGCCAAATTACAGAGACACAATTTGAAGGTATCCGAACAAAAACATTGATATCGCTGTAGTCTTAAAAATCTTAGGTAGTTTGTCTCTATTTGCAGCAATTTTCTGGATTCCTGATTGTATATATAAAAAAATAATAATGAATGTATCAACTTATCGGGAAAAAATATTGAAATTTTTTGCCATACATGTGTGAAAGAATTTAAAGAGATTATCATTGTAACGCAAAATATACTTTTTCAAAATTACGTTCATTTCCGGTGAAAACAGGCGTGTACGTTAATGTAAGTACAGTTCCCCCTTCCCACAAAATCTATGTATAACAATGCCATTTTTTTGTGATAACTTGAAAGAATTGTAAGCATTTCCCAAGCGTTTAGTCTATTTCACAGATCATTATCAAGAATTTCTAAATTACTATTATTAGCACCTGATGATTACATTATCTTATAAATCTAGTCTATGACATAAACCATTCACAGAAAAAGAACAACAGAAATACACGAGAATGCAATATAGAAAACTTACTCTGCTGACAAGATTTGTTTATTGTTTATGAATTATATATATTAGTTCATTATAAACGCACCGTTTTCGGAACACTTTTTATTTTACGTAGGTTCCTCGATATCTTAGATGTAGAAACGTATAGTATCGGCTTGAAGATTTGAGGTATGAAAACCGGTTGCATTATGTGATCATGAGAGAGCTATAATATACATTGCTGGCTATCCAAAATGTAACACCAAAAGCAAAAATCGAAAAAAATTTAAAAGAAGGATAACACACAACAAAAGTTAGATGATTGAAAAAATAACTTTCTGCAGGGTAAAAAAAAAAAAAAAAAAAAGATAAAATCTAGACTGAATATGGCTGATAATAACTGCTGCATACGTTTCCCTTTAATGAAAAAATTTAATCATTGAATGATTTGGAGATTTTGTCGGGGTTTGGCAACTCGTTCAAAATTGATCTGGCATAGTAGTGGGTACAGAATGCCGGGTTTCTCCAGGCATCGATCAGATGTAATTTATTAGATAGGTGACAGACAGTGGCATAACGTACACCCTCGCAACCTCCACATCGCAGGGCGGGCAGGATTCTAGGGGCCCAAAGCCTTTATTATCTTATGATTTTCCAATCCTTTGTAAAAGATGGCTTGAAGCTCCCCAAACCTGACTTTGCTGGAGGGCGCTAATATTCTCCGTTACGCCATTGGCGACAAATCGGGATAAAAGGTTCAGGCATCAGTGCCGATTTAAGCTCATTTTGGGCCCAGGGCACAGATCTACAGGCCCCCTTGGCACTGGAGGATCGAAATTTACAACCAGAAAATCTGGTTAATTCCAGCTTCACTGGTCCCCTGCGCCCTCCACCCCAAGCATCCTATGGATAAACTGGCACTGCCATGCATCAATGCAATCTAGTGGTTGAAGCTGAAGTATTAAATCACGTTGGTTGTGCATTGTCTTGTAAGAATGTGTCTGGAATCTATGAAGGTGAAAGGGGATAACAGGCTACAAAACTTCAGCAATACAGTGCTGAGAGATTGCACCAACGATGCGTACTAGGTGGTGCTGTATCCTCAAACTCTTATACGAACATCGTGGTTTTACTGGCAGAAACCTAAATCATCTGTAAAGACAATGTCGTACCATTCAGTTGATCATGTCCGCCGTTCAATACACCATTACAGACGCATACTTTTGTGGTTTAGAGATAAAGGTCATCGCATTAATGAACACCTTACGTACATTCCTCTCTGCTGCAAACGATTTCGAATGGGGCATCAAACTGTTTGTAATATACCTTATTTGTTATTAAATAGTTCTTGATGAGGCAGAGCGATCTATCACTGCCATACGCACAATATACTCGTACCTTTGATTACGTGTTATGGTGCGAAAAGGCTGGTATCATAGGTCAGTCATTCTCTAATGTATCCTTCGACTACACATCCGTAATGCAGTTGCTTGGTAAGTCCAACACAATCACTGATTTCTCAGAAGAACGATTGATCGAATTCAGAAACGTGTTGGAATGACACTTCGAAGTATACTGAAACTGCTTATATACCCAAAACCCCGAAAGGAAAAGTAATTCTAGTACTTTCCATGGCATTATGTTTTCCTTTTATATAATATTTGTTGGTAGAGTACAGGAGCTCTTATGATGTGTGCGTTTGTGGTGAAGTGTTATTCATTTACGTATCGAAATTGTGGCATATGCGCGCCGAAAATTTCACGCTGTATGGATCCCTCGTTCAAGATGTTGTATTTTAGGTGAGGAGAGAGCAGTTAATGCAGTAAGTTAAGAAACTATAAGACCACTAACGAATTAGTGTATTTCTGAAGAAGTGCAATTTTTTGGTGTGTGTATTTAAAATTGATTGTAAAATAATTTCTGTAATCATTACAACTTTTAAAATTATCTTACGTTTTACTAAAATATACCCATTTTTCTACGAATAAAATTAAGTGTCTGTTAAAAAATTGCAAGACCACTTGAGAAAATTCGCATATCATACAACATATGCTAATCATCACATACATAATCATTATAAAACGCACGCATTTGCATTTTATGAAAGCATTAAATTACATAATCATTACATAATACAGTATAAAGTATACATTATGTTTTCAATTTGTTAATTTTCATATTTTTCATAGCTTATCGCTTTACTACCTTCATAGCGGTGGTACACATTCGCTATAATTTTAATTTCTCTCTTTTTTTTCGCTCTCCAATTTTTGGAGTTCCCCAATCTTTTGCGCCCTAGGCACGAGCCTAGGCCTAAGAGCGCCCCTGGAATGATTTAAGAAAGGAACTGAAAGAAAGCTTGAATCGACAAATGGGAGGATAATCAGTAATGCTTTGAAGCGCCTTTAGTCATAAGAATTGTGTGATTTGCAGCGAATTTCAGGTAAAATAAATATTGCCCAATTCCAAGTTATGTTGTAGGATCACATAATATTGTTCGGACATTTATTAGGTTGTGCTAACTGAATATTCCGTTTGGAGAACTCTTCTTGAAATACGAAAAAGAGAGTATTTGAGATTATCAGTATAAAAAGAAGACAAATTATTAACATAGTATTTACTTTTCATTTATTTCTAATATTTTTTTTATCTTAATAATTTATTGCATTAATCAAAATTATTGAAACCTAATTGTAATAAAATTTATCTTGTTCAATTTACACCGTAGTCACATAGAAATTAGCAATTATAAATTTGAAAAAGTTAACAGTGTTACTTATTTGGGAACGGAGATAAAAATAATAAAAATGAGCTGGCTCCAGAGATTTATAAAAGAATCATTGCTGTAAACAGATGTTTTTAAGCCTTCAAGAATTATTTAAAATCCAGTTTTCTCGAATAAAGAACTAAATTGCTTCTTTACAAAAGTCTTATAAGATCTGTCGTCCTGACTTATACATCAGAGACTTGGCCATTGACTTTACGTGATGAGGAAGCTTTGGGAATTTTCGAGAGAAAAATCCTACGCTGCATTATTGGTGGGATCTAAGTGAATGGATCATGGAGAAGATCTAACTTAGAACTTTACAAAATTTACAAACAACCTGATGTAGAAATGTTTGTCAAATTACAGAGACTTAAATGGGCCGGTCATCTGGCTAGAATGAATGAAGATCGTTGCTGCAAGAAAATCTTTCTGGCAAAGCCCATGGAAAATAGACCTTGGGGCAGATTCCCGTAAAGATGGATTGACTGTGTTGAGAAGGAGATAAAAATTTTTAAGGTCAAAAATTGGGAAAAAGTTGATAAAAGAAGGGATGCCTGGAAAAGACTTCTGGAGAAGACCAGGGCCAACCTCGGGCTGTCGAGCCATTGAAGAAGAATTCTAATAAATTTATTATTGTAATATATATATTTCATGTGCTTAATTATTATTAGAACCATACTTTATTTCATAATTCCTATAATTAAAGAAATCTTACAATTTTTAAACTGACTGTATTAACTCCAGTCGGGTATAGTTCGTACTACGGCGGAAATTTCGGAGACTCTGAAAATAATCCCTACCATTAGGAACTTTTTTTAAAGTTGAAACGTATAGAGATCTTCATCGAATCTTTGAGTGCTCAGGAAAGATAATTAAAAGTATTAGCTCCAAGTTTGCTTTTAAATAATATCCAGAAACCACATGATGTGATAGCATTAAACTATTTGCTTTAAAGTTTCATTTCCAATAGTTTTCATTGATTTGGATAAAAGGTAATTTCACATGCGAAAAGCGAATTTGAGCTGCAAAGTTCAATACATAAAAGGATAAAATTGATTTGCAGATGATAATGCGACACATTAAATAATCGAACTTTTTAATTTGATTTAAAACTGCGTGTGAATTACCTTGATATATTTTTCAACATTTTTTAATGTTCATTCATTATTTTTAGTACTTGAAGTTAGTTTAATATTTAAGCCTGATCGTGATTGAAATTTAAGATTTTTAAAGGACGTATTTTATACAGAAACGAAGTTCTGAAGATCTTTAAGAATATTTTACACCTCGTAATACTGTAGGAATGATTCAAATACACTAAAATGTCAAACTGGAGCTAAATATGCTGACGAAATTTAATATATTTATATAGTTGAATAGAATTATATTTAATAGGAAAGCGTGCAAAACTCTATCTCTCTCTTAATTCGCGCGAATAAATTATTTACATTAGGAATCTTTAAGTTACTATCAGTACGAAGTAACTATGGAATATATACAACGGCAATTCGGCGAATCCTCACGTGACAGTAGCGCACGCAGAAATTTTTCAAGGGATGGGGGAGGGTCCGGGGTCGAAAGTTCACCATTCTTGTATCATGCTCCTTTTGATTTCGTCGATTTTCGGGAACAAAATACAGTAAAAAACTAATTGTTGAACAAATAATTAGTATTAATTAATAAAATTAATCATTTATAACAAATAATTAAATTTTTCGTACTATATACTTAGAATTGTAATCAATCGGGGAAAAAATCAAGGGCTTTGGGGGGGGTCCGGACCCCCCTTGTGTGCGCCACTGTCATGTGATATCACAGAAACACACACAAGCTTTGTAACTTATTTATTATAATTATAATATGTAATAAAATATGGTGAAAAGTTTTGCTCTTGATTTTATATATATTATGTATATATATATAAGCTCTGCTTTATTCGTTTTCCCTACAATAATACAATGTTAACGCAAAATTATCTGAAGACTCCAAAGTAAACTAAACTAAGTTCAATGGAGCAACAGTCCATGACGGCCAAGACTTACTGTGCCCATCTCAGTATTCGTGACCTTGGTCACCAGATCAAGTGGTCAGTCTGATGCGAAACACCAATGTTTAGTTCCTAAGCACAAACTTAATACTCATTTATCGACCCACTAAAGGGACGAAAGGTTGAGTCGACCATGCACTGCATGTTATTTGAACCTCGGACTTGTGGCTTGGATACACTACCACTCAACCACCGGGAATTCTCATCTGCAGACTCAATATATGAGTCAGAAGATTTAAAATTAATTAAGGCTATTTTGTGATAATTTTCTGTATATTAAAACTATTGAAACATGTTACAATCCCAAAGCTGTGCTAATCACTCGTTAAAAACAACTAACAAACTTCTAATAAACAATTATTCAATGCTGATATCATATTTTGACTTCGTAAGTGCACGAATATAATTTCATTTTGCTGTATTTTAATTTTCTATTTGTGTGAATCTATATAAACCTGTATGGAATACGTTTCATATGTTTCCTCTTCAATACTCTCATGCCAAATATAGCTTAAGTTTTGCATGTCAGAGAGAAAAATTGTGTATTGAAGGATCATTTCCGAATTTTAAAGATGTAAAATGATAATTGAGAATATATGTAATAACTGTATGAACTTTTATTAATATAAGGGCACATATTTCTCTGAGTATATGTTTCGCGTTTATGTCCTATTTTTTAATACAATGTAACATAACTGTTTATTAACATTACACAGGTGTAACGTAATTTTAACATAACTGTGCATGTTCAATAAAATGTCCAGATGTTTCAAGGCAGGTCAGCAAAGTAATTAAGACTAAGTTTTTTGCTTTCCAACGAAAAAATTCTTAAAGATTTAATGCTACATGAAATAGAATACGAATCTAGTTTCTATCTGATCCAGACTTTAAAATACGTAAACAAGAGTTTGATAACATCAGATGTTTAGAGTATGTCAAAATAACGTCCCTTGAAAGTTCTTGTAAGAAAAATAAAAACATCTTAGTGTAATACGACCTTACCCCACAGATGGTGAACGGATGCAAGAAACGTCCAGTGAACCTGGAAACAATAAGATAGTATACGGCGGCACGTGCCACACGCGCATCAACATAAAAGCTCAATAAGAGACGGAGGGGGTGCACTGCCACCACCAGGTGCAAAAATGCCAGGTGGGATTCTACAGTAGAACATCTGTTACATACTCTTCTTTTTACCCACCTTCTTTGGGGACGGAGATGTTACTGAAGGCTGTGCACGTGACCTCACTTCACGATACACTTAGTTTAGTCTCTCAAAACATAAAAAGTAGAGAACTTGAGTTAAATAAAAGGCAATGTCAGGGGATAGAATCATAGTTTTAAGTTTGAAAGATGCAGCATATCTAGGTGTTAAAATAATGTTTAGTCAGTAAAGGGTCTTGAGATTTTTTTTTTCTTCTGTCCGAAGCAAAATGGTGAAGGGAATTGTTTGTTATTTTTAAGACTTGTGGTTTCGGCTAACTTTGTGATGTTCCTTTTCCTTAACGAAAATATACTATTTTTACCCAAGCCGCATGACTCAAAAAACCCACTCAAAGTAATAGAAAGTCATTATCATTGCTCGGGTTCAAGGTATACTCATAGCAAAGCTATTTTACCAACGTTTAAATGCAATAGATATTTAAAACCTCACATTTATTTTTCTTTTCAAAATGCTTTCGTTGCAGTGAGCAAATATACAAATAAAAAAAGCATTATACGCTAGGTCAAGGATGGCGAACCTTTATGAAGCAACGTGCCATTTTTTCCTAAAGAAATGCTTATTGAGGTATAGACGTGTCACCAAATAATTTTTACTTGTGATTTTGGGGGAAATAATAAAACTAAATACTAACATCACAAAACTCTTTATTTACTACGAAAAAATACATTTTACGCACAGTTTGGTAGTAAATGTTTCAGTCATGCGTGTAATTAAATTTAAGTAACATTAGTGTGAATTCTTTTGTTGCATATTAGATGGCAAATAGGTTATGCTATTTATCGCTGAAAATAATCACTCGCAGGCATAGGTAGATGAAAATTTGGTTAAAATAGCACGAGTAGGCTTCTTCAAACAGTTAAACGTGTCTCGAATCGAATTCCATGTTCCCAAAATTTCGTTGCAGGTGTATTGTTTATATTACTTGTTAATCTTTCTGTATCAATCAATTCCAGCTTTTTCCTTGTTTCAATACATTTTTAAATCCATATTGAACTAGACTAGAAATCAATAAATTGCATTTAAAATTCTTCACTTTCCAACCAATCGAAATGGGGCAAGTTCAGGTTATCAAATAATGTTACATCAGGGTACATAATTCCTTGAACTGAGAAAATGTCACTGAAAATTCCTTGATTGAAGAATCCATATTTCGGAAATAAATTCTTCAATAACTATATCTTTGTCTGATTTCTCATGTACATTTTAATCTTTGAAATTGTTTTTAAAGTTTGGGGTTCCTTGTAATAATACAGTTTCTGAACTAAAATGCAAACCGTTTTGATCGGTGGCATGCCCAAAATATTGTGTCGCGTGCCATCAATGGCACGCGTGCCAATGGTTCGCCATCCCTACGCAAGGTAACAATAAACTATTGACATTTTGAGTTGAGATGTATGTATAGAGATGTATTGTTTTAGTATACACACAAATACCTTTTTTTGCAGGTTCATATAGGATCTTCTATAAAGGGATATTGATTTTTAAAATTTAATTTAAATTATTTAAAAGTATTTTTTTACGAGATGAACCATATTGTTTTTAAAAAGTTCATTTTTTTATTTTACTTACATTTTTCTTCCTTAATATAACTCCTTACACTTTTGAAATTGTCGCAGTGATTCGCATCTATGAGTATTATTCTTGAATTAAATTTATCAGTATTATTTATTTAAAAATAGTAATGATTGGTTGGAATTATTTTACAAGCAGTATTGCATATTCATTCTAATAATTACAGTTTTCAACAAAAAGGTGATTTTTTTTTGTTTTCAGTAAAGCATTTGTTTATATAAAAGATACAAATAGTTCATAGTAATTTTTTTTTGAAAAAAATTGCTTCCTTTTTGTTCTATTCATTACAAAGATCAAAAAGTCATTACTTAATTTTTGTGCTGATTATAAATTTACTTTCGACTATTAACAGGAATTAAAATGAAAATGGTGTTGTACTTCTCTTTTCCAAGTTTATTCAATTTGTAATACATTTTATTCATAATTAAATTTGTTCCGGCAAGACAGAGTAATTTTTGTACTGGTATAAGAAAAAAATAAGGGGGATGAAAAAGCATTACAAGATTTTATACTAATTTAAACATAAACAATTTTCCAATTAAAGTAAGTTATAAAAATTTAGCAAAAATTATTTTTTCTTAATGGCACAAAGTTTATTATAATTTATGACATCATAAAAATACTCTTATAATAACTATAATAAATTACAATAACTATCAAAAATCGTATCGTAGCTGGATGAAACTGATATCCCTGTTAATGACTCAAAAGGAACTAAATTATGAATTTACTGGATTTATTAATTAACTTAATTAAACTCAGTTAATAACTTCAGAATAAAAATTTTCCATAGTGTGAATAATTTTTTTTTGTAGAATTAAGTCCTAAATTTCATTGAAATTCCATACTTAGTTCCGGAGACTTACGGGGGGGGGGGAACTGTTTGATGTCCAGAAAACTTTCAGGAAATCAATTTATAACATTTTCCTTGTTGCGATAGGTAAATCAATAAATACTTAGAACATGGAGACCGATTAATAGCTTTTAAACTTAACGATTTCGTATTTTAATAATTGGTCTTCAATATTTACCGGACTATTTAAAGGAATTGCATGAAATTTTTAATGCTGGGTTTTATGACATAAGCAAATCAAATTTATAAAAAGTTTGCCATTCAACAACACACATTTTTTCGAAACGGTTTTTAATAATTTATATTGCATAGTAATACAATTTTTAGAAGTTATTTTATATTTCTTTGAATAGGATATATATATATATATATATATATATGTAGGATCCAATAGTTCTCAACAACGCAGTCTTCGCGCGCAGGCGCAGCTAAGTGAAACAAAAACTGAAACTATGAGACTGTGAACTTTTAAGAGAAGCAGCGGAGAGAACGAGAGAGGGGTGCGCGAGCAGGCGTTACCTTCTGCATATCATCGTCAAACTTATCTGTTAAAATAGCTACCTTTTTAATTAATTTTTGTTTAAGTTTTAAAATAAAATAGAAGAAAGACAAACGTCTTGGACCCTTGTTGTCTCCCCACAAATTATGGGGGCTCGGCCGCGATCGATAAAATTTCGATTTTGAACCAAAGTCTGGACAATGAACAAAAAGCGTCCGTGAAGGGAGACGCTCCGCCATTTTTTCGAAAACTTCGTTCAACCTGTGTAGAGGTTTGAACTCAGCATGAAAATTCCGCCTGTGTAGAGGTTGGAACCCATCGACGAAAATTCCGCCTGTGTAGAGGTTGGAAACACTCACAAACACCTGCGAAGAGGTGTCAATTCGAACAATTTCAAGAACTATTTTTCATCTAACGATATAACCAGCGAAGAGGTGAAATCAGTGGAATCAACGTTTTTATTGGATACATCGTACGTGCGAGCAACAAGGGAGCCAGAAAAAAAAAGGTAGGATCTTTCCATATTTTTCTAAAATGTATAAAAACGCTCTTAAAGAGGATCTCATAAGAGTTGTTGAGGATCTAGACGGTACTGCGGAGAGTACGGACACCATAGTTAAACTAAAGACTAAAATTGAGAACAGTAGTACAATTGAAAGTGATCCAGATTTCGTTAAAACTTTAATTAAAAACTGTATAGATGAGAGAGTATCACGAAACGAAAGAGAGGTAACTTTAGAAAAACAGAAAATTGAGCTCGCGAAACTTCAGTTAGCAAAATTAGAAAAAGAAATCGAACTTCAAACGGCTAAAAATGAAGCATTAAGTTTAAATCCTGCAGCTAAAGTCGAAGATAAACAGTTCGAAACTAACATAGAAAATATGATAAAAGTATTAGAACTTTATCTCTTCCTGTTCCCACCAGATCTGAAAATTTTAATCTGTTCTTCCAATCATTAGAACGCGCATTTTTAACCAAGAAAATAAATGACGAATATAAATCTGAAATTTTAATAAATCTTCTGGGCGAAAGAGCTCATAATGTCTTATTGTATATTAAAGAAGAGGAATTAAATGACTATGAAAAACTAAAATCTATAGTACTCAGAGAATTCCAATTAACCCTTCGCGAGTGTTTAAACTCATTTAAAAATGCTGTAAAATCATCAGGCGAGACATACATCCAATTTGCTGCAAGATTGACGGCAAACTTCCAATATTATTGTTCGTTAAGAAAAGTTAATTCCTTTGAATCTCTATGTGATCTTATAATTTCTGATAAATTATTTGAAACTTTAAATAAGGAAACTGCAACTCACATTGGCATTCGAGAAGCAGAAGATTGGTTTAGGCCTATTGATTTAGCTAAAGAGTGCGATATTTATATTTCATCTAGAGGCGGATCACGTAAGGAAACTCCTATTACTTATGGATATACCCAAGACCCCTTTAAAAATAGATCACAAAACTTTAAACCAAAGATTAAAGAGAACTATCCCCAATATCTTGAAAGAGAAAATAAAAATTGCTTTATATGCGGTGATTCATCTCATTGCGCAAGAGACTGTGAGAAGCGTTTTAAACCTAAAGAATCTAACGACCACATCCATAATGGAATGGGCGTGGGTGCTTTGAAAGTCGAGAGCGAGGGACAAAATAGCGATGAATTCTCAAATCTTCAATACGTAAACATTTTTGTGGAGGGTCAGCCCGTGGCAGCCTTGATTGATTCGGGTTGCCGGATCCCAGTTTTAAATTCCTCACTAATTAGAGTGAACCAGCCTTCCGAGGGGGTCATAACAGTAAGTTCATGTTTTGGCGAACAGCGAATGGTAGAGGTTGAACCCATAAATATTTCTCTTGATCAACACTCTCCCGGTCTAAGTGTTCGAACGGCAATATCACCGACCTTGACCGAAGAATTTATTATAAATCCCAGTGTATATTCTGAAATGGGGAAACTAGGCCACGCAAAGAGCGATGTTTTATTGAATGAAAGTGAATCCTCTTTGAGTGCAGATTCTGGTGTTTCTTTTCCAAATGTTTCTGTTTCAAATGTGATAGAAAACTCTGGTTGTGATTTGTCACGTGTTAAAAACTTTAATACTAGAAATGATTTGAGTTCTCTAATTGGGGATTATAGGTGTAATAAAGTTGGGAGTGTTGGGTTAAAATTGAGTATTATAGGAGAAAAGTGTTCTGATGTGGTATTGTGTAAGAAAGTAAATGGTGCCATGGGAACGAGTTCCGTGAACTTCAGCACCCCTTCACCTATGGAGAGTAATCATCGACGGTTTGTGTTGCTCCGGAAAATCTTCCAGTCCTGGCAGTGGAGGCGGAGGAAAAAGAGAAATCGTTTTGAACAGACGTCCAGAACTCTAGAGAGGAAAATATCGATGCGTTCAACCAGGGATCAACTGGTTAAAAAAGACGTTCTTATGCCTGTGAAACACAATGTTTTCCTGTGGAACCTTCCGGATGTCGAAGAGGTGCCTTCACAGGATGGAGAAACTGTCCAGTTCAGCAGAATTATGCTATGTTAAATCTCTATGTATTTGTCGTATAGTCCTTGTCTGTTCCGTCTTTTTTGTATATTTCAGATTCTCTTCTGGTCTCGATGAAAAAGGAAAAAAGGAGGAAGTACCGCTGCGGACAGCGTACAGTTAGGATAGCCGGATGTAGGATCCAATAGTTCTCAACAACGCAGTCTTCGCGCGCAGGCGCAGCTAAGTGAAACAAAAACTGAAACTATGAGACTGTGAACTTTTAAGAGAAGCAGCGGAGAGAACGAGAGAGGTGCGCGAGCAGGCGTTACCTTCTGCATATCATCGTCAAACTTATCTGTTAAAATAGCTACCTTTTTAATTAATTTTTGTTTAAGTTTTAAAATAAAATAGAAGAAAGACAAACGTCTTGGACCCCTTGTTGTCTCCCACAAATTATGGGGGCTCGGCCGCGATCGATAAAATTTCGATTTTGAACCAAAGTTTGGACAATGAACAAAAGCGTCCGTGAAGGAGACGCTCCGCCATTTTTCGAAAACTTCGTTCAACCTGTGTAGAGGTTTGAACTCAGCATGAAAATTCCGCCTGTGTAGAGGTTGGAACCCATCGACGAAAATTCCGCCTGTGTAGAGGTTGGAAACACTCACAAACACCTGCGAAGAGGTGTCAATTCGAACAATTTCAAGAACTATTTTTCATCTAACGATATAACCAGCGAAGAGGTGAAATCAGTGGAATCAACGTTTTTATTGGATACATCGTACGTGCGAGCAACAAGGGGAGCCAGAAAAAAAAAAAAGGTAGGATCTTTCCATATTTTTCTAAAATGTATAAAAACGCTCTTAAAGAGGATCTCATAAGAGTTGTTGAGGATCTAGACGGTACTGCGGAGAGTACGGACACCATAGTTAAACTAAAGACTAAAATTGAGAACAGTAGTACAATTGAAAGTGATCCAGATTTCGTTAAAACTTTAATTAAAAACTGTATAGATGAGAGAGTATCACGAAACGAAAGAGAGGTAACTTTAGAAAAACAGAAAATTGAGCTCGCGAAACTTCAGTTAGCAAAATTAGAAAAAGAAATCGAACTTCAAACGGCTAAAAATGAAGCATTAAGTTTAAATCCTGCAGCTAAAGTCGAAGATAAACAGTTCGAAACTAACATAGAAAATATGATAAAAGTATTAGAACTTTATCTCTTCCTGTTCCCACCAGATCTGAAAATTTTAATCTGTTCTTCCAATCATTAGAACGCGCATTTTTAACCAAGAAAATAAATGACGAATATAAATCTGAAATTTTAATAAATCTTCTGGGCGAAAGAGCTCATAATGTCTTATTGTATATTAAAGAAGAGGAATTAAATGACTATGAAAAACTAAAATCTATAGTACTCAGAGAATTCCAATTAACCCTTCGCGAGTGTTTAAACTCATTTAAAAATGCTGTAAAATCATCAGGCGAGACATACATCCAATTTGCTGCAAGATTGACGGCAAACTTCCAATATTATTGTTCGTTAAGAAAAGTTAATTCCTTTGAATCTCTATGTGATCTTATAATTTCTGATAAATTATTTGAAACTTTAAATAAGGAAACTGCAACTCACATTGGCATTCGAGAAGCAGAAGATTGGTTTAGGCCTATTGATTTAGCTAAAGAGTGCGATATTTATATTTCATCTAGAGGCGGATCACGTAAGGAAACTCCTATTACTTATGGATATACCCAAGACCCCTTTAAAAATAGATCACAAAACTTTAAACCAAAGATTAAAGAGAACTATCCCCAATATCTTGAAAGAGAAAATAAAAATTGCTTTATATGCGGTGATTCATCTCATTGCGCAAGAGACTGTGAGAAGCGTTTTAAACCTAAAGAATCTAACGACCACATCCATAATGGAATGGGCGTGGGTGCTTTGAAAGTCGAGAGCGAGGGACAAAATAGCGATGAATTCTCAAATCTTCAATACGTAAACATTTTTGTGGAGGGTCAGCCCGTGGCAGCCTTGATTGATTCGGGTTGCCGGATCCCAGTTTTAAATTCCTCACTAATTAGAGTGAACCAGCCTTCCGAGGGGGTCATAACAGTAAGTTCATGTTTTGGCGAACAGCGAATGGTAGAGGTTGAACCCATAAATATTTCTCTTGATCAACACTCTCCCGGTCTAAGTGTTCGAACGGCAATATCACCGACCTTGACCGAAGAATTTATTATAAATCCCAGTGTATATTCTGAAATGGGGAAACTAGGCCACGCAAAGAGCGATGTTTTATTGAATGAAAGTGAATCCTCTTTGAGTGCAGATTCTGGTGTTTCTTTTCCAAATGTTTCTGTTTCAAATGTGATAGAAAACTCTGGTTGTGATTTGTCACGTGTTAAAAACTTTAATACTAGAAATGATTTGAGTTCTCTAATTGGGGATTATAGGTGTAATAAAGTTGGGAGTGTTGGGTTAAAATTGAGTATTATAGGAGAAAAGTGTTCTGATGTGGTATTGTGTAAGAAAGTAAATGGTGCCATGGGAACGAGTTCCGTGAACTTCAGCACCCCTTCACCTATGGAGAGTAATCATCGACGGTTTGTGTTGCTCCGGAAAATCTTCCAGTCCTGGCAGTGGAGGCGGAGGAAAAAGAGAAATCGTTTTGAACAGACGTCCAGAACTCTAGAGAGGAAAATATCGATGCGTTCAACCAGGGATCAACTGGTTAAAAAAGACGTTCTTATGCCTGTGAAACACAATGTTTTCCTGTGGAACCTTCCGGATGTCGAAGAGGTGCCTTCACAGGATGGAGAAACTGTCCAGTTCAGCAGAATTATGCTATGTTAAATCTCTATGTATTTGTCGTATAGTCCTTGTCTGTTCCGTATTTTTTGTATATTTCAGATTCTCTTCTGGTCTCGATGAAAAAGGAAAAAAGGAGGAAGTACCGCTGCGGACAGCGTACAGTTAGGATAGCCGGATGTAGGATCCAATAGTTCTCAACAACGCAGTCTTCGCGCGCAGGCGCAGCTAAGTGAAACAAAAACTGAAACTATGAGACTGTGAACTTTTAAGAGAAGCAGCGGAGAGAACGAGAGAGGGGTGCGCGAGCAGGCGTTACCTTCTGCATATCATCGTCAAACTTATCTGTTAAAATAGCTACCTTTTTAATTAATTTTTGTTTAAGTTTTAAAATAAAATAGAAGAAAGACAAACGTCTTGGACCCCTTGTTGTCTCCCTAATATATATATCATTTGTTGCAAAAATCTGAAAAATATTGGTTAGAAAAATTTTAATTGTAAATAATTTGAGACATTCTTTTTACATCAGGGGATTCGTTTACTTAGTTCCCATAATTCAGAAGGTGACGGGAAGAATTTTGAGAAATTTAAAATTTAGACTAATTTTAAGATGAAAAATCAGGTACGTAAATAAATTAAAATCTACACAGAAAAAATTCTATATTTATATATGAATAAAATAAATTACGGCGTAAGCAATAAAATTGCCAAAAATGGCTAAGCAGACGCCAAACGGAATATTTCCGCTGGTAACCTTTTACCAACACATTTACAAAACAAGTCTGGATCTTTTCTTATCTGTAACGTCTTTTTCATAATATATCAAAAATGGAGGAAAACCAATAAAAACTAATATTCATTAATATTTTTTAAGTGTATAATATGTATTGTCGCCATTAAAGCCAACTTAGCGAGATTTGAACCGGTGAAACGGAAAAATACCAAAAATACAAACCTATAATTAAGACTCATAGTGCAGGATGTTATTTTAAAACAAAAATATTTACATATTGAAACCATTTAAAGTGTTAAATTTAAAATACCCGTGATTTTCCCTCTTTAACACGCTTTTATAAGTTTTTCTAAACACGTGTTTCGTAGGCATCCAAATTTCTTTGGTTTTGCGCAATTTTTGTAAACCACACATAAGAAAAACAAATCAAAACATAATCCATTGCTACTATTTACAGCAATTTTTCAAAAACAATTACTTTGGTTATTTATACATTAGTCATTCATAAGACTGAATTACAATTCGAAATTTTTAAAAAAAAAAACGAATAATATTGAGGTCAAATAACTCTATAAAAACCAAGTCGAGAGTTTGAAGTGTTGAAGATATACCTTGAGACGCCGTTAACACTCAGAAGAGTGAAATTTACTTCCGTTACGATACGAGAGACCACAAGAGCGTCATTAAAAACGCGATAAATAATAAAAATAAAAAAAAATTACTAATCAGAATGATGGCGTCGCCAAGCGTCGTCTGCCATCTTAGGAAATCGATGCCATATTGCCTCTTCAGACGTCAGAGTTTTTCTGCAGTTATTCGGACAACGAACACCTAACAATTGACATGGTTCGTGCTACGCCCTCTGGAACGCATTAAGGTTAAAACAATATAAGTGGTTTTGAAGAAGTTGAAGTTAAAAATAGCCTGTCACTTGAATTTTGAGAATAAGAAAGTTTTATTACGGTTACAAGTGGAAAGGACTTATTATTGTAGAATAAGAAAAATAGCCATAGGA
Source organism: Trichonephila clavipes (assembly GCA_019973935.1). Lineage (NCBI taxonomy): Eukaryota > Metazoa > Arthropoda > Arachnida > Araneae > Nephilidae > Trichonephila > Trichonephila clavipes. The sequence goes on along the minus strand of BMAU01001093.1, from coordinate 701,445 downwards.
TTTGTTTTATGAAATGGAACTATATTTGAAATGAATTGAGTACTGTTTGGGAGCTAATTTTAAAACTTTCTCAAGGGTATCAGATAGCATTGATCAATGAAAAACGAAATACGTAAGAATTGAATAACATTCCTTTTCAAGTTTATATTAATATTTTATTTTTGTTTAATTTAAAAAATAGACTTGTGATTATATCCAAAATCTTTCTTAAATGAAAAAAAAAATGTTTGCAAAAATTAATAAAGAAGCAACAAATTTATCCGATTCAAATAATAGATAATGGAACAACCTCTGATCTTATTGCTATATTATTTTAAAAGAGTTTCGAAGAAAAAAAGTAACACATTTAATGAAAGTGCTTCTTTTAGAATGTACAGTCTGCAACACAAAAAACTATAAAAAAATATTTACCGTAAAATCCGGCGTCTAACGTGCACTATTAATACAAAAAACAGGATAAAAATTTACGGGTTTGCCATATACACCGGGTATAAAAATGAGAACTTTAAATATATATATATATATATATATAAAAAAATAAAAAAAAGATGAAAATATAGAAAAAAATGAGACTTCTACATTTATCGAAATATTGATTCTTTAAAAGAAATGACATTTCTTATAAACTTAAAGTATTGTAGTTGTAAAGGGTGTTTTTTTGAGAGGTATAAAACTTTAAATTACAATAAAACAACGATGTATTATTCGATTGACATGAATTTTTTTTATTCGAAAGATAATCTTGTGGCATTACATTTTAAATATGATTTCTGGCATAGGACTGCCACGGATGGCTCGGATGTAGTCCAATTTTCGATGACTTTTTCCAACATTTGTGGCCGTATATCGGCAATAACACGGCGAATGTTGTATTCCAAATGGTCAAACGTTTGTGGCTTATCCGCATAGACCAATGACTTTACATAGCCCCACAAAAAATAGTCTAGCGGTGTTAAATCACAAGATCTTGGAGGCCAATTCACAGGTCCAAAACGTGAAATTAGGCGGTCACCAAACGTGTCTTTCAATAAATCGATTGTGGCACGAGCTGTGTGACATGTTGCGCCGTCTTGTTGGAACCACAGCTCCTGGACATCATGATTGTTCAATTCAGGAATGAAAAAGTTAGTAATCATGGCTCTATACTGATCACCATTGACTGTAACGTTGTGGTCTTCATCGTTTTTGAAGAAGGATTCCACCAACCCATAAAGCGCACCAAACAGTCAGTTTTTCTGGATGTAACGGTGTTTCGACATACACGTGTGGATTAGTTTCACTCCAAATGCGGCAGTTTTGTCTGTTGACGTAACCATTCAACCAGAAGTGCGCTTCATCACTAAACAAAATTCGCTTATGAAAATCGGGAACAACGGCAATCTCGTTTTGGGCCCATTCGACGAATCTAAAAGCGTTGTTCAGGCGTGAGTCTATTCATGATGAATTGCCAAACCAAACTGAGAATAAATCACTTGACAGCTGTTAAATCGGTCGCCATCTTGGAAAGTAATGCCAACTTAAACTTCTATACCAGAAAGAAAAAAACACTCTGTAGAAGTACAACTGTATTTATTCGTATCTAAGCCGTCATTAATTCTAAGCTGCACCTCCAATTCTCGACACTTTTTGTGAAAAAATAGAAAATAGTTTAAAATCCTTTATCAATATCCAGTATATACGAAATTTAAAAAAAATTAAAAATGCAAACTTATAAGAAGTGAATAATTAATTTAAAATACATACTTGAATCTGCAATTGCTGTATCCGTCAGTATCATGTTGAATGTCGGTATCATTTCAGGTTTCTTCGTACCAAGGGGTGAATGTATCCGGTGAATGTATCCGAAAACTAAAAATTGCAGCTTCAAAGTATAGGTGCGCTTTATACGGTGGTGAAAGTTAGACGCTGGATTTTACAGTAAATATTTTTTTTTATGAAATAATGTTCTTATACTTTTCACATGCTTTAAGGAATTTTTTATTTTCTACATCTGTTTAATTTTTTATCATTGTCCAAAACAAATTACTGCATTAATTTTTCTACTGAAATTTTCATTAGAATAATTAAGGCTTTTTTTACAAAACAAATACAGATATATTAACAATTAATATCAAACGCTGATTCTAATTTATAAAATATTCATTAATATTTTTGTCAATTTTAATTACTAAAAGAACAATGTATGTAACAGAATTAATTTTAAAAAGCTTCAATCTCTTATTTCAATGGAATATTTTAATATAAAAACTGAAATTTTACTAAAACAGAGTGAGGGGAAAAATATAATTTGTGTACATTGAAAAAAATTTTGTATCAGAAATGGATTTTTTGTACTATTATATTTTTATTTAGATTTTTTGCATACATCTTTAAAAAACATTCTTTTGCTTTTGACGTCACAGCGTTTTTCATAAGCAACATGTACATTTTGTTAAAAATAAAAGCTTAGTTTTATGGAAATTTAATTATTTTAGCTTCTTTTCTCGTAAATGGGGTTAAAAACTTAAGCTTGTCATCACTTAAATTGATTAATCCATATAAAAACTATTACTCTCTCTAGCTAGAAAAAAATTCTTTTATTTTTTCACCAACCTGAAAGATAATTAAAAATTACTTAAACTTTTTTCACTTTATGAAAAAAAATTATTATCTGTTAGGAAAAAAGACGAGATATATATTGAAGAGAGAGGAGAGAGAAAAGCTTTTTTTTAAATATCTAAAAGAAGCAAAAGAGAGAGAGAGAGAGAATTCGTATAAAGTGCACTTAGCTTTTTTTCTTTAAATCGCTTAATGCTTTTAATAACACATCGCAAAATTAAAGTTGAGTTACATTTTTAGTTTAAAAACATGTTTTTTGGAGACACAGTCAGGAAAATGTATCGTTGAAGCATTTTATAACATAAGAGAAAAAAGAAAATTTATTGATTAGTTTAAGTATTGCTGTAATTCCCGAATGACATTTAAAAAAATGTAGTAAAAAATTAGAAAAAAAAAAAAAAAAGTAAGGACTATAAGTTATATTAATTATTCCCGAAAACTGAACTATTTTAAAGAAATGGGTTTAAGATATGCCAAGGTATTTTATATATAATGATATAAAATATAAATATTTCTTCAATAATTTAATTTTAAGTAATAATTCAGTTTAATTTCATACAAAATTATTTACCCAACTCTTTTTTATACTGTCTTTCTTTTACACGATTTTGAAATCACGCGGTACACGAATTTTACGAATTATTTTTTTTACACGAATTTTTTGTTTTAGTACGAATCCCTAAGAGATTTGGTGATTCGTGACCTTTGATCGAACGATCGATGATTCGATCGAATTCAAGACATTTTATGACAGGGTTGGCGAACCATTGGCACATGGCACGCGACACAATATATTGGGCATGTTAGCGATCAAAATGGTTTGCATTTTATTTCAAAATAACAAAGTTTACTATGAAGTATTACGAACAAACGCGAGTGATCGTTCAAGGTGCGGCGGGGAGCATACTCGTTTGTTATTTCCTTGCCTTAGTTACGTCGTGGACTGCAATTGCTTATGATGCAAAGTTCGTCTACGCATAGTATAGTCAATCTTATTTGTGTTATATTTACGATTTTTAAGTGTTATTTTACATGGCTAGTTTAGCAAAAGAATAAAAAGATCAAGATAATAGGTGTAATAGAGAATTTTAAATTTGGTGTATCTAGAAATATGGCATTATTAGTAAAGGCGACAAAAAGCGGTGTAGGTTTTATGTTCTGGATTAGTGGTATGCAGAACATCGTCAGTAAAACGGCATTTTGAAACAAATTCCAAATATTGCCAAAAAAATGGACCACAGCAAAAATAATTAATTGCTTAAAAGCCGATGGCAGATGAATCCAATTGAGCATGCATTCTACTAAAAGCAATATCTTACAATCCTAATATAAGTTCTTTGTCATCCAATCTGCAACAACAGAACTCGCACTATTGTTACTTTTTTCTTTTTTTTTCAATTGCACGTATGACTAAAGCGTTTACAACTATACAGTGCAAAATGTATTTTTTCGTAGTAAATAGAGTTTTGAGCTCTTAGTATTTAGTTTTATTATTTTCCCTATAATCACAAGTCAAAATTATTTGACGGCCCGTCTATAGCTCATTAAACACTTCCTTAGAAAAAAAATGGCACGTTGATCCGTAAAGGTTTGCCACCCCTGATTTATGATAATCACGAAATCGCGAAGGTGAAGTTCAGGTATTAACAGCTGATTTAACGCGCGAGGACTTGAAATTTGCTACAAGAGTGAAACAACATTCTCTTACTCATACTTCGACATAGAGCGTGCATTACAATTTCAACACAATAAGTTTTGTGTAGCAGAATACAAAGAATTATATAAGCAACTTGTGAATCTCCCCCAAAAAAACCAGCTGTAAATAACAAACTTTGTAACAGAATAAATAAATAAACGAGAGGCGGTTAATAATGAATGAAATTCTTTATTTGAATCAAAACCGACAGTTGTGCCAGACATATCTAACACATTGTGACGTTTGAGATAAATAGCGATATCGTGATATTGATTAATTTAAACATTTAGTTTATTTACGTCACAGCTATTATTTACAGATTCTGCATTGAAGTTATAAAACTTATTAAATATTATTAAAGTTCAAATGATGTGGTTTGTGAGAGAGGAGTTCTCCTTCGGGGTCCGCTCTCTTCGAAAGTTTCGGATCATCTCTCCCTCTCTCTGCTTCGGGGATCAGCAGCCGGCGTCTATCTTTAGCTTCCAGTTACATCCTGCTAGTCGGGGGAAAAAGGTCCATCGTGAGGTCCAAGGTTGCCGGGGCTATCCAAGGCGGGACAACACAATAACTTTCAAGTTGCAGCTGCAAAATGCTCCTGTGGTGATTATTTCCACAAAGAAGCCAATTCACAGCAGTATGGCGGGAATCGTTGCAACATCTACTGATCCAGCTCGTGCTAATCGAATTGGTAAAAAAGTGTACGCTTGTTATCAAGTAGAGATGAATAGTTAATACTTTTATTCTCCTTATTTCAATTTGAATTTTTAAATGTTGTATGTACTTATAAACTAAATTTTTACTGTACACTAATTTTAATTTTTTTTGTAATAAAAATGAATTGTTTTTGTTTTATAAATATGTGAATATGTAATCAATGGCATTACATTTTTGGGTTCATAAGGAAGGCAAGTTTAACTAGATCAGGGGGCATTAAGAGAAAAAAATATGACTAAAAGTACATTTTAACAAGAAAACTTGAGAACCACTGCTATACTTGCGAGAACTTAGTTGTTTCCTTGGAAAGATTTTTGAAATTAATACTTTGCTAAGACGCACTTATGTTTTAGGTACACAGAAACGTACTCAGCGAAAGATAACAAAGCAAGACAAATATTTAATAAAATGGAAAGAAAAGGACTTAAATAACCCATTATGACACTCTGTTAGCATAAACTAACAAATCAGTAATCTGTTATCAGCAATCGGTAAAAGATAACAAGGAAAAACACATCTTCAGCGAAGTAAACGTAATCGAGAACTCTAGAGGGAGAGAATGACTTTAAAATAAGTAAACTAAATACGCATCGTTGCCAAGTTCGGTGGTGGGAAAAAAAAACAGTAAAAAGGTTTGGGCAGATGTGTGAAAAGTTTGAAGGTGAAATTCCAAAACGTAATTGAACTGAAACGCACCCTGTGTCTGATGTTATTCTAATAGACAGTGGGTAATGAGTTTCAATCCTTGAAGGCGCCGGGCCGAGATTGTTTATTTACAGTGAATGCCAAAAACTAACTTTTTTGTGGTAAGACTTACAACCTAAGTAAATAAATAAGCCTTTGCCACTTTTTTTTTTTGCTGTGAAGGAGTTCCGTGAGCAGTGAAAACTTAGAAAAGTAGCTCTAAGTTGGTGAAAAAGAAATATGTTCCATGGATTTTAGCTGTTGAAAAGAGAAGCTTAACGGTACGGATGTATTCAGGGTGTTGTTTTACATTTTTGACGAGATCATACATAGTGAAGATAGGGCAGTAAGTCCTTCCGTTATTGTGAGAAGGAATTTAGAATGATTTAAATTTAGAACGTTTTTTTTTGTGAGAGTTAACTGAACTGTGAATAAAGTTTGAAAAAACATTACATTTTCATTTCTTTTTCTGGCACATCAATCTCGTAAAAATTTTCAAAAAGTAACAAATTATAATACGTTATTTTTTAAGAAGCTATTTTCAATTAATTCAAAAGTTTTGAAAAGTAAGCTATTTGGTTGATAAGGATTCACCTGTCCAGTTAATTTTACTTTATGCAAAAATTTGATTTTTTGAGAATTACGAGTTTACAGTTAAAATACGAAGCCCAATTAAGTTGTATTATAAAGGCTTGAAAAAATAAGAATTTTAGAAATATATTTTTTTTTGTTGGAAACTTTTAAGATTTCTTACAAAATTTGAAGTAGTGCTCGAAATTTCACTACTAAGAGTAAACGTAATAAAGTTGTGTATCAAGAAGTCAGACTTACTGTTTTTAGCGCAGAAGATTTATTTTGACTAATGAACATATCGACATTTCAAAGTAAGGAAAGATACAAGTTCAAAAATTTAAGCACTGATAAAATTCTTTATGTCAGAGTATTTTGCAACGTATTAATTATTTTTATATAGGAATGAACAAAGCGTAAAAAAGTATTTTAATTATTCACTCATAACATAATAAAGGATTAACACATTTTGGTTTAAGGCTTGTTTCAATTTGTGCCTATTTGTTTTACCAACACACATATTCTCAACAAAAAATTACACTGAAAATTTTAAACGAAAAGTTAAACGAAATTCAAATATGTTGCAAAAACATCTTTTTGCAAATCAGTACGTCTCTAAAATACTTAGGTTCAAAACTTTTTTGAGTTAATTACGTTCCCTGAATTAATATTTATCTATTTTTAAATATCAATGGATGATTGAAATACATTAAATTCAAGGACTAGTAACAAGTAATAGTAATCAGATTTACTGTTATTAGTCTTCAAAATAACTCCTTGCGACGGATTACAAAAATATAATTTTACTTATGATGATATTCTTCATTGTCTACAGCAGTGTCTACAGTACGGATCGGTACCGGACCGTGGATCAAATAGTACCGGACCGCACAAGGGGAAGATTAAATTTTTTTCATTGTTTTTACCGTTGTGTATTTTTATCGGGTTTGTGCGACTTTCCATGAAAACCACTTCATATCCTATGTTAAATCGCTTTATATTATTCACTTTCGGTGTAACTGTCTTTTATTCTGAAGGCATTAAATCAAAACAATATAAAATATAAACAATCAACTCTTTCCCCACTCCAGCGGGTCGCGATAAAATTATCAAACGTTAAACGGTTCGCGGCGATAAAAAGGTTGGGAAACACAGTGGTCTACAGTACTAAATTATACTTTTTGGTAAGGGATTTAGGTATAGAAATTTCGTGATTTGAGTAGTATAGGTAGCAAGAAGTATTATTAATTATTATTTATTAGAAATTAAGATAAATTATTCTGATTTATAATTGATATGTGTACAAAGTTTCACAGTTAAGCTTTTAAGGAACTATTACCATATTAGTTTTATTTTTATTTACTAAAGCTGGAAAAAATACCATTAACAATTTATCTTCAATTATAAAAGGATCAAAAGTATAACGAATATTATATATTATTTGCTTAATATAGCTAAAATTATTATTTACGATTATAACTGTTATGTAAATATATTGGATATTCTGGTTATACAAGCGAAGTCTAGAAATTGAACGTACTCAATATACATATCTATTTTCTTCACTATGTTACTTATTTTAATCATAACAAAAATGTGTTTGGAAATAAATTTAATTAAGTGAAAAAAATAGCCGTTAAAAATATTAAATTGAAATTCAGTAAAAAAAGTTAGGATTTGAAATTAATTGTGTGAATGAATTAATTGTAACTTTGCAGCTAAGATTTTCAAATAAATATAATGTTGGGCTGGAGCGAGAGAGCAATCTTTAAAGGTGGAAGAATAACTGTGTGGGATCACGCTTTTTTTCTGTGTCCCATCTGACTCATTCATACGAGAGTGACCACACTCGAATAGTTTGCTGTACATGATGATTGGATATTTTATTCTTAAACTGTATGCTTCTTATTTGTTAATAACACATTTTGTTCATATTTATGTTTATGCCTACCAGTGATGCTCACAAGGGGGGGAAGGGTCCCCAAGTCCCCCCCAAATAACCCTTGATCTTTCCAATTGATTATACTCCTATGTATATAGTACGTAAAACTTTATTAAGTATTTGTTATTAATAATTAATTATAATAATTAATGCTAATTATTTATTCAATAATTTATTTTTTACTGTTTTTTGTTCCCGACAAAATTAAAAGAATATGTTTGGAGGCTTATAGGGGTACGATATGAGAATGGTGGAATTTCGACCTCCCTCTCCACATCCCTTCGAAGCCTACAATAAATTGTGCTGTCTAAATGTCCATATTAAAGAATTTATTCCATAAATAACAATACATAAAAAAGTGACAATGTATATTTTAAAAAAATTGGAAACAAATGAAATAATTCCCCCGCAAAAGTATCGGGGGGGGGGAGGGATTTAAAATTAAGTAATTAAAACAAACACAATACCAAGAAAATAATGGACAAATAAATGAAAAGTTAAGAAACGAACTAATGAATTACAAAATCAAACAATGAAAAACGTACAAAAATCAAATCAATAAAGTTACAAAATAGTAAGAATATAGCTTTATTATGAATAAAATTTAAAAAAAAAATAGAAGTCAAGTTGATTTCAAGAGCATGCAGTTTAACCTGTGCTTTCACGCAGTTTAACGTAAAGCAATGGTATTTTCTTTCTTTATTTTTGAACAAAGAAAGAGGATACGATGCTCAATACTTTTCTGATCACGGGAATTATGAAGTATGGAAGAGCAAAGGTTAAATCTGTTGAAGCACGCCTTAAAATTACCTCAGATGCGAATTTAAAGGAATTCAAAAAAAGAATATTAATAGTCACAGCACATATATAAGCCAACACTGTCATTTATTTTGAATTTGTACATTAAAAAAAACATTTCAATTTTTAATCACATGGCAATAATTTTTTCAAGAAAGAAAACAACACAATTTTCCCCGTTTGGAAATGAAATAAATAAATTATAGTTTAAAAAAAACTAAAAAACGCGCTTTTATAGTTAATCGAATTAAAAAGTAAAAAATAATTCTTAATTCAAGAATAAAATGATTTACGATTCCGAAATGCTGATTAATGTCATTGGTAGTAAAAGCGTGGGCTAATCTCCCCGTTGGTGCGCTGTGGTATTAGTATCAATTGTTATAATTTCTTACTAGTTCTATTCCGAAATGCTGAGTTAGTGTAAAAATTTAGTACAAAGCACATACCCCACGCTTTTACCACAATGACATTAATTTTTTCGTTAATCATTTTATTCTTGTATTAAGAATTATTTTTTACTTTTTAGTTCGATTAAAAAAATGTAAAAGCCTGTTTTTTAGTTTTTTTTAAAACTATAATTTATATTTTTCATTTTTTAGTTCGATCTACAGTAAAATCATATATTTTTAGTTTTTTTTAACTATCATTTATTCTTACATTTTTTAAAATTTTTAGTCCGCGAGCGAGAAAATTTGCCCATTCCTGAGTTAGAGAAATTTATTTTTTTTCTTCATGCACGAGCCTTTTTTTTTATTTCCATTTTCAGAAAGACTGAGCAATTTTTTATATTGTGATTAGAAATTGCTAACGCAAAGAAAGGTTTTCGCTTTTAGGGTTACTCTTAATCTTATAGTCGCCAAATCTGGTAATGTGATCTGGAATTAGTCGCCAGATCTGAAAATAACATATAAAATTAGTCGCCAAATCAAGCAATGGTATAATGAATTAGTTGCCAAATTTGGAAATCGTTATTCTTGATTATCCTGTTCAGGACAATGGAACACAAAATTATGAAATTATTGTATTGTCATCGGTCCTTAACAAGTGTGCAAAATTTCGAATTAATCTGACCTTTTAAAGTGGGTAAAAATAGAGTTCAAAGATTCCGTTACATACAAGTGAAACTTATAAAAGCGTGTTAAAAATCAGGTGATATCACAAATTGATGTAAAAGTTTTAATGGCGCCTGATAAGCATAAAATGTCAATTGAAAGGGTAAAAATTCTTACAGTTGTTTCCATTTCAAACCAAATAATACCACAGGAAACAAATCAACTAGATGAATAATCATCGTTCAGGAAGAACAGAGCAGTTAATGTCGACATAAAAATATTTTTGAATGTCATTTACCGCACAAATATAGCAGTTTTTCTTGATTGAGAAGCTTTAAACACATTACATTTAACGAAAAAAAAATGAATTATATTTTAAAATTAAGTTAATATAAAGATAATATCAACTGGCATTGACCTTATACTTCACGTCAAAAGTTAAGTACGAAAATTTTCCATGCGTATTTTTCCAACCATGGGGTAACATCGTTGAGAACCAATGCCATTAAGTCCTGGAATTACAAATCCAGGATCCAATAAAAAATGAATCCCGGAGAACTGAACTAAGTTATGTCGATATAAAAATAGCCCTGAATGTCACCTGCTAAACGTTCCAGGAACGTTAAAGTAACTGACGAAATTATCGCCATTTTTTATCAGCCATCAAATGGCAACACCTTTTTTTCTTCCACCATCATCTTCCAAACAGAATGAGGTTTTCCCTGGGAGATGTTTACATTTTCCTCGCTCGACAGATCCGTTATGATGAAATGCCAAGCCGGGCGCCAATGAGATCCTCCAGAAAATCACGAAACAAAACAGTAGAAGACGACGTCGTTCGAAGTGTGTAACTCACGCGAATGTTTTTGGCAGACTTTCACTTCTCGTAAGTGGCGTTGCCTGTTTGTTTTTACTCTCCCGTTGACAGCTTCATGAACCCAAATCGTAAACTGACATTGTAGACGGAAGTTCGGATATTGTACCTGGGAAGCATAAAATGCGAGTATGTAGGTGGTGGTTTTTAAATATTTGCTTCTAAGAGAATGGCCACCTTGGTTGGTTATCGAAAATTTTTGTGCTGAGGCATACCGTTGGTTGTGAAGAGTAACATTCGTTCCAGGAACGTTGGAGAAAGAGTTTCTGGAAAACGGATAGAATAATTAGAGCGAACTCTAAAAAAATGCTGGAGAGTGAATGAGTTTTTCTTTCTTTTTAGTGTAAGGTGAAGTAGTTTCTCCTGGTTCGGAGAAAAAAGTATTCTTGGAAGAAATTGACTTGAGTGATTCAACCTCTAATACTCATATTTTGTTGTAAAATGAATGAATCCTATTCCGTACTACACTGGCCTCAAAAAGTTAAGGTACAACCGGGTTTTTGTGTCTAATTTGCAAATGAATGAATGTACAAACAAAAAATTTGGAGGATATGTGCATTAAATATTTTTTTATTGAATGCGTCATAGAAATTTGTATAAGTGTATTGCAAAAACGATTTATAACAAAAAAAGCAATCTCTGCGGAAAAGTCCATTCGTGGAGAAAACAGCACATCACAGTGTTATGTGGTAAAATGGCATAAAAACAATACAAAAATGGGTTCTAATAAGGAATGTGTCCACCCCTAACTTGAATGCATTGGCGGCATCGATTTCCCATGGTGTTTATTAAGTTGTCGGACACCGGAATAGGAAGCGAAGACCAGACACAGAGTAAGCCTTGTTTCAGCTCATGTAACGACCTTGGAGGAGGATTTAAAGCAGCAACCTCTCTGCCAAGATAGTCCCAAAGTTGTTCTATCGGATTCAGGTCTGGAGATCGAGCTGGCCATTCCATTCGTTCCAAACCGTGATCCTCCAGATACTCCTCAACAATCCGAGCTCGGTGAGGTCGTGCATTATCATCCAACAGAATGAAGTCGTTACCAATAGCAGCAGCATATGGGCGGACATATGGATCAAGGATCTCATCCCGATATCTAAGACCAGTTACGGTTCCTCCATGGAACACATGCAGGTCAGTGTGGCCACCGAGCGAGATCCCTGCCCAAACCAGGATTCCACCACCTCTATAACTGTGTCTTGCAACAGTGTTGGATTGATGGTATCTAGTGCGCTGTTCCCTCCAGATCAGTAGACGCCCTGAATCACTCTCCATTGTAAATCTGGACTCGTCTGTGAACAGCACAGAAGCCCATTGTTGCTGCGTCCAAGAAACATGTTCTCTTGCCCAGCATAAGCGGTTCCTTCGCTGTCGTCCGTTGAGGGGAACGCACACAACTGGTCTTCTTGCATACAGACCTGCATTGTGAAGACGATTTCGCACCGTAGTAGCGGAGATTCTTCTTCCTGATGCTTGAAAGTGGTCTGCAACGAGCTGCGGCACAGTAGTGGTTCTTCTCCTTCGTGCCGAAAGAGCTAGAAAACGGTCTTCTGCAGGTGTTGTAGCTCGTGGTCGGCCTGGAACAGGTCTTCTGGACACAGAATCTTCGGATTGGTATTGATCCCAAAGTCGCTGAACAACACTACGAGACACATTGAGACGTCTAGCAGCATCAGCCTGCGACAATCCCATTTCCATCCATCCAACTGCCCGCCACCTTAACGAATTGGGTAAACGACGTTGAGACATTTTCTAAACTCTATTGACTATTGTCACCGAAACTGCCAACAACTGTTGAAAATCAACACAACTTACACACAAAAGTACGAAAGCTTGATATTTGCATATTTTTCTCTCACTCATAAATATACGTTCTTTTCTATAAAATAAAAGCGGTAGCAATCGTTTTTGCATTAATGTTTTTAAAGTTCGTTATTATCATTCATGTAAACTATGCATTTTATTGTTACTGCCATTTTTTTTTATGGTGAGCTTCGAAAAACATGTTGTACCTTAACTTTTTGAGGCCAGTGTATATAGAATGGACTTTTTTTTACATAAAAACTTATAACTAAAATTCACAAAAAAGTTAAAAAAAAAAGAAAAATTACACCATACATGTCATGTCAACCGGAATGCTCCGTACGTTTTTCGAATAAAACAAAATAATAATTTTTTTATACATTGAATAAACTTAATTGAATAATACAACTGCCATCATTATTTATGACTTCTTGCCAACGTGATGGAAATTTGTGCATCCCATTTTTAAAAAAATACCTTATCCATAGAGGCGAAAAATTTAACAAGTGGTTATCTGATATTTCATCCATTTTTAAATTTTTTGCCTTTCAAATAATCTTTGTATGGATAGAAACAAGTGATATTCAGAGGGTGCTAGTTCCGAGAAATATAATGAATATGACATAATTTCCCATCTTAGTCTCCGAGTTTCTGACGAGTCTCTCAAAGCAGCAAGTGACCCGGCATTATCATGAAGCAGTGTGACGTTCTTCCTATTGAACATCCCCAGCCTCAGCTGTTGTTTTAAAATTATACAATTGCTGCCAGTACCTCCTCGAATTTAGCTTTTAGTTCGGTTTAAGCAGCTCAAATGTATTGATCTTCGAATGTCAAGCTATATGCACAACATTCTCTTTCTAAGGTTTAAACGTTTTAGAGGTGGAGAGGGAACAGGTTTTCTGCGTTCACAATGTGCTTTTTTACTTAGGATGTTTTCATAGGTAATCTACTTTTCGTTATCATACAGTCTAAGAAGAGTCAATTTTCCTCATTTCGGACCCAGGGAGCAGAAGATCTACAGGCCCCCTCGACAATGGTGGATCGAAATTTATAACCAAAACATCTGGTTAAGTCCAGCTTATTCGGGCCCCTAAGCGACTACTCCAAGTGACCAATGGATAAACTGGCACTGGGTCCAAGAAGGGTTCGATTTTGTTTCGTGCAAGGAGAGACGATCATTGAAATTCTTACGTAACTTATGTGGTTGTGACGTCTTACGCGTCTTTTCTTTAACAAGTCCTTTGGGTTCTTTGGGCAGAATTAATGGCAACTCTTTTCCAACCAAATCCAAGAAATAAAATGTGAATAAGAGATGCAAATAAACGGACTTTAAATATCGGATCTTAGAGTAAGCGGGATGGCAATGAAAAGGAATGTTAGACAATTGATGTGAGTTGTAGCAGTAGATAGTTACTACAGTTCGTGTTTCAAGTTTGAATGAGTTCTGCGTGACATGGATTCATGCTATTAGTAAAGTTGCGTCCCATCGCATATAAAGACAAGAGTGATCACTACTACAAGCTGTAATAAGGTAGGATTGATTATATAATATTAGAATCGAAGATTAGGCGGTTCGCTTATTGATATTGGTCTGAATTGGATTAGTTCTTATTATAAATATATATATTGTGTGTTGCGTATTGCGTCATCGTAGATTCTCTCATATTAATTATTGCAATTAAATTTGTTAAAGGTTTAAGTTGAATATCTTAATAAAGTCATATTAAGATAATGTTTGATCCTAGTTCTTTCGTTAATCCTACACCTCTAGCTCACGCTGATGCTTCGAGAGATGTACTTCCAAGGGGAGGAAGATCACATGGTACTCACTCGTCTGGAATATTTTCATACCAATTTTAGTTTCCGTATATGGCCTGAAAGGGCTTGTTAAACTGAATCGATCCTTTATGTAATTAATGTTGTCAAAAAAAAAAGATTTTGCTTTAGGACAGCAATCTATCAGAAAGGTCGAAATCACCCATTTGAAATTTTTCGAACCATCTTCGGCATAGTATATCAGAAACTGAAACTGTACTTTCACAAAACATTTAAAGTAATTTTCTTCAGAATTTTGTAGTATTTCTTTCTTGTTCAAATTCATACAAAATACAGTGGCGTAAAGGAATTTCATCAACAGCCATGTGCTCACGATAACGTCTCACTTAATGCTAACATGAATCATCGTTTTAATTTGTTTGCTAGGTCAGTATATATATATTCAGTGATAAAAGAGAGAGAGCCCAAATATGTGTCATACCGGGTGTTTCAAAAGTCATGCACATCCACATGGTAATCCTTGTTGCTTAAAAACCAAAAGGATAGTTTGAGATATCTGTCACTAGATGGCAGCAGGGGCCTCATCATAAGAAGTTTTGAACGTATCAGGCATCAGTTTCAAAATACTTGTCAGTTGTAGTCAGTTGGGCATAACGGGAGGTGTATGATTTTTTCCCAAGTGCAAGGAATAACCATTGTAGAATTTTGTTTCACAACAAAATCTCATTACCGTATGATAAATGCATTTCAGCAGAAATATCCAGGTGAAACACCACCAAATGAATCAACGAAAACGCTTTCAATGCAACGGTTCCGTGACACAGGATCGGTTGCAGACAAGAAGCGATCGGGTAGAGCTTCCATAGTGAAAGCCAAAGTGGCCCATGTGGATACCGCTTTACGAAGAAGTCCAATGAAAAGACTGCCCGTCTACATAAACATCATTATGGAATTCTTATTCTTGCTGAAGTGTGATGAAAGGTACGCTTGGTCGCAGCAAGTCGGTGCAACGTGTCACACATCACTGGACAGTATGGAAGTTTTAACTGATTTTTTCGATGATCGTGTAATTTCCAAAGGACTTTGGCGGCCAATTTCACCGGGCTAGTCAATTCAGGATTTTTTCCTTTCGAGATACCTGAAATATGTCGCCTTCAGGAATAATCTCCATACGCTTGATGGACTGAAGAGTAACATCCTTTATGCAATATAGGACATTAATTCTCACTCTTCGTAAAGTGTCAATTAATCTGGTAAATAGAGTTTGATTTTGTGTCTAGGAAAACGGCCATCATTTTGAACATTTACTGTGATTTTACCATATTTGACACCTGACAATAAAGATAACCGTTCAACCTTTGTCATTTAAGCTGTCTGTTAACATTATTCATCTGTCTTTAAAACTCAAGCACAAATGTTGATGTGCGTGACTTTTAAAACACCCGGTATAAATGTGTGCATACTTGCTGAAATGCATTACAACTGTAACGGACAGGACTTTCCGGTACATCTGACATAACAGTCTATTTTTGTTACGAATAAACCTCGCTTTAGATTAACACAACTAGCTTTAAGCAGCGAACCTCTTGATTTATAGGTGCTATTAAATAATAAGGATACCTGAGCTGGTTTCTGATTATTACCATTTTTACACATAATATCTCAAGAGATTTTAGGAACAGATAACAAGAGATTTTAAAAACAGATAAGAGTTGTGATGGTTCAAATAAACTACCCTTTCGAACTACATCAACCACTAAGGTCTTCACTACTAGATTATGACCTACCTTTACATTGTCTCTCCTTCGTATATATGAGCTGAATCTGTTCCTAATTCTTATTCGAAATGAACCTCGAGTTTTAAGTTTTAACTTCAGTCTGAGGAATGCTTGTTTATTTATTCCTATATCTCACAGTAAAGAAAATTCAGATTCATTTTTTATTTGTATAGATAAATTCAGATTTAATTAATCCTAGATCATCTATTTTAAGTCATGCATACCGTAAAAAATATATTAACTGCGTGTGCTCAGCTGTGAGCGTGATTGTTTGCAGTGGCGCACATAGGAATTTTTCAAAGGGGGGGGGAGGTCGATTGTCGAAAGTCCATCATTCTCGTATTATACCCCAATAGGCTGCGAAACATATTCTTTTGATTTTATCGATAATCGGGAGCAAAAAAAATAATAAATTATTGAATAAATAATTAGCATTAATTAATAAATTAAATCATTAATAAGAAATATTTAATTAAAGTACCAGAAAGCACAATAATTTATGTATTTTGTTTTCTCATAATTCGAAAAAAACCCAGCAAAACAAATTCATCGTTATAGAAGCCCCAAGTCATAGAAGAAGAAAAATGTAATATGAAACAGCATTAAACGAGGTCATCTCATCATGTAAATAATGGGGTTAGGGGAAGATAGGTGGAAAATTGGTCAGGTATTTTACCATTAAATTTATTATGTTTTTTATATTAATAAAAACAAAAATGTATTTCTTACCAATATAGAAACATAATAAAAGAATATGCACATAAAAATAAATAAAATTCTAAGCCTTTATGTTTACATTCCAGATCGTTCAGTCTCTTCTGTATATCCAAATTTCTGACATTTTATCAAGAAGGTAGATTGGCTTAATAACATTTTGCGTTCACTTTCGTCGTCAATCCATATAGAAAGTCGTTTTTCCATTTCCTCCATTTTATTATTTCTAAAACGGGTAATTCTAGAGGCAGAGCTTGCTGTAGTTGCAGTTACCGATGACAGTATTTTTTCTTTATTCTTAAGACTGCTCCTTATTGTTGAAGTTGCCAAATTCAATGCAGCACTATTTTGAGATTGACGTTCACCAGTATCTAATCTTCTAATCACTTGCATTTTAGTTTCTAGTGAAATGCTTTTGTATAAAGCATTATTTTCGTGCTTTTTACTATCACCCATGATAAAAACTAAAAATCATATTTGTCACTATAGCAATCGTTATATTATAAAAATTTATACTTACAATAACGTCAACAAATGTTTGAAACGATAAAAATACTTTTGTATAATACCACCGGAAAGAAGAAACACAGATAAACTGCTTCGGATATCGGGAAGCCTAACGCTGTGTGCTATTTCGGGGAATCCCTCAATTCAAATAAAAAAACGTTAAACCGAAACAGCGCTAAACGAAACAGTGTTATATATAAGCGGGGTCTTACTGTATTTATTAATATTTTTTTATTAATTAATGTTAATTGTTTATTATTGTAACGTTTCCCGCCTCGCAGCTGTGAATCGGCGTCTATGTGGATCACCACACGTGCATTTGCAAATACACTTTACAATTATTGCGTGGTCTACCTTGGACCTCCCCCTCAACCCCTTGACCCACGAGGGACTCCTTCCCGCCACTAGCAAGAAGTAACGAGATACTAAAAGAGGCGCCGGCCGCTGATCCCCGAAGAGAGAGATGCTTTGAACCTTCGAAGTGAGCGGACGTTGAAAAAGAGCTCCCCTCTCACAAACCATTTTATTGGAACTCTAATAATCTTTTAATAAGTTTAAAAACTTCAATGTATAGTCTGTAAATAATAGCTGTGACGTAAATAAAGTAAATGTTTGCATTAATCAATATCACGCTACATTTATTAATCTTAAACGTCACATTCTGTAATTTATTTTTTACTGATTTTTACCCCCGACAATTTACGAGATCAAAAAAATATGTTTGGCAGCATTTGATGTATGATACGAGAACGGTAGACTTTTAACCCCTCCCCTCCCCCTGAAAATTTTTTGTGTGCGCCACTGCTCAATGTGGTAGGTGAGGTGAGATAGGGAACGGTCTACAATATTTATAACAACTTAATAATTTACACGGAATATGTACTTACTAACAAAATCAAAATATACAAAAAACTAACACATTAAGAAACCGCGTTTGAAGCAAAACGCAAGATACAAACATAATAATAATAATACTCACACACACAAATATAATAATATCTAATGATACATTCATTATCAAACAATTCAAAATACATTAAAAAAATAAAACATTTTTACCTGAAGTTAGTTTTTGTTGTTATAGTCAGTAGTCTGCAGCCAATCTTGAATATTTCCGTATATAATTACTAACTGCTAAGATCTTCAGAAGGTCACTCAAAAATATCTTGGCGGTTCACCGGTCGTAATCGACGTAATGCTCACCCCAGCTCTACATAGTACAATAGGATGCAAGTGACTAGAATAAGAGGCTACAGTTCGGTTCTGAAGCGGAAGAAAAAGAGAAAAGAAATTTTATTTTTTTGTTTATTAAAACTGAAATTATTGTTACCTTTGCTCGGAATTATATTACGCACTATATACATAGTATTACAATAAATCAAATAAATAAAAAAAATAATAAAGGGCGATGGGGAGGGGGACTCCATAATCCCCTGAACTTTTTTCTCTTCCGAAAAACCTTAGGGATGAAGTGAAAAGAAAAAGGACTTTAAATGAATCCTGAGACACTTTTTCTACCTTTCTCAATTATACAAAAGTATAGTTTTCATTCCTTCCTCATATTCAAAAATATTTCGTTAGTACAGTCATCGACACTGTAGCACGTGAACGGTTTTAAGGACGGTACCAAAGAAGAAAAGATACTTTCGGATATATTTTATTTATATAATCTTATTAATATATAGAAATTTTTATGTTTATAGTTTTTGTAAGGCAATTAAAACTTTATAATTTCTTTAGCACTAATATTTTTCTCCTTATTTTTTTGTTTCCAATTTATTTTTTGTCTCTGCTCTCCTACTTAATAATAGGAAACACCTTTGCAAAACCCATCTTATCCTTTTTGTGAATATTATTAACTTTCTGTTTTATACTTATATCTGCGTTCTTTACATTTGCCACACACACATTCTTTTTCTATTCTTCTTGATATTCATGCTTATTTATCCGTATGAATTATTTTTTGAAATTAATGAGTAATTTATTCGATTGCATTCTTTTTATGAATATTATTAAATATCTGTTTTATATTTATATCTAAAATAATAGGCTGCGTTCTTTTCATTTGTGTCCTTTTTCTATTCTTCTTGATATTCCTGCTTATTTATCTGTATGAATTAGTTTTTGGAATAAATATAAGCAATTCTTTCAATTTCATTCTTTTTGTGAATATTACTATCTGTTTTATATTTATTTCTAAAAACTTTGGCTGCGTTCTTTTCATTTGCCATTCTTTTTCTTTTCCTTTTGATATTCATGCTTATTTATCTGTATGAATTAGTTTTTGGAATTAATGAGTAATTTTAATTCGATTTTTAGTTTTACTGCATATAATTTTTAAAAGATTGTTAGGTGTAACACATTTTATATAGTTTAAATCAGTGATTCTCAAAGAGGTCTATATCGACGCCCAGGGGTCTCTGATGACTTGCAAAAGGACAATGTCAATGAAAAAATAATGTCGAGGTCCATGAGATGTAAATGGGGCCTACAATAGTGGCTCGAGTTAAACCAGATCACGACTTCAATTTTAAAAGAAAGTTTAATAACATGGAGAATACCAGATTTTACCTATTTAACAGAATTATTTATAAAATTTACTCAGGTTAATTTACTTTCACAAGGTGACAGCATAATTTTTTTTAAAAATGACCATCATTTCAGCGTTTCTTGCCAAAATTAAGCTAAAGAAATATAATATTGGATGTCACGAATTTTCCCAGTTTCTCAATGAGCCACAAACAATTGGCCAAGGAAACGACGTTTTAACCTCTATTCAACATTTAAATATTTTTTATTCAGATTTTGAAACTAGGTTTGAGAATACTTTGATTATTGTAATTATCACAGCAGGCAAAATATTCATAAAATCTCAACAGTAGGAAAAAAGAAATCTCATGTTACAAGAGGAATGGATTGGAATAGGTAGTAACGAGATCTTAAAGATAAGTTTAGAAACGGATGCCAGCAGTTTTGACTTTTAAAAGACATATCTGTGATTTATCCCGAATTATGGAATAGTGTGAGAAATTTTTTAATTGCTTTTCGTAGTGAGAAGGAGTTTCAGCGTGGTTGCCAATCTGCAAAATAAAAAAAAAAGAAAGAAAGAAAAAGACTACTGAACACTACTAACCAAGGAGATTTAGGGTTAAACCCGACAAAATTAATACCAAATGTTGAAAATTTGTTATTGAAGCACCAGATTCCTCCTTCCTATTATAAACATTTGTTTGTTGATTAGTAATTTTACATATTAATTAAATTTTAATTTAATTAACAAGTATTTCTTAAGTTTTAATCACTATACTTCACTACAATTAGAAATTTAAATATTTTTAAGTAAGTAGTTCTCTATCAAAAAGACATTTAAGTTGATAAATTTGCAAAAATTCAATATTAGGTAAGCAGGGGTTTACCCAAAACCGAAAAACATGGCAAGGGGTCTATGAGGCAAAAGTTTGAGAAACTCTTATTTAAATGAATTGATATGTGAAGGATATGAAAACTTGCTTATATTCCAATGAAGCTAATAGTATTATTCTTATTTCAGATTTTAGAAATGTCAATTCTTAAAGGTGGTAAGTGCTTGACTCATAATTAAATTTAATTGTAAAATGAACACACATGTCAGCGGTTAACTTAGTATATATCTTGAGTTTCGGTTCCCTTTTTAACTATCAGAGTGTGGAATCTCATAATTTGGAGAAAGGCAAGTACAGTAAAGCTACAGTAATTTCCTAAGAAATATTAATAATAGTAAGAATATGTAAAAAATAACTCGAAAGCTTTAAAAAAGGTCAAAATTATCTTTAAAAAAAACTTTTTTTAAAAAAAATTTCCTATGGCGGATTACAAGACAACTGAAAACAAAACGAGAGAGACTATACAAAAAATTATACGATGGCAAAGTCTCAATCGATTATTTTATGATGTGCTGATTTCAAAGAAGGAATTTACAAACTAAAATAAGAAATGGACGAAATAAGTATCTTAAAAATTTATATCTACAATAATAACTAAAAAAACATGCATATTATATAAAGCTCCATTTTTCCCCTATATTCCGGTAAAATAATTGAATCCATTATATGATTATTTATATTAATAGTAAGGTGTGTTGGTGTGCATTTGTTGAATACAATTAATTTTCATATGCATACATTATTTGAACCAGATTACTTCTGTTACAGTCTTAAATTATTTTAATCAATTTTAATAAATACAGCATCCGAGAAGGAATTATAACACTGAAAATAATTGCGAAGGGACTTGGAAAAACATATTCGCTTAATTTAATTTATTAGTTAGACGCAAATATTTTTTTGAATAATTTGAAAGAAAAAAAGTCTAGTTTTTGTAAGCAATTAAAACGTTTATTAAGCTCTTTTAAATTTTGTAAAATATTTTCCTTACCAAATACCTATACAATATTTAAAAACACATAATTTGTATGTATTTGAAAATCACAGTTACACTTTCACTTCTGAGGCTCCAAACTTCTTTAGTGCGGCTTCTAAATTTGTTAGTGTTTGTATAAACAAAATAATAACTAGTAAAATGAGTTAACTTGACGCCAGATTGGCAAATAACCATAAGTCACCCTGAAAACTTAATACTTATTATTTCTGAGCAAAATGTACACAATAAATTAACGTTTATTTACTAAATGTACTACTTTCGAATGCTTTCATGAGTTTCACAGAACTTTAACCGCTGCTTTTTACAGTTGTATTCTTATTTACAATAAAAATTTAAACCTCTTACTGAAAATTTTTACTCGCTCATAGCTACAAGTCAACATAAAAAAAATTACCCTTCTTATAACTAACTTGTAAAATAATAAATACTTTAATGTAATTTTTTTTAATAGAGCATTGAAACGTCATTTTTAATTATTTGTGTATACATACATAAAAACAAGTAATATAAAAAAATTTTTAAAGTCAATTCCTACTTAGGTCAACAAAGAAAACTTTTATTGTAGTTACTTTTTGTCAAATAATTACAATTAATATAAATATGTATATACATATGACAGAGTCACAACAGCAAGTGGCAATTAGTTTTTATTAATTATCATTAAAGTATCGTATTGTCATTCAAAACAATCGTGTATATAAAATTTCAGTTCAACTGAATGCTTTAAAACGTGAGAAAAACAATCTTTTAAAGTTTTGACCCAAGTCGCTAAAAATGAAGGCAACGTGACTCTGTATCTAATTCTTTAAATAATTAGTTTCAGTCAATTAATTTTAAATAATTATAGTTAAATTATCCTATTGTCACCCACAATAATCGCATATAGAAAATTTCAGCTCAAATGAGCGCTTTAAAATGTGAGAAAAAAACCTTTCAAAGGGTTTTGACACAAGTCGCCAAAATGATCGCTAAGGTGCCAAAAATGATGCCAACGTTGCTGTATATGCACTTTGAATAATTTCTTTTAATCAATTAAGTTTTATTAATTGTGATTAAATTACCGTATTGTCATCCAAAATAATCATGTATATAAAATTTGAGCTCAATTGAGCGTTTTAAAATGTATTTTGTTAATGATTAAAAATTTGAACAAGATATATAAAGGGAGATTGTGAACTTATAGTAGGAATTGAGAATAATTTTTTTTAATTGCGTGTGTGTGTGCGCGAATTTAGAATATTTTCTCAGACAGAAAATTATTAATTAGAGTGCATATATCTATACATGTAAAATTAATTTTTAAGATTAGAATTCACGATATATTTTTCATTCATTCTGCATACATTTTGCACACAAATATTTCTATTATAATAAAAATTATTTGTTCAATTTTGAAAAACAGCTATGCAATACTTAGTAATTTCATTTGAGAATGAGTGAGTGTAGGGTTTTATGGCGCAAGAGCCAGTTTTGGCCAAACTGCGCCAAACAACGTTTTAAATATTCAAAGTATAAAATTCGTCAAGTTTTATAAAAACATTTTATGATTAAAACAGTAAAATCTCACAGTACAAAAAGTTTTAAAAGTTACATTAAAAAAGTTAATACATTTTGGTGGGTATTTCTCCACCAAGTCAGACAAATATTTAGTACGTAATAAAGTTTTTTAAATATCAGCGTGTGTGTGAATATTGTTTACGTATCAGCTCTCTAAGAGGCTCTCATATTCCTCGGACGCCAGATCTGTAACGAGATCCGTGTCTATGTCATCCGAGGCTTGAAAAGTTTTCCGTCTCCGAGATCTTTTGGAGATGGGAGTTGATTCATAGAGGGAATCTTCTTCCCTCGCAATTTTCAAAGATGTATTTTTGTCAGATGTTTTCTTTGAATTTGTTGTAGGTTTTATATTCTTTAAGTCTATTTTTTTACTATCTTTTCAGTGACCATGTGTCTGAGATGGTTGTTCTTTAGTTTTCTCTTCTGCATCAGACACGGGAGTTGGTGGCTGAGGATCTGATATTGTAGATGCTATTGAAAAGATGGATGGCAAGAGTTGCGCTTGGGTTGAGGATGATTTGCTAACAGCAGGAGAATATAGTAAAATATTTGGTTTGAGAGGAGATGAAAGCGGTGGCAGTAAATTTAAAGGTGGACATTTTATTTTAGTGATGTTTTCATCTGTCTGTGTTGTAACGGATATTGGTGAAGATTTAGTAGCTTGGGCATATGTTTGGGATAGCTGAGGAGGTATTAATTTTTTAGCTTCTATATAAGATACATTATTGTTTGTTTTGATTTCTTGTATTTTTTTCTCTATTTTCCATTTTGGGCATAGTTTAGAATTCAACGGATGGGACTGTGAACAGTTAATGCATTTTGGCATTAGAAGAATGTCCAGCAGACGCACATCTAGAGAAAGTCAGTTGTCCGCGGCAAGAAGTTTGTGAATGTCCGAACCTCTGGCACTTGAAACAGCGCGGAGGATTCGGAATGTATGGGCAAATCTTACAATTAAGGCAACCGGCTTTTATTGTGGTCGGGAGTTTAGGGCTATTGAATGTCAAAATTATGTGTTTAGTTGGAATAATGGCAGCATATTTTTTTAAAATAATTCTTCTGACCTGAACTACACCCTGGTCTGAAAATCCCTCAAGGATCTCAGCATCAGAAGTGCACAGCAGGTCAGGTTCAGAAATGACACCTGGACAGGAATTCAAAGATTTATGAGGGGTAACTAGAAGGGGAAAGTCCAGAAATTTTTTTGCAGATAAATAAGATTTTGACTGAGTGTTTGATTTTGTCTCTACAAGTAAATCACCTGATCGCAATTTTTTAACGGATTTTGGCTCGCCTATTGTTTGGAGAGCTTTAAAAATTACAAAAGGGGATTTTTTAGACATTTCATTGTTAGGCAGTGATAGTATAAAAAACCTGCAGTACTGGAAGTCTGTTCAATGTTGAGAGTTGTGGGTAAAACAAGGCCTTTACCCGGGCACAGCAGCATTGGATCCCTAAGTACGCCTAAAACCTTCGTCCTGGCGTGCCTCCACCCACCACGGAGACCAACAAGGGAGGCAGTGTGCCGGTCATCTGGCAAAAACCAGGCACGGCGCTTACCTGGAGTACACACAGAATATAATGCTACAGCATCCGGGCGAGGATCCAACAGGTAAACTCGACACCCCTTATCTGCAGCACTAACCCTACAGCAGTGTCTCTTCGGGGACACCGAAGAGAGGTACCACCAGCCGATTGACAGGAGCGGGCTCACTCCTGCCACCCGTCTACTGTGAAGCGTGGGCCAAAGGGAACGCAGAGGTATCCCCAGGCCACCAATTTCCTCCATACAGGAGCGTAAGCCAAAGGGAACGCAAAGGATCCCCAGAACACCATTTTCTTCCTTGCGGGACGCCACACACGGCAAACATGCGGGTTAAAAAATCAACGGTGTTAGTCAAAAACAAATAAAGCAACATAATCAAAGTATTTAAAGAAATATATACGAAAAAGAAACTAAATTAACGCAATACAAATTATAAACCAAAATATGTTAATAAAAAATGCAAGTTTTCTCATTAGAAAAAACTAATTGGAACGAGATATTATTTAAAATATTTCTCTGTGGTCTGGACGTGAAAATTGTGATCTCGACATGACACTCTGTGATCTCGACGTGAAAAGAAGAAAAGGGAAAATTGAATGACGAGAAAGAGGGTCGAAAATAGAGAAGGATCACTAGGGTACCCCCCGGGTTCGTGAAACCCGTGTTTAACAAAGATAGTAAGCCCCTTGGGAAAAGGAAAAGATCACTAGGGCACCTCGGGATTGTGACACCCGTACTCACCTAAAAAAGGTGAGCCCCCTGAGGGGATTTCATTTGAGAAGTCATAATAACTATGATTAATCTAACTAGTTAGGATTAAAAATGTTATTAAATATGCGGATAATAATTTCTTTAATTCAATTAAAATTTCCCTTTCTTTAATTTAGAAAATAATTTCATATTAAATAGTATAAAATCATGAGAGTGACCATTGTATGAAGTTTGAAGTTAAGACATAACCTATTAAAGTTTGAACTTTTTATATTACAGATTGCTACTAGAAATATGTTTTATACTTGTCTGAATATATAATTATAGGTTTAACTATAGCTTAAATATATTTAGTTATAGTTCGGTACTGAGATAAAGTTTAAGTAATCCAGTTTAGGTTTAATCCAGTACTATAAAAATATAGTCCTGCTACATATGAAAAAAAAAATTGAACAAATGCAAATAATCGAATTATAACGCTTCAGTTCGAACATTTCACTTAATGTTATTTTTTTGCTCTGAATATTAGGAAAAATTGTTGCAACATTTATTAATACAAACTGTCATCTTAGCAATATATAAATTATACTGAACACTTGCATTAGAGTTACAAATGGAAACTGAGTAAATAATAAAAAACCTTTCAATTAGAGTAATGTACAAATGTAATGATTTTATCATGCAAGTTTGCGTAAATAAGTCTATTATAAGATTGATAAATACAACTCTAAAGTTAGAGATAAATTGCATTACAAGTTAATAATAATAATAATAATATAATAAAATATATATATATATATATATATATATGTATAACATGCATTTATAATAGTGTTGTTGTTGCTCCTGATCGACAGTAACATCAGATCAAGGTCCACGAAATTCATCGGGGCTAAGGGCTAGATTTTTAAGCCTGTCGTTAGTTTTAGCTTTGAGCACCATGCAGGTGAGAGTACGATTTTGCTCGGTTCCACCCCAATTTTGAGGGGGAACAACCTGCGGTAGTCAGGGGCTTCCCACATTTCTTCTTCTTCCACCAGCCTTACGAGAGGACTTGCGGCTCGTCGGCTATGTAGAGTACCCCCATGCCGCGAAGGGACTCTATACATTTACAAACATCCATGCCTTCTCTGGATTCAAACCAAGGCTCTACTGCACCGCAGTCTGCGTCACTAACCACTGTACCGGATGGGTGACGACGATATTTATAATAGTGACTAAGTTGATAGTAACCATAGTTACTCAAATAATTATTGTATTCAAATAAAGTTTTTCGATTACTGAATTTCGGAGGACGCTATAACTACGGCGGTCAGCAATGTTTAATTCCATTCCATTGAAGGTAAGTCTCGCCGAATAATTAGAGACATTGAGCTTTAAATAGAACTGAACTTCAAAGTTCTCAGATGATATGACGTGGACATTAGGTAAATGATGCGCCAGTTGAGTGTCTTCCTAATTCGATCGTGGCTCAAAATAGAGGACTAGCCACCAGATCTCGTGTTGTTCAAGTGTTTCATTATTAAAACTTAATTAATTTGAATCGATGAAATACTGTATTGATTCGATTCTAAGCCGCCATCGATTCCGAGCCGCACCCAAATTCGCAACATGTTTTTGTGAGAAAATAAAGAAATGGTGCAAAAATGTTTATCGATATCCGATATTAAGGAAATAAAAATTGTTTTTAATGAGAACTAATAAGAAATGAATAATTAATTTATTTTACCAGTATTAAAAACTTTTAAATATAAACATAAACCTATCATTGTTCTAATAGTCAGTATCATGATCAATTTTCCCGATCCAGCAAATTTTTCCTTCCTCGATTTTAAGCCGCACCCTATTTTCAATAGCATTAACATTGGGAAAAAAAGTCTGCTTTGATACGAATAAATACGATAGTTATGTAATAATAAATGCATCATCATATGAACCTTAGAAGAATAATGTATCACAATCATATAAAACTGTACTATTTATTAGTTAACCCCTCGCTTTGCTGGGAATTTCATTACATTGTATTAATTTATACCATTTACAAAAATTATTGATATTTAAGTCCTAGCATTGAGCATTCGATTGTATAGAAAAACATTCTTATAGCCATCCCCTTGTGACGAATTATAAACGAAGCAAATCCATAATTATATCGAAACGAAAGGAGTGTGTATCCGGGCGAATTAGTTAGACAGTCCACAATAAGTAGTTCCATGAGATTAGTAGTTCCATTTAAGTATAGTAATGTTTAATTAGATACGAATTGCCGCTATGCGGCTTACATTCTACGATACAAGTTACACACTAACGATAATTACAATTTTTGATACAGATGGGTGCACATCAGCGCCCTCGCGTGGCCAATATTTCGACACACCAGCGCCCTCGCGTGGCCAATATTTCGGCACACCCCTCTTTAATTAAAAAGGACAGGACTGGAATTTCTATTAGGGAAGTATAGTTATCTTTTAAGCACACCTAACCACCCTCAAGTTGATATCTTAAAACCCATTTTTATCGGATCCCTGCATAACAAAATAAACATGCTTACCAAATTTAAAGACTGCAAGCCTAATAGTTCGAAAACGGAAATTTTTATCCATAATACCCACTTCTCCTTGCATCACCCCATTGGGAGTTGACTAAAAACCCTTTTTTAGTTAATCTCTATTTACTAAATGAAGCATGCTTACCAAATTTCACGTCACGATAGTTCAAAAATTGAATTTTTTTCACCTATAGTGCCCCTTTAACTCAATTTGATTTCTGCAAAACTAGTTTTTATCAGATATATCCTCAACAACAAAAAACATGCAAGTTTCAAGTTTGTGGGCTAACAGTTAAATGGAAATACACTCTGGAACATTGAAAATAGCGACCCAAGAAGAAAGCATCGGATTGAAATGAAATTTAATACACATAATGACACAGATGAGAGATTCACTTGATCTCAAAAACAAGACAAACGAATACAGGGTGTGCAACGACACAAATACTGGGCAACTTCAATAGCGCGTTGGACCACCTCCAGCTGCAATACATGCCGCCACACGGTCCGGCATTGAGTTGATTAGACACCTTATGTCGTCCTGAGGCAGATGGGCCCACAAATCTTGAACAGCCAACTCTAAATCATGTACATAGTGACACTATGGCATCTGCCGTTTTAGCTGATCCCACACGTGCTCTACAGGGGACAAATCGGGGGAGTGGGCTGGCCATGGAAGAGTCTGAAAATGACGTAGGAAGTCTTGAGAAACTTGCTGTATGCGGACGAGCATTATCTTGCTGGAAAATTGCCCCTGGGAGACCATTTAAGAAAGGTCCTACATGGGGTCGAAGAATATCTTCAACGTAACGTTGGCCCGTTAAGGTTCCCCGCATCACAATTAAAGTGGACCGGCTATCATAGGCTATGGCCCCCCAGACCATTACACCAGCTGTGTGGGCAGTGTGACGTAGAACAGTGTGGGGGAAATTGTACCGCTCACCAGGGCGCCTCCACACCCGTACACGGTTATCAACTGCCCCCCAAAAAAACCGGGATTCAGCACTAAACACAACCTTTTGCCAATCTGTGACATTCCACATTGATCTGGCATGGCACCACTGTAGACGCAGTTGCCAACGTTCCCGTGTTAAAGGGAGTGCACGGAAAGGGCGCTTGGATTTAAGATTTGCTTCTGCAAGGTGTCTGGAAATTGTTTGTGGAACAATTGTTACGTTTAAGTCTGCTGGTATCGATGAACGAGTCACTGTGGGGTCCACAAGTGCTTGCCGCACAATCCTTCGATCCTCTCTCCTCGTGATCTTCCTGGTCGCTCCAGATCCGGTTTTCCTCGCGTGTGTACCTTCTCGTCTCCACTGCTCCCAACAATTTCTAACGGCATACTCCGAACGATCCACCAGGTTCGCAACACGGCGCGTCGACCAGCCTGCAGTTTTCATCCCGATGATCAGGCCTCTCTCAAACTCGCTCAACTGTGAGAAATGTCTTCTAGCACGTTTACCTGGCATGTTTTGCTTACCAAAGTCTTCCTACAGTCGGCGGGTAATCGTCACGTTTATGAATCTTCGAATTTGCGCTGGCTTATATAGCACCCTCTTCCTGATTGTAGTGCCACCTCGGCGTGTATGAGCATGCGTATTGGCACAAAACTTGGATCATTTGCATATCACATTACGCTGTACTTATTTGCCAAGTTTCGCGATTGTACTTAGCTTCCTTCTTGGGTCGCTATTTTCAATGTTCCTGAGTGTATATATTTATCTGTAGCTCTCCTTAACTCCTCACAACCCCCTTGGAAGTTGATTTCCATAAAACCCGTTTTTAATGGATCTCTACTCAACAAAAGAAACATGTTTACTGAATTTCGTTTCTATAGGTCGAATAGTTCTGAAGATCTTGCGATGAGTGAATGAGTCCCTTTTATCTTTTATGTATATAATTTTTTTAAATTTAAAAGTGAATGTTTTATAAGTAATGAATATTTACTACAGACGCAGTCATTTAGAAATTATTAAGTTTGTCTCTATGTATTATATCGTATTCTAAAAGAGATTTAATGCATTTTCTTCGGATGCCTTTAGACACATTTCTGTTATCTTTCATACTATTTTAGTTTTTTTATTAATGTTTTAAATACTTTTATTTTATTTAAATGAATATTTCCTTTCAGTAAAAATAAAATTAAAGAAAACATTTCATTAAGTAAAAAGAGCAACTGATTAATGTAGAGAAATGTCTTTTGATTTTCTACACCAAACATATAAATTTCTTAAAACTGGATCAGAAACTTAATGTTTTATTGCCTCGATCCGAAAAAAAATGTAAAAGACAACAAAAGTGGGTTACATGAGTCATAACATTATATCACTTCCAGACGACTCACCGAATATATACTTTCAGAATGCAGCCTTGTACTTTTCAGATGAATAGCACTTTCATATAAGATAAATTTTAAAAAGACCAGCGATAACAAGAAATCATTTTTAAGAAAATAAACTTAAAGGTTCAAAAAGATAGAAGTATTTATTATTCCAATAAAAAAAGAATTGTTCTTGATTATTGTAAGTCATGATTCAGTGCCCTGAACTTTACAAGTTATTAAATTTATTAAACTTTTTTGATTATGCACTATTTAGGTTTTTCAATACCGAGGAAAGAATTTACTATTTAAATTTCAGGTTCAGTTAAGGTATCCAACTACATTCGGAACCGTGAGTTTAAAAAAGTGCATAAACGGATGATTTTCATGATATTTAGCGTCACTTAGATTAGAATACATGTATAAAATTGTTTTCAGAAGATTTTGACAAAAAATTATTTAAATACAATATTTCGGCAAAAAATTAACTTAGAATAACTTTTTTTTCAAAATGTTCTCCTTTTTCAAAAATGCTTCTATTATAATAATATTTCACCTATATATAGTTCAGACCTCTGTACAGAGGCTCAACTATGATTTTTGAAAAATTCCCATTATTTTCAGAGTTACAACCCATTGAAATAATTATCGGCGTTTTTTTCTTAAAATTTCTCCCCTCTGTTGTCGTAAAACATGGATAAATCCACTCCTAAGTTATATATTTCAGGCAAAATATTATTATAATAAAAGAATTTTTCACAAAAGGAGAATATTTGGAAAATGGATCATTCTATGTTCTTTTCTTGTCAAAATATTGATTTAAATTTTTTATTGTAATAATTTTCTTAAAACAATTTTATATACGTTTTCTAATCTAAGTGACTCTAAATGTCATAAATAATATCTATTTATACGCCTTTTCAAAATCACGGTTCCGACCGTAGTCGGATATCTTAATGGTATTGAATAGATTTCATGGATGGATTTTTTTGATTTAAAATATTAGAAGATAATGAACAATTATATTTTCAACATTTGAGTCTAATAATTAAATTCAATCTCACTTGTGTTATCAATAAAAATTATATTAAAAGAAGAATTAATTATAAATTAAATCATATTTTTAACTTCAGAGCAACGTATTGGGCATTGATAAAACTGTATTCCAAAGAAGTTATATTTAAATATCATAAGAAAGTAGTTATGCTTTATTAATGACTTTTTAAATTGTATCTTGTACCTTTTGCACTAAAAAATTGTCAATGAATACTTGAACATTTTTTCTACGCTTGTTTGTTGTATCTCTACTAAGTACCCAATTTCTGTATTTTTTCGCTCACCTAATCGGTTTTTCTACAAAAATTAAAATTTGATAAACTGTTATAATTTTTAAAGTTCTCACACTTGGGATTATTTCAAGAATTTGTTACATTTCAAGAATTTTTTAAATAACTTCTTATACAAACATGCATAATAAGTTAACAATAATAGTTTTTAGTCAATAAATGTTCCCAATTTTATATAGGTTAATATGGTTTGCAAGCTTTAAAAGAAATAATATAAATAAGAATGATCATTAACGGTTAGAAGTATTATAATCAAACTACCATACTTATTCGAATCGAAGCCCACTCCCCCAATGTTAATGCTACTGAAAATCGAATGCGGCTTAGAGTCGAAGATGGAAAAATTCATTGGATGGGCTAATCTGAACATGATACTAACAGTTAGAACCATTACATGTTCATGTATGAATTTAAGAGTTTTTAATACTGGTAAAATATATTACTTGTTCACTTCTTATTTGTTCTCATTTTAATTTTTTTAAAGTTGCATAAATATTGAATATTGATAAGCCAATTTACACTACAGTGAAAATCATTTAACACGAAACTGAAGGGACTGATATATTTGTTCCTGTTAAAAGAATTTCGCGTTAAAGGATATTGCATATGTATATATATATATGTATGTTTAACAAAGTTAAGTTTATTAGAGTACACACATTTTTTATTTACATAGATACATAGATACGAGACACATTATCATCATCTAATGCAACGAATTCTTCCGATTATACAGTAGTACAGTCCAGTAATACAGAAAAATAATGCGAAACCACCTCATTTCCCACACTTCTTAAATCTGTGGTGTTTTCGCATTTTGATCATTCTCAGAAGGGAAGTCTCTTCGTGTTAAGCGATTTTCGTTTTGTGTTAATAAAAAATGCCTGAAAATACATAATAGCTTATCGGGACCGTTGTATCATTTCGTGTTAACCGATATTTCATCTTAAGCGATTTTCGTTTCGGGTTAAAACGAAAATTCATGAAAATACATAATAGTTTATCGGGACCATTGTATAATTTCGTGTTAACCGATATTTCATCTTAAACATTTCAGCTTTAAGCGTATTTTACTGTATTTTTATTTATTTTTTTTTACAAAACCGCGTTGAGAATTTAGGGTGTGGCTTCGAATAAATACGGTATTTATTGACGCATAATATCGCTACGTTTATCCTAATCGTATGAAGAATCTTTTCGTTTTAACACATTCAATAAAAATTCTTTATGGTGCCGGTATGAGAAGGAAGGAAATTCAATTAATTTTTTTTCTTTATAAATAGACTTTACAAAATTACAATTCAAATATCAAAATATTTCCCAAAATTCATTAAAGAAATACACCTTTTTCAAGAAATTAAGCTGTGTATTCATGTATATATTCCAATCTCTTAAAAATAATTTAATGCATAAAGGAACAGAAAAAAAATATTGTAATACTTATAAAAAAGTGTGATAGATATGTATATCCACATAAAGTTTTACTTATTTTTTAAATATAAACCTCTTAAAGTTTCACCATAAAAACATCAATAATTTTCTGAATCTGATAAAATTAATGAATTCTTAACACATCAAGTATGTATAAAAGTAAAACAACCTCACATTTAAAAATAAAACAAAATAGGATGGTATATTTGAATTTGCCTGAAGATATAAATAAAATTTTATTGATTATTTTTAACTGCATAATAATGAATTGTTCACTTCTTTAGTGAAAGAGCATTATTCCTCTACGAAAATCAGTTTTTAGCTTTTGGGTTACCTTTAGTTAGAAACAACGAGATTTAAAGACCCTCCCCTCCTTTTAAACTCTCAAGGCCACGAGGGAGATCAAAATAGATTCCAACTGTGAAACCACTTACTTGACAGCGAAAAGCTTTTTGCAAGAAAGCCCGCTAACAGGGGTAAAAAAGGAATTTCTTTTTATAGGTTGAAAATTAAGTTTTTGTTCAGTTAAGATGTCCACTGATGTGATCATTTTACATATTTCTATAAGAAATAACTAGAAATTTTTTAAAAAAAATTGTTTTTCCTTATTTTTTATTATTAAAGAAAAAATTTGAATACAATATGAAGAGTAATTTGAATTATACCACAATACATAGAATGGAGACGAAAATGTACATTAAATTAGTGAATGACTCAAACAACAAAATATATTCAAATCAATATGATAAAAACTCATTTTTATATCCTTAATATTTTGTCAGATAAATTATTTTAAATTTCACAATAAAATATATAAATCAAATTCACTTTCTTAAATTATTATTTACCTTATGGTATCCGACTACGTTCGGAACCATGATTTTAAAAAAGCGCATAAATGGATAATTTTCATATTTAGAGTCACTTATATTAGAATACATATATGTGGGAGACAACAAGGGGTCCAAGACGTTGGTCTATCTTCTATTTTATTTTAACATTAAACAAAAATTAATTAAAAAGGTAGTTTTTACAGATAAGTTTGACGATGATATTCAGAAGGTAACGCCTGCTCGCGCACCTCTCGCGTTCTCCTTCGCTGCTTCTCTCTTTCTCTCTCTCTAAAAAGTTTTTGTTTTACTTTCACTAGTTCAACAGTTTCCACGGTTTCAGTTCTCATTAGCTGCGCCTGCGCGCGAAGACTGTGTTTTGCTTTTGGCTGCATGCCACAACGGCCATTCTGAGCGTACGCTGTCCGCAGCGGTATTTCCATGGAGACCAGAGGAGAATCTGAAACATACAAAAAAAAACGGAACAGACAAGGACTATACGACAAATATATAGAGATTAAACATATCAAAATTTTGTTGAACTAGACAGTTTCTCCATCATGTGAAGGCACCTCTTCGACATCCGGAAGGTTCCACAGGAAAACATTGTTTTTCACAGGCATGAGAATGTCTTTTTTAACAAGTTGATCTTTAGTTGAACGCATCGATATTTTCCTCTGTAGAGTTCTGGACGTCTGTTTAAAACGATTTCTCTTTTTCCTTCGCTTCCACTGCCAAGGCTCAAAAATTTTCCGGAGCAACACAAACCGTCGATGTTCACTCTTCATAGGTAAAGGGTTAGGTGAGCGGGAGATGAATTCCACGGAACTCGTTTTCATGGCACAATTGGCTTTCTTACACAATACTATATCAGAACATTTTTCTCTTATAATACTCAATTTTAACTTAGTACTCTTAATTTTATTACATTTATAATCCTTAATTAGAGAACTCAAATCATTTCCAGTATTAAAGTTTTTAACATGTGGCAAATCATAACTAGAGTTTTCTATCACATTTGAAACAGAAACATTTGGAAAAGAAACACTTGAATTAAACTGAACACCCAAATCTGCACTCAAAGAGGATCCACTTTCACTCAATAAAACATCGCTCTTTGCGTGGCCTAGTTTCTCTATTTCAGAATATACACTGGGATGTATAATAAATTCTTCGGTCAAGGTCGGTGATATCGCCGTTCGCACACTTAGGCTAGGAGACTGTTGATTAAGAGAAATATTTATGGGTTTAACTTCTACCATACGCTGTTCGCCAAAACATGAACTTAATGTTATGATTTCTTCGGAAGGTGTTTGCACTCTAATTAGTGAGGAATTTAAAACTGGGATCTGGCAACCTGAATCAATCAGTGCTGTTACGGGCTGATTTTCCACAAAATGTTTACGTATTGAAGATTTGCGCATTCATCGCTATTTTGTTTTTCGCTCTCTCTTTTCAAAGTATTCACGTTTATTTTATTATGGATGTGATCATTAGATTCTTTTAGATTTAAAACGCTTCTTTTCAGTCTCTTGCGTAATGAGATGAATCACCGCATATATAGCAATTTTTATTTTCTCTTTCAAGATATTGGGGATAGTTCTCTTTAATCTTTGGTTTAAAGTTTTGTGATCTATTTTTAAAGGGGTCTTGGGTATATCCATAAGTAATAGGAATTTCTTTATGTGATCCGCTTCTAGATGAAATATAAATATCACACTCTTTAGCTAAATCAATAGGCCTAAACCAATCTTCTGCTTCTCGAATGCCAATATGAGTTGCAGTTTCCTTATTTAAAGTTTCATATAACTTATCAGAAATTATAAGATCACATAGAGATTCAAAGGAATTAACTTTTCTTAACGAACAATAATATTGGAAGTTTGCCGTCAATCTTGCAGCAAATTGGATGTATGTCTCGCCTGATGATTTTACAGCATTTTTAAATGAGTTTAAACACTCGCGAGGGGTTAATTGGAATTCTCTGAGTACTATAGATTTTAGTTTTCATAGTCATTTAATTCCTCTTCTTTAATATACAGTAAGACGTTATGAGCTCTTTCGCCCAGAAGATTTATTAAAATTTCAGATTTATATTCGTCATTTATTTTCTTGGTTAAAATGCGCGTTCTAATGATTGGAAGAACAAATTAAAATTTTCAGATCTGGTGGGAACAGGAAGAGATAAAGTTTTTATACTTTTTATCATATTTTCTATGTTAGTTTCGAACTGTTTTTCTTCGACTTTAGCTGCAGGATTTAAACTTAATGCTTTGTTTTTAGCTAATTGAAGTTCGATTTCTTTTTCTAATTTTGCTAACTGAAGTTTCGCGAGCTCAATTTTTGTTCTGAAGTTACCTCTCTTTCGTTTTGTGATACTCTCTCATCTATACAGTTTTGAATTAAAGTTTTAACGAAATCTGGATCACTTTCAAATGTACTACTGTTCTCAATTTTAGTCTTTAGTTTAACTATAGTGTCAGTACTTTCGACAATACCGTCTAGCTCTTTAACAACTCTTATGAGATCCTCTTTAAGAGCGTTTTTATACATTTTATAAAAATTTAGAAAGATCCTACCTTTTTTTTTTCTCTGGCTCCCTTGTTGCTCGCACGTATGATGTATCCAATAAAAACGTTGATTCCACTGATTTCACCTCTTCGCAGGTAATATAGTTGAAATTGTAGTTCCGGCCTCTACACAGGCGGATTATTCACACTGAGTTAGTTCCAACCTCTACACAGGCGGAATTTTCGTCGATGGGTTTTCCAACCTCTACACAGGCGGAATATTTGTCGATGGTTCGTAAATTCAACCTCTACACAGGTTGAACGAAGTTTCCGAAAAATGGCGGAGCGTCTCCTTCACGGACGCTGTTGTTCATTGTCCAGACTTTGGTTCAAAATCGAAATTTTATCTATCGCGGCCGAGCCCCCATAATTTGTGGGAGACAACAAGGGGTCCAAGACGTTGGTCTATCTTCTATTTTATTTTAACATTAAACAAAAATTAATTAAAAAGGTAGTTTTTACAGATAAGTTTGACGATGATATTCAGAAGGTAACGCCTGCTCGCGCACCTCTCGCGTTCTCCTTCGCTGCTTCTCTCTTTCTCTCTCTCTAAAAAGTTTTTGTTTTACTTTCACTAGTTCAACAGTTTCCACGGTTTCAGTTCTCATTAGCTGCGCCTGCGCGCGAAGACTGTGTTTTGCTTTTGGCTGCATGCCACATATATAAAATTGTTTTAAGGACATTTTGACAAAAAATTATTTAAATACAATATTTCGGCAAAAAATTAACTTAGAATAACCTTTTTTCAAAATGTTCTCCTTTTGTGAAAAGTGCTTCTATTATAATAATATTTTGCCTGTATATAGCGCAGACCTCTGTACAGAGGCTCAACTATGATTTTTGAAAAATTCACATTATTTTCAGAGTTACAACCCATTGAAATAATTATCGGTGTTTTTTTTCTTAAAATTTCTCCCCTCTGTTGTCGTTAAACATAGATAAAACCACTTCTAAGTTATATATTTCAAAAATTCTAATTGAGCCTCTGTACAGAGGTCTGAGCTACATGCAGGCAAAATATTATTATAATAGAAGTATTTTTCACAGGAGAATATATTGAAAATGGGTCATTCTATGTTCATTTCTTGTCAAAACATTGCACTTAAATAATTTTTTTATTGTAATAATATTCTTAAAACAATTTTAAATACATTTTCTAATCTAAGAGACACTAAATATCATAAATATTATCCATTTATACGCTTTTTCAAAATCACGGTTCCAAACGTTGTCAGATACCTTAATAAGTTTAATATCTTAATATATACTATACATACTATTATATCATTATAATAATTTTAAAATATTAGAAGAAGTGGAATGGGAGAGAGAGAGAGAGAGAGAGAAATAGCACTTCTGAATTAACTTTTCTTAGTAAAGCTTCAACATTTCGAAGAATTTTAAAGATCTTAGCTGAATATCTGCCTTTCTTAAAGTATAAAGATACAAATTACATAAAAAGAGTGTTGCTTGTTTTTAAAATTTGTAAATTTGCTAATTATTTTTATTCGTTTCCATTTATAAACTGATTCTCCACAGCGAGAGTCCTCTCCAGTATATTTTGAATTTTGCTATGCATTTTTCAAGTAGAACAATGCTAAGCTTTTTAAATACAATGATTTTATGCTCCAATTTAACTGTGCTGTACTTTCTAAAAAAGGAAGTGAGAATTACACGAAACATACAAGAGAAATTCCTCTTGAAGCAAAAATAATATTATCTAATAAAGTGTATATTGTTTCTTATGCATTTCATATAGTTTGTATTTTTTGCAAACAGTAGAATAAAAGTAACTTGCTATTTCAATACTTTAAAAATACTTGGAAAAGTATTTTTTTAGCTTTAACATTTAATATTTAAAAAAATAAATTTTTCTAGATAATTTCGTAAAGAATCTTGTTCAAAATGATTTAGAACATTGATACAAACAATTCTTCTTTAAAATGTTGAATTAATAAATATTTTTCAATCATATCAATGTTTGCTTTTCAATTTTTGTTTCCGAAATTAAAAAAAATCTTTTACATAATAATTTTTTTAAGTAGTACTCGCGTTAAAGTTTGAAATATAATTGCAACAAATAATTAAAAATAATAGATTAAAGTTAAAAAATTATTATAGGTTACAAATTAATATATATAATATCTTGCATACTCTGCAATTCTTCATATGCAGTTGGATTAATTTAACCGCTATCAATATAAAATTAAAACACAAATTGTGTAATACTCTTTTCCATTAATGATTTTTTTGAAAAAAAAATGCATGAGGAATAAATATTACGCACACAAGATAAGACTGAGCCAACTAAAATAAAAAAACTTCAACCTTACATTATCATACATGATGATTAAAAACAACTGTGAAAAACACACAGCACGTTCTCTGAAAATAAACCCTGTTTACTTTTCCCATCATTAATTTTGTGGAAATAAACAGATTCTACTTCAGACAACGGACACCTTTGCTAGATCATCATCGAAAAAGTTATAGCTACGGACCTTGAAACAAGACCACCCCCAGACATTTTCCCAAAAAACAGCTCCAGATTACATTTTAAGCCCAATTAATCGATATGCTTCCTGTGATAACAAAACTGAGACAAAACGCCCTAATAAGTCGTCTCTCAACA
Organism: Trichonephila clavipes; assembly: GCA_019973935.1. NCBI lineage: Eukaryota > Metazoa > Arthropoda > Arachnida > Araneae > Nephilidae > Trichonephila > Trichonephila clavipes. The sequence continues at coordinate 662,026 of BMAU01001093.1, read as the reverse complement.
ATACTCCACTTCTAAGTCGAGACTAATTTCAACAAAACGGTCCTGCCAATCAATCGTCGTACTCACTGACTCTACGCAGAACATTTTTTATCATTGATTCGGGGTCGACCTGGACAATGGACCCCACTGTTTCGACCGCAGCCTCAACAGGCGTGGGAAGAGAGGAGTGAGGCGACGTCTGGCCCGGCACCAAAGACACGCGCCGTAGAGTCGCCTGCCCAGCCCTCTCCACCCAGCGTCATCTCCCAGCATAACCCTCCCAGCTCCTGCGGATGGCAAATCAGTCAGCTGTTGATCATTGAATGCTTCAGTCGTTCCAATCCTGTCGTTGTTGTAACTGGTAGTTCGATCAATGTTGTTGCAGTTCGGACATTTTGCATGGTGAATGTGAAGTGAAATTTTCCGTTTGTGGAGATTTATTGAACATTTTAGAGATTCTTTGGGACTTCACTGCGCAAAATCTGTGAAAATGATGCAAAAATTGCCTATCGTGAAAATATTGGTTTTGGGAGCCCAGGAGGTGGGAAAAACCGGTAAGTTGTCATCTTCAATATTTGTTTTCTTTAAAATTCCCTTTAACGATCGATAACTGTGTCATATTTTGTTGTTGTTTGTTAACGGAAGCGCCATATTGAACTGTTTTCATATGGATCGAATGGGAAAAATGTCTGGCTGAAATATATTATTTAAATCAGAGAAATAAAAGTAATTTAAAAGTGAAAGTTGCTCGACAGTTGTGACTAACACTATAATTTAAATGAGAAAAGCAAAATTATTTATGAAAAAAAAAATGAAATTTGAATTATTACTGTTAAATTAATAGGAATAAAATTTTTAGCAATGTATGAATTATTCAGATAATCAATAAATTGAATATTATATCTCAAACTGGATCATAACCTGCTTTTTAATTGATTATCGATTTTAAAATAAGAAGAAACTTCTCTGCATAATTGTATTTCAATTTTTAAAAGATTCCATTTCCAAGATATTGATTTTTAATATACAGTTATCGCAATATTGTATTAAAAATAATCATATTTGAATAGCTTAGAAATAATCATGGAATATCTCAGCATCAATTATTCCCTACATGTTTGTAATTTTGAAGCATTGTATCTTTTACCTATATATTTCAAAGCATGATTTTAGAAAATACATTTATAATTCTATATGGAATGTTGCAATCGAGTGAGCCTTCTCAATACATGTTTTTTTAATTTTTATTATTTTCTATTTAAACTCCTGAAATATTTCTCATGAGCCTCTTTGGGAATTATCTTCGTTTTTTTTTCATATTTAAAGTAAAATGTTACGTACCTTTTGTAAAATAATACATGCATACTTTCTTGAGTAATAAAAAAATTGCAGAAAAGCAGCATAATAATTTTATTAGAGATCGATTATGAGCTGCAAATCTGTTTATTTAATCTACTTTTGATGAGTGAAAGATTCATTGAAATTTGATTTCTAATGTAGTATTGTATGTTTGGATGGGACTTTTTTATTACTTTGTATTTTGATAAGAAAAAAATAAATTAAATCATTCTTAATGGTTTTTAAGCCTACCTATTATGATATTTTTCAATGATATATAATTGTTTTAAAAATTGTCACATATACTTCTTGTTATAAATTTTTTTTAAAAAAATTGTCATATATATTTCTTGATATAAAATTTTTTAAAAAAAAATTGTCATCGATACTTTTTCATCATATAAATTTTTTACAAAAAATTATTCATCGATATTACGTACTCTTAATATAAATTTTATTATGAATTGAATTAACCTTATATTTCCTATGTACCCTATCATTCATAATTTGATGATAATATGACTGTTGTATTCTAGACATATATTTTTAAAAAATTGTGTACAGAATATTTTATATTTATATACACAATGACACTTGGAAAAAGAATATAAAAAATGCATATATTAACAAATATTCAAATTTATTACGTTTTCTATTATGAAGAAATTTGCATGCATTTGCAAGCAATTTTAATAAATTAATCTTAACCTTATGTTATTACATTTTGTTAAATATGGCCGAATGTTACTCTTTTTTCATGAGATATTTATTTTCTGGTTACAATTAAAGTTGAAGAAGCTTGATTATCTTTTTTGAATATGATGTTTTATGAATAATTTTTACATTTAGTACACAGTACTTAAAAGTTTTTTTTGGATGGATTTAGTTTTTAAACTCTGTTTTAGTTTGATTGAGAATTTTTCATTTAGTTCTTCCCTTTAACAACATTCTAAAATCAATTGAAGGTATCTTTTTAAAGAAGTATTTTTTTAGAAATTTCTTAATTGTAATACATTTTAAAATTCTATTTTTATGAGAAAATATAGAACATAAAAATTATTATAGAATATATAGGATTCTTTAAGTGATCATACATTTCAAGGGCGCAGGAATTACAGTTAGAAATAATTTAATGATTCTCACGCTGAATTTTTAAACTGCTGTAAATACATAATAACATGGAAGTATTCATAATTTTCCAATTTTAATCCATAATTTTTACAGTTATTTTTATATTTAATTATAAAATTTCAGCAATCGAAGAACATGCAATCGTCTGAAATATCTATAGATCTTTACAATCGATATAGTATGTCTTAAAAACATTTGGATAATATGTACTATAACATAAGAAATAATATATTTTCATATAAATCTATAAGAAACGTAAGCAAAAAATGGTTTTTACAGTTTACTAAGTTAATTTTATTTTGTTTAGTAATTTTTTTAAACGGCAATCGGCATTATATAACAATTAAATTAGTCAATTAATTATAGTCAACAATTAAATTTTTTTTGCCAGTTCATTTAAAGCAAAATTGAAATACAAATTTACTGCTTAGGCCTGGAATTAAAATCTTATTTTTTGCAATGGATTTTAAATGGGTAAAAATTACTTATTTTAAAATGGAATTGATTCAGATGTAATAATCATTACTATTAATCACGCAGAATTAGCTTTACAACTACATATGTACTCTCCCAATAATTATTTTATAGCTGTTATAAAAATGTAGCCTCCTTTCTAAGAAATACGGGAGGATAAGGGAAAAAAATGTCTGATCAGCACTTAAGTTCTAAGACCCAAAAATTACGCAACATAGCCCTTGCTCTTCTAAAAATTATACTTCTCACCTTTTTAAAAAATATTCTCTTCTAGAAAACCATTTACTATAATTCTAAAATTAAATAAGATGCTGAATTTAGATTTTAGAACATCTAAATTTAGCATAGATCTTGGATAGAGTGGGCGACTTACGTATAAATTTATTTTTGAACATTAAATGTTGTTACTCTTTGGGGCCCATAGTAACCTACGGATGTGCAATTCCCATTGACTTGTGTTCCGCTTCCTGAAAGATCGGAGCGGGAAAAATGAAATATAAAAAAAAAAAAAAAAAAACCTTCGACCTTGATAAATGTCTTGCTCATTTTCACGCTTCCAAGTGGGAATGACGTCAAGGGAAGCTATGGCGCCGGCGGCTCAAGATGGAATATTTTTTATTCCATTTTTGTAACAGAAAATCTTTATTCCATGTTTTTTATTTGCGTAATAATAGACGTGCTACTGTGTTACTGTTATTCAATAATCCTCTGTTTTCTTGATTCTAAAGTCACGATAGCTAGAAGGATAGCGAATTTTCTTGAAAATTTAATGTTCGATTTTAAATTGTTCAGTTCTAGAATATGATTCCAATATTTTATAAATGTATGATTAAACAAGAACACTCCCTCACAGAAAAATTTTATTTACATCTTAGCTTATTCAAGCAAAGATTTGGATGCCACTTGTTTCACTAAAACTAAAAGAATGAATGAAACCAGTGGCACACACAGGAATTTTTCAAGGGGGGGGGGGCGGGGGTCAAAAGTTCACCATTCTTGTATCATGCTCCTTTGATTTTGTCGGTTTTCGGGAACAAAACACAGTAAAAAATAATTATTGAATAAATAATTAGCATTAATTAATCAAATTAATTATTAATAACAAATACCTAATCAAATTTTGCGTACCATATACTTAGAATTATAATCAATAGGAAAAAAATCAAGGGCTTTGGGGGGGGGTCCGGACCCCCAGGACCCTCCCCCCTTGTGTGCGCCACTGAATGAAACTCATTGAAACGTGCTGAATTTCATTTTATTTTTGAAATTATAATACCATCAGGTGAATTTTAGAATTCATAATTAAATTCTGCATTTTCCAATAAGTAAATCTGTAAATTATATAAGTATAACAGTAAATCTGAAAGATTAAAAATTTTTGAAAAATATTTTGTTTGTTGCCTAAGCTATTTTGAAACGAAATGTATTCTTTATGAATATAAAAACAAAACACAACTTAAAAATGGAAAAAAAGAAAGAAAGAAAAACATCGCATAACATTGAAAAATTCTGTGCCATTATCATTTTTGTGAAGAAGCTTAACTATTTAAAGTGGCAGACGTTCGATTAATATGTATAAGAACTGTTGTTACATTTCATAGAAATTGTCATTCAGTTTTAGAATTTTTGGAAATACAGACTGTGAAAGATTTTGAAAAAACTTTATAAGTACATTAAAATGTTCTGAAAATACCCACTAGAAAGTTATAAAACGATAATTCTTCTGAATGCAGATTGGCGGGAATTTGCTGAGGTTTTCATGTGTGTCTGACTTACCCATCTTCTCCAACTATCATTTTACTATTGGTAAGAGGCCAATTCTCGGGTAAAGCTGAGCTTGGGTTTTGGCAAAGATGAACTTTTTGTAGCTTCATTCATTTTTTTACTTTCATCGTAAAGATTACAATTTCTATGTTCACCGAATTTCTCATCAATTATAATCTTTATTTTAGAAAACTAACTCAAAATTTAAAATTCAATTCAATTGAGTATTTTATTACTCAGTGACATAAAGTGTTCACCTTAAGAAAATTAGTAAAAAAAAGTTTTGTTCTGTTTGCTGTCTTTATATGAAAATTATTAAATTCGTTCTGTTGCTGACTGATGAAAATTTTAAAAAAATATTAAAAACCACCATATTTTCATGTCATAAAAAATTTATGAATTACATTACAAACAGACAAATGAGTTCATTATCATAATTCATTTCATCAAAACATAAAACAAAACTTAAGATTTCTTTGAATTTTGAATGGGTTCGTTGTGAATATGAATTTTGAAATTTAATAACTCAAGTAACAAGTATCTGCTTGACATGTTTTAAAATATTCACTAATAATTTCAAAAACAACTCTTTCTGATCATACCAAAAAGAGCAATCGAATCTTATGAATATTATATAAAGCTCCTCCCTTCTCCTTAAAAAACTTATAAGGATTTTGGGCACTTTGAATTTATCCTCTTTTTACATTTTTTCGTTGTTATTCTTAAAACAGTTGACGGCTAAATTATGTGTTTCATATTCAAAACAAACAAATAAAAAAAGCAAGGTACTTTCAACGCGGGAACTTACTCCAAAACGAGAAACAGGAAGTTCAAGATATAATTGCAGTTATTCCTTGCAAACAATCTATCTTGAGATCTTGAAGTATTTTCCCCTCGAGAACACTTCCGAACGAGCAAAAAGTTTTTTCCTCCTTCCTTTTTAATAATTTATTTCCTTATCTTACCCCCATGTAAATACATTACGGCTTGTTAAAATTTCTGAACGGTCGACCTTCACAAAAAATAGCGAGACAAATAGAAGAAAACGCGTCATTGGGGCTATGTATATCTTGTTGGATGCATGTATGATTTCTAGGGATGTTTTGCTGATTTGTTTTTTTTCTTCTCTGAAATAAACAGCTGCTGTGGGATTTTGATGCCTTTGTCCTCCAGTGATGCGGGAAATATCTTTTTTTATACCATGCTTTTTAAAATTTTGTTGATATTTGGTATAAAAAAAGATGTTTTAGGGTCATTCTTTTCATTGAGCGTGAATTGGAAATCCAAGATTTTACTTGGAAATGACAACTAAGGCTCAATCTATTACATAAATGGATTTCGAGAATATTATGTCGATTCGTGAGATTTACAATCTACATTATTATTTCAAGTAAATTACAGTTATATACACACAAAAGAGTTTAAAAAAAACTTTATTATTTTTTTTAATATAATTTCAAATATTTTAAAATACTTCCTAAAAATATTTGCATCTTAAATAACTGCGAAATGACAATAACAGTTATTTTAACGTTCCCATATTTAAAACAAATATTTTATTTCCCCCCTCTCAGCTGTTATTTTGTAACGATCTACTTTGTACTAATATTTGTATAGTGGGTTGAAGGGACCTTTAAACGAGAGGCTTCATTTTATTATTAAAATTGGGAAAAGCTGATAGTCGAAATCGAGTGTTTAACTTTAAAAATCTTAGAAGTGAGTTTATTTTTTAAAAAATTACGTACATTTGTAAATACCCAATTAAAAAACTTCTGGAGTGCATTAAAAAAGAAATAATTCCTAAAATAGTTTGTATACGAATCCATTACATAATAAATAATTCATGGGTGTACATAAAAGCATTTTTCCATATGAAAGAAGCTAAAAAATCAAATGATATCTTCCCATTCCAGCTTTTAAAAATGATAAAAAAATATGGTTGTCATAAGTGTTGTACGAAAGAAAATATTTTCTGTTTTGATCGATACTGATATAAACAAATATCTTCCTTCTGTGTATGTATATATACAAACAATACTAAAGATATTTTTATAGAAAGTATTACTATATACTATTAAATATTCTGTATATATGATGACTGATCTAAATTTTCATAATAAACATCATGAAAAATCGGAATTATAATTGTTTAAACATTGTGTCTTATTTAAACATCGTCATCAAGTGTCCAATTTTTACTTAGTTCATTATGATGGCTTTAATTACACAAATGAATTGGGCAAACCTTAATGACCTCTCCAGTATTTTATTTTGTTTAATTCGGAAAGCTTAACGCTCCTTTTCTAAGAAATGGATAAAACGTAAAAAAGAGAGAGAGAGAGAGAAAGAAATCGAGTAATGAATACTTATTCTTACAATTAAAAAAAGGCAAAATAAAGCAAAAATAAAAATAATAAACACCCTCACATGACCAAACTCTTCAGATTTCCCACGCCAAGATATTGCATAGCATTCTTCATCAATTCAGCAGCCACTTAAGACAAATCAGATTTCACTCGCAGTTCAATTGTTCGACTGAAGTTTAGAAAAAAAATAAAGACTTGTGTGTGGCAATCAGATGGCGCCTCGTTGCTCTAGTTCGCGCCCTTTTACGTCATTGTCATTATGCATCAGTTTTGAGTAAACAGAGCTTATTGTTCGATTTTTTTTCTCGCGGGTATCAAGTGACACTTCGTAAGCCAAGTCTGTGTTGCCAAAATCACTTTTTCTTATTTATGGAATTTATTGCAAATAAAAAAAAATACAGTTTATCTCAGAAACACTTTTTTACCTAACATGGTTATCTTTCTTTTTTTTACATATTTTTAAATTAAAAAAATACTTGAAAATTTTAAAAAAAATCAAGCTTTTTAAATAAGAATTCTATTTATTTAGAAAAACTGAAAAGTTTTAAAATGGGAGTTGAATGTTATAATGGGAGTTAATGTTGAATAGGCAATCTTTCCTTTCAATTTAATTGAATTTTTAAAAAAATTTAGATTCATATTAATTTTGCTCAGTGTTAGAGTCGTTTCCATGAACAAGAGAAAATATCCTCTGTAAACAAAAGATCGATAGTTTTAAAAAATAGGTATTACAATTTTTCATCCTAAGAACTAAAACTTTCTTATAGGTGATTATATAGTTATTACATTATTTATTATAACTAATGCTTTCTTGCTTATAAACGTTTTGACTACTGTTTTACTTTTTCATGGCATTTTTAAAGCTGCCACAATTGCTCGAGCAATTAAAAATACTTAACAGTTAATATTTATTCTGGAAATCTGTACTGTATAAATTATTGCTCTGATTTTTCAAATTATTTTATTAAATTAGTAGTATTATTTCTGTAAATGTTTCAAACTTTCAAATTTAAAGAACTGTCCTGTCTTATGCGAATTATGTTAGTAAAATTAGTCATTTTTGTGAATCGTGGTCCATGCTTACAGAACTCTAAAATCGCTTACGTTTAAGTTATTCTAATCCTTCCTGTTTTTGAAAAAAAGTATGGGATATTGCTTTATTTATGTAAGGAAAGAAGAGATGGAAAGAGTTAAATATCTCTCCGCGCCCCTTCTAAAGATATAACTCTGTGAGGTGAAAGGAAAATACCTGGGGAGAAAGAAATATTGAGTTCTCAAAAACCAACTCCTACGCATTTTTACATATCATTACTTCTTGAGTGACAGTTAATTCACGAAGGATTATCCACCAACAAAAGAAAGATCTTGGATTCAGAAGTACTTTATTTTAAGAGAGAGTCTCCCCGCATTCCACTGCTCCCCACCGATTCTAATTTTGTTCCAAGTATGACGTCATTATCCCACGTCCCCATGGGAACACTCGAAAAAAGTCCTCAAGATTGTTATTAAAACGAGTTTAGCAATTTTAATTTCCTCCTCCAGCACACACAAAGCTCGTCTTTCATTAAAAATTTCGACGCATTTTCGAAGGAATTCCAATCGATCGCTTATGGCTGCAGATCATTTCAAAAACTGTTGCCACATGCTAGTGACTAAAAGAGGCTTATTAAGATACGGATTGGAAGCTTTGTTATCAGGGTCTTAGATTAGGATGAATCACTTCCTTTGTTTCTATGCTATGAAAGTAATTTTTAAAGTTATGCATAAGGATGTAGTTATCGATAAGAAGTAATTTTTCCTTATTTGGTTTTTACTTAACATTCAACCGATAAAATAGCAGTTTGTTATACTCTTAAGATAATTTTAAATATTTGTTTTAGAAAGGGATTCTCACGATTCTTAAAAAAGAACAGTCACACACATATTTATGAATAACTTCGTAAATCTTTAAATGGAGCATGGGAAAAACTATGTATGATAGTCAAATCTGTAAATTTTTTTAAATAATGTCGTCCAAATGATTTTTTTGTCGCTTTTATTTAAAATGCACTCATGTTTTAAATACAGAGAAAGTTGTACATCTCATATTTCTTATTCCAACTTTAAATGTATATTTAATTGAGTTTTTTGATAGGTAACGAGCAAAAAGGCAGAATATCAATTCATCTTACTTGTATTCTGCAACGATACATAAAATGCTGTGTAATGTACTTCTGTGAAGTAAAAGCAGAGGCTCTTTGCAGTTACTTTATATGAGACCATTTGAAGCTGAATGGACAAAAAATTCACTTAGTTGCATTTACTTTTTACGTTTTTGAAGGTTGGGGGGGGACTACAACTATTATACATTCTTTCAAATTTCACCTTACAAGCTTCGTTTACCAATGGTGTCATGGCTTTGGAACATTACCGGTTTATTGTGAGTAAACTTGAATAACCATGAGTTGTCATCAATTGTCGAATACGTACGTCGGAGGCCGAACGAACATTGAAATACTGCCAAAATCGATGGTAACCCCATTCTATGACCTCCCATGTAAACACTACAGGTACGCGTCCTAACCCCATTTCTTTACCTGGTTGAAACTCATGGCTATTTTCTCCTCCATGGCCCATATTGTAGTGTGGAATCCATCTTGATCTCACTGTGTGTATAAGAGAAAGGGAAAAAATGCATGATGGCATGGAACGAATTGCAAAGCTATTTTTTCTTTCCAAATTCTTTGGTAAGACATTGCTGACGTTATGTTTGCTGTCCCCAAACGAATATTAAATCACTCAGCACTTGACAACTCAGCTCAGTACGCCCGAGAGAATTAACGTTCCAAAATGAGAACATTACACGAGCCAACTCTTGTAGCAACGTTGGATTTTTTAACCCATTTAGCTGAAGATTTAAGACCTTTCCAGAAAGAAATTGAGTAATGAAAAGTGGAAAACCTTTTTTTGTTGTTCATGATATGGGGTTAGTTAACTTGTCAATGCATTCAGAGCACATATTTCTTTAATTATGCATTGAAGAACTGCAAATAAATGGACTATATTAAGTTTATTGACTTTGATATGTAAGTGATTGAGTATTACTAATTCTTATGACTAAATCAATTATAGTCATTCATCATTATAATCATAACATATGTTAAGTTATATACATCTCGTACCTTTTGTATAGAATAAGGATATTCTTAAGACCATATTCCCATTTGTCCATACTACAGAAATATACATTACAAAGATATTGTAAAAATTTTGCATGGAAACTGGAAATTTTCATTGTAATCGTGTGAATTTCATTTTTGATCGTATTAAAAACTGATATAATCGTTTAACAAATTTTGAAAACAAGTCGTTTCTTTACAACAGTTGTGGCAGTTTTAAAATACGAATTATTATTTAACAATCTGTTTTTCTTTATACTATGAAAGAACCATAGTGGCATAGATTTAAAAAAAATAGCTGTTTTGGAACTTATCTGAAACATTTTAATCTTACAAAATAATCCTCCCAAATTTCCCCCAAAATGAGTAAATCTTCATTTTCTACATTTTTGTGGACTAAGAAGTATTTTTTGATGGACACCGAAGGATTTACATGTTTTTTTGGAAAAAAAACTGTGAATTAAATTTTATATATGAATCATTTCATAAGAACTTTCAATGGTTGTACGAGTAGTAATTGTCTCTTTGATAATTAATATTTGATTCATATGTTTATGGTATTCCTATTTATTTGTAAATGCATATCGTATTACTAAGTATTTTTAATTTATATTCTTTTGTGCTTTAAGTTAAAAAATTCTGTATGTAATTTTCCTTTTTTCTGATTGAGACTGAAATGGCATATATATATACGTATAACAACAGTTAAAAATGTGGAAAGTTCTAACCCCGTTTGTGTATGACAGCTATACGGAAAAAATCTAACCAACTCTTTCAACATTGAGCCTATTTAAAAAAAGTACTTGCAGCAGGTGAATGAAGAACATTTCTTGTTGCTCGTGTTGAAAAATTTTCCTCTTGGATCTATTTCTGACCTACGTTCTTCTCATTTCTCGGCTAAGAACTACAGATGCGAATCGTGTAATTTTTTTGAGTCGTATTTGTTCGGAAATCTTTTTTTTTAAACATAAGTGTTTTAGAATACAGTTTTTTAGAGCGTAGTTTTTTTTTCACAGTTGACATTATTTTAAAGAATGCTATTAAAAAAGAAAGAGAACAAAATACAAAAATGTAAGCGTAACAATCTGAATTATGAATTTTATTTATTTATTTGAGATAAAAACTGTTATTGCTTGAATCTTGGATCTTAAAACTAAAATTATGTTTTTTTTCTCCTTTCAGCTGTGACAGTTCGCTTCTTAACACAAAGGTTTATTGGAGAATATGACTCTCAAAAAGGTAAGGTTATAGTGAAATTCTGATAAATATAAAATTTCAAAATAAGATTTATGGGTTTATATATATATATATATATATATATATATATATATATATATATATATATATATAAGAATAAGTATATTATATTAAAACTCTTCAGTATTTTTGCTTACATTTTCAAGTTGTAAAACAACTTACAAGATAAAATTTCTGATTATGTGCCTATTTTGTTTTTAAATTAGATTATAGCTACTATTTAAAAATATTTAAGTAAAAAAAGAATATTTGTATCAATTATTAAAGTAAAAGAAATATGTATACTTGAAAATATATTATTCCAAAGATTAATATCGAGTCATTTTTTTCCCTTTAGATTTTCTATATGAACAAACAATACCAATCACTGGCTCTCCTGTTGAAATCAAAATTATGGACACATCTAAAGATCAGGTAATTAAAAATTGAAATTTTTATCATAATTTTATTCTTATGTAACATATAAATTATAGGAACCTTAAAATATATGTTTATTGTTTTTATTACTAAAAGAAATCCATCAAACAATTTATGCAATTCCAGAAAATAATTCTAAGGTAAAATCACCTCAACTCTTTTATACGTCAAAAATAAATCAGAATAGAAAAAAAATCGTTGAAAACACACACAAATCGGAATTTCTCTAAGAATCTTAATTTTTCTAAAATTTATAATTCCAATTCATGAATATGAATGGTATGCTCTTTTTTATTGTTTTCCGATACATATGAGCAAATTTTATTTATTTTTTTCAATGATTAATCATTTAAAAAATTCTTACATCAGTCAATTTATCGTTTGTATTGACGTCTTCAAATATTGTAATGCTCTGAAAAAAAAGCATATTATGTGGTTTATTTTGTGAAGCTTAAGTGGACAGTAATTAAAGTAAATCCTGGTCGTTAACCTTAGGAGGCACGTATTGTAAACGTTTCTAGCATTACAGTTGTATGTATGTGGGCGACCTTTTACTCAGATTACTTCAAAATATTTTACCTTCTTCAAGGCAAATCTTAACAATAATTAAAGTGTAGGTTACTGCATGGCCTCTTGAAAGGAGTTCGACATTTCAACTCTCCTAGGTCATCGTCCATTCTCAAGAACGAGGCCTGCCTTGTATTTTTACAAGTCAATGCTTATTCTTGGCAGTGTTAATGAAATAGAGTTGTAAATTGGACGTAACTTATTAACCCTAATGATAAAAGCGAAAAGTGGATCGTTCTAAATTAGCGTCTTCTTATCTTAAGATGCACCTTAAAGAGGATGGGCAATTAAGTTTTGGAGCAATGTTCATCATGGTCTTTCAGGAGATCTCTTAATCTGACAGTGAAACACTTGGATGATTCTACTGGAATTGTTTTTACCTTCAATTGTCTTTTGTTTTCGAACCGTGAGAAAGAATTACGATCTGTTATCGGGATATTTCGAATCGTCTAGCTCGAGTTCTGGCAAGCTTGTTGGGTGGTGACAAAAGCCCTGTTGAGACGGGAGGTACTGGCGGTTGGCCAGTATTGACAAGCATGAATGTTGGTTAGGGATTTGTTCTTCTGATCTAGACGATCTAGGATTATCTAAGAAAGACTGCTGTGAGTTTTTCTTACCTGGAGGTTATCCAAGAATCCAAACTCTGCTGGGGTTAGGTCCGGGTTAGTGCACCTTATACCTTGCCTTCTGACATCATTTATATAGAGATTTGAGTTATATTTTCGTTATTTTACGTAGATTTGGAAAAAGTTTTGATGATGGGGAAGTATTTCGTGTAACAATATTAATTTAATATATTTTTTGAATATAAGATAATTTCGAATGTAACAAATAACAGCTCGCATACTTTGGGTTTTCTGAATGACTTAAAATTCGTCATCGATGTTAATTTGAAAATATGTAATGAGGAATATGCTATTTTTGTGCAATTTTTATTTTGAATCTTAGACATACTGAGTTTAATAGATTACATTCTAAAAAGAGTACTTCGTATTTATTTAAGAACGGTTAGTTCGATACTTAACAGTTAATTAAATATTTACGATTATTCCAATAAATTAAATATTCAAACCTAAAAATTGACTAATCCTATCTCTTTAAATTCAAAATGAATAATATTTTTCATACATGACTAAATAAAAAAATGAATTGCTGTTTATTAGGTTTTTTTTCTGTTCATCTTCTAAAAAGGGCTTAGTTTTAGAATTGTAATTATTGGTAACTAAACAAATAAAAAGTTAAAATCTGCGTACAATTGATCAAAAGCTTGATCTATAGAATACTAGTAAAAAAATTTCGTTGATAGTAAATCTTTTGATTAAGCTATTATACACTCATTTTCGTGGAATTTATGTGATATATTTTTATTCTTGCAGACGGATAATATTCCAGAAGAAAGGATACATGAAAGCACTGCTTTCGTAGTTGTCTACAGCATCTCAAATAAGCACAGTTTCCATATAGCCGCTGATTGCGTTCGATACCTTCTACCCAGAGGTCAGCCTATCCTTCTTCTGGCTAACAAAAGAGACTTAGAACACATTCGGGAAGTATCTACCGATGAAGGACAGAATCTAGCCAAAGAATTAGGCGGTGTGTATTTCGCAGAAGTGTCTGCTGCTGAAAGTTATGCTGAAGTTGCCGATGCTTTCCGCATGATCATCAGTGATGCCAGTGCCAAATACAACGGCAATTCTTCGCCTACGAATACAACTTCCAGACGCAAGAAATCTGTAGTTTCTGTCTCCAAATTGATCAGCACCATGTTTGGCCGAAGCAGCAGCGGTATTGTATCTGACGCACAAAACCAGAAGAAGAGACCGTCTTTGTCTTTATGAGAGTCAACCTCTGGGGAATCTTCTAAAGATGCCAGTTAGATCCCAGTCTATGGGGTCGCTGGTAAGAGTGCAACTAAGTCATGAGTGTCATTGAAAAGAAAACTTTGTGTATGCTGACCTGTACATGAATGCAGATACAATAAATGTTCCACTATAGACATTGGGACAGGTTGGTTGTATTATGGTAAAGATATACAATGTCTGTTATAAGTACCACCGTATACAAGTATCCACTGACCACTTGCTTTGTGATTACTTTTATACTTACAATAGTGATTGGAAAAAATGCATCAGAACTGTTGTAATGAGAAATCCGCAAAAGCCACTTTGGAATGATAAAAAAATATAACAAAACGCATGCTATATTGTAATGAAATGTGTTTCTGAAAATTCCTAAAGATTCCCTAACGTAATTGATAACTTTTCTTTCTTTTTTGTATCGTATATTTTCGATTCTTCTTCTTCTATGAACTAATCGTTCTCTTATATTTATATTAGTTATTATAATGTTGCAAGAGGAACATAAGCTTTTGATTTTTTTACGTGGTCGTGAGCTTATATTAATTGTTATTGAATTTTTCGTTCAGCAATTTCGTAATTGATTTTGATGTAAAATGAAATATATTTCAATATCAGACAACAGTTGTTTCAATAATTTGTAATTTAATTTAGTATTTTATATTAATTTTAATAAAGATATAAAGAGCAAGTTGTAGAGTTCTTTAAAATGGTAATATATAGTATGGTAATCAAGAAGTAAATATTAATCTAGTGAAAAGTGAAATATTTATCTGTTTATTAAAGTGTGTATTTCTAGAAAAAAATAAAAGCTTAAGAGTATATAAAATCAGTACAATAGAGTTAAATGTGCTTGTTGTAGTAGATTAATTAAATACGTTACTCATTGAATATGAGCTTTTCATCTTGCTACGTTGCATAGTTCGTGACTTTTTATAATAATGAAATAATAATATACATGTTAGACTTAATAGTCGATTTTTAGATTACAGGATAAACTGTCAATTTCCTTTCTACATATTTCTGATATTAATTTTGAGTCAGATGATTTTGTTTCTTTTATAAATGTATTTCAAACTATCTATCTCTTCATATCAAAGAAGATTATCAAATATATGTATTCTTCTTTAATTGAATTCAGCTCTTAGTGGTCTTTGGTACTAAAGTAAATCCTTGTACAACTCTGTATATATATTTATATGTAAATATATTCTTCAAGAAACCATGTCTTTCATTTGTTGAATTCAAGGATTTATGTAAATATATGTGTATTTAATGTCCTGTCTTTTGTTTTAATAAATCATGTTTTTGCCATTAATTTGTCGTTCTGTTTGATTTCTGTAATATCGTCGGTTACTAATCTGATTTTTTTAAATTTATATATTTATATATATATATATATATATATATATATATATATATATATATATATATATATATTCGCCAAATTTATAAATAATTTACGTAAACACATACTAATTTGTTCATGACTGTCTGTCACACAGTACAAAGAGACTTTTGATTTTAAAACTCAACAATTTTAATTTTGAGAAGAAAGCTTATAACAAGTGCCAGCAACTTTGTGCGGTGAACTTCTAGCGAGAAACTGAACATTCCACAAAGATTCTATTACGCAAGCAACTTTCAAAACAAACAGCATGTTGCCATTGCGCAAAAGATAAATACAAGTCAATGACGTTGTTAAATAGCATGGCAGAAAATAATTATTTTACGCAAAATGGATTTTAAATAGAAATTGTAAATAATAGTAAGAATTGATGAGAAAATGAGTATAGCATATAAATGAACAAACAATTAATGATAAAAATATAATTTGGTAAAAATTAAAAATACAATTCCATCCAAACATTGATAATAGTTTTTTACTTCTAAAAACACAACAGTTAGCACTTATTTATAGATCAATCTTCATTTTATTTTAAATCTGGTGCACAAAAAAATCATTTTAAAAGTTATACACTTTTCAGATAATATACAATACAATGATCTTCCGTATTTGGAAGACTTGAGAAAAATGTGAATATTCTCAATATCCATCTCTCTCATATTTCATAATTTAATTAAATTTATTTAAGAATTATACGCAGCTATGTATTAATCAAAACTCTGCCTGGATTCGTTGCTGTCACATATATTTACTTAGTAAAAACTACGTCAGATGTGCAAATGAAATAAATACAAATGAATCCAAAACTGCAAGGCTTAGCTACTGAAACATAAGATTTAGTGGGTGTGGTCATCAAAGGGTTCGTTCTAGTTCACACACATAGTTTTTCTAAACTCTTAATTCTCTCTTTCTTTGCATCGGTGGTTCATTTTGTATGAATTTAATTTATATTAATATTAGTTTTCTAATCTAATCCAATCTAGTAAATCTAATCCATCAAGTCACACACACTGCTTCCTTTTAATGAATTTTTTAATAACGCGATACAAAAGTAGCATACACAATGAGAACAGAGATCATACAAGTAGTTAATTTCTAAGAAGCAAAAAAATCTGCGCATGCGCACGCAGTAGTGCATACTTAGTTCAGTAAAAAGATTTCGTTGTGTTATCATGCGGGAACATTTAGTGACCATTAAAAAATATCATATGTTTCTTAACCCTTAATTTCGTACTGTTGCATATCTGTAACATATGATTTATTTTAATTTAACAGACTCAATGTATTTTTTAATTACCTACAAATCACTTATCTGAAAAAAAATTACTGCAACGAAATACATGCTAGTTTTGTCAATAGATGGAATAAAATTTTTTCCAGAAATCACAACAATTATAAAAATCTCTCATGCCTCAAGAACTGTGTTTTTGCTATAAAAAGAATCCATTATATTTTATGCTTCCTCTTGTTTATTGAGGAAATAAATTACTAAGGAAAGGAATTTAAACATTTTATGAGGAATAATAAAATCCTCATATAAAAAAGTTTTGTAATTTACAGCACTACTGTGCAATGCTGCACTTCTGCAACAAACAAAAAAATGACTGAAATTCAATTTAAAACGGCTTAATTTTTGTTTCATATTTTCCCCTTTTATTATTACATGAGAACTTGCAGATATAATTTTTTCATAGAAATTTAAAAAATTGCGAAGTTAAGGGTTAATTATATGGGTAGTGGTTAGTTGTCTTTAAATTACAGTGCTCTTCAAATTTTATCGAATCATAGAACCCTTAGACCTATTCGATATTTTTGTAGAACCCTATCGTATACTTAGAAGATCAACATGTTATTTGCATTTTATAAATACCAGAAAATTACAGTATTTCTTACTGAAGAGTTTTAGCTAAAACTTATGTAATTTAGTCGTTAATAATATTATTTTGTGCTCCAGGCGCCATCTTCCCTTGCTTATTTTTTGACAAGAGATAATTTTATGTATATGCTACCGTTAAAGAGTGAAATCCGTTATTTCATAGAATAACTAGGTATTTCATGAAATAACTGGAAAAGTCAGTTAAAGTGTATAAAATTATTGAATTCTATGATTTAGCTAGGTATTCTATATAATAACAATTACTGATCGCGTTAAAGTATGAAATACGGCACTTGAAAGCTCTTTGAACAGGTTCTAGCTACTTTTAGTCAGTTTTGGACCTCTTATAGCTGCTTTGCAATGACGTGTGTGTGTACCCTTCATTGCGTTTCTTTTAAACATAGAATTTAGATGTATTCATGTTAGCGTTTTATGTTTTGGATTATATTAAATATTTTTGCAATCTGTTTTCAAGAAATGACTTCTGCAGGAATGGAAAACTAATCTGTAAATAAGAAAGATTCAATGTGAAGGATTTGAATCTTTACTAAATAAGCTTGGGACAAAGGAAAAAGTACCGCACTTACTCGTGAAAAATTATGAAAAGCAGAAGTAAAAAGTGCTAAAACGACACAGAAAAAAAAATACCACGTGATTATTTGTTACTCTAGCATTATAATTAATATCTTTGAAGTTCAAGGAATAGAAAACTTAATTGTGCCAGTAACAGATGAAAACATCCCTTTCTGTTTAACTAATGTTAGCACTATGAGTAATAATAAATTATATAATCTGCTTCTCCTTATTATTTATCAATTACTCATTCATAATAGGGATAAAATGTATTTTTCGAGAGGTTTTAGCTATTTATGATCAATTAATTTATAAAACAACTTTGAAATTGTTTATTTTTCAATTTAACGGTTTATCATTAGTTATTTTATCGAATAACTAATTATTTCGTGGAATAACTAGGTAAAGTATAAAATTTTTCATCTATTGTATACCGTAAAATAACGCGCACTTTTAACACCAAAAATAAGATCGAAATTTAAGGGTGCGCGTTATACGCCGGGTATAAAAATGAGAGATTTAAAAATGAAAAAAAAATGAGCGTAGAAAAAAATATTAGACTTCTACATAGATCAAAATACTGTTTATTTAAAAGAAATGGCATTTCTAATGAACTTAAAGAGTTGTATTTTTAGAAATATATTATTTTTTAAAAGCCTGGGATAATACCTCGAATAAATGTTTTAAAAACATAAGAGCATTGCATATGTTACACGGCGAATATGCCTAAAAATTAAAAAATGCAGCTTGAAAGTATAGGTGCGCTTTATATATATACGCCGGATTTTACGGTACTTTAACTGACTTACCTTGTGTTATTTCATGAAATACCTAGTTATTCTATGAACTAATTGAATTATATACTTTAACGGTAACGTATATGTATATGCTTGCATTTTTTGCACAAAAGGGCAAACTCTAGCTCTGTTGAAGTTGTCTGCAGTCACATTTCATATTCGGCGTTTAATTTGATTCTATATTTTGTTTTCGTTGCCACAAACGTTAAAAGATTTTTCACATAAGTATTAGTTCCGAAAGACGCTTAAATGCTCCGACTGCGTGGCGTTGTTGGTTAGGCGCTGGCTTTCTGCCCCCATGTTTGCGGGGCTTGACCCAGGCCCAAGTGGGTAGATTTTCATGATGGAAAAACTCGCGCCAGCGTCCATGTCGCATGATTAAGCGGCATGTAAAAGAATACCGGTATTGCAATCCCTAATCATAACATATTCCGAAAAAAAATATTCAATACTTATAATAAAGGGTGTTTTTTTAGAGGTATAGAACTTTAAATTGCAATAAAACAACGATGTATTATTCGATTGACATGATTTTATTTTATTCGAAAGATAATCTTGTGGCATTACATTCTAAATATGATCAAGCAAGGCGTAGATTCGTCGAATGGGCCCAAAACGAGATTGCCGTTGTTCCCGATTTTCATAAGCGAATTTTGTTTAGCGATGAATCGCACTTCTGGTTGAATGGCTACGTCAACAAACAAAACTGCCGCATTTGGAGTGAAGCTAATCCACAAGTGTATGTCGAAACACCGTTACATCCAGAAAAACTGACTGTTTGGTGCGCTTTATGGGTTAGTGGAATCCTTCTTCAAAAACGATGAAGGCCACAACGTTACAGTCAATGGTGATCGGTATCGAGCCATGATTACTAACTTTTTCATTCCTGAATTGAACAATCATGATGTCCAGGAGCTGGGGTTCCAACAAGACGGCGCAACATGTCACACAGCTCGTGCCACAATCGATTTATTGAAAGACACGTTTGGTGACCGCCTAATTTCACTTTTTGGACCTGTGAATTGGCCTCCAAGTTCTTGTGATTTAACACCGCTCGACTATTTTCTGTGGGGCTATGTAAAGTCATTGGTCTGTGCGGATAAGCCACAAACGCTTGACCATTTGGAAGACAACATTCGCCGTGTTATTGCCGATATATGGCCACAAATGTTGGAAAAAGTCATCGAAAATTGGTCGTCCAGATTGGACTACATCCGAGCCAGCCGTGGCAGTCCTATGCCAGAAATCATATTTAAAATGTAATGCCCCAAGATTATTTTTCGAATAAAAAAATCATGTCAATCGAATAATACATCGTTGTTTTATTGCAATTTAAAGTTCTATACCTCTAAAAAAACACCCTTTATTTTATTATCTAGAAGCTCTTCAAAAAATAAGTCGTCTGTTTACCTGCATTTTTAATTAAAACACCATAAAAAATTTAGGATTAGAATAAGTGTTTTCAAAGAGAAAAAAAAATTTGCTTTGCACAAATATTTAAATTCTTCGAAAAAAATCCTTCTTAAATAAACATAAGGAGAGAGGGAGAAAAAGATAAAAAAGGCGAAGCTCAATTAATGACTTCCGGGAGTGAAAGTGAAACGAATTAAATTAAATTGAGCTGACAGTTAATTTTATAGAAAAAAGACAGCTGAAAAAATTCTGTCTTTCCCACGTTTTATTAGAATGCCACAAAATTTTTTTTTACTGAAATTAAATATTTAATTTTCTCCAGCACTTCATCAAAGAGAAAAAAATTATGCTTTTTGTTTGCTTAATCCCTTTCTCTAGAGCAAGAAATAGAAGTTTGATACTTCCTTTTGTTTAATATATGATAAATTATTACGCATTGGCCCTTTTTTAATACATCCAGATTAAATTAGTATCCTAAAAAGTACATAAATAACAATAGAATTTTTATACACTTATTCACATATATGAAACTTGTTTTTAAATTAAAAATTTACCGTTTAAGTATAGAAAACACATCAAAATAAATTTGAGGATATAAAATGTAATTATTTCTAAAGGTTTTAGAATATAAATTTTTTGTTGGTTTTCTACACATTATTAGCAATATGAATTAAGGAAATACATTTTTTCCAATGAGTACCTTCATTTTCACATTCCTTCCAATGAGTATCTTCATTTTCACATTCCTTCCAATGAGTACCTCCATTTTCACATTTCTTCCAATGAGTGCTCTTCATTCATTTGCCTGAGTTACTTATCAATAAACAAGAGTAGTATAAATTTTTTTAAAATCAATTCCTGCTTAGGTCTACAAAGAAAAATTTTATTTTAGTTACTTTTTATCAAATAATTACAATTAATATAAATATATATACATATGGCAGAATCACAATATTAAGTGGCAATTAATTTTTATTAATTATCATTAAAGTATCATATTGTCATCCAAAAAAAATCGTGTATATAAAATTTCTGCTCAATTGAGCTCTTTAAAATGTATTTTATTAACGATTGAAAATTTGAATAAGTTATATATAGGGAGATTGTGAACTAAAATAGTAGGAATTGAAGAAATATACACTTATTTGTGCGCACATGTCATTAAAAAGATTGTAAAATGAAGGAATGTAAACATCGTAATCGATCTTTTTTCTCTTAGAAATATATTGAAATACTTGCTTGAAAATTTCAGCGGAATTTTCGTTACGCAGTTATTCCTCTACTTACGTTACCCCGACTTACGCGAACCCGTAGTTACGCGATTTTCAAATCTCGTTGCTTCTCACTTTGTTTGAGCACTACACAACTCGATTACTCACTTCACAATTTTTGTTTCGATAATGTTCATGTTCGGACTCATCGTGCGGTACCGACACTTAGCTATAATTTAGTTTGTGTTTCTTATTTCTTTTCTACAGAGTATGTGTTTGTTATTGCATGTTATAATTTTTATAGGACCGTGGATAGCCTAGGGGTTAGAACATTGGACTCCAGACCGGAAGGCCTGGGTTCGATGCCTGATGCCACCAAATACCCTCCGAGTACACATGGAGTACGTGCTCGTTATATCAGAGGGTCCGAAGTCTTGTGGGCTAAGTCACGAGTGCAGGGACTGGAGAATATTTCCCTCCCTTTCAGTTCAATGCAGAAATTGTGGAGGTGGAGATAGGTGGTGTCGCCATCTATCGTTCTTTCGGGGAATTTCGCCGAGCTAAACCGTACTGTGACCTGTATGGTGCTCAAGGCCAACGACAGGCGTACTTCTAGCCCCTTGCCGCGATGAATTTCGTGGGCCTTGATCTGGCTACGTCAGACAGGTGGCATTAGTAACAACAACACAACATAATTTTTATATCATGTTTGTTATATGTATTACTAGCTGCATGGCCCGGCTTTGCACGGGCTTTCTCTTTCCCTCATGACACCAGTAATTATGTGTGTGTTTGTACGCACGCAATGTGAGTGATTTCTAAAATTATTTCATTAAAATTCCCTTTTTCGAAATTTGTTCCACATATTTTCGATTTAAGACAGGTTTTTCCCCCTCTCTCTAGCCCGGCATAAAACGGTTTTTTAGTGTAAAATTACTGTTTCCTCTTCCCCTCCCCCTCACTGATAAAATATAGCTTCAAATTTCGAGCTATGACTTTCAAAAAACAATATTGCATTAGTTAAAAAATTATTAATGTGAAGCAATTAAAAGAAAACGATTCTTTAGTTAGCTTAAAAATGTCTCTGAAATGTATTATTATCCAAAATAATAGACAATGTACTTTTTAATTAACAAATAATTAATTTAGTAATGAATTAATAGAAATACTTTTAAAAAACATATATATATATATACTAGCTGGTATACCCGTTCTTCGCACGGGTGAACTGAAAAATTAAACAACACAGATTGAAGGAAAAAGAAGTTTTTAATGAGTTAATTTTATGTGAATTGCAAATTAAACAAAAAAAGCTTTTTGCATATCTCAGCTAAACAAAAGAGAAAGAAAAAAAAAACCTTTGTTAAATTTTAAGTATGTAGCTGATAAAAAGGATTTTTTTTTATTTATAATTCCTCGTAACACTCTTGAGGGTCGATTTTTCAAAATACCTCCCAAAGCTGATCTCTGCTCACCAAAAGTAACACATTGTTAAAAGTTTTGGGTAATGAACGCTTAAAGTAGTGTAAATAAATTATATCTGAAAGTGTAATACATTAATATTACTTTCTGTTGTATTTATTTTATTTTAAAATTGTAATATTCGCAAGCAACGCCGTTTCTTAAATTATAATGGCGATTCAATGAAAAACATAGCGAAATGTTAACGATAGAATCAAGTTGGCAAATGCCTAGCTACTTTCGTAGCTCGAGCTTTATTAGAGCTTTGTAAGACACGCTGTGTAGGGGAGAAATGCACTTTAATACTTTATCCAACGCATTATGATTTACTGCAGTTTTTTTCATACAATATTTTTTTTGGATCACTACATTTACAAATTAAGGGATATACATAAACAAAATACTCCACTTTGGAAAATTTAATCCGTTAGAGCTAATAAATTAATTAAAGATATTCCACTGAAAAATTAATTATACATACCGTTCACTTAAAATAAGTAGTCAAATCATTTTCTAAGGTCTTCATTAACATACAAAAACATAAGACACTTCAATTTTGACATAAACTATTTTTTCGGGACAAAAATAATAATCTTTGCAATCCACTCAAAACGCAATATCTGCTACAAAACTATTCGGCTTCCGCGCTAAAATACTCATCATAGAACCCGTGCTGCCATATATCTTGGAAGAGTGGATTTCAAAAAATATTCCTGCTAAGTATTTGTAGAATATTCCTTCTAAGTTGGTGTAGTGTGGTAGTTAGGAGAAGAGGGTGCCAGCTCAGGTGTCGTCCACGTCACTTGACCATAGTTCAAAATTACGTGATCTGTTGCCAAAAGCCCTCGTGTAGCTGAACAGTGCGACATTAATATTCACTCACTCTCACACTCCAAAAAATACAGTACAGTTGTTATTGCGTTTTTAAGTATAAAAATAATTATATCTGCCTATTCAATTAAAATTATAGCGTTATAATTAACTACTAATCACAAACAAATTTTGAAAATTTGTCCAAATGATGCAGTGTGAAAGAGAAGGTTTATTTACTTTAAATACCAGAAGCGATAAAAGCATTTATTTGGAAAAAAGATCAATTTCTTACTACCAAATGTGCATAATAAAATGTTAAAAAAACATTAAAATAAAGAGAGATTTATAACAACCTCTCCCTTTAAAACTTAATTTTATTCTGAAATAAAAAAAATAGGCATTATGCTGATCAATGGAATTAATTAGAAGCGAGCACCTCGCGTAGCCAAAACAAAAAAAAAGTTCTTTTACAAACAAAAGATAGATATATGCTGACGTGGGCTTTTTTGCAGCGCAATCTATTTAGAATTGCTCGCAGATGGCTGAATTTTTTCCTACTTACTTGACAAATATCGTTATAGTTTGGACACTTCATACAATATCTTTATAAATTATAGTCTATGCTATAAATTATAGCCTATGTGATATTCTGATGTATAAGCTATATTACTGTAAAGTTTCATTAAAATCCATTCAGTTGTTTTTGCGTGAAAGACCCACAAAGATATACTCACAAACTTTCGCATTTATAATATATATTAGATAAGTTATAAAAAAACAGTATGGGGAAGCGTAGATATATATTTACATGTACTGAAAAAAAACATTCAAAAAGGAAAAAAAAAAACTAAATGATAAAAACATTTTGATATTTTATTTTAATTTCATAGTTTTCCTTCCACTGTCATAGTTACAAATTTTGTGTAATGAACGCTTAAAATAGTGTAAATAATTTATATCAGGAAGTGTAATACATTAATATTACTTTTTGTTGTATTTATTTTATGTTAAAATCTTGCCACCACCTCTCCCTTCGAAATCTAGTTTTGTTATGAAATAAAAAAAATAGTGATTACACTGATGAACGGAATAAATCAAAAGCGAGAGCACACTGAGGAATGGCGTAGACAAAACAGAAGGGATAAAAAAGATAAATGAAAGCTGTCACGGGCTTTTTTGCAAATGGCAGAATTTTTTCGTACTTTCTTGACAATTGTCGTTATATTTTGAAAACTTCTCACAATATCTTTATAAATTTTAACCTATGTGTTATTCTGATTTATAAGCTATATTACTGTTAAGTTTCATTAAAATCCATTCAGTTGTTTTTGCGTGAAAGACCCACAATGATACTCACAAACTTTTGCATTTATAATATATATTAGATTATATATATATATATATATATATATATATATATATATATATATATATATATATATATATATTAGATATCCACTTAGATTTGTAATATGATTGAAGAAGCTGCCGATTTTGCCAGGCAAATAAATTTAAGAGTGGATATTGATGACGTTCAAGAACTGCTGGATTCCCATAATCAGGATCTGACAATTGATGAGCTCATAGAACTGCATGAGCAAGAGCAAAACAATGAAGAACGGGTCTTTAGACCCAGTTCAAACAGAAAATCGAATGACGGTTCGGAATTTGACAGACCTCGATTTAATTGAAAAGAGCTACACATTTTAGGAAATAGAGACTCCAACGAAAAGAGCATATTTTCAACAAAACAAGGGGTAAAAAATTTATTAGCATGTTGCGAGGATATTTTGTAGGAGAAAAAAATCTTTGAGCCGGCAGAATACTTAGTTAAATTTTATGAAACCTTCTGCATCTCAAAATAATTTCGATATGTGATTTTATGTATTGTGTTATCTAAGATTTGCCTAAATTATAATTTTCTTTTGTCTTCGGTCACAACATTTCCGAATTCGATATTTTCATATTGTAATCGATAGTGTGATTATTTATTTCGAGAAAAGATTTGAAATTTATACGTGCATAAAACATGATAAGGTATTTTATGCAATTCATATAATATTCATACCTGACTGAAGATACTCTTTTTACAGATTTAAAGGTGTTTTTCAACGAGGATATTGGCATTTAAGAATTTCGTACCAAGTTTTGCCTTCAGATTCCCAGTATTACAAATATGCTAGTGATATTTGCTTAAAAATAATTTAAGTTGTATCAAGATTTTATTACTGTTCTAAAAATTATATTTATCTTACTAGTTACCATCGTATTTGCAGAGAGAAACTTTTTCAGAATTTAAAAGAATTATTTGAGATCTAATATTAATCTGGAAAGTTATTATTTCAAAGATTATAGTCACTTTGCCTATATCGAATTATCTGAAGAATTAAATTATGACGGCATTATTATATAACGCTGATAATAAAACAAAAATCACATGTATACATTCTAATAAGTGACATACCAAATTGTATTTTATAAGTATAAGAAAAGCACTTATACATTTGTTAATGAGTTCATTAACGATTTTGCGTGCGATTGGAATGTTAATTTTATTAAGATATATATAATTTAATTATTTATTATTTTAATGTATTATTTATTAAAGCAATTTGTGCAATATAATAAATAGCATAATGCAAGAAATTATTCTTATTATTTTATTGAGAGAAGTTTTTTTTAAGAACCCGCAAATTATCACCATCTTCTGATTTTGTTCAGATCAGTGTAGCTTTGAATCATATTTTTGAAAGATTGTATTCTTCATTTTGTTCTTATTTTGAATTTGATAAGTAGCATTTTTAATTAACTCTCTTTCCATTAGATTCTTCCTTTTTTAATTTATTAATGATTAATGACAAAGTGCCAATCAACAGGCAAATCAATGAATTTGGGAATTACTTTTGAAATTCCTCTATATGGTAATAATTTTTTTACAGATGTTCCTCGTGAGCTTGTCACTCTGATATTATGAGTTTTTCGCATCATAAATGAATTTTTCAACTAATCGTAAAGTAATACTATGTCACGTCTTTCTCCAAAGGATTCTCAGTGCATTGGCTGTAATTTTGAATGCATTGCAAATTTATAGTTCTAACGTATAGACTTAGTAGGAGATAGGCTAGTTATACGACTTTTGTGAAAGAACAAAATGCTTTTCTATCTTGTACCTATTAATAAACCTCTAATAACTTTTTTCCATATTATTGACACCTTACAAGCATTACTCAAAGTCCTCAAGAATATTAAAATTTATTCGTTTTACATTTAATGCAGAATTATCTAGTGAACGTTCTCCAAGTTATTACTGACTTTAAGGAGATTGATAACAATACCAACACATTTACCAAGGAAATACGGGATGTTACTTTTCAAGAAAACTTCAAAAAGAACGGTTCATGGATGCATCAAAACCCTTTTTCTCATGTGAAAATAAAAAAAAAAATTCTTTTGAAAATGAATCGTCTTTAGTTTTTTGCATTCCTCTTTTGAATATGACGAAAGTTGCTTAGATATACATAACGGTATTAATATTCATAAAAATTCAGCTTTGCACGCACTTTTTTGAACACACATCCACTATTCTGCCACATGCAGCTCCACTTAAACTCTTTCAGATCATATACTTATGCAAAATATTGTATTGTATATTACTCTGTATATTTTATATGCCTTTCCTTTTAATATTAAATGTATATGTAGATGAAAACTCATAATGTTTTCACCAAAACCATTACTTTTTTGTTCTTGCTGGCTGTATTGTCGAGATAACGTAGCAGGAATGACTAAATGTTTTAGACTACAAAACTGGCTAAATCTTTTGTACTTTTGTACTACTTTTCGTTAAAATGTTTTATAACTTCCGTAAAATCCAGAGCATAACACGTACTTTTAACACAAAAAATAAGATCGAAATTTACGGGTTACCGTTATACGCCGGATATAAAAATGATAGCTTTTAAAATAATAATAATAAAAAGACGAGTACAGAAAAAAATAAGCCTCCGCATATTTAGAAGTACTGTTTTTTTTAAGAAATGACATACCTAATGAACTTAAGGGTTTGTAGTTCCAGAAGCGTGCTACTTTTTTTCTAAAAGCTTTGGACGAAACCTATAAATGACTAAAACATAAGAGCATTGTACACGTATATTTCAGGTTTCTTCGTAAAAAAGGGAATACGGAGAATATACCTAAACATTTAAAATTACAGCTTGAAAGTATAAGTGCGTGTTATGCGGCGGATTTTTACGTAATTTTAGAAAACTATTAGAACAGTGTTTAAATATGTTTTGCAGGCAGCAGATTTATAAATGGCAATTAGTTATATCTCAGTACCATTTTTAGCTGAAGAATTTTATTATTTTACATCAAATACAAAACTCAACGAATTACTTCCTTTTTCGATGCAATGTTACCCAACTCTTTCCATTGAATGTTATTTCATTTCTCAATACAGCTCTTAACAATTACCCATTCTAATGGAATGCTTCTACTTCCTGTTGCAGCATAATCAACATCTCATTCACAGATGTGAAGATCCATAAGCTTCACATCTTTTTATCTCTTCCCACTCAAATGATCTTCGATTTCTACCGGCTTAGAAATATTATCCTTAACAAGCCATTTCTTATTAAAAGATGTCGACGGCTGTCCAGGGACTCTTTTTGGATCCCAAGATCATTAACGAAGTAACGATCACAGAAATAAGAGAGAAAAAAAGATTCTTTATGTCTTTTCAAGGATGATAACCTTCGAAAGACCCATCGAGTATATCGCCTCCATTAGGCCTAGACCTTGAAGAGGTGTTGAAGAGAGTTTTGAAAAATGTGATTTGGAGTGGACATTTTGTCTGACGACAAGAATCCTGAGTCGCCGCCTCGAAGTGTCTTCGTCGTCTGACACTCGCATAATGAGTAATTCCGTTTTTCGAGGGTGATTAAAAGTATCGCGTAACGTCCGTGAAATGGCTAAAAAAAGCCTAATTTAGTAACTTGCAGTTGTTTGTTATTATTCTTTTCGGAAGAGCTTGTTTATTGATAATAAAAATGTGCTTTTCCCAGTTATGAATAAATGTAAATAAACATAAAGTATTTTTCAATTCCTACTATTAGCTCACATTTTCTCTATATTTATTTATCTTGGTGGAATTTTCAATCGTTAATAAAACACATTTTAAAGCGCTCAATTGAGCTGAAATTTTATATACACGATTATTATGGATTACAATACAGTAAATTAATTATAATTAATAAAAATTAATTGATTAAAACTAATTATTCAAAGAATTACAAATACAGTCACGTTGGCATCATTTTTGGCGACTTGTGTCAAAACTTAAGGTTTTTTTTCTCACATTTTAAAGCGCTCATTTGATTTGAAGTTTTCTATACTCTATTCTTTTGGGTAAAAATACGATAATTTAATTATAGTTAATTAAAATTAATTGACTGAAACTAATTATTTGAAGTATTACAGATACAGTCATGTTGGATTCTTTTTTAGAATCTTGAGGGAGATACTTTAAAATATATATATTTTTTCTCACGTTTTTAAACATTCAGTTGAACTGAAATTTTATATACACGATTGTTTTGGATGACAATACGGTACTTTAATGGTAATTAATAAAAATTAATTACCACTTAATGTTGTGATTCTATAATATGTATATACATATTTATATTAACTGTCACTATTTAATAAAAAGTAGCTAAAATAAAATTTTTCTTTGTTGATCTAAGTGGAAATTGACTTAAATTTTTTTTTTTATATTACTTGTTTTTACAATGTGAGTGACTTTTAAAAATATGCATATATCATCTAACAAGTTATTTTGTTTGCTGTTATTCAAAGATTAGATTTGTTTGGTTGTATAAGAATTATACTGGAGAATTTCTATTTGGGCTACTAATAACAAATGTGGAGCACAGTAGCGCGCACAGGAATTTTTCAAGCGGGGGTCCGGGGTCGAAAGTTCACCATTCTTGTATCATGCTCCTTTTGATTTTGATGATTTTCGGGAACAAAACACAGTAAAAAACTAATTATTGAACAAATAATTAGCCTTAATTAATAAAACTAATCATTAATAACAAATACTTAATTAAATTTTACGTACTATATACTTAGAATTATAATCAATCGAAAAATATCAAGGGCTTTGGGGGGTCCGGATTCCCAGGACCTCCCCTTGTGTGCGCCACTGGTGGAGCATATGGGAAAAACAATTAGCATTTTATAGGTTTAATGGGGAAAGAGTAGGCATAACGTATTTTCGAAATTAATTAAAAAAATTTTAAGTAAAAGTTTGAATGATGAAAATTTAACCTTATAATCAAACAGTTCGTGTGTAAGTGTATTAAATGTATATAAATTAATTAAAAAGTTTTAAAAATTAAATAATACTAGGCAATGTAATCTAATGATTGTGGTGAGGGTAAGGATTACCGGTCCTATGTTTTAACTATGCTGAAGAGAATAATTAAAAATGTATAGAGTTATTACGATTTTCGGAGAATATTTGAAAAAGGTGCTCTACTTTACTTTTAAGTTTGATTACAGTTATAGTTTTCTCTACAAATGTGCCAAGTTTGAGAATAATCTGTTACTAAAAGTCTTTTTCTTCAGGTATATGGTAAAAAAAGGTATCTCAGCTTTTGAAAAATTATATGGTATATATATAAAACATTTTTTGCAATTGGTTTGTTAAAAAAATCACACTCTGAATACATGTTATGCTTTCCAAAAGGCAACTTTTTAATTGAAGAGGTGCAACTTTATCGCGAGCAATGCAGTACAGAGTTTTGCGTTATTTATAAAATATCCCTCAGTTTTCAATATTTTTTCTCGTCGTAATCTCTATATATAAAGGAGAAAACGACTCACTCATCACGATATCTCGAGAACTATTTTAGACAAACAGACTTGAAATTTGGTAGGCTTATTCCTTTCATGGAGTAGAGATCCGCTAAAAAAGAATTTTGAGAAAATCGACTCCCAAGAGGACTTAAGAGGCGTTATAGATTTAAAAAATTCCAAATTTTGATCCCTTGGATCTGCATATTTGAAATTTCGCTATTTTTGTTTGCTTAGAAGAGATATGTTAAAAAGAGTTTTGTGGAAATCGAATCCCAAAGGGAGTTACGGGCTTGAATGAATAAAATAAAAAATTTCGTTTCTGAACAATTAAACCTACAGACTCAT
The DNA here is from genome assembly GCA_019973935.1 of Trichonephila clavipes. NCBI lineage: Eukaryota > Metazoa > Arthropoda > Arachnida > Araneae > Nephilidae > Trichonephila > Trichonephila clavipes. Next base: position 630,961 of record BMAU01001093.1, on the reverse strand, counting down.
AATTTCTTACACAGACTACCGTTGTTGAGTATTGATCGACTAAGAACGGTCTTATGTGAAATTGAATTTTAAGGGGTGTTCTAAAGGGTTAAGGGGGAGTTCTAGACAAAAGTTTGCCGTTTTCGAACTACTAGACCTACAGTAATGAAATTTGGTATGCATGTTCCCTTTGTTGCTTTGAAATCCACTAACTACGGGTCTTAGTGAAATAAACTTTCAAGGAAACTTACGGGGCGGGGCGTATTAATAAAACCATTTCCATTTTTTGAACTATTAGACTTACTCTTGAAATTCCTGTTCTCTTTAAATTAAGAGATGTAGGTTAGAAGAAAAGATGCTTTTCAATACAATCGAACGCTTAGTGCTAGAAGTTAGATATATCAATAATTTATCTACATATATGTGGCATCCAGCAAAACGCAGTCTTCGCGCGCAGGCGCAGCTAAGTGAAACTGTAACAGAAACTTTTGAACTAGCGAAAGTAGAACCAAAACTTTAAGACTTTAGAGAAAGAGAGAAAGCGGAAAGGAGGAACGACGGAGGTGCGCGAGCAGGCGTTACCATGAAAACATCATCGAAACTTATCTGTTAGAATAGCTACCTTTTTAATTAATTTTTGTTTAAGTTTAAAATAAATGTAAAGAAAGACAAATGTCTTGGACCCCTTGTTATCTCCCACAAATTATGGGGGCTCGGCCGCGATTGAAAAAATTTCGATTTTGAACCAAAGTCTGGACAATGAACAAAAGCGTCCGTGGAGGAGACGCGCCGCCATTTTTTGGAAACTTCGTTCAACCTGTGTAGAGGTTGAATTTTTAAACTTCATTCCGCCTGTGTAGAGGTTGGAACTAACTTAGTGTGAATAATCCGCCTGTGTAGAGGCCGGAACTTTTAATCAACGTTTTTCTTCAATTGATTTTTCATCGAACCCTGAATATTCCGCCTGTGTAGAGGTTGGAAATATCAACTAAACACCTGCGAAGAGGTGTTAATTCGAACAATTTCAACTATATTACCTGCGAAGAGGTGAAATCAGTGAAATCAACGTTTTTCTTCAATTATTGGATACATCGTACGTGCGAGCAACAAGGGAGCTAAAAAAAAAAAAAAAAAGGTAGGATCTTTCCATATTTTTCTAAAATGTATAAAAACGCTCTTAAAGAGGATCTCATAAGAGTTGTTGAGGATCTAGACGGTACTGTGGAGAGTACGGACACCATAGCTAAACTAAAGACTAAAATTGAGAACAGTAGTACATTTGAGAGTGATCCAGATTTCGTTAAAACTTTAATTCAAAACTGTATAGATGAGAGGGTATCGCGAAACGAAAGAGAGGCAACTTTAGAAAAACAGAAAATTGAACTCGCTTAACTACAGTTAGCACAATTAGAAAAAGAAGTCGAACTTCAAACGGCTAAAAATGAAGCATTAAGTTTAAATCCTGCAGCTAAAGTCGAAGAGAAACAGTTCGAAACAAACATAGAAAATATGATCAAAAGCATTAAAACTTTATCTCTTCCTGTTCCCACCAGATCTGAAAATTTTAATCTGTTCTTCCAATCGTTAGAACGCGCATTTTTAACCAAGAAAATAAACAACGAATATAAATCTGAAATTTTAATAAATCTTCTGGGCGAAAGAGCTCATACTGTCTTGTATATTAAAAAGGAGGAATTAAATGACTATGAAAAACTAAAATCTATAGTACTCAGAGAATTCCAATTAACCCCTCGCGAGTGTTTAAACTCATTTAAAAATGCTGTAAAATCATCAGGCGAGACATACATCCAATTTGCTGCAAGATTGACGGCAAACTTCCAATATTATCGTTCGTTAAGAAAAGTTAATTCCTTTGAATCTCTATGTGATCTTATAATTTCTGATAAATTATTTGAAACTTTAAATAAGGAAACTGCAACTCATATTGGCATTCGAGAAGCAGAAGATTGGTTCAGGCCTATTGATTTAGCTAAAGAGTGCGATATTTATATTTCATCTAGAAGCGGATCACATAAAGAAATTCCTATTACTTATGGATATACCCAAGACCCCTTTAAAAATAGATCGCAAAACTTTAAACCAAAGATTAAAGAGAACTATCCCCAATATCTTGAAAGAGAAAATAAAAATTGCTTTATATGCGGTGATTCATCTCATTACACAAGAGACTGTGAGAAGCGTTTTAAACCTAAAGAATCTAACAGCCACATCCATAATAGAATAAACGTGAATACTTTGAAAGTCGAGAGCGAAAAACAAAAATAGCGATGAATTCTCAAATCTTCAATACGTAAGCATTTTTGTGGAAAATCAGCCCGTAACAGCCTTGATCGATTCAGGTTGCCAGATCCCAGTTTTAAATTCCTCACTAATTAGAGTGCATAAACCTTCCGAAGAAATAATAACATAAGCTCATGTTTTGGCGAACAGCGTATGGTAGAAGTTAAACCGATAAATCTTTCTCTTAATCAACACTCTTCCGGTCTAAGTGTTCGAACGGCAATATCACCGACCTTGACCGAAGGAATTATTATACATCCCAGTGTATATTCTGAAATAAAGAAACTAGGCCACGCAAAGAGCGATGTTTTATTGAGTGAAAGTGGATCCTCTTTGGGTGCTCATTTTAATTCAAATGTTTCTATTTCAAATGTTTATGCTGCAAATGTGATAAAAAACTCTAGTTATGATTTGCCACATGTTAAAAACTTTAATACTAGAAATGATTTGAGTTCTCTAGTTAAGAATTATAAATGTAATAAAATTAAGAGTACTAAGTTAAAAATGTGTATTAAATTGAAAAATGATATTCCTGTGTGTCAGAGAGCCAGACGTTTATCTTGTTCTGATAACCCTTCACCTATGAAGACTAAACAAAGACGGTTTGCAATGCTCCGACGAATCTTCCAGCCCTGGCAGTGGAAACGGAGGAAAAAGAGAGGTCGTTTTGAACAGACGTCCAGAACTCTAGAGAGGAAAATATCGATGCGTTTAACCAAAGATCAACTTATTAAAAAAGGCGTTCTTATGCCTGATGGATCTGATAAAGACCAAGATAGCAGAATAAATGATTCCGTTAATCCTAGCGTTCTATCGTCATCTCAGAATCATGCCATGCCTGTGAAACACAATGTTTTCCTGTGGAACCTTCCGGATGTCGAAGAGGTGCCTTCACATGATGGAGAAACTGTCTAGTTAAGAAAAATTATGATATGTTAAATCTCTATGTATTTGTCGTATAGTCCTTGTCTGTTCCGTCTTTTTTGTATGTTTCAGATTCTCCTCTGGTATCCATGGAAAGGAAAAAGGAATACGTACCGCTGCGGACAGCGTACAGTCAGGGTGGCCGGTTGTGGCATCCAGCAAAAGTCGCATCGTCTCGACATCGCAGACTGCAGGCGCAGCTAAGTGAAACTGTAACAGAAACTTTTGAACTAGTGAAAGTAGAACCAAAACTTTAAGACTTTAGAGAAAGAGAGAAAGCGAAAAGGAGGAACGACGGAGGTGCGCGAGCAGGCGTTACCATGAAAACATCATCGAAACTTATCTGTTAGAATAGCTACCTTTTTAATTAATTTTTGTTTAAGTTTAAAATAAATGTAAAGAAAGACAAATGTCTTGGACCCCTTGTTGTCTCCCACATATATGTATAAACAGTATATATTTTTACATCATGAAGTATTCAGCGAAGTGCGCTGATAACGACTACTACACTGCTGGCCACAGTAAATGCAACAATATGAAGGAAGCATGAAAATAACATGAAATTTACAACATGCATTAGCGGAGGTGAGATATGCAAATGATTAGAATTTCAGCGCAGACACACATCACGCGCGCTTGTGGCGTCACCTCAAAGCGCTATTTAAGGCTTGGAGATTTCAACGATTTCAAGTTCGGCAATTGTGTTTTTCTTGTGGTCTTTTCAAGAAACGATCAGTTATGTCTCGTAGAAAATAGCGTTTAGCTTTTGATCCAGTATCCGAGTTCGACAGAGGAAGGATAGTGGCCTACCGAGATATTGTGGGTTATCTTTCAGGAAAATCGGTAGCCTTGTTGGACGAAACCAAACAACTGTAATGCGGATATGTGACCGTTGAATGCAGGAGGGTACGACGGACCGACGTGGTCGATCGCATCCACCTCAGTGCACCACTTCACGTGAGGACAGGAAAATTGTGCGCATGGCAGTGACGGATCGCTCAGTCACATCACGAACCGTACCACAGCACATTGAGTCTGTAACACATCATTCAGTGTCTGCGCGTACCATTCGACGCGCCGTTTACAGCAGAGTGGTCTGTCCGCAAGACGTTCATTGCTTTGTCTACTCTTAACGCAGAACCACAGACATCTCTGCCACCAATGGTGCGATGATAGAAGGATGTGGGTGGCAAAATGGAATGAAGTTGTCTTTACTGACGAGTCACGCATCTATCTGCAACACTACAATGGTCGGATTCGAGTCTGGATACACCGTGGAGAGAGGATGCTGAACTGCTGCGTTATGCACCGCCACACTGGTCCTGCACCGGGTATTATGGTATGGGGTCGTATTGGATATCACTCTCGCACTCCTCTAGTACGCATGTCCGGTCTTTAAACAGCCAGCGCTACATCTCCGAGGTGTTGGAGCCAGTTGTCCTACCTTACCTTCAGGGCTTGGCCACAGCCATATTTCAACAGAATAATGCGCGACTATACGTGGCACGCATTGTCCAAAGGTTCTTCGTCAATCACTAGTTTGAATTGCTTCCCTGGCCGGCTCGCTCTCCAGATCTTTCGCCGATAGAAAACATGGGGTTCATGGTTGCTCAACGATTGACCCAGATTACACCCCCAGCTGCCACACCAGATCTACTTTGGCAACGTGTGGAAGCTGCTTGGTCTGCTGTACCCCAAGAACTCATTCAAAGTCTCTTTGAATCAATACCGAGGCGTGTGGCAGCGGTGATCTCCAACAATGGCAGCTACTCTGGCTACTGATTCTGGCAGGAACCACACTTCACAGAAGTCTATAAATTTAATCATTTGATACTTTGTCAACATGTTATCTACAAAATAAATTTTGTTGTGCTATCTCTTGTCTTTCTTGGTGTTGCATTTACGGTGGCCAGCAATGTATTATTATAAAATCAAAAGTGGTAATGAAATAAAACATATTGTTAATTTTTAACTGACCATTTTGTAGGAACGTTTTCAAAATGATTGACCCGTAAATATAAATAAATCTTTGCTAAGAACAATTTAAATTTATATCGAAGATGCATGCTAGCTAATAGTTACAAGCTTTCTATCGAAGATGATGCTAGCACGTCCTTCTCTGAAATAATTTGTATAACTAGAATATATACTCCACAGCATAAAAAAAGTCAGTTTAAAAAGGAGTTATTCGAATCGGACGAAAACTGGTAGATGTGTATAGATATGTAGGATGTATAAATTGCATATGTATTAAAAATGAACCACTAACAGTGTCAAAAAAAACTTTGAACATACAATTACAAAAGCAAAAGAAATCAATAAAGCTTTGTTTCACCTCTGGTCTATATGCAATCAATTATCCGGCAGAGCATTGATTGGAAGAGATGTTTTTCTTCGGAATTGCTAGTCAAATACACGTTCAATAGGTCATTTAGATAGAGGTGCTATCCAGGAATGTTTGGAGACGCCTTTTTAAAGATTAAATGTATTCAGTTGGGAAAAGATCTGGAGATCATACTAACCAGAGAGGTGTTGGAGAAGCACGAAGATAAACACTAGGAAAGTCTGCCATGTACAAACATGTGTTAAAATGTTCCTATGTAAGCCCAGGGGTTCATGAAAGGAAGAGTAATACTGCGGGGTATACAATCTCGTCGATGAGCTGTCGTGCCATAAGGATGCAATGGATGACAACCAAAGGTTACGACTATGAAATGAAATGGGATGCTATATTAATAAATTTTGATTGTCGTGATATGCGGCGGATGATGGTTGATAAATATCCCACCGCTGTTCCGAAGTGGAACTCATTGTTCAAATCAATCTAATACATTCTATCAGATTCTAGGTCAGATACCCCCTGCACCACTAAAAATTCACCTGGTAGTGTGTAATAGTGAGGGGCACTCGTTCCAATAGCCTTTATGCCTTTAGCTCCCGTGCTATGAGTCACCTGTACTCGTAGTCGCTAGTGTCCCGGTTAAACGTCGGAAAGTTGATAAGGACAATCAGGAGCTGCGAGCGCTGATTAAATGGTTAATCTGTCCTTGCATTCTATCGTCGCTCTTGATAGACTGTTACTTTTAGGAGGCTCTGCATGGTCATGGTTCAAGCATTCCTGCCCCCCAACGTTATTGATACCAACCCAAAATCAAATCAATGCGATTTGACTACTCTGTTTTCTCTAATCTAACTGCACTTCTCTGAAATGGTGACATCTGCTCGTATTGCTCTCGAATCCATCTGAAGCATTGGTATAGTCCACGTGAGTCAACTGAGCCACATTCACACGGATGCTGTACCTTAATATCGAAATCTCATCTGTTTTGTATACCATTAAAATGTTTCTTGTAATACGCTTGAATTTAGTTATTGGTTGTAAAAAAATTAATCATTTGCATATTCATCGTAAGGTATGCGCATAGAGCCTATTCGGATTACTCTTTCTTGGTGCACTGCATTTATAGCATTGGTGTATTTATGTTCATTTTAATGACCTTGTTATAACTGAAATGAAAATGTAATACGTCTTTGTGCATTTAATTGTCAAATGTATTTTTCTTTGTTCAAAATGGCACAAAGCCTTGTACTCATCTCAAATAAACATATTTTCATCCAATAAACATTAAATAAGCTTTGATTAACGTATATACGAGTACGTTTTAGTTTAAATAAAATCTGCTTATTATTTAAAACAATATTTTTTTCTAAATAGTTAAACACACACTTTATAGTTTGAGAGGAATTCACTTACATGTATACAGTCGAACCTTTATATAACGAAGTCCCTAAATCCAGAAAAAAAGTTCGTTATATGGAAAATTCATTATATAGTGGTTAACCTTTCAATATACTTTATAAACCCCATAAAACAAATTTTAAATTCATAAACACTACATATTGAAGAAAAGTGATTATTCACACCTTTTTTTAATTAATATCTATTGATTTTATATGTATCTTACCCATCAAAAAAGGAAAAGAAAAACTGCAAGGGGAAAAAAAGAATGTCGAGGCATACACTGTATTTTCAACGTTAAGAAAATAATTTAAACGTATATGATTTTGTAACAAAATTTTTTAAACATACATTACCACATGTGTCCTTAAATTTAAGTACTCATAAAATCTGTTAATTTTGTGTGAGTTTTTTTTGTTTGAAAAAATGCCTTGATGGAATCTAAGATGTTCCCAGAGTGAACTGGACAACGGTGTTAAGGGTTCCAACAACCAGAATTATATTGCTCTCGGTGAGTTAGGCACCAGTTTTAGATTCATGACCACCATAAAACGTGTTAAAAGAGAGAACAACTTAAAATGTCCAGAAATACTACAAAATTGGGAGAAAAAAATTGAATCGCAAGAGAAAGAGTTCGTTTTATAGAAAATGCATTTCGCTATTGGGAGGTTATTTTACGAAGAAAATCGCAAAATGTTCTTGGTTCCAGAAAAAAGTTCTCCATAAAGAAAAATTCGCAACATAGAGGTTCGACTGTATTTCCATTTTTCTTACAAATTAAACGGTATATAAAGTTCAGATCTGTCATTTGAATTTCTGAATGAGAATTTTTTAAAAGTCATTGTTTTATTCAATAATAAAAAACAAATTTAATTATTAAAATGCATCCATTTTCTCCATAGTTATTAGATATATTTTTTGTTCTTTTGTTTTCATTTTCTTTTTCCTACATTTTATACATTCAAAGAATTTGAAGAGTAAAAAGAAAGCTTTCATCCAATTTAATGCCCTTAGCTGAAAAAGGTTTTTAATTTAAAAAAAAGTTCCATTGTTCTAAAATAATATTGAATAAGATAATCTAAAAAATAAAGATTAAAGATTTCAATTTAAAATTTATATGCATTTATTCAGGAATTTTTTTTGATTAAGTATGAGAGGAAGTGAAAATCTAATTCACTATTTTTTTTCTACAGTGTAAAATCTTATTTTTAAGAAACTTTCATTTATTTTTTTAAACAGGCCTATACAAATGATACAATAAAAATGAAATATCTGATTTAAAAAGTAAACGAATTTCATTTTTATTTATTTCGAGAGTAGATACATTTTGAAGAGATAAAGATGAGTTAAGGAAGCATTTTGGTTTAAAGATGAATTTCTATTTTAGAAATTCAAAATGTGACGTTATTATTAAAATTTCTAGGTTTCTGGTCTCACACAGAAATAAAGGGAATGTTAAAATGTGATAGTAAGATTGTAAAATCTATGGGTCTATGGTTATATTTTGTTTTAATTAAAGATATTTACAAGTTATATTGTAGACTACGGGTCAAACCCTTGGCACGAGCGGTACAATTTTCAGTGGCACTTTTCACTACTCTACAAATTTGCCAATTTTTGAATGGGCAGAAGTTGATCAATTTGTAAAGGATCTTATTTGACAAACATTTTCAGAACTATGGACATTTACGAAGTTACGAAAAAATCAGAAAGATAACTCTAAAGATAAATTCAGAACTATTTTGTAAATTATTCAACGTCTTTGCTGGAGAGATTTAATTGTTTGAAGAGAGAAAATTGCATGTAGTCTGCTCCCCGCTCTTCGTTCTACATATCAGAGTAAAAGATATTTCCTCATTTGAAAAATATTTCGAGTTCGCAAAGAAATTGTTTAACAACTGAATGTTCAGAATCGTTTCAAATTGAAAGTCACGCATTATACTCCTGATTTTGAGATTGAAAGTGTATAGAGAGAGAGAGAGGTACAAAAAAGCACCTGGGTAGCAATAAAATTTTTCATTTTAACTATAATGAGGGGAAATACTTTTGTTTTATGTTGTTTATTTCTTATTTTAATAAATATCTTTAAAAATACATAATATATGTACACTTTTAGTTTTTTTTTTGTTTCTTTTGAAGAAATAACAATATTTATGCTGTTTATTTTTATGTTAAGAAATATCTTTAAATGATGCAAAATTAATGCAACTGAGAATCTAAACTATTGACCTCTATTCTCTAACCTTGCATGCATTATCATGGGAATCGAATTGTTTCAAAAATGTCCTACTGTTTGGCACGTTGTTTCATATTGGTGGATAGGTTTGGCACGCCACAGCTAAAAGGTTGCCGACCCGTGTTGCAGACTACTGATAATGTATTTTATAATTTTTATACGAAGAAGACTCATTCGTGCAGCTTCCTACTATAGTTTAGAAAAGTTTGGGACCTAAATACTATATTTAACATACGGTCCCAATGGTTTCGGCTTCGAGGTTTTAGAACTTGAATGTGCACACTGCATAAAATCTTACCATCAAGCTATTACTTTCGAGTCCATAGTTTTATTTTCCAGAGAAATATTTTTTTATTGGGTGGATTATGAATAAGATGGATTATAAAAAATCAATCAAATGCACACAGCTCTCATAATGGCGAAATTTAAAATATAGGGTATCTTAAAAGTACGGCTACACCTTCAAAATTGAATTCAAAATAAACAAATATTTACACTTTCGTGTTTTTATGTACGATAAAGAAAGGATTAAAGTTTATGTTTAATGAAATGCAAACAAGATAGTGCAACAACCACGTTTTGCAATATTCTCGTTTTAAATTGCATCACCATAAGAACAAGCGAAAATTGTAGGATGGTTTATCAAATTTAAATCTGCAACACATGAACAGCGTAAATTGGAATATTACCCCTCTGGAATTTGGAAGTGCGATAGGTCCCCGGTGAATAGCTCCCATGACAATGGATGGGAAGAGGAGGTCCAACACCATGGCCTAGATCTTTAGACATAACACCTTTTAACTTCTTCCTGTGGGGATGCGTGAAAAATATTGTTTACCAATCTCCAGTTCAAAACACAAATTGCAGCGGGTTCTATTCGGGTCTTCTACTAATCCTTTTAGGGAGAATATTCTTTAACTGTGATTTTAGTTTAAAAATCCCTTCGCGTAAAGATGACTTGATTTATGCAAATGTAACTATTTAAGTGCCAGTTGTTGAATATGCGATATGATGGTGTAACGTCGTGAAAAGCTAACCATCAATAAATTGTCACAGCCTAATTTGAAATTAAAAGGTTTGTTTATTTGCTCAACAAACTCTTATTGAAGCAATAAATTACAGTTTACACGTCACACCAGTACAGTCAGTCTATATTACTCCAATTCTCCAAAGTCACCGGCGTTCTCATCGTCTTTCTTTTCTCTCCATTCCAATCTCGATCCTCCTTTCTTTAGGGATCTCCTCAAGTTCTCTCCTTCTAGGGCTCTCCTCAAGTTCTCCCCATCGAGGACTTTTTTTTTCGTTCTCTCGATCTATGGCTCTTCTCCCGTCACCTGAAAAAAACCCCCTTTTAAACACCAGGGGTGGGTCCACAACACGCCCCTCGTCTCATCTTATTGGCAGGCAACAAAAGTCTCTCTCGGTCTCCCTAGTCCTATTCGTGCGTAACACACAAAAAACATTCTCGGGCCGTCTGGACCAAGAGCGCCATAATTCTTGTCCAACATCTGGACACACTTGTCCATCACACCACCTGTGTTCTATTATCCCATTCTCTCGACACCGGCAGAGGCGACAGGATTATTTTTAGTCCAGCTTCGCCTATTGTCAATGGAGTGCTGGTTCTCTTTTCACCATTAGGACGGCCAGTCTGGGTGTCGGCGCTTGCCCGAGTTCAAACAATAAACAATGGCCCCATATCCACGTGCACTGGTCATTTAACACCTGGTTGAAGCCATAAAACTTAGCGTGAATCGAGGGGTGGGGGTTCACAACAATCGAAGACGTCACAATGGTTAATAGTTGACCGTTAAGTTGAATTCCTAGAGTTAGTAGATAGAGACAGGTGATCACCCATCTTAAGATTAATATTTGGCGGAGAATTCGTCAAGAAGTGATTAAGTAACCAAACTTGGAGTTGAACATACTATCAGACTTCAAGATATTGGCGTAACGGAGAATATCAGGGCCCTCCGTAATGCAGGAATTGCGGGGGTGTACGTTACGCCACAGATTCAAGCAGAATCATCCAAGGAGCTTTAATCAAGATAAGTAGTTTTGATAATTTAATGACTTGATTTCGGGTTAAGAATTTCTTATTGCTCCCAAAGTTAAGTTATCAAAGTGCATTTCGTTAAGGGTTAAAGGTTAAATAAAATTAGTTATTCTAAGTTCCTATCTGCTTCTTCCTCGAATCTTTCCATACCCGCGACTACCGGGTCACAAGATGAATTATAAAAATCAAATTACAGCGGCCATTCAGAATGTTGATCGTGCAATGCTTCATAGAACGTATAGAAATGTCGTATAGACTCGAGGCGTTGCGCTCAAATATTAGAACGCAGTTTGAAAACGAGGAATAAAACATGGTGGAAAAAGTTTAGGTATTTTCTTCATGGAATGTAAAAAAACACAAGTGAATAGTCTTGCTTATTTATTTATAATTAATAATTGAAAGTATAGCCATACTTTTTGCACACTCGGTATAATGAATAATTATAAAAGACTCCCTTGTTTCAATGAGTGATTAAATAAAAAGAGTTCTAAAAGTATAAGTGCTGGAGACCCAATAAACTATTCGTGTTCTTAGAAATCTGAATTAATTTTTATTTATTGTTAAATGCTTATTGAAAGAATCTTAGTATTTATCCACAAGACAGCAGAAAGTTTAATAAAACATCGAAGTTGTATTTCTTAAAATATAAAGTGATATAGAATATAAAAAGTTTTCAGAAGTATTTCTACTAAAAACACGATGATGCATCAGAAAAGTTTCAAAAAAATTTATAAAAATTGTTCTTAGTTCTGAAGTACAAAAAGTAACAAAAATAAACTACATTACTCATCACTGTTTAAATACATATGCATTTCAGCGTTTTAATAGCATTAAAAATTTTAAGATTTCTTTGTAATGCTGTGTGTGGGGTGGTAGGGGGAGTAAATTGCGTAATAATTAATTTTGAAACAGCTTACGTTCCAAATTACATTGATTCTTCTAAAATATTTCATACTCCAAGAACTTCACTTCCGTATTGCACTATTCACTGAAACATCCACTTTCCTTCGAATTTTTAATTTTTGGTTTTCGTTTTCATTGAGAAAAGCCAATGCATCAAATTTTTACTCCTGTTTAACTCATTATGTCAAAAGGGATGAATAAAAATTTAGTAAACATTAAAATGCTGAATCTACAGTTACCGGAAAGATAAAAAAACATTATTCGCTAGTCATGGTCTTGGAAGTCATGTATGAGACACACACGACTGTGCAAAAAAAGACTAAATAACTGAAATTTTTGGCTGAAACAAATGACATTGGGTAGTTTCATGCTGTTGTTTTTTTAAATATTAAATACTAATTTTAGAACGACCATGGAGACCTAACGGTACATTGAACTGGGGATCTCCAACCGGAAACATTCCAAATGAAAACAGCAGAGTCAGGGAAAATTAAACCGATGTTGATGAGTGAAATAAAGATTTCCTTCTTTTTTCTTGTTCTTCCGTTTAAAGATGACGAACGATTTGAAAAGCTGTCTGCTTACCTGAGATAACACATCCGGAAATCTTTCTGTAATGTTCTTGCATATGTAGGTATGGTTCTTTACGGAAATTTGTGTTTTCCCAAGATTTGGAAAATCCTGAATCTTTAAAGAATATTTCTAAGTGTTGTTTTTCTGAGGTTTGGTGGAATTTTTAAAGAACAGCTGAGGAATTCAAAATGTTCTTCGAAAATTATTTTATTTTCGAAGTACCTTTTGAATATCAGAAATTCGAAAATTTTTCTTGATTTGATGAACTTATTGCTTAAGGTATCCGACTACGTTCGAAACATTGATTTTGCAAAAGCGTATAATTGGATAATATTTATGATACTTAAGTGTCACTTAGATTAGAAAATGTACATAAAATTGTTTTAAGAATAGTATTACAATAAAAAATTATTTAAGTAGAATATTTTGACAAAAATTAAACATAGAATGAAGTTCCACACCATACCAACGGGAGGACGTTTCAGCCTGAACAGATTTAACGAGCATAGCCCCCTACACTAGGAGTCTTCAACAGTACTAGGCTCGAACTCATGACACGCCGGCCACGAGTCCGTTACCTTGACCCCTAGGCTACCATGGCCACTTTAAATATGTAAATAAAAATCTATCCGCAGTGATTTGAAACGAAAAATAAGTACAAGATGTGAAGATGGAAAACGTTAAATGATTTATTTTTCACGTACGGAAATTTCTATTTTTAACATCAATTTTTACATTTTACGTTGTTTAATCCAACAAAATTATGTATCATCTGACTCTCATGCTGAAGTTTAAAGCTATTGTAAAAACGATAATATGCGTCAAAGATGTTATATTAAGTCAATTACATCAATCATTTCATTTTAGTTAAGGTATCCGACTACGGTCGGAACCGTGAACTTTCAAAAGCGTATAACTGGATAATATTTATGATATTTAGTGTCACTTAGATTAGAAAATGTATATAAAATTGTTTTAAGAATAGTATTACAATAAAAAATTATATAAGTACACTATTTTGACAAAAAACGAACGTAGAAGGATCCATTTTCAAAATATTCTCTTTTTGTGAAAAATGCTTCTATTATAATAATATTTTGCCTGTATATAGCCCAGATCTCTACAGAGGCTCAACTAGAATTTTTGAAATATATAACTTAGAAGTGGGTTTATCCATGTTTTACGACAACAGAGGGGAGAAATTTTAAGAAAAAAAACGCCGATAATTAATTTAATGTGTTTTAATTCTGAAAATAATGCGAATTTTTCAAAAATTATAGTTGAACCTTTGTACAGAGGTCTGAGCTATATACGAATAAAATATTATTATAATAGAAGCATTTTTCACAAAAGGAGAACATTTTGAAAAAGGTTATTCTAAGTTAGTTTTTGGCCGAAATATTGTATTAAAATAATTTGTTTTTGTCAAAATATCCTTAAAACAATATTATACATGTATTCTAATATAAGTGACACTAAATATCACGAAAATTATCCATTTATGCGCTTTTTTAAAATCACAGTTCCGAAAGTAGTCGGATACATTAAGTGTAAAATGGGTTTTCCTAAATTCCTTTCGTAAAACATAATAATTTCCCAATGTTTAGGGATTTTTTCAAACCTTTTTAGTATTCGACTGTATGTATGAAGGTTACCTTTTTTTTTGCTTTGTACTAAAATCCTGAGCTTTTCTTTGGTATCTATGTAAATGTTTTAGTTTTTTCCAAACCTTCCATTTCTCTTTATATTTCGAAATATTTGAAAATTCTGCACTAACTTGAACCTATGAATCGATTATCTTTTTTGGTTAATCGATCACTTTTAGTTTTTGTTTTTCTAAACTTTTGGAAGGATTTAATCTTTTTACGGTATTTTTCCATACTTTGCAGTCGACTTTTCCTGAAGTATTTGCTTAAAAAAATTTAGAGATTTCTTCATTTTACGAAGGGAAATATATGCATAAATTTGTATTTTCCCTACAACTAAAGCACAGGCTAAGAGAGTACGTGTTTCCAAAGCTTTAAATGACATTCATGTATATGTAGAGATTTTTATTTTCCCAAGATTTGGAGATTCCAGAATTTTTATAGAATGTTTGAGTATCATTTTTTCCATACATTTTGATATTTAGAGGTTTGCACTTAGTTGTAATTTTTAATATCTGAGCTTCTACAATAATTAAATTTTGTAAGAATACGTTTTGAATTCCTGAAATTTGAAATTTTCTCTGTTTGTTGCATTTTTTTCATTTACCAAAAAAATCGGTTAGGTAGCTGTGTTCGTAGTTTAGGTAAATAAATCACTTTCTAAAATTTGTAATTTTCTGAATATTTCTGTAATATTAAAGCTTATATATTGATCCAGCTTTTAAAAGCGTAAAAACATTCCAAGATTTTGGAACTTTTCAATCTCTTTTAATATTTGAAAGTATGTAACAATTGTTTTCACAAAATGTTCATGCTTCCATTCAAATCTGTTCTTTGGCATACAAGCTTACATTTTGTGTGTGTTTTTTCTCGCCAAATCTTCAGTTTCTTTTTTTATATTTTGGAATATTTAAAAATTTCTGCAAAAGACAATAGTCAAGTCTATAAAGCTATTCTGGAGTCTTTGCTTTTCTGAATTTACGGAATTTATGAATCTTTTCCCGGTATCTTTGCACACAATTTTCCTTAATGTTTGCTTAAAAATTTAGAGAATTTCTTATTTTGCGAATGGAAATTACAGCACAATATAATAGTTTTCCTAGAAATGAAGCTCCGTCTGCTTATTTGAGATAACACGCCCGGAAATCTTTGCGTGGCATTCATGCATATGTAGAGATAGTTTATATTTTGCAGAGATTTAACAATTTCTGAATTTTTTTATGGAATATCTAAGCATTGTTTTCTCTATATTCTTTGTTTTTGATTTACCTGGAATTTGTTAATTCCTTCAAAAAGGTAATGACTGACTTCTGAAAATTGAATAAAAACTAGTTTGTTATTCTTTTTAAAAATTTTGAAAATTCTGTGAGAAAAGTTTTATTATAAAGCTATTTGTGTGTTTCATTAGGGAAAAATCAAATGAAATATACTATGGAATAAAAGTGAAGGGGTTAAACTGTTAAATATTTTATTTTTCATTGCATTTCTAATCATATGATAAATTTTACTTCAGTTATACATAGAAAATAAATATTATTTAATTTAGATTTACACATATTTTTTAATTAAATGAATTTTGATTTTCATAGAGCTAATAAGTTAACTAACACATATTTGAATTTTAAAAATAGATTCTATTTAATTTCTGTATTCAAATTAAGAAATAATTCTATGCATTATTTTTAGAAATGGCAAAGTCTTTCAAAAAATGGGGCGTGGAACGCCACGCGATAGGAGTGAAACTTCTTTGGTGACGTTGGAACATTGATTATTTGCTCTAATATTCCAAACTGACTGTGTACATGTCTCAATCGCCTAATTTGCAGGAAAAGTATTCGTGGCGAATTGAGTCTTTCTGATACGAAATCCAAAGTAAGAAAATATGCTGGAATTTCTGGGTATACAAAACTATTATATTTGGATAAATTTGGTATACTTTTCCTACTTAAACTTAGTCGGTAATTGTAACATTCTTTAATGTCTTCTAAATTAATTTCCGGTAAAATATTTTTCCGCTCAGCAACAGGCGTTCTCAAATCATCTCTAAACCATAATCTATAACAAATCGAACACCCGTGACCGAAAGGATTATCAACGAATAGCTTTTAAAAATCTTTGTGAGCATTTTTATGGGTGAGTGAAAATTAATGGCGCACTGTTTAGCTACACGAGAGCTTTTGGCGACGGACTTCGTAATTTTGAACCATGGTCAAGTGACGAGGACGTCACCCCTTTCCTAACTACCACACCTCACCAATGGAAGGACGTTTGAGCTCTCAACAGATTTAACGTGCATCGCTCCCCTACACGGTTTGTCTTAAGTGGTACTCGTCACACGCCAGCCACGATCCGATACTTTGACCACTAGGCTACCGTGGCCACGCATTTTTATGGAAATCAGTCTTTGTAACGTAAGATAGAATTTATTATCGATTCACATGCATCAGTTCGAACACACACTAGACTTGTTGAGGGTTCTGTAGTTGACGGCACAGGGTGGTTCACAAAGTCCGTATTAATGTGTGCTGTCATAAGAAGAGTCTCAATAGCATTCACATTCCTTAAACTCGCCATTAAGAGAGTATTTTGCAATGTTTTCGTGCTTGATATTCTCTCATGTACTCTGATCAAGGTTTGGCAGTAACACTGGAGGAATTTGCACTATTTTTCTGGGGTTTTTTTTTGTCATTTTTTCGACTAAACTTGCTGCTGGTCTTTCTTTTTTTTTTTTTTTTCACAAAACTCTTTTCGTCTTTGTGCATTTGATTTAGGCATTCTGACAAGAATTAATAATAATTCAACGCAAATGAAAATTAAGAAATAAATTAGCCACCGAACACATCGCCATGTAGCCAACAATCTAAAGAAAATTTCAATAAGGAACGCTTTTACTGCGAGAGCTATTTTGTCTACACCGTAATGCTCACACTACAACTGATACGACCGCTAATAATGTTCCCGGGTCTGGGGAAAAGGACCCCTAATCGGAAGGGGGCAAGTTGACAGTCGGAGACGGGGGCCAACTTTTTCACTGATATGACACAAGTCACGCGGTGTCCCCCTTTTTCTGTTCTGGCTCTCTCCTTACCATAGCGACGATTCGGGAGGATGGGGGGAGTACTTCCGTTCGCTTTTTCACTGTTACGCAAAACTGGGCAATTTTCTCATTCACTCTCGAGAGCAAAAAAGTTTCACTTCAAAAATGTAATTTTCTATGAAGAGAGAAAAAAATCATTTCACTTTTTGTTAGTCGATAAGAATGTAACATGAAACAATTTTTCAGATGGAAAAATATTTCACTTCATAATATTATAATGTTAGTAATGTTCAGAGAACAGCAATTTCGCTGCGCTATTCATTTCTGTTTGAATGAACAAACTCTTCTTAAAAGTATCGTGAGTCCTATTTTCTATCATTTCCTTCTACTTTAATATATAAAACATAAAACCTCTTATGTATCGAAGTGAAAAGAGGAATTTTAAAATTTAAAGTTTAGATTTTTTTACAGCTTTTAAGAAATTGTTACAAATTAGTAAATGATTCGTGTTAAAAAAATATCCAACTATACTTCTTTGTATGCAAATAAATGAAACTAAGGAGACATGAGCTGGTGAGGATAAGTTACTCTAACGTGTTTGCATATTTTTTCTTGTCTGCAGAACCTATCAGTCGGTGGTAGACTGCCTATAAGTGATAATGAAAGAGTGAACAGCTTCGGAGTTTTGTAAAAAAAAAAAAAAAATACTAAAACATTAAATTTGTAATGAAGTTTTGGTGATCATAAAGGATCAGGCAGAGACAGTGCTAATTTAAGCTCATTTCTAACCTTGTGCGAGGAAAATCAACAGGCCCTTGACTGGCGGATCGAAATCTGGTAAAGTACATCTTACCTCAAGTGTCGAATGGATAAACCGGCACTGTACAAAGCCGAGATAATACTGAATACGGCAGATTAATGCGTGTTATTTTAAAAGAGCCATTTCAGCAATGCTTCTGATATTGATAAATTGTTGAAAGAAGCGTGTGGTAGCCCAGAAGGATGAATTTGAAGGAGATTAAGAGTGTTATATCTAAATACGAGCATAGCTAAAGATTATATTTTGAATGAATATATGAGTCGAAATTTTTTTGAACAAATCTCGAATATCTTAAAAGCACAAAGACATGTAATAATATGTGAATATATATATATATATATAATTTTGAAAGAGTGTTTTCCAATTATGATCCAATATTCTAACATAAGGGTGTAAAGGTCTTGCCTTTGCGTCTAAAGGTGTGGGACAAATGGAAGAAAAACTAACCATATCCAAAATCACTCAATTTATTCATAGTACTAACTACAACACAAATTCAATCAACCAAGGTTGATTAAATTTGTGAGATACACCTAATTAGTAAATATGAAGAACAATTAACGAGGTACGCGAGATATGAGAAGACTTTAATTACTTGTAACACGTCAATTCAATCGCTCTGACTTCTTACCAATCTAATCTAGATTAAATCTTAAGTGACAGATAACAATTATCAATTTCTAAATATCTGCGCCTCGCTTCAAGTTTAATTAATCACTACTCCGCTAGCAGTCTATTCTATCTCTGTCCTTCTCTTTATAATCTGAAAGCCTATAATTTATATAGTAGTCTTAATTTGCATGCTCATGTTTTCCTCTTCGGGAGAAAACGTTATATTAAAACAATTTTTAAAGACCAGAAATTAGTAGAAAGATCGCGAATACAGCTGACACACAAGGATCAATACTGCTTAAATAATTATAAATGGAACTAAAATAAGATTTCCTAGACACCCAATTACTTAAAATTACAACCCTACAAAACAAATTTATGATGAAGAGAACAATGAAAAATTCTGATATACTTTCATGGTAAAGAAAATAAAAGTAGAAGATTGCAGTCATGAAGGAAATATTGATATGGACGACACAAAATAATGTCGCTTCAAGGCAAATGCGCTTTTCTTACTGATAACAATAATTTGATTAATCCGAGGCCCCTTTCATCTCAAAATGCGGATACGACAAAGTTTTGATTAAATTTCATATCCTGAAGGGACGTGGGAAGTGGAAGGAATCTTGTGTCGTCATATTTTGATGCATTACTGTCCTTGGGGATTATTACTCTGCACAATATCAACGTAATCATTGATCAAAGAAAATTATAAGTATAACGATCCTATGTTTTACTTTGGCGAAATATTTGACTGAATATTATATTCTGATTCTGAGTGATATTTTTTTTCTCAATTACCTAGGAGTTTATGTTTTCACTAAAATAAGGATTTTTATATAACCAGAAATAAATAGACTTCAAAATTCCTTTCATAAGGTTCAATAGTTAAGATAATGAGAAAGTGAACCAGAGTTATGTCTTTATTTTCCGGAACAACTAATTTCCATCTTTTACAAATTTTTCGGTAAACAATAAGTAAATTAGTTGCATCTGTTATCTAAAATGCCATTTAAAGATCTTACAAACAGTAAAAAGTTTTTATTTTCTGTTATCTTTAAAAATTAAATTTTATACTCGTATTTTTTTCATATACTGACACAACACACATTTTCTCTCTCTCTATCCCCTCCCACATACACACACTTGACTTTTTGTTGGCTATCGTTATTTGTAAGCGTTAGGTTAAAATATGATAAGCTTAAATTATAATTTCTGATTTAGTCCGAATTTTTTTTGAAATAATCTTTTTTGTTTTGTTTTCGAGATAATCATATACATACCTACCCCTCTTTTGAGTATGATTTCGCTTACTTAGTTCTATTGGTCAGAAAAATAGTTGATCGATGTTTTTCCATTTATAACAATAGTTACTTCATTTTCAGGAATATTGATTTTATAGTTTTAACCATCTTTTTCAACAATTAGATAAGAAGATATGTCTTAATATATGCATTTAAGAATGAATTGTTGATAATATAAATTAATACAAACGTGCTCATATAAGACATGCTTTTTATTTAAAAGCTTGTTTTATATACTCCTGATATTTTCTTAAAAATGATCTAATATGAGAGTTTTTTTTAAATTTTATCTTGAGTTTTCTTATTTTTTTTAAAAAAAAGAATTGTTTTTAGAATTTATAAAAGGTCTCAATTGGTTTTCATATCATAGAAAAATGAATAAGAATAACATTTTAGATTTTTCAAAGTGATCTCATCAAAACTGAATCTGTTTTATTTATAACCCATTCCTGTTTTTATAATCAGTATTTTGATTTATTTTATCCATACATCAATTGTTTTGGTATAGAAACTAGGGCAATTGTATTATTTTATCCACCAATAACACTCAGACTTGTAAACTTTTCGATATGACATAATATTAGGCCAAAACACGATGTCCTGACGAAGAAAAACGTTCTAATTTATTGCAGCTGTAAAAATAAAAGGCTCTTTAGCCTATATCTAACTACATTACGAGCGTTGAGATGACAACGACCTTGTGCCAATTGAGATTGATTCAGAATTTTGTAGTGTCATTTCATTCGAACAATTACTTTTAATATTGTTATTTTTATTAGATTTTTCGTCACCTTTTTTTAAGATTCGTTTCTGACTAAAGATGCTCATTGTGATAACTTTAAAGAAAGGTAAAAAGTTTTCTGAACTCGTTGAAAAGAAAGCATAAAATATAGGCTTTGATAAAACATGGCATTTTTTAAATGATTATTTATATTTTAGAACTTATATATATATGATGTAAAATAACAATTGATCCAGTTCAATGGTCTTCAGACTATGTTGACTCACCGAACCCTTAAGAATGTTTTGGGAACCCCTTCCTCTACACTCTTAAAATAATATATCTTAAAATAATTTTTACAAAAGATTAACATGTTATAGCTACTTTGTGCGAAGACAATTGAAAAAGTATTGTATTTTTAACTAATTTGGTTAAACGCGATTAATTTACACTCATGTCCATAAATTAAGAATAATGAAGTTCAGGCAAAGAAAGAGACAGAAGCAAAACAAATTTGACTTATTTGTAAAGTCTATTTATTACACAAAAGGTAAAAAGCAAAAAAGATGCTATATGTTTGACATAATTTATAAAAATTGCGATTTTTACTCCCTGGAGCAAATTTCAAAAAAGAACTTATTTACAAAAAACAGTATAACATGGTTAGTATGATGGTTAATACGGAGTATGTCTCCCGGACGATGCAATACAAGCCTTACAACGCCTAGGTATGCTGAGTATCAAATTATCAATCTGATCTTGGGGAATATTACATCACTCATCAAGCAATGCCCTCCGAAGTTCCGGTAGACAGGTGGGAGGAGGTTGGCGGGCTGCAATTCGTCGGCCAAGCATATACCACACATGCTCTATTGGATTCAAGTCTGGTGAGTATGCTGGCCAATCCATACGGGTGATATCCTCCGATTGAAAGCATTCGTCTACAATGTTTACATGGTGAGGACGGGCGTTGTCATCCATAAACAGAAATTCAGCACCCATGGCGCCCCGAAACAATATTGTACATGTTGTTCCAGAATGACATCCCGATAGATGTGGACTGTCATCGTTACACTCTGAACATGCAGATCGGTTCTGGAACCAAGAATAATTCCTCCCCAAACGAGCCATCCTGCACCACCGTAACGGTGTCGTTCAATGGTGTTCTCTTGGTGGTAACGGGTACCTGGCGCTCTCCAAATTAAAGTCCGACGAGAATCAGACTGCAAACTAAACCTGGACTCGTCGGAAAACATCAGACAAGACCACTGTTGTGGTGTCCACAATGCATGCTCTCTACTCCAGGTTAATCGCAGGCGACAGTGAGTTGCGGTGAGTGGAACACATCTGACAGGCCTACGAGCATATAGACCAATGTGCACTAAGCGTCTGTACAGGGTCTGCCTTGAAACTGTCGTACTGGTAGCTGAAGAGAGCTGACGAGACAGGTCTGATGCTGTGCTCCGTCTGTTTCTTTTGGCAGTAACTGCCAAATATATATATACCGGTCCTCATTCGGCGTTGTAACTTGGGGGCGACCTGTGCTGTAACATCTACTCACATTACCATCATCTTGGAATCGTTGCCAAAGCCTGGAGATGACACTCTGGGCGATTCCAAGTTCCTCGGATACTTCCAGCTGGGTACGTCCACATTCCAGTCGTCCAATAATTCTACCACGTAAAAAAACATCCAAATGCTCCCTTTGTGCCATAACTATGCGGTTATTGCACTGAAAGGCTTTTAAAGCGCTTGTGAACAATTTTACTTCTGCGGGAATTTATTCGGGCACCTGGGTTCGAAGAACCCTTAATCCCGTATCTGGCAAAAGTCTCTTTAATGACATGGCTGATTGTTGAGTTTTCATGTTTGGTAGTAGATCATTGCAATTGGACGAGCGGCGGCAGGCCAGTAGGCGGAGCTTCGAGGTATGGATCTTGACATCTCGGAAAGTTTTCAGTGAGGAATCTGTGTGGAAGAGCGAGTCTTTCTATTGGCTGTTGAAAAGTGAGAATAATGGCTCAGGAAAAATGGCTGCCCATGTGGGGGGTGTGAGTGTGAGTGGAACAATTTTACTTCTTTGCCACCATTCCTTATATACCCCTCTCTTACACTCTCGTCATTGTAACGTACTATCCGCGCCATCTGGTGGCTTCCTGTAATTTGCATATTCTTCAAGTTGCGTGTGATAATTCTACAGTTGAAATTTTTATTCTAGAGTTCAATTTCTGTGTGATTCTGAATTAACCTTAGTTTATGGACATGAGTGTATTTATCATTACTTTTTGCAAAAAAAAAATAATGAAATTTATTCATTTTAATAGCATTAACTCTTGCTTCACCGATGCATTATATTTAGTGACGTATTACACAAACTCTCGAAGGCAGGCTCTATCGAAGCTATAGGCATTCACATTGCAAAGTCCATGTTTGTTTCTATGATTTGTTTTAGTTGCCATATGCGTTGAGAAAGATTTTTCGCTTCAATTATAGTGACATAAATTGATAATAAAATGTCTGTAGCTGTGTGAAAAACTTTTGTGTATTCTGGATGAACTGACAATCTAAAATTTAGGAGCTGTTCTTACTTAAATTTAGTTTTTAACCTTGAAACTTGATTCTCTTGATAGTTCGGTAAGACGTTTTTTTTTCTTCATTGCCAAGTCTTCAAATGTATGAATGAATTATTTATCCATCCATGATTGCAGTTTTCTCTTCTGGGAAATATTCTGTTATAGTTTTCTTTTCAATTGGAAAAGGCGTTCCATTATATAATTTACAACACTGTCATCTAAATCCAGTTGTTTTTTTCACAAGAAAAATGTTCAGTTTTGCGAAGCATTGCACGTTATTCATACGATGACCACAATTTAAGTTTTAAAACAAATATACATTTGATTTTCTTTAATTTTTATTATAAATACGTACAGTCCTTGAAGGGATATGTTTACTTCTCTTCGAATGGAAAACATGTCTACTAAATAGGACAAACATTGCTCAACTATATTTCATCACATAATTTTGGAGCACAGTTATGACTTCATTCGCCACAAAATAATCTGACTTTAAACGTTTGTTATATATATTTAAACGAAATTTATATATATGTAAATGAAATATTAATTCTTCCCGAAAATGTGCCATTGCCACAATTTGTCGCATGTCGGTAATATCAAAGGGTGTCAAGTTATAAACTTCTTTATGATATTTGTTTGTATGTAAATTTGAAAGACATTACAACATTAATACAAAGAAGCTATTGTAGACTTTTCACTTAATGTTTATGTCTCACCTTTTTAAGCAATGCGATAACCAATACGAATAAATGCTTCGAGAGAATTTAAGCTGTTGAAATCCGCATGTATTTTGAGAACACGTTTTTTCCTTAATTAGTCCATTGAGTTTACGTTCGAAATATTCAGTGTTTTTATTACGAAGATGGGTTGCGGTATTTTTATTACGTGTGTGTGACACACACACACACCATCATCATCATCTTATGCCTTTTTAATTTATCAGAAATTAAACTACTGTTTTCAGTGGCGCACACAAGGGGGTCCTGAAGATCTGGATCCCCCCAAAGCCCTTGATTTTTTTACGATTGATTACAATTCTAAGGGGACTTGGCACCCTTTGAGCAAACTTCTTTATTTACGTATTTAAAAATTATATTTTAACATTTTATACAATGTTTCTATTCAAGAAAATGTTACCAGATGAAAATTTTCATATATTATTCACACAATTTTAAAAATTTAAATTTTTTGAAGAAAATTGGGAAAATTTTAAAATCCTACTCCTTTTGTAAAAATTAATTTTTTGACCTGAAATTTTTTTATAATATTCTTATGGATGTTCTTAACAACTTTAGTGATCGATTTTAGAACAACTTTATTCGTTTTCGAGAAAAAAAATAAAATGTTGATATACAGGCTAAAAATCAACAAAAAAGCCAACATGTCTTACATTTTATTTTTTGAAAAAAAAGTATTCAGTTTATAGCAAAACGGATCCCTAATTTTATTACATGCTTTATTTTTAACACGCAGGAAATAAATTGAAGTGATTGGTAAATAATTGTCGAAGGAATAGCATTTTGAATGCACTAAGGTTTCGAAAAACACAAACTGAGAAAAACCACTTTAAAGTTTATAATTCCGAAAAAATAATTATTATAAGCTTAATTAAACTTAAAATACCACTTTAAGATATTACTTATACGTTTTTCTTTAAAATAATTGCATTTTCACATGTTTTCAACCCACACATTTTTATAAATGATCAACTTTTAGAGAGTACTAATTGCACAAGAAAACTCATGAAAAACTTAAAAAAAATTTTTTTTCTGTCACGACAGAAATTTTAGCTGTTTTTCTTCTTATAATATTAAAGTATTACATTTGTATGAAAAATATACCAGGAATAAGAACTGAAATTATAAAATTATTAATATAAAATGCCTTAATTTAAAAATTTTACATGCACACATTTCACAAGGAAGAAAAATTACATTATTGTATTGCCTCGGAAATATTCTGCTTTTAATACTACACATTCTTTTTTATAGTTATTATTTCTATTTATAAAATAGGTTTTTTTTATCATAACGCATGTTTTAGCTTTTTTTCTAAAAAGGGGGTGTAGATGAATTGCCTAATTTGTTTTCAAATGAAGTTTTATTCAACTTCTAACTTTCCGACACGCACAAGTGATATATCAATCGAAAGATAATAATGCCAAGAATAAGATTAAATGAAAATAAAAAAAAACGATAGGTTTGTGATTTTTAGGGGGTACCAAGTCCTCTTAAGTATACAGTACGTAAAATTTAATTAAGTATTCGTTATTAATGATTAATTTTATTAATTAATGCTAATTATTTATTCAATAATTAGTTTTTTACTGTGTTTTGTTCCCGAAAATCGACAAAATCAAAAGGAGCATGATACAAGAATGGTGAACTTTCGACCCCCCCTTGAAAAATTCCTGTGTGCGGCTACTGACTGTTTTTAATTATTGTTTCACACTCAACACGCAGTCCATTGAGCTCATCATTATTTCCTGCGCAAATAAGATCAAAGTGAGAGTTAAATTAACATCACATTAGAAAGTAGCACGTGGGCTTGTGACAAATCTATACGGAACTTTATCACTAACCTTCTGAGTCGTCTTTTTTAGGGAAATTTAATTCGCTACCTATTTCCAATCAGCTCCAAAGAGAGGACAGGATTCCTTGTTATGCAGATTAGATAAAGTATTTAAGTCCAACGGAATAGTAAAGTTAGAGCAGTAGGAGAGAGAGATTGAAGCAGAAAGTGATAATAGTGAAGTAAAATTTATAATTGAAGATTTCTTGTTGGATAATTTAATCTCAAGAAGACTTGAGATTCAGTGTGGTAAATATTAATTTATATTTGAAGTCTAACTAAAGATTTATATTAGGAGCGAGATTAAAGTTAAATGTTCAATAAGAACATTATAGAATATAATTCTGGGATCTCTTATCGTGGTAATCTCTGCGTGATCGATATTCTAATTGTTAATTAATTGGATCATTAAATATTTAAGTTAATTTAAAGGACATTCCCTTTAAAAAACCTCATAATACTAGTTAGATATATTTGTTAATAAGTCTTTGATTCTATTTGGATAAGATAACCAAATAAAGAAAGTTATTTATAAAAATGGCTACTGGCTCTTATCTGACTCCTACTTATTCTCGTTCTCAAAGTGAGGTCCAAGGGGACCTTCACAGGCTATTGGCGACGGACCTCGTAATTTCGAACCAGGTATGGTGACAAGGACGACACCTGAGCTGGCACTAGGGCTTCTGATTTTCAGGTTTTTTCCATATCCTAGTTTTTCGGGAAATGCCGGGAACGTAATAGTCATTCCCGGGATTCCCGGAAATAATTCAAAATTTCGAAAATATTTAAAAACATGATTTTTAGTTGATATCAATAATAATTGCATAAAATAAGGATACATATAAATTCCCAAGTTTAAACTCATTTATACATTCAGCTAAAAATACAAAAAGTATAAAACATGTTAATTATTCCTTTTTAAAATGGGATTTGAGAAAACGTAAGCAGTCTATGCTTTTATAACTCAGCCAAGTTCTTATTTTTGTTATGAATACCCGTGCAGTAGAAAATGCTCTCTCAGCTTCAGCTGATGTGTGAGGATTTTTTTTCAAAGATTCACCTAATTATTTTTAATCAATTTAGCCCCCACAGGTATTTTTAATCAATCCTGAATCAATTATTTTTCTTATGTAGTTACTAAGAGATAAATATCAATGTATAAATACTTGAAAATTTATTTGCTGCTGGAGTAACGATCGCGTATATACCGAAAAATCCGGTAACGCGCATTTTTAACACAAAAAATAAGATCGGAATTCACAGGTGCGCGTTATACACCTGGTATAAAAATGATAGTTTTAAAAATAATAAGAGGAAAAAGTATATTAGGTTATACTATACCTAAGCCAGCTAGGTTTTCGATCCTATGTTCCCGGAAATCATACTTTTTGTATTTCACGGAATGAAATACAAAAAGTATGATTTCCGGGAACATGGGATGGAAAATCTAGCTGGCATCCCCTTTTCCTAGCTTACACACGTCACGGGAGGACGTCTGAGCCTCAACAGACTTAACGTGCTTGCGGTCTCGACCATCCAATCGCCGTCATGCCAACTAGCAGAATGTAAAACTCCACTCTCGCCTTGCCCCTCATCGAAGACTTGTCCAGATATGGGATTGAGGACTGTTCTTACAGTCCAGAAGCCCCAAAAAGCAACGCCTATTCATTCAACGCCTATTCTACACGGTGGGTCTTCATCGGCGCTAGGCTCGAGCTAATAACATTCTAACCATGAGACCGTTACTTTGACCACTAGGCTAACGGGGCCTTACAGAGGTCAAATGATAAATAGATGTCGCTGAACTTTCACCCTTTTTTTTAAAATTGGCCTACGAATATTCGAATGAAGGAACTATTGGAGTTATTCGCAGATCATATTTACTATTGTTGATTGCTTTTCAGCATCAATAATATCATTTTCCATCGTTGTCGTTGATCCCTATAGTTTTCTTTTCAATTAACCAGTTCTTAATCAATCGCCCATTATAAAAATTTGATTAATCCAGTAAAAAAATTGATGAAAAAATTAACAAAAAGCGTTTAACAAGAAATAAGACAGCGAGCATTAAAATGACTGGAGACAATAACACAAAATCCTGCTTCATTATTATTTAGCTGAAACACTTGAAAACTAATTGTACTAGTAGCATAGAACATAGTTGATATATCGTTTGGTAATAAACCCTTATTTAGCTCCTATCTCTGCTCTGTAAGAGTGGTAATGTATTTAAATAGTTTTTGGTAAGACATTAAAGTAGGAATTCCGCTACATTTCATAATTTTATTGGTTTTAATAAAACTATTAAAATTTCAGTTTTGTATTAATTTACAGATACAACAACAAAAGAGTTTGAAAAAAATTTATAAAGATTGAAAATTATAATTTTAATAATACTTAGTAAATTATTGAGACTGTAAGTCGTTGTTGTTTTATTTGTTAGATCTGCTAATTGTATTTTAATTCGACATCACTGCACCTTCAAATAATTGTCCTTTAAAATTTTGTATTGGTATCAGGAAAAATTTCAATGCATTAGAGAAAAAACTTGCATTGAGTTAAAAATAATTAAGAATTAAAAATTTCTAAAGAAAACAAGAGACATTTTTATTCTTGGGATTAAAATATTTTTGTTTCTTAAACATTTTCTTTTAATTTCTTCGAATCAAATTGAAATTAATATAATAACTCTTGTAATATAATTTTTTTACAATTTATATTATATGTATATTTTATATTATTAGTAGTCGACGAATGTTGTATAACATTTTAAAATTTTTTTATTTCTTAGTTTTGATACATATAATTATTAATTTGCATTAAATGTTCTTTCAAATTTCCTATGTGAACGAGTATAGTGTAAATCTATCCTGATAGTAATAACATTCAGCTTAAATTATTTGGGCAAGTTTTTCAATTTTAGTCTTATATAATAAAAATTCTTCTTAAACTCTTGGAATAGATTAGAAAAAATATATAGCTATTATTTCATATTCATTGTTTTATGCAATAAAAAGAAAAAAAATCTTTTCAACATATATATATATCTTATAACATATATTTTAAAAAAGTTCCGTAATAGTTAAGAGCAATATTAATTAAATATTCAAAAACTAAAGAGCTATACATTTAGCAAGCAATTGGGCTTGAAAATGTAAAACGTTATTACTCTCGTGTTCTTTCCTTCCCAATAATTAATTTAACTTAACTCAGTTGCGCGACATCTCATGAGGGACAAGGCCTACTGTGCCCAACTCAGTATACGCGATCTTGGGCCCTGAGGTGCATGAGCAGATGTTCCGGTCAGGTGTTCAGTCTGACGCGAAACCCCCGGTGTTGAGTTACCAAGCAAGCTTTGTACTCATCTTATCGACCCACTGTAGTAGGGATGAAAGGCTGAGTCGACCTTGCCAACCCAGGGTTTGGACCTCAGACCTGTGGTGTGGACCTAACCACTCAGACACTGGGCTTCCCCCCAATAATTAATTATAATATAATTTTTTCTCTTTAATTTCTATTTATTCATTTCTTTTTTTCAGGACATCAAAACAATTTCAGGAAATTTGATGTTTATTTTTTGAAAGAATATTCGCATTACACTTGAAATATTAGAATTTATGCATTATTTGTAACAGATTATTTTAAAATTATTTTGACCTCTCTCTCGAGCAATTTTTGAGAAAATTCAGACACATTTTAAAATTAGTTTTTAGAACTTTAGATTTTTATATGTATTTTTGCCAGAAACTTTTGAACTGTTGAAATAATTTTCTGAAAATGCTCTGTTCAGTGTTTTGAGGGGAAAAAATTTTAACAATAATAAATATTTCGTGGCGCCATCTACTGATGTTTAAAAATACTATCTACAGTAATGTATTTCAAAAATAAAATTATTTCTGCTAATGAAGGAAATTAATGTTTATTCTTGATTGCGTACATTTGTTTGAATATTTGCGACGTTTTTTTGAAATCTTTGTTAATTTCCAATTCGTATATAATCGACAGATACCTACTAATGAGCTTAGTTATATATATACTCGGGCAAAAATAGTTGTAAGGTAATAATTTAAAATTTAGATACAACGATTTTTTTACTCATGTTAAGTATGTTACCCATAATAAGTAATATGAAAATCAAAATAAGTAAAACGAAAATTGCCTGGGCTGCAAGAAAAGCGTTTTTATTTAATAATTAGTGTGAATAGCAAATCGATTTTTTTTATGAAAGATGCTGATAAATTTCAATAAGAACTAAGTAAGGAGTATAATATATAAATTTGTAATACATATATACAGAGGCATTATTGATAAATTTTAGCTCTCGTGAAGGTTTGTTGTCCCTAAGTCTTTTTTTAATGCATCTTTTTTGTATTAAAAGGAGAATTAATGTTGTAAGATATTTTGACTATAGATAATACAATAAGAAATTGTCTTTACAAATTCACGCTTTCTGTATTTTTCAAGAATTTTTAACCTCAAACAATTTTCAGATTATAATTAGAGGTTCAAAATTGTTTATAAAATATTATTAATAAACAAATCTTTATAATAAAGGGAAATAATAATTTTATAGATAATTTTAGTCACATGAGATTTATATACAATTCATAGACAGTACATATTCATATGTGTATACAATTTATAGAGAGAGAGAGAGAGAGAGAGTAGAGAGAGAGAAGAGAGAGAGAGAGTCTGCACATATTCATATATATGTGTATACAATTTATAGTCTGCACATATAAATGTGTCTGTGTACAATTTATAGTCTGCACATATTCATATTTGAATACAATTTATAGTCTGCACATATACATATTTGTGTACAATTTATAGTCTGTACACATATTCATATTTGTATACAATTAATATTTATACATGATTCATATTCTGTACCTATTCATATTTGCATACAATTCATATTTGTATACAATTGAAATTTTGATAGAAATCCCATGTTTGAACATATTTATATTTGTCTACAGTTCTTTAAATTCCATCCATTGTTAAAAGACAAAACGTGCATTCTATTCTGGAGAATAATATTTCACACCTGTTGCTAATATAATATAAATGCTTTGTAACTTTTTCGCATATCTTCTTCGCAATATTTCAGAAAAGCTGAGAATTTTAACTTTGAAGCTCAAAATTTATGAGGATTAAAAATGATTTATTTGACACAAATAACAAACACAGATAAAAAAACATTCTCTTTTTTGACATTCTTTTCATTTCAACATTTTTTGACATTCTCTTCCCATTTAAGCGAATGTCAAAAGAATGTTCACGTCTTTTCTGATTATATTTCTATAAATTTCTAGTGTATCCATGTCTTCCAGCAAACGCTTTTACTGTAGCATCTTAATAATATACATTACTTTCTGTAATTCAAAAGCATTTGAATTTAATGGTAGGCAGTGGGCTTATAACTAAGATTGAACATACATTTTTTTAAAAAAAAATCCTGTTTTTATAACATTTTGAAATTACACCTTCTTCCTAATTATAGCGTCTGAAAAAAAGGGGGACTCAAGAGAAGAGTAGGCATTAAACTGAACTTCAAATTCAACTTACTCCCGAAAACTTAAATCGATTAAATAAGAAGTATAGGTTGTGAAAGGAAACATTTATCAATGAGAACAAGTTTCTTTTTCTTTTGGAAAAGTATTCCAATTACTACCGTTTGGAAAATTATTCACAATTACAGGTTGTACAAAAGAAAGTGTTCTAAACCATTAAGGCTGTTTTTGCCATATGCACAAAAGGTTAACCTTATGGGGAGCACATTTTTGAACAGAAAGTTTTTATAAAAATTTGAGATCTTGTAACTCATGCATTTGTTTCTAATATAGTGTTTTTAAAATTTCAAAATATTTCATAAATAATTAGTTTTTCTTTTTAACATGTAAAGGGATAAGTTATTTAGCATTACACGGTATAGAAGAAAAAAAAATGAGAAACATATTTTATAAAAGAAAAAAATATATAAACTTGTATAAAAATGAGTAGTATGATAAAATAAGTTATTCTCTGAAGGACAGTGAAGTCAGAATATAATATTAACGTTTGGATACTTTTATATAGGAAAAAAATATTTCGAATTCGGGTCCTGTTCTGTAATATTAGCCGAAAACAGCCTTAACCAAACTAAACTAAACTCTTTGGCGCAACAGCCCATGAAGGCCAAGGCCTACTCTGCCCATCTCAGTTTTCATGACCTTGGACATATGAGCAGATGTTCCGGTCAGGTGGTCAGTCGGACGTGCAAACCCTCTGTGTTTAGTTCCCAAGCAAGCCTGGTACTCATTTATTGACCCACTGAAGGGATGAAAGGCTGAGTAAATAAAGCACATAATTCATGACTTTAAAACGAATTGTTTCGATCCTTATTTTAAATTTTAAATATTTCGGAGTACATATATATATATATATATATAATGTTTAAGTACTTTGAATTCAATAAAATAAAAAAAAAATGTTAACAACTCCTCAATAGAATATATTATTCCCAAGCTTATTTACCTTTTTTATTTAACTCATTCCTCCAAATATTTCGTAATAACTCAGATTAAAATTTTTTTTAAATTTTACAAAATATTTCTTTTAGTTCCTTTTATCGTAGTAGTAATTTTTTTTATCTATGTAAAAAAATGATTTTTTATTGTTAATGTATCTATAAAAACATTTGGTATAAAATTTAAAGAGAATAGGTACACACACTATAATATTAAGCGTAATGTACAATCATTTTCCGAGAAACAGAATTTTGAAGTAAAGATTATTTTCCAATTATTAAAAGGTGGTTTTCAGAGTAAAAAAAATTAATAATATCGTACCTAATTTTTTTTTCAAATGATTACTCTGTAATTTTCCACAGTATTTTATTTTTTGAATTACCTAATAAATTCTAATGGTTTAGTATGTGTGTGAGTGAAGCATTTCAAAATTTGAAGTTCCTAAAACTAAATTATTTACTGCCATACAAATAGTAAATTTTCTTTAGAGAAATTGATGAAAAGTTTTGCCAAAAATATAACACTTTCAATATATATTTCCTTTTTAAAAGCTGTTTATTTAAAACTGATGTATCAATAAATCAACTAAAGAGTAAGCAACATGATAATAACGCTAGATAGAGCATGCAGTATTTCTTTCTCCTAATGGGCTGCAATTAAGCCTTTGCAGACGCGGCAAGTCCTGAAACGTGAGAGCCATTTCAGTGGCGGCACCATCTAGTGGAGGTTCTCGCTTCCAAATTTGGACGCTTAAATTAATTTCTTTAATTCAAGCTCTATTCGGATACTGAACATTGCCACGGTTTAATTTTGCCTAGAGTACCAGAGCCAAGTTGAAACTCAAAAGATCTTTAACATGATACATAATCATATGATATGCTTGCCTATGATTTTCGCACCCAGAAAGTTTTTCGACTCAACCGTGATCGAACCCGCAAACTTACGCTTACAAAGTAGGCACGCTACCTCTAAGTCACCAAGCCGACGTGTTTAATATAAAATGAGCCCTTAAAATTGCATGGGTTTTGTAACAAACATTTTAAATATAAAAGTTTAATAATATTAATTTTTTAATTACATTTTTATCAGCCTGATAAATTATTAAGATCTTTATGGTAGAATCTGACACCATATTTTTGAAGAACTATTTTAATCTCTTACATCATTTAGAGAACAGAAATATGTAAGCATGTAAAGTTTTTTGAGCTAGTTTCATAATTTTGGGGTATCACTAGTGAATGTTTAATGTTATAGAATATGAGATCTCAACACATTTTATTCAAATAATATTTACTTTATTCAAATCTGAAACTTTCAATTCATATAGACATGTCAATCTTAATGACCTAGTCAAAATACACCTCAAAATGTGAAAAATGAAAGCTTGTAAATTTATAAAACCATTAAAGGAGAAAAAGATAGCTTAAGCGCAACTGAAAATTGATAATAAAATAATAATCAAACAGGAAGCATTTAAGAATGCATAGAAAGCACATAATGTGAGTACTAATAGCTTTTTGAAAAACGCTTTCAATTCAATTCATGACAAAGTGTAGTTTTACTTTTAATAGAGACAAATGATTCAGACGTTTAAATGCATTTAAGAATGCTCAGCCCGTCTTATGTGAAGGCATCACAAAATAAACAAGCATATAAAATTTTGATGGATATTACGAGGTAGAATGCCATGAGTCCATTCGACGTGATTTGGAAATTAAC
Organism: Trichonephila clavipes; assembly: GCA_019973935.1. Taxonomy (NCBI): domain Eukaryota; kingdom Metazoa; phylum Arthropoda; class Arachnida; order Araneae; family Nephilidae; genus Trichonephila; species Trichonephila clavipes. Next base: position 596,732 of record BMAU01001093.1, on the reverse strand, counting down.
CGGAACACACGCAGTTCTAACAAACGATTTGCATTAATAGATTCTCAACAAAGTTTAAGTTTCAAGTTCACATCTGCCTTGGGTTTATACAAAGAGTATAACAACAAATTTAAAACTATCAAAAAAGGGAGAGGCGCTTCATATAAAGGGATGGAAATGAAGCGTGAATTAAAGGTGAAAATCTTTTTTGAGAACTATTATGTATGGTTTTTTTGTGCAGACGATTTTACTTCTTTTTATAATTGTTACACATGTAATGCGAGAATTATTCTATTTTACAATAATTTATTATCCCTTATATGCGAAGCTTCGTGCTCAGAATATAGCTTCAATCGTCCCATTTTTTCTGACAAATAATCCTGGATTGATTATGGAACTTTGAAAACTTTTTTTATGCATTAAAATGTTATGTGAATTATATATATATATATATAATATATATATATAGTTTTTTTTTAGAGGTATAGAACTTTAAATTGCAATAAAACAACGATGCATTATTCGATTGGCATGAAATTTTTTTATTCGAAAGATAATCTTGTAGCATTACATTTTAAATATGATTTCTGGCATATGACTGCCACGGCTGGCTCGGATGTAGTCCAATCTGGACGTCCAATTTTCGATGACTTTTTCCAACATTTGTGGCCGCATATCGTCAATAACACGGCGAATGTTGTCTTCCAAATGGTCAAGCGTTTGTGGCTTATCCGCATAGACCAATGACTTTACACAGCCCCACAGAAAATAGTCTAGCTGTGTTAAATCACAAGATCTTGGGGGCCAATTCACAGGTCCAAAACGTGAAATTAGGCGGTCACCAAACGTGTCTTTCAATAAATCGATTGTGGCACGAGCTGTGTGACATGTTGCGCCGTCTTGTTGGAACCACAGCTCCTGGACATCAGGATTGTTCAATTCAGGAATGAAAAAGTTAGTAATCATGGCTCTTTACCGATCACCATTGACTGTAACGTTGTGGCCTTCATCGTTTTTGAAGAAGTACGGACCAATGATTCCACCAGCCCATAAAGCGCACCAAACAGTCAGTTTTTCTGGATGTAACGGTGTTTCGACATACACTTGTGGATTAGCTTCACTCCAAATGCGGCAGTTTTGTTTGTTGACGTAGCCATTCAACCAGAAGTGCGCTTCATCGCTAAACAAAATTCTCTTATGAAAATCGGGAACAATGGCAATCTCGTTTTGGGCCCATTCGACGAATCTACGCCTTGCTTGATGATCTTTTTGATGAATTGCCAAACCAAACTGAGAAAAAATCACTTGACAGCTGTTAAATCGGTCGCCATCTTGGAAAGTAATGCCAACTTAAACTTCTATACCTGAAAAAAAAACACTCTTTATATATATATATATATATATATATATATATATATATATATATATAAATTTGTTGTTCATTTAACGAAGGAAAACTTTCTGAAGAAATGACGTTTTTGAGTTATGTGTTTTAAGACAGTTATTATAACAATGTGTTATATTTTCATGTTACATTTCCATTTATCTTCATTCAAGTTATTTTCTGTGTGCTATTTATGGGAAATTAAAATATATTGTTACTGATCGAGGGGGGGGGTCGAGAGTTTTATGCTATTAGTCTCAACGAGCCAAACAGTATTTTAAGAGCGATAAAAATTTATTGTGGAAAAAACAATCCTCATAAACACAGGATACAGCAGCAAAATTCTCAAAATAAATCACAGAAGTCTCATCTTCTACGGTGCTCAGTGCCAAAAAATACAAATAAGTAATAATTAAGTTTATCCACAAGCACTTGCTCGATACTAAGCAACTAATAGTTAGTCGACTCTTCAACGATCAAAACAATACCGATTCTTTTTCAGCGAGACACATATTTATAGAGTGCGCGGGTCTTTCTCGATAAATCCGCTTACGTCACAGATCGTGATTATTAATAAATTTCTTCAATAACTTCCAAAAGCATCCCTGTGTGCATCCATGATTACCAACCCGCCAAAGTGGTCGCAAGCTCACCAAATTTGGTCGCCAAAAATGACGCCAATTTGGCTGTATCGCCAATATTTTGCCAAGTTTCCATTGAAATGTTAGTATAATATTTGAGATGGCGTTGCTTGAGAATGTAACAATTTCAGCATAAAGTAAATACAACAGAAAGTAATATTAACATATTACACATATCCAGATATAAATTATTTACACTATTTTAAGCATTCATTACACAAAATTCTTAACAATATACGTTATGAGCAGATAAAATGTGAGATTTTGACAGCTATGTTGAAATTTTATTCTAAACATCATCCATGCACCTATATGAAGTTAGTTATTTCACTCAGCTGTGATTGGCGTGTCTTCTCATGAATAGAAAAACAATAATAATTATTTGTAAATAATTATATGAAAAAGCAAATTCCGTAGGAATTGTGATATTATCTATGATTTTTTTGTATTAATTAAATAAATATAGCACATTTCTGTAAAGCCTTTCACGAAAGTCTTGTGGATGTATCGTGGTTGGCTTGTCGTTGGCCTTCTGCATCCAAGGTTGCAGCCCCGGCCTAAGTCGGTGGATTTTCATAACGCAGAAAATCGATAACAACTATGTCGTGTAGTTAAACGGCATGTAAAAGATCCATAGAGTGTCTGATTGGCTTGTGTGCTCTAGGCAAAATTAAATCCTAGAGCAGGTTTGTATCGTCAGAGCTCAGGTGCCTCCTTCTAGGGAGGAAACTGGGGGTCAAAATTACATGCGGTAATTGGTATTGCCTATATGGTGCCGTGTTAAAAAGTGATACTAGCTCCTGGGGAATGTACTAGGTCTTCAAAGGTTAGAATTACCAATGCGCAGCCTGATTATTAAAAACAGTTCGATTTGATCAATATCATTATACATATTTCCAAACTTTTAAGAATTTCGTACTTTTATTTATAATTATTTTAATTTTTAATTAGCATTTTTTTTTTTTTGAAAAGAGTATTTTAAATTACATAATTGCTTTCTTTGTATTATTTTTTTCTTAATACTTTTTGTCTCCTGTTAATTAGAATTCCCTGAATTAGCAATAAGTCAAACTTTTATCGATTGAGGTTATTAAAATATGCTATCCATCGTAAATTCATACCATTCAATTAAAATATTAATACATCTCTTTCTAAAGCTCTAATAAACCAATTACGCAGAAAAAAATTCACGTAAAATAGTATACTGGTGAATCGTGTTATTTTAAAATTATATATATATATATATATATATATATATAAAATATATATATATATATATATATATAAAAGAGGTGCGTAGGTGTACTTAAAAGATTCATATCAGCAATAAATTGATTGTATAGCATGAGTCATTTAAGAGCAAAACTTGGAAATTTCAGAGACAGATTTTATTCGTATGGTAAAGTATGATTATAATTAGACAAATTGACATTTGAATTTCACAGATTATTTTTCAAATAGCTGAAATACGTTGATAATCACTTTAATTAATTCTTTATATAAACCCGAAAAATTAAGCTTACAATTTTTAAGGAGTGATGCATTGTTACTTGCCAGAAATATTTTTATTTGAGTAAGGTTTCTTTGGAATTTTATTATTCAAGATGTTGCATTTTCACTATAATATTTTTAATTATTTTTATAAAATTTTTCCGATTAAAATATATTTTTGCCAAAAATATTTACCAACTTTTCCAAGAACTTAAATGTTTAGATAAAATTACTATAACAATAAAGAATCATGTTCATTTATTGTTATCTTTTTAAAGGGCGTTCTTCTGTTGCGCTCTTAACGATCCACGCCTTATTTTTTTACTACCGATTTCGAGTCCTTAGGCTTTTTTTCCCAACCATCCCAAGATATGACCCAGTTTGGAATTTAATTGAAAAATGTTTTTCGTTCCAAATTCATTCCCATGTTTTTTCCCACTAATTACACATACCTTGACATTCGGCCAATTAACTTGTGAATTCTTTCCATTTTTACATTCAAACTGAAGATTGAATAATTTGATTCTGATGATATTGTTCGATTAAGTCATGTTTACAAAAATCACCTTAATTGATATATAAATAAATATAATTGGTGCATTGTTTTATTTTTTGTTCTGATTTCACGAATCTACTATGTTTGCTTAGGCAGTCTAATCGTTTAACGAACATTTCACTAATGCACTAAATAATAAGAAGCGTATTTGTTTAGTACAAAAAAAGTAATTTTATAAGTAATTTGAAAGACCGAAGATAAACAAAATAAATAAGCAACAAATTTCCTGATGAAAAAATTCTATTGCACAAATTGTTTTATAAAATGGTTCATATTTTCTAATTGTCATTACCAATCAAAGAGCCTGAAAAGGTTAAAATATGTTAAATGTAGAATTTTCTGAAGAGGACAGTGAAATTTATTCATCTGGCTTAAATAAATGCTCTTATTAATAACAAACGACGATGCATCATTAATTAATATTACTTCTAGATTTTTTTCAAAGTGTATTTGATCTTTTTTTCAAATTTATGAATATAAAACCACACATCTTAAAAATTGTGTAGTTAATTTTTCATCACTTTTATTTATCGTTTTTTTATTTATCGAGCATTAAATTTTCTTTTTTGAAAAATCGGAGAAATTTTTAAGGGTGTTCACCCATGTGATCGTTTCAAAAAATCAATTTTTTCCCATAAATTGCTTCCTTAATATGTATAGAATACGGTAGTAAAGTGATTTTTTTAAAATTCTAAGTCATTATAAAGAAACAGGTATTAGAAGAGCAGATGTTCGTAGCGCTAAGTTAAGGTTTTCATTGTTTTAACACTTTAACCGGCACAAAGCTAAAATACACTTTTCTGTGATGAAGTACTTGATAAGTGTAATGTTCGCATCCTCTATAAACATTATTTATTCACAAAAAATATCTGATCAAGGGTTTTTTCCCTGGGGGTGGCTAGATGTTATAGCCACTGCGCACTTAGGATATTTAACTTACTTTTTAGGAAAGAAATAATGAATCATATTACAATAAATTTTTTATATGAAAAATTGACATTTATGTAATAACTATTTCAATAACAATTAAATACAAAGTATAAGTGTAATTAAATAACAATAGAATAATTGTACAACATAGAATACTTACTAAGAATATATATAGAATACTTAGAATATTCACTGAAATTGGTATACATCCACATTTTATATTTTATTTAATTTTAGTATAAAAAGTTAGAAATAAAGTAATATATTTTTGCGAATTTAAATTAGTCATTTCACAAATTTGATGAGCTATTTACTGTGGAACTTTATAATATGCAAACGTTTTCTCCGAGCAGAAAAGCTGTAATGAAAGATTTTCGAACCCAAGAATCTTATACAACATATTGTAAACAAAGTTTGTTTATATTTCCGACCCCCAACATTCTCACAGGATTCTAAGTGTTCTCAGTCGAGTGAAGAAAAGCGAACATTTCTAGGTCATTTTTTTTGTTCTATGTGGGTAGTGGATAGAGCCTCTATCCACATATAAAAGCTTTCCAAAAACCTAAATCAAACCTTTTTTTTTTAATTGCAAATTTTCTTAATTCATTCAGATGAGAGAAAAGTATACGCAAGACATGCCGAAATTTTTTTCAAATATCAGAAATTTTATTTATAGTAATCAAAATACAATTTGTAGATTTACACCGAGAAAAACTGTTTTTAACTACGCATCAGAGGACATGAAACTCAAAAAAAAAAAAGGTATCGTGTTGCCATCTGTATTGATTTTCATCCGTTTTAGCTTCAATTAACTCATATGGATAAACTAAATATCCATCACCCGCTTGGAGAAAATTTTTTATTATGTGGCTAGACCTATTAGCCGCTGCCCGCTAAAGGGTTAATCGGACTTGAAACTTTAAATGCGTTTTTCTTAAAACTGTATTTTTCAAACTTTCCTCTGTCATATCACAAGAACGGTTTGACCGAATGACTTCAGATTTATAGGGTTGACTCAGCCCATATATACGTACCAAATGAGCTACAATCATTCCAAAATTCAAAATATTTTAATTTTTTATAACAAAAACATAAAAAAAATCCCATGAAATTGGATGCTTTTTCTTCAGAAGTTACCAAAAATCCAATTTTTGATATTTTCAATAGAGTATAGTTCATTTGGTGCATTTAAGCTCATAGATTAAAATGACGTTATTTTTTTTTTTATTTCAGATAAGCCGATCAGCCGGAATCGTAGAAGAAGTGAACGTCCATTTTTTCGAGGTGGGTGTGTTCAGAGCGCTATAACTCACGTTCTATTGGATATGTTAGGCTAAATATTTACATACATACTTTTAAAACACATATAAATAAATGATAAAAAACTTCAATAATGAAAATAAAGGATAAAGTGAAGTTCTATCTTTTTACTGGTCGTCAAAAAAAAAAAAAAAAAAAAAAAAAAAAACCTCTAAGAATGCTTAAAAAACCGGCCGTCACATACCAACCTCCTTAAGATGTGTGAAACATTCTTCATAGCATGCAGAATGTATTTATAAAAAGCAAACATTTAGGAGTTTTCAGTTCCACAGTTATAAAATAAAATTTGCGTGAAAACTTTAAAATTGAAAATTAAAATAAATTTCTTTCTTTATCGCATTCCACGTTAAGTATTATGCTTAGTTATATGCAATAAAAAATGCACCTTTTTTTTCAATAATTTTAGCAAAACAATTAATAGCATAAAGGGTTGAGTATTTGATAGAGCGGCTTTAAATGATTGAAGAAAGTTTTAGATGTGTGTATATAGAAAAATAACTTTTAAACTTCTTCAAAAATATAAACACATGAAAGACTTAATTCATTCAAACAGCAAAAAGGCTTTCTTAAATAATACCTCAATAAAAAATAGTCATGACTATAAAACTATATGAATATCAGTTGATATATAAATAAAAATTTTTATTCAAACTTGGTTCAATAGAATTGTATACAGATATCAAAATATATTTGTAATTAAAGGGTATATCTATAGTGAAGAAAATGAAAAAAAACTGAGATTACCAGAATATAAATACATTACCTTCTTTATGTTCTTTATTTAATGTATTGTTGAAGTGGCCCCACCTAGTACTAATTTTCCTTTAGACCTTTGATTCCATGCCCATTTTGTTCAAAGTATGAATATAAAAGCTTTGTTTAGAATTTTTATGAAAAACTTGTTCTATTTATCATAAAGGAAATATATTTAAAGATCTGAATTATTTTAAAAAACACCAATTTATAAAATTATGTATAGTTTCAGGAAAAATGAGTTTGTTAAAGTAAATTTAGATAGGTAATTTGGCTTACTGTTCGAGAAGAAAAAAAAACCTTTCGCCACTCTTATCAATACAAAATACAGTCTTTTGTAAAAAAGACGATTTCATAAAAAGATAAATTCCTCTTTCACACCTGCCTCGTCCTTTCACCTGCAAATACTTTTTATAAAATTTATTTTAATAAAAAAAATAATATAAAAAGTAATTGCAGGTGAAAAGAAATGCGTTTGTATTATACGATATTTTTAACGTCGACGGTGAAGCTTAAAATAGTATTCACTTCTTATGTGTTATTAAAAATTACGTTAATTTTTAAATAAATAGTTTAAATCGAAAAACAGGTCGAGAAATGATACGTTTTAAACAGTTTTCCTGCATTTTGGTAATTTTTTTACTAAATAAAGCAATTTACTAAATATTTGCAAAAATTATCTCCACTCATGCTCGAAAAATCAAGCTTTAATCTTTTATGTTGATTATCTAAACATAATTTATATGCTTTTGTTCTGCTTCAACTCAAGACTTAGCTCAATATAACTTCATCTTTATAGTAATAAACTTGCAATTTCTCAGGTTTCATTAATAAAGGTGTTATATATATATATATATATATATATATATATATATATATATATATATATATATATATATATATATATACTAGCCGTTACCCACCCGCTTCACTGGGTATTTCACAATGTTGTATATATGTATACTGTTTACATATATATGAATTATTGATATCTAGCTTTAAGAATTCGATTGTATTGAAAAATATATTTATAGCTGTTACACTCTCGCCCCTTGATATAAAAAGAACATAAATTTTAATATCTAATTTCTATTTATATCTAAAATAGAAGTAGAAAGATTTTTTTCGCTCACTTAACCTAATAATCAAGTGGATTTCCACCAAAGCAGCTTTCAGTGGATCTCTACTCCATAAAATAAACATGAGTGCTAAATTTCAAGTCTAAATCTAACAGAGCAAAAACGGAATTTTTATCATCAATACCTCGTTGACAGCATTCTTAGCGGATTCCAATTCAAAAAAAGAAGCAGGCAAACCAAATTTTATTATTATAGTCTTAGCAGTTCAAAAACGGGAATTTTGTCTATCAATACGGACCAATAGCTCTCCCCGCTTCCCCCTGGAGTTGATTTCCGTAAAATCCATTCTTTGTGGAACTCTATTCAACTAAAGAAAAAAGTGCTCAACAAATTTCGAGTAAATCAGTTAAATTCAAAAACAGGAATTTTTCTATAACACGCCTTAATCCCTCGCAACCCCCCTCCTTTGAGGGTCCGTTTTCGCAAAAATCTTTGTAAAAGGAACTTTATTCCATGAACGGAACACATCTTCTAATTTCCAAGCAGGTGGTTCTATTAGTTGAAAAGCAGAAATATTTATCTATTACGCCCCTTAATCCCCCTCAGTGAGCCTTGGGGATCAATTTTACCCAAAACTATTTTGTAGCGGATCTCTGCATCATGAAAGGAATTCGCTTACCAAGTTTTAAGACTGTACGTCTAATAGTTTAAAAAGGAAAATAATTATCTATAACGCCCCTTAAGCCATCGCAACGCCACTTAGGAAACGAATTTAACAAAACCCATCTTATGACAGATCACTACTCAGTGAATGGAATCTGCTTGCTCAATTTCAAGTTTTTACGTCTAATAGTTTAAAAAACGAGTTAATTGCCTATAACGCCACTTGGGAGTCGATTTTGACAAAACCCATTTTGCAGCGGATCTGTACTCTATGAAAGGAATCCGCTTATATACCAAATTTCATGACTGTACGTCTAATAGTTTAAAAATGGAAATAATTATCTATAACGCCTCTTAATCCCCCGCAACGCCACTTAGGAAATGATTTTCACAAAACCCATCTTATAGCGGATCTCTACTCAATGAATGCAATCAGCTTACTAAATTTCGAGATTTTACGCTTAATAGATTAAAAAAGGAGTTAATTGCCTATAACGCCACTTAATTCTCTACAACGCCACTTGGGGTCGATTTTGATAAAACCCATTCTGTAGAGGATCTGTACTCTATGAAAGGAATTCGCTTACCAAATTTCAAGACTGTACGTCTAATAGTTTAAAAATGGAAAAAATTATGTATAACGCCCCTTGAGCGCCCTCAACGCCCCTTTTGTAAAAATCATTATGTAGGGAATCTGTACTTTATGAAAGAAATCTGTGTACTAAGTTTCTCACGACTGTACATCTAATAGTTTAGTAATGGATATAATTATCTATTACGCCCCTTGGGGTTCGAACATTGCAAAAATCCGTTCTTAGCTGACGTCTACTCCATGAAGGGAACCTACCTACCAAATTTCAAATCTGTGGGTTTAATAGTTCCGGAGATATCGTGATTAGTCAGTGAGTCAATGAGTCAGTGAGTGAGTGAGTCGCTTTTCTCCTTTATATATATACACTGGTGTGCAAAAATTAAGGACGAGACGGTTTTTTCAATATAACTTTGTACAAAAGCTTTCCAAATCAACACATTTAATACCGTAAGATTCCCAATACGTAAGGACATGTGTAATGTAAGCAACACTTACTAAAAGAGAAATCCGAGGGATAAAAAGAAGTTTGCTTGAAAAAGTAGCATGGAGCGCAATGCGACTGAAGGCCGAAACATCCCTGTGATGGGTGTCCAGCAAGAAACATCCGGTCTTTAGTAGGGGATATGATCTCCCCTGACTTCTAGGCAGGTTTCACAGCGTCTGCCCATGGTGAGAATGAGGGTGTCAACGAGTTGTTGAGGGATTGCTGCCCATTCATCTTGCAGCGCCAATCGAAGCTCCCGAATCGTTACTGGTGGTAAGGTACGAGCTGCCAAGCTTCTGCCTAGAAAATCCATACATGCTCGATGGGATTGAGATCCGGATATCGTGCCGGCCAATCCATACGTTAAATATCCTCACTCTCTAAGAGCTGTTCGGCAGCTACTGTGCGATGACATGGTGCATTGTCGTCCATGAAAAGGAACTGCAGACCCATAGCGCCTCTAAAAAGACGCACATATGGAAGAAGAATCTCGTTCTAATAACGGGTCCCGTTGACTGAACCTGCGTCGAAGATGTGAAGGTCTGTACGACTACCAAGCATCATGCCTCCCCAAACGAGAACACCGCGACCTCCATACCTGTCCCTTTCAATGATGTTCGAGGGATGATTGCGGCTTCCCCGCTCTCTCCAGATGAGTATGCGATGAGAATCGCTACTCAAACTGAATCTGCTCTCATCTGTAAAGAGTACTCTTCCCCATTCATTGTCTCTCCAATTCCGGTGTTCCCGGCACCACAGAGAACGCCTTCTCCGATGGGCAGGCGTTAAAGGTATACACCGTACAGGGCGTCGTGCAAACAGACCACCACCGTGCAGTCTTCTGACCACGGTAAAACGCGATATCGGTCGTCCAGTCGCCTGTGTCGTGTGTCTAGTGATTTCTCCCGCTGTCTGCCGCCTGTTTCTTCTGGCCTGTAAGACAATGTACCAGTCATCTGCGAGTGTGGTTCCTCGTGGACGACCACTACTGAACCCCCGGATAGCTGTTCCTGTGGTTTGAAATTGTCTCCAAAGTCGTGAGACAATGCTGTGAGCAATTCCGAACTCTGCAGCCACACTTGTCACACTGCGGCCTTCCTCCAACTTCCCAATGATTCGAATTCGGGTAAAAGCATCCAGATGTCGTCTAACAGATTGATTATTCGCCATTTCTCGCTGAGGCAGCAACTCGGTGTGATTTTAACTGCTATACGGCGTGCAATCTCTTTGCCAGAAATACTGATCTTACACCGACAACATGCTTTATACTACTTAGACACTCCCCCATTACGTCTACCTGCATATCTGCGCATGTGCTACCGTACATCACCTTACTTAATCTCCTGATTGGTCCTTCTGTCCGCTCTGCCTCTTCGTTCAGCTGATATGCTAATTTCTCGACTTCATCCTTAATTTTTGCACACCAGTGTAGATATATATATATATATATATATATATGACACATTTAAATAATAATAATAATAATAATAATAATAATAATAATATATATATATATATATATATATATATATATATGTTTTTGTTCATATGTTATTTAGTTTAATGTTTTTTTAATATTTAAATTCTACATATATAATTCTTTCCTTTCCTCTTGGTACATAGTATGACAAATTACAGGTAAAGGTTGGCTGGCTGCAAAACTTGTTTAAACCTGCAATCCTGGTTCCTAAGGCCAGGAGTTCGTCATTATACTACTGTGCCTTCTTCCTAATTTTAGTTATCTTAGGTATATAACTATATGTTTATTCTTATATTTTCGTTTATATATTTGTGTATATGTATATATATGTATGTATATGTATATATTTATATATTGAATTTTTTATACTGGATTATACTTACTTTTATATTCTTGGCTGCATTGCGCCTAAATATAGAAGAAATATATGAATTACTGCTGTTTTTCATTATTGTAAGCAATTTCGCTTATAGCCCAATTATGATTTCTTAACAGATTCTAATTTTGGCTATTGTATATACTCTTTTACTTTTGTATTATATCAATGTTTTTTAACTCTTTGCTTTCATATTCAAGATTTGTTTTACTTCTTTTTATTATTTTTAGTATTTTTATGGTTTTTAGTGCATTAATTTTTAATTATATTTTTTTATTCTTTTTTAGTATATTCTAGTTTTTTAGTTTTATTTTTACTTATATATTTTTATATTATCTTTTTATATTATCATTTTTATTTTTGTAATGTTCTATCATGTAATACATATTTGTTTGTATTGTTTTTTGGTATCTTGAGGTCTACTTAGCAATGCACTCATTTTTCCTTAACATTTATCTACTTTATGATTTCGTTACAATTTGTATTAGCGACTGGCAATTAGGTTAGTTTATAGCTGATCTTTGCTCGGTGGTGTACTGATTAGGTAAGTACAGCATCGTTATAATATTACCTATTTGTATCCTTCTGTTGATTTTTGTGTGGTGGATGGCTGTCTTTTGAGCCTTTTCTTAGCTTTGGTTTTAGTTTTGAGCATAGCTTTCTCTTATTTTTAAGAGCTTACATTAAAGTTTGTTTTTTCAAAATTTAACTTGTTTCTGTTTTGCTTTGGAACACTCTCTTTTGACTGGGTATCTACATCTGTATTTTACAGAAATATATATGTATTTTGACTTGTTAGTTATTAGGATGAGGGAATTTTATAACTCTCCCTCTTTCTCCAATAACAATTTTGGAAAGGATCTGAGTTCTGTTAAAGAATTAAATATTTGTAATATAGTAATTCTAATATTAAACTATTCAAGACTAGAATTTTTTGGAACAAAAAATTCATTAATGGTCATCATAATCATTATAAACAAAACTTGTTAGATTCTTGTAATCACATTTCTTAAAATATTAATAAATGTTACATTAAGAGTCCTGCTATACATGGAATTTATGATAATTTATCTTCTTATAATTTTAATAACACTCAATCTTATAATAGTCTTAAGTTAAAATTCAATAAATGTAGAGATAGTAGATATAAGACATGTACTATGTTAAATATGGATCAATCTGATTGTGATTCTAAATTTAATCTTTGTAAAACCTTTAATTGTATTTATTTTTTAAATTGTAAAATATGTCAATATAAATATATTGGACAGTCCTCCAATACTATTAACTTAAGGATTAATCAGCATAGACATGATGTTAAATTCTTTAATAATTCCAATAATTCTAATAAAATTGAACTTCGACACTTTCATATGCATGATTTCAAAAATGTTGAACTGTCTATCACATTAAAATTACTCCATTTACTAAGCACAGATTATGGCGGGAAAATCACTTTATTAGGAGTTTTAATACAATTTATCCATATGGACTTAATGTTTTGTATTTTGCTAAAAATACTTTGCAAATAATGTTACAGAGTAATAATAAAGAATTTTTTTATAATGACAATAAATTAAACAATAATTCTAAAAGAAAATCTAGAAGTAATAGAACTAAAAGGAAAAAAAAGATAAAAATTCATTAAATGACAATATTAGAGTTCTTATTGGTGATTTTGAAAAAAACTTTAATATCAAGAGGATCAAATACTTCATGTTTGGTCTTAATAAACATGAAATTGCATTGTTATATGAAACCTTAAATAATGATTCCTTAAAGGTTTGTCATGCAGTACACATTATTAAAGACATTCTTAACTATCTAGTTAATAAATTCAATATTAATGTTGAGAAAATTAATGAACCTATTACAGAGTACTGCACTTTATTATTCATGAATAAAACTTTTGACAAAATTAACTTTTCTAATGTATTTAATAGACATTTGTCACTTTTTCCGGTTAGAAAGGTGGTTGTAAAGAAATAATTTAAACATAACAAAACTATGGGCAGATTTATCTTTAATTACAACAATACTTCGCCCTCTATTAATATAGAAGATTGTTTATGTAAAAACTATAATAATTTTATTGATGGTCATCATAAACATGTAGTTACTGGCAACTTAGACATAATCAATGACAATATTGTAAAAGATATAATGAGTAAAGGCACTAGTTTTAGATTAAATGTTTCTTATAACAACAATACTGTTAAAAAACAAATTATTAAAGATATAAATAATTTTATTACAAAATCTGCAATGAAATTTGGACTACCTATTGAGGCATTTGATGAGTATAAGTACAATATTTTAAAAGACCTTATGAATTTTAGTTACCATTCTCAATATGAAACTACTTTTAAAGATATAAAACAGAAAATTTATGAATTACAAAAGAATTTTATCATAGTTTACATTGATAAAGTACCTGGTAACTGTATGCTGTGATTTGTAAGTATTTATATTATAATATTCTTTATGATCACTTTCTAAATAATAGATCTTTTAAAAAATTAGATTTGTCACATAATGAAATTAGTAATCGTATTATAGCTATTTATAAAAAATTAGGTTTTTGTATTCCTAAAATTAAGTATCCATATATTTTTTTAACTCCAAAATTCCATAAAAGTCCGGTTAAATTTAGAACTGTGACAAATGGTTTTAGAACATATATTACTACTGCAGGCAAATTACTTCATAATATTATACAAAACTTTATTAAACAGCAATGTAATAAAGCTATAATTAAAAATAGTAAAGAGATTATAGATTTTTTTAATAATAAAAATATTTATTCATTTCATAGTTAATACTTTGAAGATCTTTTCAATTCCATTGATATATATGATGTTACTAAAGTAATTTTAGAAAACCACAAAATGTATAACCTTAATATTAATTTTAACAAATTTAAAAATCTCATAGATTTTGTCTTAAAAGAAAATTACATCAATTTTTTAATGGTTCTTTATATAAACAAGAGAAAGGACTCCCACAAGGGGGCCCAGCTAGTAATAGTTTGGCTAATCTTTATTTACATTTTTATGAATATAATTATATTAATAATAATGACTACTACATATTTAGATACATTTTGATGATTTAATTATTTTTGGTAAAAATGATAATTTAAATCCCATTATTAATTTTTATCCTGCTTATTTAAACTTAGTTAAAATTAATAATAATCCAATCAATACAAATTACCTAGATGTAACACTGTATATTAAGGATTTGAAACTACATAGTAATATTTATGATAAAAGAGATGCCTTTAATTTTAATATTATCAAAGTGCCTTACTGGAATTCAAATTTATCAATATCTATATATAGAAATATTATTTTTAACTATATTTATCGCAATATAATGTATTAGTTAGCGATAAAGCTAATATTTTTTTAAATTAAAAAAAATTTTTAATCACTGTATTGATCATGGATATCCTGCTAACTTTCTTTGTAATTTTATTAATAATGGTTTTTAATGATACAATTTTGTATTACTGTAATTATTTACTGTTATTATGTTTTGTAATGATTTTTTAAATTTATACAATATCTAATTTATTCTACAATTATTAAGTAGATGGCGCCACATGCTTATTAAATTTTTTAAATAATATATAATTTTTGAGTTTTCTTTTATATTTTACACTAATTTTATATGATTATTATTTTTATGATTTTTAAAAGTATATATATATATATATATATATATATATATATATATATATATATATATTTCTTAATATCGCATCGCAATTAATTTTATGCGGTTCTGCTCTCACCCCTCGTATTTGGCGGGAACACATTACTTGTTGATGCACTCTCGGCCATCGTTTACACTCCGAATAAAAGTAGGTTATGTTTTTGTTCCTATGTTATTTAGTTCAATGTTTTTTTAATATTTAAATTCTACATATATAATTCTTTCCTTTCCTCTTGGTACATAGTATGACAAATTACAGGTGAAGGTTGGCTGGCCGCAAAACTTGTTTAAACCTGCAATCCTGGTTCCTAAGGCCAGGAGTTTGTCATTATACTACTGTGCCTTCTTCCTAATTTTAGTTAGGAATATAACTATATGTTTATTCTTATATTTTCGTTTATATATTTGTGTATATGTATATATATGTATAAATTTATATATATATATATATATATATATATATATATATATATATATATATATTTATAAATTTATATATATATATATATATATATATATATATATATATATATATATGTATATGTATATATTTTATATATTGAATTTTTTATATTGGATTATATATATATATATATATATATATATATATAATTCAAAGTTTTTACTTAGGTAAAGAAATTAAGGTATCCGACTACGTTCGGAGCCGTGATTTTAAAAAGGCGCATAAATGGATAATTTTCGTGATATTTAGTGTCACTTATATTAGAATACATGTATAATATTGTTTTAAGGATATTTTGACAAAAACAAATTATTTAAATACAATATTTCGGCCAAAAACTAACTTAGAATAACCTTTTTCAAAATGTTCTCCTTTTGTGAAAAATGCTTCTATTATAATAATATTTTGTCCGTATATAGCTCAGACCTCTGTACAAAGGTTCAACTATAATTTTTGAAAAATTCACATTATTTTCAGAATTAAAACACATTGAATTAATTATCGGCGTTTTTTTTCTTAAAATTTCTCCCCTCTGTTGTCGTAAAACATGGATAAACCCACTTCTAAGTTATATATTTCAAAAATTCTAGTTGAGCCTCTGTAGAGATCTGGGCTATATACAGGCAAAATATTATTATAATAGAAGCATTTTTCACAAAAAGAGAATATTTTGAAAATGGATCCTTCTACGTTCGTTTTTTGTCAAAATAGTGTACTTATATAATTTTTTATTGTAATACTATTCTTAAAACAATTTTATATACATTTTCTAATCTAAGTGACACTAACTATCACAAATATTATCCAGTTATACGCTTTTGAAAGTTCACGGTTCCGACCGTAGTCGGATACCTTAACTAAAATGAAATGATTGATGTAATTGACTTAATATAACATCTTTGACGCATATTATCGTTTTTACAATAGCTTTAAACTTCAGCATGAGAGTCAGATGATACATAATTTTGTTGGATTAAACAACGTAAAATGTAAAAATTGATGTTAAAAATAGAAATTTCCGTACGTGAAAAATAAATCATTTAACGTTTTCCATCTTCACATCTTGTACTTATTTTTCGTTTCAAATCACTGCGGATAGATTTTTATTTACATATTTAAAGTGGCCATGGTAGCCTAGGGGTCAAGGTAACGGACTCGTGGCCGGCGTGTCATGAGTTCGAGCCTAGTACTGTTGAAGACTCCTAGTGTAGGGGGCTATGCTCGTTAAATCTGTTCAGGCTGAAACGTCCTCCCGTTGGTATGGTGTGGAACTTAGGAGAGGGAGGTTCCAGTCCTGGTGTCGTCCTCGTTACTGGACCACGGTTCAAAATCACGAGGTCCGTTGCCAAAAGGCCTCCTGTCGCTGAATAGTGCGACATTAATATTCCCTCACTTACATATTTAACAGAATCTAATGTCATTTCAACAAAGGAAAGCATTCCGTAGAACGTTTAATTGTGTTATTTTTGTACTTTATTCTTTAATACAATATATATTTTAAATTACCGCTTATTCCGGTGTATATAACGCCCATGTATTCTTTCAAATTACATTTTTAAAAACCTTTTTAGGTATATTCACCGTATAACTCGCACCTTTTCTTTTTATGAAAAAACCTGATACGTATATGTTCAATACCGCACTTTGAAGCTTAGATACAGTGTGTGAGTGGATAATAAAAGCATTGCATAAAATTAAAACTGGAAATAATAAAAAAAATCATTTAAAATATGTGGTATATCTAACAATTTAAATGAAACAAGGTGATTATTTATTTTTAAATCAGAGTAAGAGTGTTGGTTAAGATGGAATAGAATTCGATGATATGCCTGAAGATATAAGGAAAGACGAGTATGACGAACTTTTCATGTTATCCATAGTTAAAATGTGCATAAGTGTGTCATTTCTTTAAAAAAAACAGTATTTAGATATACCGTGAAAACTGGCGCATAACACGCACCCAAAATAAGATCGAAAACCCGGGTATTAAAATGATAGCTTTAAAAATAAAAATAAAAAAGAAATGAGCGTAAGAAATTATAGATTTCACCATAGATCGAAATAGTGTTCATTTAAAAGAAATACTTAATGAACTTAAAAAACTGTAGCGCTAGAAATATACTATTTTTTGAAATGTCTCACATAATACCGCGAACAAATGACTTCATAACATAAAAGCATTGTCTTCGTACATTGTAAGTTTCTTCGAGAAAAAGAAGTTGAGCATGAAACGGCGAATATAAATAAAATTACAAAATGCAGCTTGAATGTATAGGTGCGCATTATTACGTCAGATTTTATGGTATGTAGAAAATTCCCTTTTTTATACTCATCCTTGCTTTATTTTTATCTAGCATTTTTATATCCTGTTTACAACATAATCCTGTATATTTCGATCTTATTTTTTGTGTAAAACGTCATAGTTCGAAATACGCGGTATTTGTATCAGATGAGTTCCTGTTTAAATCCTTAAATATGAATAAATGCCTGGTTTATTTAAGTAAGGGGTTGTTCAATGCAAGAATAACCAAAAAATAGATAACAATATATAAAGTCTAATTTAAATCCTTTAATAATCCGAAAATTACAATGCTAAAATATGCTAAAAAAGTATTTATTTCTCAAATTTCGTCAACAGATATCTCAATTTTTTGCGTAACTTGTATTCGTAATCTATTCATGAAGAACGAGGATGAATTCTTTATCTTCATTTGTTTTGGTTAGCACCACGATAGACTTACAAAAAGACTAATGGCGAAGGACCTCATAATTTTAAACCAAAGTCAACATCTATACATATATATAGGCAGAATCTAATTTTTCTAAGTTCTATGATTAGGAAGAATGAGATAAATGGGGTAAAAGCAACAAAATATGTAAAATAGTCAATTAATAGTAGATATGCATATATAGGGTTATAAGGCATCTTTAACCCTTTATCTAACGCATTATGAGAATTACTGCAAATTTTTTCATTTTTTTTGAATCACTGCTCTGAAAATTAAGGGATATACATAAATCAAATATTCAACTTTGAAAAATATAATTTGTTAGAGCTAATTAATGAAATCAGTACTTTAAAGTACTGTCAGTCCACAAAGGTCTGACATATTCTCATAACACGAAAATACCGAATGATTTTTTTTAACGCAGTTTTAACTCTTAAAGATTCTAAATAACTAGAAAACACTGATACTTTACAGCACATATATATTTATTTTTAAAGATTATTAAATTTTTAAAATTTATTTACTCTTTTTACACATAAGCTTAATTTGATGATATTCAAAGAAACAGTTTTTTTCATTAATACACAGGAATTCATTACATGTTGTGTATTTTGAGTGAGGTTTCGATTGAATGTTTTTTAAAGCACTGCATTCTAGGATAAAAAATGCTATATTTTCTTAACATGAATTACTGAACCTTAAATTCTGTCTCTTGATCGTTATCCTAAGAATCTAACGAAAACTTCAGCAGATAATTTGCTGGGACGTCTTCATCTGAAAAATCATCTGTTAGTACATCATTGATTTCAGATAGTAGCCTCTTGAAAACAGAGTTTCTTTTTTCCAGACATTCTAAGGAAAAGAAATAATAATAATAGAACCTTGAAAATCTCCTATTATTGTTAAATTCCAGTTACACATAAAGAAATTAAAATGTTGTTAATTTTTGAAGTAAGAATAGATATTTCATTTAATTTTTGTGGCAAAAAAAGTTCAGATTCAAAGTTCAAAATTTTTTGAAACGTTAAAATAAAACAATAAAAAAGCAAAATAAATAAGTTAAGCTAAAATAAATGCTAAAAAAGTATGAGCGTACTGCACTATAGTGATGAGTTTACAACACAACAAAAAACAATAATAAGTCACACGGACGTGGAAAAAAACTAAGTTATCGCTCCAACACCCAGTGTGCTGTCAGTACTTAAATGTACCACAAAATTATTCTACTGTAAAATTAATTATATTCACTGTTCATTTAAAGTAAATAGTTAAATCGTTTTCTAAGGTCTTCTTTTACATATAAAAAAATAAGACACTTGCCTTTTGACATTAACTACTTTTTCGGAACAAAAATGACAATCTTCGCAATCCGATTAATATGTCAGCTGAAAACGTAACTTCTTCTATAAAACTATTCGCTTTCCCCACTAAAATACTCATCATAGAACCCGTGCTGTCAAATATCTTGAAAGAGTGGATTTAGAAGAATATTCCTGCTAAGTATTGTCATCATAAAAATGGTTATTCAATGTAATTTATGTGAGAGTAGAGATAATTGTATTCATGCCCGTATTATTGAAAATGTATAACAGACAAGAAAATGTCAGCCACGACTACCCCTTTATCACTTCAGACTTAATTTTTTTAGTGTAATTAAAAATACATCTGTTTTTAAAAAAATTAAAAATGACCAAAAATTAAAATGCAATTGAAATTTTTTAAGAAAAAAATTGGCACAAAATGGCAAGAAAATCTAATAAATAGATATTTCAGTTAAATGCAAGTTGGCATATCTCATGGTTCTTTGGCTAACAAATGGCATACCATGGAAATTCAGGCCATTGTAATAAAAACAATTTTTTTAACCTTTTACAGAAATAAGTATTCATTCTCAATACTTCAACGAAATATTTTCGAAAACATTAACTTCTCAGACTTCACAAACAACCATTAATTCTTTAACTGTCCTTTATAACAGAGAGTACCTAAGAATCGAATTATTTACGAATACTGTATAATCTTTTAACGAGGCAATTCTATGGTACGTTAGCAAAGATGATGAATTGATCACTGGACCATCAGAGAGCCCTATTCATATCAAAACAGACCATTCATATGCACCCAACAAGCCCAAGGAGTTCATTTAAAACCAGAGGTAAAAAAAATTCCAGATGTTGAGATAAGGAAGAAGACACAAAACCGAAACATGACAAACTCGACAGGGCGTGCTTGGAATACGCGACGATAAATAATCGTTCATCCAACCTGATAATCTGATAAAATGGCGACAGCGCCCAACTTTCGATGGAAAATTTCGACGTATGACACAAGAGGCATTTGCATATGTTGAAGTCTCGGTGACAGCTAGGTGAAAAGGATTGTTAATTGGAGGTGAATAAATGTTGCCTTATCATTGAAAAAGGGGAGGGCGAAGAAGAAAAAGATGGAAGTTAAGTGCTCCTAATTTTAATGTGGTTTATAAAAGTTATAAGTAGTAGTTGATTGACAGCATGATTATCAAGGAAGTTAATGAGGAGTATCAGATCTTTTGATGGTTTTAAGCCAGTACAAATATTTCATTAAAAATTTGGCAAGTGTGATTACATTTTGATAAAAAAGCTATTTCAATAGAAAATATATTTTACTGATGGATTAGATGGCTATAAAATTGAACCCCATGCAAGACCAGTTTTCAAATGGTGTGAGTGTTTATTAACGTCACACTCTGAAGCAACACCAGGACCCTTTTTAACCTCCCTGGCGCTCTAGGCACTTAAATAGTTGCGCCCTCTCTATTTCCAAAGCACCCTATTTCCTCCTTCAGTTTTTACTTTTCCTCTTTTGTTTCTATAGGGGTTTTCTCTTAACTATCTTACTATTTTCCCTTTCGTTGTTTTTGCTGTTTGGATAGTCCTTCCATTATCCATCACCTGTGGACCCGCCGTGTCCTAGACTGACAGTCGTAAAGAAAAGATAGTGGTATATATAGTTTGGTCACTCTTCTTCATTTCTTACATTACGGCATTACGGACCACCCTTTTGTAAATTAGTGCAGTAAATTAATGAAATCGTTTGCATTTACAGTATAGAGTATATACTATTGTATGAACGGTTTCCAAATTGTTAATTATTATCTTTTTCATCGCTTATCGCTGTACTGTCTTTTACTTTTCGACATCCTTATTATTTGTTGAGTCAGTGCCATTGTACTAGTACAGGGATGGCGAACCAGGGGCACGCGTGCCATCAATGGCACGTGACACAATACTTTGGGCACGCCAGCGATCAAAATGGTTTGCGTTGTATTTTAAAATAACAAGGTTCAATATGAAGTATTACGAACAAATGCCGCTAGGATCACACTCGTTTGCTTTTGTCTTGCCTTCGTTACGTCGTGAACTACAGTTGCTTATGATGCAGAATTTATCTACGCAAGCATAGTCTATTTCGTTGACACAACTGCATTTTAAAGCTTGTGTTACATTTACAATTTTTAACTGTTATTTAATATGGCTAGTTCAGCAAAAGAACAAAAAGTGCACGACAGTAAGTGTAACAGAGAATTTCAAACTTTGGTGAATCTATAGAAGTATGGCACTATTAGTAAAGGCGTCAAAATGGTGTGTGTTTTATGCCCTGGAACAGTATTCCGAACAACGTCTATAAAACGGCATTTTGAAACAAATCACAAATAATATTGTCAAAAATGTGAACCACAGCAAAAATAATTAATTGTTGAGAAATTTTTTGGCATATGACTAATGCAGTATGCATTCTACTAAAAGTAACATCTTCAATCCTAATATAAGTTATTTGTAACCCGATCTGAAATAACAGAAATCACACTAATGTTACTTTAATTTCAATTACACGTATAACTAAAACATTTACAGCTATACAGTGCAAAAGGTATTTTTTCGTAGTTAATTTCGTAGTATTATTTTCCCTGGAATCACAATTCAAAATTATCTGGTGGCACGTCCATACCTCATTAAACACATTTTTAGAAAAAATGGGACGTTGATCCGTAAAGGTTCACCACCCCTGTACTAGTACAACAATGGTTTTCTTCGAATAACGAATGATTTTTCTGAGAAAATCATTAATAACATAATTGTAATCAATTTCTATTGCAATATCATTTTGAGTGCACAGCAACATCAAACTGTTAAGCTTTTCATTTTCAGTAGTGGATCTCATTTCAGCCTTTACTCTCTTGAGGGCAGAAATGCTTCGCTCACGGTTCGCTAGGCGGTGGTACGTTCGCTGTTATTTTAATTTTTTTCGCCCTCCAATTTTTTGCGCCCTCCAATTTTTTGCGCCCTTGGCACGTGCCTAGCGTGCCTAAGTGGAAAAGCGGCCCTTAGCAACACGAGGGCAATTGGCGACGGGCCTCGTAATTTTGAACCTTTGTCAAATAAAGAGGATATTACTTGTGCCATCACCCCCCCGTCCAAGCTCACACCCCACACCAACGGGGGATTTAAACCTCGACAGATTTAACGTACATCAGCCCTTCTACAAGATGGGTCGTCAGTGGCATTAGGGCTCGAACTCGTGACTACAACCATTCGGCAACCGGATATTCAAGTCATGACAGTGTATCAAATATATCTGTACTTTATTGAATAATGAGGCTATTATGCCCCGTAAGTCACACTGTTCTTTAAGGTTCTCAAATGACGTGGAAAGAAGTTAAGAGAGGGAAAAATTAATCGCCTAATGTATCGCTTTCATTATCTTAATCGAAGTTCTAAATTATGACATCCATCCCAATTTTCATCGCTTGAGTTGCTGTTATAAAAGAGATGTAACCAAGAACTAAGTTAATTTAAATAATTTATGAATAACTCAGAAACATTCGTACTAAAAATCGCTGTTACAAACGATTAAAAAAAATTACTACTTCCTGAAGCTAAAATTGTGTGGAACTGAAATGGCACCTTTTAAAAATTATATTAATTGAATCAGATAATCATGTAATTTTATATATGTAAAATTATAATTCTATCATTTAAAAAATGTAGTTAAACTTCTTTAATTCTATTAATCAGACTTAGTGATATTTTTTTTTATGTTAATCTAATATATGACGAATAAAATAATCTAGTTTTGATAAAAATATGCAATAAATAAATAAAACTAATGTTTTTCTATAAGTAGAAAATTTTGTTATTCGCTATAAGGCGAATTAAAAATTGTTATTTAGTATTTAGCACACAATGATATCTTTATATATAATTATATATATATGTGGGAGACAACAAGGGGTCCAATACGTTGGTCTATCTTCTATTTTATTTTAACATTAAACAAAAATTAATTAAAAAGGTAGTTTTTACAGATAAGTTTGACGATGATATGCAGAAGGTAACGCCTGCTCGCGCACCTCTCGCGTTCTCCTTCGCTGCTTCTCTCTTTCTCTTAAAAGTTTTGGTTTTACTTTCACTAGTTCAAAAGTTTCCACAGTTTCGGTTCTCATTAGCTGCGCCTGCGCGCGAAGACTGTGTTTTGCTTTTGGCTGCATGCCACATATATATATATATATATATATATATATATATATATATATATATATATATATATATATATAGTAACCAATAGTTATCGACAACTCCACGCAGTCTTCGCGCGCAGGCGCAGCTAAAACAC
Organism: Trichonephila clavipes; assembly: GCA_019973935.1. NCBI lineage: Eukaryota > Metazoa > Arthropoda > Arachnida > Araneae > Nephilidae > Trichonephila > Trichonephila clavipes. The sequence goes on along the minus strand of BMAU01001093.1, from coordinate 572,440 downwards.
GAACTAAAACTTTTGAACTAGTGGAAGAGAAACAAAAACTCTTGGACATTAGAGAGAAAGGAGAACGAGAGAGGTGCGCGAGCAGGCGTTACCTTCTGCATATCATCGCCAAACTTATCTGTTAAAAACTACCTTTTTAATTAATTTTTGTTTAATGTTAAATAAACCATAAGAAAGACCAAATCTTGGACCCCTTGTTGTCTCCCACAAATTATGGGGGCTCGGCCGCGATCGATAAAATTTCGATTTTGAACCAAAGTCTGGACAATGAACAAAAGCGTCCGTGAGGAGACGCTCCGCCATTTTTTCGAAAACTTCGTTCAACCTGTGTAGAGGTTTGAACTCAGCATGAATACTCCGCCTGTGTAGAGGCCGGGATTGAAAAAGATTTCGATTTTGATCAAAGTTTGGAACGTGAACAAAAGCCATCCGTGGAGGAGACGCGCCGCCATTTTTCGGAAACTTCGTTCAACCTGTGTAGAGGTTGAATTTTTCAACTTCATTCCGCCTGTGTAGAGGTCGGAACAAATAACAAAATAACCTGTGTAGAGGTGTATTTTTCAACGAACCATCGACAAATTCCGCCTGTGTAGAGGTTGGAACCACTCACAAACACCTGCGAAAAGTTGTCAATTCGAACAATTTCAACTATATTACCTGCGAAGAGGTGAAATCAGTGGAATCGAAATTTTCTTCAATTATTGGATACATCGTACGTGCGAGCAACAAGGGAGCCAGAAAAAAAAAGGTAGGATCTTTCCATATTTTTCTAAAATGTATAAAAACGCTCTTAAAGAGGATCTCATAAGAGTTGTTGAGAATCTAGACGGTACTGTGGAGAGTACTGACACTATAGTTAAACTAAAGACTAAAATTGAGAACAGTAGTACATTTGAAAGTGATCCAGATTTCGTTAAAACTTTAATTCAAAACTGTATAGATGAGAGAGTATCGCGAAACGAAAGAGAAGTAACTTTAGAAGAACAAAAAATTGAGCTCGCGAAACTTCAGTTAGCAAAATTAGAAAAAGAAATCGAACTTCAAACGGCTAAAAATAAAGCATTAAGTTTAAATCCTGCAGCTAAAGTCGAAGAAAAACAGTTCGAAACTAACATAGAAAATATGATAAAAAGTATAAAAACTTTATCTCTTCCTGTTCCCACCAGATCTGAAAATTTTAATCTGTTCTTCCAATCATTAGAACGCGCATTTTTAACCAAGAAAATAAATGACGAATATAAATCTGAAATTTTAATAAATCTTCTGGGCGAAAGAGCTCATAACGTCTTACTGTATATTAAAGAAGATGAATTAAATGACTATGAAAAACTAAAATCTATAGTACTCAGAGATTTTCCAATTAACCCCTCGCGAGTGTTTAAACTCATTTAAAAATGCTGTAAATCATCAGGCGAGACATACATCCAATTTGCTGCAAGATTGACGGCAAACTTCCAATATTATTGTTCGTTAAGAAAAGTTAATTCCTTTGAATCTCTATGTGATCTTATAATTTCTGATAAATTATTTGAAACTTTAAATAAGGAAACTGCAACTCATATTGGCATTCGAGAAGCAGAAGATTGGTTCAGGCCTATTGATTTAGCTAAAGAGTGCGATATTTATATTTCATCTAGAAGCGGATCACATAAAGAAATTCCTATTACTTATGGATATACCCAAGACCCCTTTAAAAATAGATCACAAAACTTTAAACCAAAGATTAAAGAGAACTATCCCCAATATCTTGAAAGAGAAAATAAAAATTGCTTTATATGCGGTGATTCATCTCATTACACAAGAGACTGTGAGAAGCGTTTTAAACCTAAAGAATCTAACAGCCACATCCATAATAGAATAAACGTGAATACTTTGAAAGTCGAGAGCGAAAAACAAAATAGCGATGAATTCTCAAATCTTCAATACGTAAGCATTTTTGTGGAAAATCAGCCCGTAACAGCCTTGATCGATTCAGGTTGCCAGATCCCAGTTTTAAATTCCTCACTAATTAGAGTGCATAAACCTTCCGAAGAAATAATAACATAAGCTCATGTTTTGGCGAACAGCGTATGGTAGAAGTTAAACCGATAAATCTTTCTCTTAATCAACACTCTTCCGGTCTAAGTGTTCGAACGGCAATATCACCGACCTTGACCGAAGGAATTATTATACATCCCAGTGTATATTCTGAAATAAAGAAACTAGGCCACGCAAAGAGCGATGTTTTATTGAGTGAAAGTGGATCCTCTTTGGGTGCTCATTTTAATTCAAATGTTTCTATTTCAAATGTTTGTTTCAAGTGTGATAAAAAAACTCTAGTTATGATTTGCCACATGTTAAAAACTTTAATACTAGAAATGATTTGAGTTCTCTAGTTAAGAATTATAAATGTAATAAAATTAAGAGTACTAAGTTAAAAATGTGTATTAAATTGAAAAATGATATTCCTGTGTGTCAGAGAGCCAGACGTTTATCTTGTTCTGATAACCCTTCACCTATGAAGACTAAACAAAGACGGTTTGCAATGCTCCGACGAATCTTCCAGCCCTGGCAGTGGAAACGGGGGAAAAAGAGAGGTCGTTTTTGAACAGACGTCCAGAACTCTAGAGAGGAAAATATCGATGCGTTTAACCAAAGATCAACTTATTAAAAAAGCGTTCTTATGCCTGATGGATCTGATAAAGACCAAGATAGCAGAATAAATGATTCCGTTAATCCTAGCGTTCTATCGTCATCTCAGAATCATGCCATGCCTGTGAAACACAATGTTTTCCTGTGGAACCTTCCGGATGTCGAAGAGGTGCCTTCACATGATGGAGAAACTGTCTAGTTAAGAAAAATTATGATATGTTAAATCTCTATGTATTTGTCGTATAGTCCTTGTCTGTTCCGTCTTTTTTGTATGTTTCAGATTCTCCTCTGGTATCCATGGAAAGGAAAAAAGGAATACGTACCGCTGCGGACAGCGTACAGTCAGGGTGGCCGGTTGTGGCATCCAGCAAAACGCAGTCTTCGCGCGCAGGCGCAGCTAAGTGAAACTGTAACAGAAACTTTTGAACTAGTGAAAGTAGAACCAAAACTTTAAGACTTTAGAGAAAGAGAGAAAGCGAAAAGGAGGAACGACGGAGGTGCGCGAGCAGGCGTTACCATGAAAACATCATCGAAACTTATCTGTTAGAATAGCTACCTTTTTAATTAATTTTTGTTTAAGTTTAAAATAAATGTAAAGAAAGACAAATGTCTTGGACCCCTTGTTGTCTCCCACATATATGTATAAACAGTATATATTTTTACATCATGAAGTATTCAGCGAAGTGCGCTGATAACGACTACTACACTGCTGGCCACAGTAAATGCAACAATATGAAGGAAGCATGAAAATAACATGAAATTTACAACATGCATTAGCGGAGGTGAGATATGCAAATGATTAGAATTTCAGCGCAGACACATCACACGCGCTTGTGGCGTCACCTCAAAGCGCTATTTAAGGCTTGGAGATTTCAACGATTTCAAGTTCGGCAATTGTGTTTTTCTTGTGGTCTTTTCAAGAAACGATCAGTTATGTCTCGTAGAAAATAGCGTTTAGCTTTTGATCCAGTATCCGAGTTCGACAGAGGAAGGATAGTGGCCTACCGAGATATTGTGGGTTATCTTTCAGGAAAATCGGTAGCCTTGTTGGACGAAACCAAACAACTGTAATGCGGATATGTGACCGTTGAATGCAGGAGGGTACGACGGACCGACGTGGTCGATCGCATCCACCTCAGTGCACCACTTCACGTGAGGACAGGAAAATTGTGCGCATGGCAGTGACGGATCGCTCAGTCACATCACGAACCGTACCACAGCACATTGAGTCTGTAACACATCATTCAGTGTCTGCGCGTACCATTCGACGCGCCGTTTACAGCAGAGTGGTCTGTCCGCAAGACGTTCATTGCTTTGTCTACTCTTAACGCAGAACCACAGACATCTCTGCCACCAATGGTGCGATGATAGAAGGATGTGGGTGGCAGAATGGAATGAAGTTGTCTTTACTGACGAGTCACGCATCTATCTGCAACACTACAATGGTCGGATTCGAGTCTGGATACACCGTGGAGAGAGGATGCTGAACTGCTGCGTTATGCACCGCCACACTGGTCCTGCACCGGGTATTATGGTATGGGGTCGTATTGGATATCACTCTCGCACTCCTCTAGTACGCATGTCCGGTCTTTAAACAGCCAGCGCTACATCTCCGAGGTGTTGGAGCCAGTTGTCCTACCTTACCTTCAGGGCTTGGCCACAGCCATATTTCAACAGAATAATGCGCGACTATACGTGGCACGCATTGTCCAAAGGTTCTTCGTCAATCACTAGTTTGAATTGCTTCCCTGGCCGGCTCGCTCTCCAGATCTTTCGCCGATAGAAAACATGGGGTTCATGGTTGCTCAACGATTGACCCAGATTACACCCCCAGCTGCCACACCAGATCTACTTTGGCAACGTGTGGAAGCTGCTTGGTCTGCTGTACCCCAAGAACTCATTCAAAGTCTCTTTGAATCAATACCGAGGCGTGTGGCAGCGGTGATCTCCAACAATGGCAGCTACTCTGGCTACTGATTCTGGCAGGAACCACACTTCACAGAAGTCTATAAATTTAATCATTTGATACTTTGTCAACATGTTATCTACAAAATAAATTTTGTTGTGCTATCTCTTGTCTTTCTTGGTGTTGCATTTACGGTGGCCAGCAATGTATTATTATAAAATCAAAAGTGGTAATGAAATAAAACATATTGTTAATTTTTAACTGACCATTTTGTAGGAACGTTTTCAAAATGATTGACCCGTAAATATAAATAAATCTTTGCTAAGAACAATTTAAATTTATATCGAAGATGCATGCTAGCTAATAGTTACAAGCTTTCTATCGAAGATGATGCTAGCACGTCCTTCTCTGAAATAATTTGTATAACTAGAATATATACTCCACAGCATAAAAAAAGTCAGTTTAAAAAGGAGTTATTCGAATCGGACGAAAACTGGTAGATGTGTATAGATATGTAGGATGTATAAATTGCATATGTATTAAAAATGAACCACTAACAGTGTCAAAAAAACTTTGAACATACAATTACAAAAGCAAAAGAAATCAATAAAGCTTTGTTTCACCTCTGGTCTATATGCAATCAATTATCCGGCAGAGCATTGATTGGAAGAGATGTTTTTCTTCGGAATTGCTAGTCAAATACACGTTCAATAGGTCATTTAGATAGAGGTGCTATCCAGGAATGTTTGGAGACGCCTTTTTAAAGATTAAATGTATTCAGTTGGGAAAAGATCTGGAGATCATACTAACCAGAGAGGTGTTGGAGAAGCACGAAGATAAACACTAGGAAAGTCTGCCATGTACAAACATGTGTTAAAATGTTCCTATGTAAGCCCAGGGGTTCATGAAAGGAAGAGTAATACTGCGGGGTATACAATCTCGTCGATGAGCTGTCGTGCCATAAGGATGCAATGGATGACAACCAAAGGTTACGACTATGAAATGAAATGGGATGCTATATTAATAAATTTTGATTGTCGTGATATGCGGCGGATGATGGTTGATAAATATCCCACCGCTGTTCCGAAGTGGAACTCATTGTTCAAATCAATCTAATACATTCTATCAGATTCTAGGTCAGATACCCCCTGCACCACTAAAAATTCACCTGGTAGTGTGTAATAGTGAGGGGCACTCGTTGCAATAGCCTTTATGCCTTTAGCTCCCGTGCTATGAGTCACCTGTACTCGTAGTCGCTAGTGTCCCGGTTAAACGTCGGAAAGTTGATAAGGACAATCAGGAGCTGCGAGCGCTGATTAAATGGTTAATCTGTCCTTGCATTCTATCGTCGCTCTTGATAGACTGTTACTTTTAGGAGGCTCTGCATGGTCATGGTTCAAGCATTCCTGCCCCCAACGTTATTGATACCAACCCAAAATCAAATCAATGCGATTTGACTACTCTGTTTTCTCTAATCTAACTGCACTTCTCTGAAATGGTGACATCTGCTCGTATTGCTCTCGAATCCATCTGAAGCATTGGTATAGTCCACGTGAGTCAACTGAGCCACATTCACACGGATGCTGTACCTTAATATCGAAATCTCATCTGTTTTGTATACCATTAAAATGTTTCTTGTAATACGCTTGAATTTAGTTATTGGTTGTAAAAAATTAATCATTTGCGTATTCATCGTAAGGTATGCGCATAGAGCCTATTCGGATTACTCTTTCTTGGTGCACTGCATTTATAGCATTGGTGTATTTATGTTCATTTTAATGACCTTGTTATAACTGAAATGAAAATGTAATACGTCTTTGTGCATTTAATTGTCAAATGTATTTTCTTTGTTCAAAATGGCACAAAGCCTTGTACTCATCTCAAATAAACATATTTTCATCCAATAAACATTAAATAAGCTTTGATTAACGTATATATACGAGTACGTTTTAGTTTAAATAAAATCTGCTTATTATTTAAAACAATATTTTTTTCTAAATAGTTAAACACACACTTTATAGTTTGAGAGGAATTCACTTACATGTATACAGTCGAACCTTTATATAACGAAGTCCCTAAATCCAGAAAAAAAGTTCGTTATATGGAAAATTCATTATATAGTGGTTAACCTTTCAATATACTTTATAAACCCCATAAAACAAATTTTAAATTCATAAACACTACATATTGAAGAAAAGTGATTATTCACACCTTTTTTTAATTAATATCTATTGATTTTATATGTATCTTACCCATCAAAAAAGGAAAAGAAAAACTGCAAGGGGAAAAAAAGAATGTCGAGGCATACACTGTATTTTCAACGTTAAGAAAATAATTTAAACGTATATGATTTTGTAACAAAATTTTTTAAACATACATTACCACATGTGTCCTTAAATTTAAGTACTCATAAAATCTGTTAATTTTGTGTGAGTTTTTTTTGTTTGAAAAAATGCCTTGATGGAATCTAAGATGTTCCCAGAGTGAACTGGACAACGGTGTTAAGGGTTCCAACAACCAGAATTATATTGCTCTCGAGTTAGGCACCAGTTTTAGATTCATGACCACCATAAAACGTGTTAAAAGAGAGAACAACTTAAAATGTCCAGAAATACTACAAAATTGGGAGAAAAAAATTGCGCAAGAGAAAGAGTTCGTTTTATAGAAAATGCATTTCGCTATTGGGAGGTTATTTTACGAAGAAAATCGCAAAATGTTCTTGGTTCCAGAAAAAAAGTTCTCCATAAAGAAAAATTCGCAACATAGAGGTTCGACTGTATTTCCATTTTCTTACAAATTAAACGGTATATAAAGTTCAGATCTGTCATTTGAATTTCTGAATGAGAATTTTTAAAAAGTCATTGTTTTATTCAATAATAAAAAACAAATTTAATTATTAAAATGCATCCATTTTCTCCATAGTTATTAGATATATTTTTGTTCTTTTGTTTTCATTTTCTTTTTCCTACATTTTATACATTCAAAGAATTTGAAGAGTAAAAAGAAAGCTTTCATCCAATTTAATGCCCTTAGCTGAAAAAGGTTTTTAATTTAAAAAAAAGTTCCATTGTTCTAAAATAATATTGCAAAGAGCGATGTTTTATTGAATGAAAGTGAATCCTCTTTGAGTGCAGATTCTGGTGTTTCTTTTCCAAATGTTTCTGTTTCAAATGTGATAGAAAACTCTGGTTGTGATTTGTCACGTGTTAAAACTTTAATACTAGAAATGATTCGAGTTCTCTAATTAAGGATTATAAATGTAATAAAATTAAGAGTACTAAGTTAAAATTGAGTATTGTAAGAGAAAAATGTTCTGATATAGTATTGTGTAAGAAAGCCAATGGTGCCATGAAAACGAGTTCGGAATTTATTAACGATCTCCTATCCCTTCACCTATGAATAGTAAATATAGACGGTTTGTGTTGCTCCGAAAATTTTTGAGCCTTGGCAGTGGAAACGAAGGAAAAAAGAGAAATCGTTTTGAACAGACGTCCAGAACTCTACAGAGGAAAATATCGATGCGTTCAACCAAAGATCAACTTGTTAAAAAAGACGTTCTTATGCCTGTGAAACACAATGTTTTCCTGTGGAACCTTCCGGATGTCGAAGAGGTGCCTTCACATGATGGAGAAAAATGTCTAGTTCAGCAAAATTATGATATGTTACATCTTTGTTTATTTGTCGTATAGTCCTTGTCTGTTCCGTCTTTTTTTTGTATGTTTCAGATTCTCCTCTGGTCTCCATGTGGAAGTACCGCTGCGGACAGCGTACAGTCAGGCTGGCCGGATATAGTAACCAATAGTTATCGACAACTCCACGCAGTCTTCGCGCAGGCGCAGCTAAAAACACGAACTAAAACTTTTGAACTAGTGGAAGAGAAACAAAAACTCTTGGACATTAGAGAGAAAGGAGAACGAGAGAGGTGCGCGAGCAGGCGTTACCTTCTGCATATCATCGTCAAACTTATCTGTTAAAAACTACCTTTTTTAATTAATTTTTGTTTAATGTTAAATAAACCATAAGAAAGACCAAATTGGACCCCTTGTTGTCTCCCACACACTCACTGGTGTGCAAAACTTAAGCAACAATGTAAAAATTTAGCAGATAGCCATGAAATTGCAGAAAAGGTGGTCTGGAGATCAGTACAGTGAACAAGTAAATCAGTAGAAACGTCATGCGTATGCAAATATCAGGAACCAAACGTCAGAAGCGACGTGAGCGTACGCAAAACGCGTGATGTCGGCGCGCGCTGCTCAACAGTAGAATAAAATGAAGGACGGCGACGCAATTCAACATATTCGTTGCAAGCGCCAGTGAGTCAGTTCGTGAAATATGGCTAGAAGAAATCACCTGGACGACTTCACACGTGGAAGAATGATTGGAAAGCTGGAGGAGGGGCGTACCGCGTCACCAGTGTAGCTGCAGAGTTCGGAATCAACAAAAGTGTCGTTTCGCGCGCTTGGAAAGCGTTCCTAACCACAGGAACAGCTGTTAGAAAGGTTGGTGGTGGCCGCCCGAGGACGACAACTGCAGGGGATGACCGATATATCATCCTGCAGGCGAAAAGAGGCCGACGGCAGTCAAAAAGCGTCATTGCTCAGCAACTCTTTACAGCAACGGGGCGACAAGTGTCGCGGTTTAATGTGGCCAGACGTCTTCACAAAGGGAGCAGAGAGCACACACACACACACACACAAACTGGACAACTGATCAATGGAGTCGTATCCTCTTTACGGATGAGAGTCGGTTCAGTACCAGAAGCGATTCTCAACGCGTTTTGATTTGGAGAGAGATCGGGACACGGTTTTATACCAGTAACATCAAGAAAAGACACCATTACGGTGGTCCTGGAGTTCTTGTCTGGGGAGGCATTATGCTGAACGGGCGAACTGAGCTCCACATTTTCGATACATGGTCTGTAATCGGGTATCGCTATTGTGAGGAGGTACTTCTTCCCCATGTTCGTCTGTTTCGAGGTGCCGTTGGCCCAGATTTCATTTTTATGGATGACAATGCACGTCCACATCGGACTCTTGCTGTTGAGGAGCTGCAGGAAAGTGAAGATATCACTCGAATGGATTGGCCAGCGTACTCCCCAGATTTAAATCCCATCGAACATGTGTGGGATGCTTTGGGGAGACGTATTGCAGCACGCGCTTACTTCATCCGGAGAACACCCAACAACTCAAACATATGCTGATTGAAGAATGGGTACTCCTACCGCAAGAAATGTTGCACCAGCTGGTTCTGAGTATGCGGAGACGGTGCGAAGCAACCATTGCAGTGAGGGGAGGGCATATACCATATTAAGGAACATCTGTTTGTTGTTCTTCCTGTTGGATAGACCATCATGAATCACGATACTATGCGTTCAATAAAGCTTGTTTTTGTGTGATTCCATACCGTATGCATTGTATTCCTTTTTCAGCGCCGATGCTTTCGTCATCCTTTACGTGCATAATACTCTCCCTCATTTCTGAATTTCATGTCTCTCAGATGATTTTTCGTGAAGTTATGACAATAAACCCACCTGTTGCTTAAGTTTTGCACACCAGTGTATATATTATATATATATATTATATATATATATTATATATATACATATATATATTATATATATAATATATATTATATAAATTATAATATATATTAATAACAATATTATATATATTATAATATATATTAATAACAAATGACTTTATTTGCACAACTACTAAATATAAATCCTCACAGCTCATTAATCTCACTAATTTTACCCTCTTTCTCTCTCTCGAACTCTTTTTCTCATACTCTCTTCTCTTTATTCCCTGCCATACACATCACTCCCTCAAACTATTGCGGATTAATTGCACACTACCGGTGTAGAAACAGCGTCATTTATTTCCTAAACACTATAACTGAATTTTGATTTAAAACAACATTCTAAATCAGGGGACGGCAACTTTTAACTATGGTGTGCCAAACCAATCTACCAATAAGATTCAGCGTGCCGAGACCCATTTTATAAACAATTCGAATCCCGCGATAATGTATGCAGAGTTATAGAATAGAGGTGAAGAATATATATATATATATATATATATATATATATATATATATATATATATATATATATATATATATAAATACGTAGGGTTTACAGTTTTATTACATAATACTTTTTCATCATTTAAAGATATTTCTTAACATAAAAATAAAGAGTATAAAATATTAAATATTTCTTCAACAAAAATTTAAAAAATTAAAATTGTACACATTTTATAGACTTTGAAATATATCTCTTAAAATAAGAAATAGACAACAAAGAATGTAAGTATTTCCCTTCATTATAGTTAGGTAAAAACTTTAATGCAAACCTAGTGCTTGCACAGCTTTACATTCATATCACAAAATCAGGGTATAATTTGTGACTTTCAATTTGACACAATTCTGGATATTCATTTGTTCAACTTTTTTTTTCTTTTTCGGACTCAAAATATTTTTCATACGAGGAAAAAATTGTTCTCATAGATACTTAGAACAAAAAGTGGAAAGCAGAGTGCATGCAGATTTTTCTCTTCAAACAATTAAATCTCTTCAGCAATGATATTCAATAATTTACAAAATTGTTGCAAATTTATCTTTAGAGGTATTTTTCAGATTTCTTCGTAATTACGTAAAAGTCCATAACTCTGAAGAAGTTTATCAAATAAGGTCCCTTACATATTTATCAACGTCTATCCACTCAAAAATAGAAATTTGTAGAGTAGTTCACAGAGTGCCACTGAGAATTGTACCGCGTTCCATAGGTTGCCAACCCCTATTTTAGATGTTCACGAGGTACGAAAATTGCACTGTATTAATTGCAAATTATTATAAATATATGCAGAATATGCCAATAATAAAGAATCAATACTTTCATTTAATAATAATGATCATTTTACTTTTAAGTAAATATTTATTTCAAGAAAAATCCGAATTCCGTTCATTAAAAAGTATTCATTTCTTGGTAAAATAATAAAATTCAAATCCTAGATATAATAGGTAATATATACAAGTTTTCGTATAATAGAGAGAATATCTGTATGAGAGAGAAATAAACAGAAGGTGAGAGAGGGTGAAAGAGAGAGAGAGAGAGAAGAGAGTACATATTATACTTTAAGGTATCCGACTACGTTCGGAACCGTGATTTTGCAAAAGCGTATAAATGAATAATATTTATGATATTTAGTGTCACTCGGATTAGAAAATGTATATAAAATTGTTTTAAGAATATTATTAAAAAAATATTATTTAAGTACAATATTTTGACAAAAAATGAACATAGAATGACCCATTTTCAAAATATTCTCCTTTTGTGAAAAATGCTTCTATTATAATAATATTTTGCCTGTATATAGCCCAGATTTCTGTACAGAGGTTCAACTAGAATTTTTGAAATATATAACTTAGAAGTGGATTTATCCATATTTTTCGACAACAGAGGGGAGAAATTTTAAGAAAAAAAACGCCGATAATTATTTCAATTGGTTGTAATTCTGCAAAATAATGTGAATTTTTCAAAAAAAAAATGTCCAGACTCTCTGGAGAAGTCTTTACTTTATATAAGCAAAATATTTTTTATTTATTTTAGAAGCATTTTTTATAAAAGAAGAACATTTTGAAAAAAGGTTATTCTAAGTTATTTTTTGCTAAAATATTGTATTTAAATAATTTCTTTTGTAAAAATGTCCTTAAAACAATTTTTTATACATGTATTCTAGTCTAAGTGACACTAAATATCATGAAAATTATCCATTTATACGCTTTTTAAAATCACGGTTCCGAACGTAGTCGGATACCTTAAATATGTATAGAAGATATCCAATACACGGTATAAATGAAGTTGATAGTTTACACCGTCCATTGGACTCTAGGTACTTCAGTTAAGGAAAGTCTGGATTGAACAAAGTACGAGTAACCTATAAAATTAATTCAAAGTACATTCCTAAGCATTTTTTACAGTAAAAAAGAAACATTTATTTTGGAATAAGACAAATCAAAACTGTAAACAATTGCTCAACACACACACAGAGAATTCAAATTTTCAAATTAATACATTACATATATAGATGGTTGGATGAAATGAATTTTTTAAAAAATCGGCTTTTTTTACATTTTTAAACTGTGATTTTTTTAAATGGTTGCCTGGATTAAGCGACATTTGATTTGATGAGGTTTACTGTAGCTTGCTAATGAGTTTCGTTTTAGGAACTAGTACAGAAACTTCAAGTAAAGAGCAATCAATGAAGCTTCTGAAATATTCAATTAATAAGCCAAAGTACAACATTATAAGGTGTAAGGATTATAAAAACCAATTTATTATAAAGCTATTCATTATAAAATTTAACATACTTATACCAAAGCAGTAACGAAAGAAGAGAGAAATTCAACCCCCCAAAATTCTTAACAAAGGTAAGTATTTCGATACAAATCTACGAAAAATAATGGAGAATATTCTTGATTAATGCTTGTGTTGATAGACAGAACTCGTATAAAAAAAGTTATTTGATAATGATATAAATAACGATTTTCGTTACGATTTTTTCCACAGCAAACTGAAATATTTTTACAGCTGCTTAAGAAAGACAATTTTTTTTGGCAAGAGAACTGTTTTTTTAAAGGGAAATTTTTACCTTGCCCATTTTGCGGCAGCTGTAAAAACGAAAAGATAAAAATTGGGCAAAAAAAATCGTTTGCTGTGTTATTTTAAAGAAAACAATAGAAAACAAATCAATTAAATAAGGGAGAAAAATCGTGAAAACCGAAAGAGAAAAAAGAAGTCGAATTAATCGTTTCTTTTTTGGGAACAAGAACTAGCAATAAATCTTTCCTTTGTTCGAAAGAAAAGAAAAAGAGAAAAAAAAGGAGTATTAACGATTTAGACCGGTGACAAATCCTTAAATGAATGATCTGTGCAAACAACCACCGGGCAAACATGAAAGATCAACCATACCCAAAACCGAACGGGTCAATGAGGAAGTCGAACCTCTTTCGCTAAAATGTTCTAAAATCAACCGGCAATCGAAAAGATCCGCCATCCTTCCGAATTCGCGATTCTCATCGAACGAACGGGTTTTTGCAAACGATTCCTACTTCGGGCGAAGAACAAAATGAGCTAACTCTGCAGGGGTGCATCAACCTGGATAGAGTGGGAAAGGTGGGTAGGAAGGGGGAGAAAGAAGTCACCTGTTGGAATAGCTGTAGGATCGTCAGTTCGTTTCGTTGTTGTGGCGGAGCGACTAACAACAGAGCTGGAAGAGAAGATGACCAATTTGAACGGGTCCCGCTTGAAAGTTCTCGTCTTAGGCGCTAGGGGCGTCGGAAAGTCAGGTTAGCAAGATCTTTTTTTTTATTAACATTTTTGTTTATTCATTCTTTTCTTCTTCATTTTAGTATTTTTGAAGTGCGAAGGGAGGGGAATGAGAAATATAATCGATAAATTGCGTGAACACATTTATTCGTCGGCGATAAGGGGGATAGGTATGAAATGTTATCGTTGAAGGGAGATACCGGTATATATGCTTGCATATTTGATTTAAATGCTTATGAAGATTTTATTTTTTCCATTTTAAACTATATACTGTCCTTTTTTAACAATTCCTTTCTATTTATATGAACAGCGAGTGACAGATGTGCAGAAAAATGTGCAACGAATGTAATCTCTTTTTCAATTATTCTTATTTATTTGTTTTTCAAGATCTTTTGAGGTAATTTTAAAATGTAAAATGAAAGGGGATTTTTTTTGTTGTGGTTAATGCATTTGATAAGTTGCGTAAAAAATCGCATCTTTGGCAATAAAGAATTGCAATGGAAATTTTATCATTAGAAGGATGTATCTTTGAGGTAAACCGTTTTGTGCCGTTCAATTCTAATGATCTAAATTGTACTACTGTTATTTTTTTGAAGTTGTTTGCATTCATATGAAAGATAAGTTAAAATTTTTTGGAAAAAAAATTATTAATTGAATTTCCAAAGCTATTTAATTTAAGACAGATTTTTGTTTTGTAGTGTAAGCATTTCAATGAATTTTAAACATCTTTATACAATAATTTTTAAATGCGTATCACATATAAGTTTGAATATTCTTATTGCTGTAGGTAAATTATAACTTAGTTCATTTGAGATGTTATATTTGAGATTCTTCTGATTTGATGAAAAACTATTATAGTTTTGTTTGGTTTATATAGCAAAGTTTACGGTGATAATAATGTTGATTTCTCTTTGTATCAGTTCATTCCATAAATTGATTATGTAATTTTTAAATTTAAAATTAATCTTAAGTTTGAATTCAGAATATTCTACTTTATTGTTTAATTTAGAGCACATTATGTCTGTAATTTATATTAAAAACCATGAAATTATTCTTAAAAATGTGCTATCTTAATAATTTACTGAAATAAGAGTTTGGAACAAATGCTATAACAATTTTAGTGATGTAAGCTAATTCATACGTCAAGTTCACACTTCTAACCTAATATATGTTCTTCATATTGTCAAAATTGTTACCACTTTTTTGCATAATTTTCTTTTATATTTTGGCTATTGTATCATTCGAACTTTTTAATACAAGACATAGGTTGGTGTTTCTCCGATTAGTTTCCAACTGTCCAAATAAGAATAACTAAATTCCGTGTAATATAAATGGTAAAAATATAATAATTCCTTTTTTAAATACAGTACACTTATTTACAAACTCTCTAGCTGAAAGATGAAAATACTGTACCTGTAAGAATTTATGATGCAAACAGAAGTGGGAGAGATAAAGCCAACCTTCAGATGAAAATGGATGCTGGGTCTATAAAAACTATATTTCAATCGAAACTAGGCTCATCTCAAATATGCATCTACTGCTTAAAAACAATGAAATATTTCCTATTCATGGCATAGGTTCAAATGATCCCATCTATTTTTTAAAATTTCTCCATTCATTTCTGCGAGAAATTTATATATAAGAACTAGAAGTGCAATTAACTTTGTTTCTTCAGTTGTATGCACAGACTACTTGCGTGAAACGAATGTAGACTCACTAGCAATAGTAAAATTGATAGTACAAAATACAATCATTTCAAAAAAGCAACAAATCTCATATGCGTATATGATAATGATGTTATATTACTTTTTATCATTACTTCAATATGTATAGCCAACTATTACACAAGGGATAAAAAGAAGATTTTACTTAATAAGGATCATTACATTTAGATGTGTGATAATATCTAAAACATCAATATATCTCTCACTCTATTATACATTTTGGCACAATTACATCAGCAAAGAAAATCAATCAGAACTAATAAGCTATTAACATTATTATATGCTCTGTGCCAAACATTTTTGCATAATATTTAATTTTGGTACTTTTCCGTTTCACTGGCGCAGGCGATAGTCACCAAAAATGATACCAACCGACGCCAATGGAACGTTTCCACTGGTAATCATTTGCCTCAACATTTTTAAAACAAGGCAAGGTCTTTTCTTATCAGTAATATCGTTTTCATAATACATCAAAAATAGATAAAAAACCACAATGAGAACAAACCTTTATTAATATTTTTTTATGTGTATATTGTGTGTTGTCGCCAATAACGCCACTTTGGCTAGATTTGAGCAGGGGAAACGGAAAAATACCTTTATTTTTCACTAATATGTAAACACCAAATAATTCAATATTTTACTAAATGGGAGAAATATTTTTCAGAAATGTGGTCGAAATAAATATTTTGGCTGCTTATTTTTAACTCAAATAAGAATCTATTTGATATAATAGGAATGAAAAAAACATTTGTTATGATATTCAAGAAATAGTTTTATGTTGAAAATAAATTTTTGTTAGCTAAAAAATTAATTACATTTTTAAAAACATGTACAATTTTTGGATCCTGTAATTTTTATTCCACAATTTATAAAATATTCTCCAGTGGCGTAACGTACACCCCCGCACAGCGGAAAGGGGGGGGGGAGAATTCTAGGGGGCCCAAAGCCTGGCTGACGCTAAATACGCACTCTTTGTAAAATCTAACTTACTACCCAAAACCGGACTTCGCAGGGGGCTCCTAATATTCTTCATTACGCCACTGATGTCATCACTTAAATTTTTAAACAATTGAGCAATTTTTATTATATTTAATACCTTTGAATAAGATTAGAAATAACAGTTTTCAACTAACTGTTTTTGCTTACAAATTTAGAAGCTTACACTACATTAATTTTTAATACGAGTTTAGATATGTAGAGTAAAATCACAATTCACAGTCAAAATAATCGAGTGGGAAATAATAACTGGATCAAAGAAAGTTAAACACTGGTTTAAATAACTTGATGTTCAGCTATTCTTCGTTTTAGTGACCCTGCAACGGATTTCGCTATTGTGTGCTGTGGGAAGGTTTAAAAGTAATTCCACACTTTCTTCTAATGTACCTGATTTTCTGTTTCAAATCACTTAAATAAAAAATAATCTAAAATTATGATTTTGAATAATATTTTTTCTTTGTTTTGAAATTATTTTTGTATTGAAGTAATTTTATCTGTTTTTTTCGGGTTGTGGGAGTGATTAATATTTACAACACACAGTGAATTCGTAACTATACATAATTACTTCATTGCGTGAAATATATTTCGGTTAATTATTAACGTCATGTTTCGAAGCAACACGAGGGTTGTTGGAGTTAAATTTTATAATTCTGGACCACTGTTAAGGTATCCGACTACGTTCGGAACCGTGATTTTAAAAAATCGTATAAATGGATAATTTTCATGATATTTAGTGTCATTCATATTAGAATACATGCATAAAATAAATTGTTTTAAGGACAATTTGACAAAAAAAATGTATTTAAATATAATATTTTGGCAAAAAATTAACTTAGAATAATCTTTTTCCCAAATGTTATCCTTTTGTGAAAAATGCTTCTATTATACTAATATTTTGTCTGTATATAGCTCAGACCTCTGTACAGAGGTTCAACTATGATTTTTGAAAAATTCACATTATTTTCAGAGTTAATACCAAATGAAATAATTATTGGCGTCTTTTTCTTAAAATTTCTCCCCTCTGTTGTAGTAAAATATGAATAAACCCACTTCTAAGTTATATATTTCAAAAATTCTAGTTGAGCCTCTGTAGAGAGGTCTGAGTGATATACAGGAAAAATATTATTATACCAGAAGCATTTTTCACAAAAGGAGAACATTTGGAAAAAGGATTATTCTAAGTTAATTTTTTGCCAAAATGTTATATTTAAATAAATTTTTTTGTCAAATGTCCTTAAAACAATTTTATGCATGTATTCTAATCTAAGTGACACTAAATATCATGAAAATTACCCATTTATGCGCTTTGCAAAATCATGGTTCCGAACGTAGTCGGATACCTTAAATGAAGAAGACGACCCTAGAGGTGGTACCACTTCACCAAACTTTTACAATACATGAACATCATAACTTTGATCCTCGATATATTTAAGATGCATTAGTCCTTCTAACGGCAGATTCTTAGTTAAAGCGAGCCTTAACTCTTCTGCAATGGGTGCGTCATATATGGACCAGTTTAAACCCCTTTCCCTTATCGGGTAGTCGGTCGTTCAATGCAACTTTTCGTGGGGATGATCAGTCCCGTAGATCAAGTACGAAACGCGATTCACAGGTGCTTCACCAGATATAAGTTGATGGATTTATTGGAGAACCTGCTTCCCGCAGGGAAGCTCAATCTCCAGTCATGATGACTTGGATGAACTTCACCAGAGTACCGGTGACAATTGCGGTGAATGCATAAGTGACACAAGCACATCGTTGATCAGTAAATCGTCGCGAAAGGGTTAAACCCGTGACTTGTAAGAAACAACGTCGGCCATGAGTTCATAACCATGAGCAATCGGCTACCATGACCAGTGGCGTAACGTACCTCCCCGCAACCCCCGCATTACGGGGGGCCCAGGGTTCTAAGGGGCCCAAAACCTGACTTTGCAGGGGGACCCAAATGTTCTCCGTTACGACAGTGACCATAACCCCGGAAATATTTTGGGAGCATGGTTCTAATAATTTTGAATCAACTTAGACTTTTAATTAAAGTAAAATAAACACCGTTTTAGGTTTTGAAAAGCTTACTTTTTTATATGTACACTCATGGACAAAAAAATTAGCGCACCAAGAAGGAGTCGTCAAAATGAAACGAAATTCTACATATGTAATGACTACATTGATAAAAGTAAAGGATTAGGAAATCAAAGAAAAAGGATCATTTATTTCAGAGAAAAAAGCAAAAGAACGGAGGATTTAATACCCTGTTGAACCCCCTCTAGCGCGAATGCACGATGCGATACGATCAGGCGTTGAGGCATACAAGTTCTGTTTGATGTCTTGAGACATTTCGCTCCATATTTGCTGTAACCTTGCCTCTAGTTCGTTCAAACTCATAAGATTCGCAACTCGCTATCCTAAATGATCCCAGATATGCTCAATTGGAGACAAATCTGGGGATCGGGCAGGCCAAAGAAGGGTAGTACCAGTGCGGATACAGTCTTGTGACACCCTTGCCGTGTGAGGCCGAGCATTGTCTTGTTGAAAAAGGGCTCATGGGAGCCGTCGCATGAGTGGCAACACATGTGATTGCATGATGTCATGGACATATCGCTGGGCTGTCATGGTGCCACGGATCAATACTAGGGATGACCGTGTATTGTAGGCAATGGCACATCATACCATCACACTAGCTGAGGGAGCGGTGTGTCGTTTTAAATCAAAGGCAGGATTGAGGCGTTCATCACGGGGTCTCGACACACGAACACGATTGCCATTACTGCTGAGATTGAATCTGGATTCGTCGCTAAAGACGACCTAGTTCCATTCCGCTGCAGTCCAATTTCCTTGTGCGCGGCATAACTCCAAACGGAGGCGTTGACGGTTGGGCATCAAGGGCAGCACACGTAATAGGCGTCGTGATCCCAAATGTCCTTCGGCCAGGCGCATTCGTATGGTTCGAGAAGACACAGGGGCCCCTAATGAAGATGCTACCTGTGCCTGGATTGCGGCCGATGAAGCAATTGTCTGTACTCGTGCATTTCCTACGATGTGGCGGTCTTCTCGACGACTGCTCTGTAGAGGGTGTTCTGAGCCTGGTCTTCATGTAAATGACATCTATCGGATCCACTGGTCTCAATATCTCCTCATAATACAATCAGAGAGGCCTAATTGACGAGCTACTCGCCTAGCTGACCACCCAACTTCCATCATGCCGATGATTCTCCCCCTCTCAAACTGCGACAGCTGCACATATTATTGTCTTCGAAAACTGCGTAATGGCATGTCTACCTCAGCTCTTCCTTTGTGAACGATTCGGCACACTCATACAAGCTTTGGTGACCTGTTTTACCTCCACGGAAACGACGTTAAACGCCATCTACGGCTATACGCTATGCGCAATCACGCTGTATTTCTAATCATTTGCATATCTCCCCGACATGTACCTTTATGCTAAGTTTCGTTAAGATCCCATTTCTCGGTGCGCTAATTTTTTGGTCCATGAGTGTATTTAATACTCATTTAAATGCATTTTTTTAACATTTGCTAATACTCTCTACATACTCTTTTCTAAAGTTTGTTTCGTATTAAAAAAGCGCACTACTCACAGAAGTTGTTACAAGAGAATTAAACTAAAAATTTGGGGGAGATATCACAGAAGACAATTTCATAAAAAATTAAGAGTGTTGAGGATCTTAGACAAGAATCATATATTAAACAATCTTTCTTGCCTTGACTTTACAGAATGAAGTACATTTTATGTGGTTTTAATGATAAAAATAAAATAAATATACCTATTTAGATAATACAAGATATAGACCAGCGAAGTAACGTACACCTCTGCATCCTAAAAACTGTGGTGACGTCAAGCACGTATTTAACCAACTTATAAATTATTAAAGCCAAATTCTGACTTTTCAGAAAGGAGGGGTGGGGGCTAATATTCTCCTTTATACCACTGATAACGACTATTTCAAACACTATAAAACAGTTCAAAATGTAAGTTCAACCACGGAAAACATTATATCATTAATGAAAATTTAAAAAAAAATGTTTGATCATTTAAAATTTTTTTATCTGTTATTTATCAATAAATAATCCCATTATTAATGTTATTAAGCAGATATATATCTAGATTCTTTGATCTTACCCATTTAATATCGCGCGCAATACATTCAAGTCTGAGGCACATCCGTGTTCGTTAAAATTCCGATTACTAGTGCATACACACAACTCTATTTTTACACGGTAGACACGTTTCTCAGAAAACCGTGCAAAAAATAATTAAATAAATAAATCGTAAAAAAATACATATGACGCATGGTAAAGTTGGGGATATGTTCTACAATTTTAAAAAAATCGCGTAAAATAAAAAAACTCTAAATATTTTCCCAAAAAAACCGTGAACAAAAAAGTAATAATAAAGTTCATGTTACTTATTTATATAAAGCAAAAGCAATTTTATTACAAAAAAAAATTATAATTTGTGAACTATGAAAATTTAGCTCCTACAACATATAAAAATTCAAAGTGAAATTAGGAATAAAATACTAACAACTAAAAATGTGTCACAGTTACGACATTCTTAATAAAAATGGTTCTTAATATTCTAATTTCATAATGCGAATATAAATAACTGTTTGTAGATATTAACAAGAAACTTTCAGACTTCACAATTTTAATAAAAGATAATTATTCATTTAATAGAGAGAAAACTCTTAGTTGTACATTGTTTTTATCTGTTTTGCTTACCTTCTGTATGCTTTTTAATATTTATTCTAAGATATAGAAAATATTTAAAATTCTGACACAGAATTCAGGAATTGCATTATTATCCACGTTATTGTAAACCTATCTATTGCAACATTCGCATAAACGTGACCATGATTCAAAGTTACTGTTTTCATCACATTGAGTGGAACGTTATTAAGCAATCTATCAGGCGACATTTGCACAAAAGTTTATTGAAACTGAGAGTTCTTAATAAAGTTATACAAGAAATAGTACATGGCTTACTAAAATATATATTCTATAAAAAATGTTTTCTCATTTTGATTCACAAGTTGATTGAATTCAAAATTTTTCCCATTTGGTATTTGGAATAATATAGACGAAAATTTTTAAATAATATTTCGTCAACTCTTCAAAAAAAATCATATCCAAATAATTTAATAAATAATCAATTGTTAAGAAATTAAAACCAAAAAATAAAGCTATTACTTGCAAAGAAATGAATTATTTTAATTTAATTGTTTTTTGAACAATTTAACAATTACAAAACAGGTTGCAAAGATTTGTTTTAAAATGAAAAATTCCCGATCATTTCCTTATAGACCAGAACACTTTTGTTCGTCACCATCCTCGCATAATAAGGCACTATTTGTTTTGATTACAAAAATTTTTCCTTGCTTTGCTACTTTGCTTTGCTGTTCTATACTATGATTTGAATAATAATTGCATATTTAAGCCACAATAATTATTTCAAATGGTTTTAGTCTTAATTATTCATTTCTTTTTTTACCATAGGCGTGTAAGATGTATTAACTGCTATTCATTTATCACGGTACACACACTTCAAAATTTTTTTTCCCTACCTATTCATTTAACTTATGATTGCTAAACGAATCCATCTACGTCAAATTCTCACTCCTATGTTAAAGAGTCGACTATTTACTCGAACTTCACGCCCGAAAGTGTTTGTTTGTACTGATGAAAACGAATAGACAACTAGCCACTTTGGGCGGCATTCACACTCTTTAGCGAGGTTAATGGACTAGGAGACCTTTTGGTCATTTGTGGATTCGCTTACAAATCTCTCATCTCGTTACCTCTAGGAAGAGAGAAAGCAAACGGTAAAAGATCTTTGTTTCCAAAGTTCATTTCGTGTAGGGTTTGTATCGGTCAACATTCGCTACGTTGCTGCTGTCAGATAAAGGAAAAATATTTTTAGGATCGTACCGTTTGGATCGCTGAGGTCACGAATTGGACATTAGCTGCTGGTTACACCCTACAAATAACCCCAAGAATCGTTTAGAGATAATTCTATATGGTATTCAAAGACTGTGCTTTGTTGTTCACGGTGGATTTCATCCACAAGAATAATCAAATCAAGATATCAAGTACAGAGCACAAAATTACTATGCACATGTTT
This sequence comes from Trichonephila clavipes, assembly GCA_019973935.1. Taxonomy (NCBI): domain Eukaryota; kingdom Metazoa; phylum Arthropoda; class Arachnida; order Araneae; family Nephilidae; genus Trichonephila; species Trichonephila clavipes. Next base: position 549,716 of record BMAU01001093.1, on the reverse strand, counting down.
ATTTACAAAAATTTTCCATCTTGAGGTCGTGAAGTGAAGTAAACTTTTATTTAGATTTTACAATAGAGAAAGATAATAAGGGTTAGATTTAAAAATAAACTTGATGTCAGCGAGTATTTTCGCTTGAGATATAATAATACATTACTAATCTAAGTAAAATTTTTCTGTTTAATGTAATGATCATTACGTTATAGTTACCCTCGTTATTACATGCTGATTTTACGGAGATTAATGAAAACATGAAAAAATTTAAATTTTAAAGGCTTAGGAATAAAAAAGAATAATTTCTCTCCATTACCCTTTATATAAATTTGCCTCTTTTGTAGACGAATGAGTTTTTGTGGTGCACAAAGCATGCTGCAGTTATCTTATTTAACGAGTTCTCGTTCTCTACTCGACTTTAATAAGATCATAAGCATAATTAATTTTAATGGTCAGATGTTAGTTCTGGACTTATTCTCCCCAAATTTAGGAATTTCGAATTGACAACAGTGTCAAGACTGCATTATTATTTTACGTCCATCATTCGGGTCTAGGCCTAGGTCTACCTTTATACGCCATCATTACTTATTTAGCCGAAAGGCGGCAGTCAAACGAGTCGTTTTGTACCAAAGTTTGTGAGTTTATAAGACGCACATTTTTATTTGTTTCCGGTTACCGTCTGCACATGTTTTTCACAGCTTACGCTGTATACCAAGGGTCGGCAATCTTGTTCTTGTGGTGTGTGCCAAACCAATCTACCAATATAATTCAGGGTCTCACACAACAGGAAATATTTGAAGCAATTCAATTCCAGTGGCAATGCATGCAGAGTTAAGGGATAGAAGTCAAGAATACAGATTTAGAGTTTTATTATTTATTAATTTTGCATTATTTCAAGATATTTTTTAACATAAAAATAAACATAAAACATAAATATTCCTTCAACATAAAAAATTAAATTTGTACTTATATTTAGTATTATGTGTCACGTGTTACATTAAAATAAGATATAAACAGCGAGTTATAAGTATACCTTTAATACAGTTAAACATTTTAATGCGAACCTTTTATCCCTGCACCTTTCTGTTTTATATCAGAGGCATAATTTGTGACTTAATATATCACACGATTCTGATGTTCAGTTGAAGTAGCAATAAAGCTGTTAAATAACTCAAAATACTTTTCGTTTGAGCAAAGGTTTACAGATTTTTCACATAGATATGTAGAACCACAAGCGAAAAGTAGAGCACATGCAATTCTGTCTTCAACATTCAATCTCTCTATGTAGAGAATGTGTAGAGTGCCACTAAGAATTGTACCACGAGCCACATTTGGTACGCGTGCCATAGGTTGCAGACCCCTACTATATACTGTCACCTTAAAAGGATCATAGGTGCATAGGGGCATATTGCAATGACTATAGAGCTCGTGTTCAAACTATTTATTAAAGTGTGAAATGTTTGAAAAATAGTCCAGTACAATTTAGCTGCAAAAAGATTTCACAGTTCAAATGTCTTTTTCGTGGTAAAGTCCTTATACCTCTCGCATAAACAATATAATTAAAGTGAGACTTTCGGGAAATGCCCTGTACATTTGATATGCCAAATGGTCCACCGTTCATTATCTTCGTTTCAGAAAAACGTCGCTACTCGGTAAGTCTGCACAGAAATTGTTTTGCGCTCGCTTGTTCTATCTCCCGTTTTGTCGGTGAATCCTAGGCTTCTCGGTCCTCACAGTCCGTCTTTCTTCTCGTTATTTCGCGGACTCCCAGGTAATTCCCTGTTGAAGTTCGTTTCTCACTGGTGAGAAGCTTTTCTCGGTTCTCTCCCGTAATCTCCCTCGCTCTCCTTTTTAACATCCAGGTTCCCCATGGTCGCTCTCCCCTCATTCCGTTCATCTCTTGTCTGTCGACCCCTCAGAGCGCGGGATCTTTTACAGCACATAATGGGGGCTCTACTCTCCTGACACGCTGTCGTCTCAGATGTGTGGGAAAACGGAAGGCCCATTCAACCGGCGTCCAGTCCATTTCATCCCTCGGACTGTCCGTGGGAACAGGGATCAGAATTTTTGACCACACATTTAAGGAACTTTTTCCCCAGCAATTAGGGAAACGAAGCGGACCTTTTCTCGCGTTTGCCGGCGTACTTTCTCAACAATTAGAGATAAGAGAACGGATACACCACAGTATTGTGACTTTTGCGTATGGGGCCCAATGTATCAGGAACGCTTAAATCGTCACTATACAGGGCTCAAGTATTAGAACGGCTACGGGAATGTCACAACAGATACTAGGGGCAGATGTTGCATGGAATGATGAGTCCAGAATCACGTTGGTATAAATCATTATTAGGATAGGAATTAAGCAAAAACCATGTCAAGCGTTAGGGCCATCCTGCTAACAGGCTACTTTTTAGCCTGGTGGGAATGGTATTTTCGTCAAAGGAATTTTACCAGTTGAAGAAATTTTTTAGAGCAGAAAACTTTTCCTAGAATTATCTATTTCATAAACATGTGCTAAGTTTGCTTTCATTAAATTTTTTAGAACATTTTATGTCCTTTTCCTACTTTGACAATTTTAAAGCCATTACTCGAAGGGAAATAATAATAAAATCTTATTTTGTAACGATTTTTTTCAGTTATGGGAACAATTTATACTCATCTACGAAAGAACTTCTTTTGACATTTGAATTCCAATTTTAATCCAAGAAGCTATTCTGTATTATTATTTAGTTTCTATTTTCTATAATTTTAAAATAACTTTTTTTTCTGGGAATTAAATTTTCATTTATTTTACTATAAATATTGATATGTTTGCAATTGAAAAAATACTAATTTCTTTTTTTTTTTTTTTTAAGAAACTTTTTTTTCTTCCCTTTATAAATATCTGAGAATTGTACAAAGCTTGAAAATATCTGAAATAGGAAATTGAATTTTAGCAATTTATTTGAACTCTTTATCAGTTGCATTGCTGAATTTATTGGAATAGGAAAATTACACATATGATGAAAAATAGTAAACCTCAAATATTACTCCACAAGACATTTAACAAATTGGAGATTCTCATAAAATACTGTTTACTTCCCAAATAGCATGTTAATTGAAAATTTGTTTTTAGGAACAGTTATTTCATGAAGTTCAACTACTGTGTTGTTTTCATCAAACTGGTTGCCATTTTCAAATGAATCAGTTGGATTTAAAAGAGTTTTTATGACAATGACCCAGACACACGATAAAAAAAAGTCTGAAATCGAAGAGAAAATGGAACACAAGTATAAAAAGAACGATTCTTTATAATTTATATCCGAAATTAATCTTATTTAGTTATTTGATTTTGTTTGTGAAGAATTGTATTTTGGATTACATCTGTTTGGAATATTTTTGGCAAGGACATATGAAGTAACATTTGTTCTATTTTGAGATTGCTACGTTAAGTTTATTTACTTTTCTATATATATTAAAAAGTAACAAAAATCATTCTATTCATTGTAGTAAATTTTATTTAATTTTATTTAAATACATTACACGAAGTTTGTTTTATTTATATAAAGTTCAAGTGGGTATGAAAAATTCTCATATTCATAATAGGAACTAACTTTTTGCATTTACTACAAAAAAATAAAGTATATAAAATATATAAATAAAACGGCAAGGACTTAAAGCATGACAAGTAAAAACATCTCATATATCAATATGATGGGTAAAAAAATAATGCAGATTTATTTTGAGAATTTTTTCTTATTTTCTCATTGTTTAAAAAAATTACGTTTAAAAGTAACGCAACACGTAAATGTCTCTTTATGACTTAAATGGGTTAAGAGTTTTTATACACTCTGGTCACATAAGCTCCTGTTAAAGAAGATTTTTTTTGAAGATTTTTAATATTATATATAACTTTTATTATTCTATTGTTTTGAAAAACATAAAAAGGGGGTTTAAAATTATTTAAATTGAATTATGCATGATAGTTTAATTATAACTGTTTGAAATATAAAGAGAGGAAGTATAATGGAATAATTGGGAAACATGGAATACCGAGGTTTTGGTTCTGTTTGTAACTATTAATGCGAAGGAAAACCATGAACTACTAAAAAAAACGACTCCCATGATGCATTGCAGTGAGAGTTGATCTTTTGTTGTTGATATTACTCGTTACAGAATAAAGTGTGTTCTGTGATTTTTAAAAGTTTTTGCAGGTAAGTTTTTAAACATTTTACCATACTGGTACATATCTTACTCGAACATTGATGTTAAACATAATGTTTGTTATACTGTTGTCGTTTTTTAGCTGGCAATGCTTTGTCCTTCTGTCAAAGATGACGTGTCGGTTAATATGGAATACTAAGTATTTCATAACATAGAAGACTGGATCTTCTTCTTTAATAACATATTCTCCATATAAAAACAGTTAGAGGTTATGCTAAAAGAAAAGGACAAAAAGAAAAAACCAGAGCCCAAGAAACAAAAAAAAATCAAACATTCAAAAATCCTCGGTTTAGAAATTAAACTAAGACCAAGTTCTCTCTTCTAGACATAAATTTACTATAGTTGACTTCAGTGTTAGCAGTAACATTTTAACAAATGAAAAATCAAATAATTTTATTATGATGAAATTTTGGGAATTTTTTTTCAACAAAAACCAGTAAAATTATTATAATTCTAAATAGTATTCCATAAAACCCCCCTCTATAACCTATTCATAAACTAAAAATGTTTAATTATTTTTATTGCGAATAGATTTTCTGAAATATTTTTATTTAAATCTCATTTAAAAATTATGACCAAACTTTTGAATGAATTTCTAAGACGATGTTTTCCTAGAACGGTGCTGGATTAACACTCACAGATAGCGTTGGATTCAAATTTAGCACGCACGTGAGAGTAGCTTAATATATATTTTATTCTTCTTGATAAAATAGACTATTAATTATAGTGAGAAGCAGTTTCCCTAACCGAATTTTAACGAAGTATATAACCTATGATATTATTTATTTATAAATGAATCCTCCAGACAGCTAAGCTTGAAGGGTACAGTATAACTTTCAAGAAGGTTTACTCAAGATCTTTTCCTACGTCAAATTCACTGTTACACTATTAACAACTTCAGAATTTTATATATCACTCAACAAACATTCTCTGACACTTTGTCCGCGATTCTCCTTAAATTCTATCCCATCCTCTCTTATCTATTCAGTGCAGTTGTATTTAAGGTATCCGACTACGTTCGGAATCCTGATTTTGCAAAAGTGTATAAATGAATAATATTTATGATATTTAGTGTCACTTAGATTAGAAAATGTATATAAAATTGTTAAAAAATTACTTAAGTACAATATTTTGACAAAAAATGAGCATAGAATGACCCATTTTCAAAATATTCTCCTTTTGTGAAAAATGCTTCTATTATAAAAATATTTTGCCTGTTTATAGCTCAGTCCTCTGTACAGAGGCTCAAATAGAATTTTTGAAATATATAACTTAGAAGTGGGTTTATCCATATTTTACGACAACAAAGGGGAGAAATTTTATGAAAAATTATTTCAATTGGTTGTAACTCTGCAAAACAATGTGAATTTTTCAAAAAAATAGTTCAGACTCTCTGGAGAAGTCTTTACATTATGCAAGCAAAATATTTTTATTTTAGAAGCACTTTTTATAAAAGGAGAACATTTTGAAAAAAGTAAAATTACGTTATTTTTTTGCCAAAATATTGTATTTAAATATTTTTTTGTCAAAATGTCATTAAAACAATTTTATGCATGCATTCTAATCTAAATGACACTAAATATCATGAAAATTATCCATTTATGCGCCTTTTTAAAATCACGGTTCCGAACGTAGTCGGATACCTTAAGTAGTGATTCCTATATATATATATATATATATATTACGGTTTCTTCAAAAATAAATCAAATATCGTTATAAAGGTGTCCCAGAGGTTCCATTTGAAATAGGATATTTTTAAGTGTTAATAGGTACATCATTAGTTCTAAAGCGAAAGAAGTTTGTAAGAAAATTTCTTTTCACTGCTAAGAATAACAGCAAAAACAGTGTTAATTTTTACTAATAAAATAAAAAGACTTTACTAAGAATATTATCACTGATATGATTTTTACATATAGTTGAGAATCAAATACGAAATATATTTCTAATTTTATATGCTAAAATAAAAAATGGTATATTTAATGAAAGAATCTGGAAATTTCAGATTTATTTTTGAAAACTAGTTTATGAGTCACCACCATAAAAATTTCTTTTCTATTGGTCTAAAATATTTGAAGAGTTTTTTTTTCTTCTTGTGTGAACGAAAAATTAAAGACCTGGAATCTGTCCATTTACAATAAATGCTTTATACAATAAATTCCCCCCTAGCTGATTTCTTTAAATCTTATATTAAGTTCATTCTTACCCAACAAAGTCAAATGTACACATAAATTGTCTACATAATTGTGAGTACACATAAATATCCAGAAGGTTGGTTTTCAAAACTTCTATTGAGTAATGCAAAATTCATTTTAACAGGATTTAAAATACAAACCGTTAAAATAAGTGTTTTCATTAGAAACTGATATAAGTCCAAAAGAAGCGTATTGATTTCAAGTAGCAGCATCTTCAAACATAAATAAAGTCAGACAAGAAAAGCGTCACAAAAAAATTACAAATTTCAACAATTAATTGAGGAAATTTCAAACGGCTAGAAACTACAATCTCTTTTACACTTTTTCTCCATAATTTTGAACTGTTTCTGAAATGTTAAATAACAAACACTCAGAAATGAAAATATACTACATAGCTGATTGCTAGTGTGTGATTTTGCATTAATCATGTCTTTTGATTTCACAATTTTGAGGTACCTTTTTCTGTATAAATATTCCTTGATTATTATTCAAATATTTTCTTTTCAGGTTGAAAAAATTTCTTCTTCATATTATATAGAGAATTCATTACATATAATTTTACTCAAAACAATCGAAACACATATCTTGTCCACTTTCCAACGCCCTACATTTGAATTACATCTAGAATTAAATTTGAATGGGACAGCTTAAATGCATGCTGTTTATATATCGCTGAACTATAATTTTAAAATAAGTGTGTGTTTTTGAAAAGAGCGCAGCGGAAAAAAGATGCTTTCGATTTTTCTGTTTCTTATCCAGATTTGTCTGAGAAGACATCAAAAACCATAACGCACCAAAATATTATTCATATGATAGATCATCCACAGGAATCCATGTTCACACAACTTTCGATGGAGCTGCGGGTATGATTACTATCATGTTACGATCGTATCACTATCATCACGTTGTAATGCCCCCCTATTACCAAAGTTAGATTTGCAGGTGCTATCTCTTGAAGCATGCCGTGTTTGCATCACGTGATGCATACGACCCCTTTTTCTTCTGCGAGGCGTCATCCTAACCCCAGGGTTAGGAAAAGTGAATCTTTTTGACGGATGGCCGACTTTCTCCTTTTCAGACATCTGACCTCAATTTCATTGCCTCTTTAATCTCCCATCGCGTACCTTCATCTTTTGGAATGACAGAAGATGACGGCAGACATTCTTTTGGAATGGTCCAATAAATCACACCTTCGGACCTTGTTTACAGACCTTTGGCCGAATGGGATTGGTTCGCAATGATCCACTTTAATTTTATGTGCTTGACCCTGCCGTTGTTTACTTCCTTGTCATTGAAAATGAAAAGTAAAAGTGAGATAATAGACACGATACGTAAAAAATAAGATTAAAAATAAAAATATAATGGAACATTTTCGTTTTTGCTTTTCAGTGGTTTCGTAACGTTACATAACATTTGAATTCCACTTATTAATATGTTTGCTTGCATTTATTGTGAAGTAAGATTTAAAGTCATAAAAAAGCCAAAGGACATTTTTTCCGGATTGTTTCTAACAATTCAATTCTGTTTACTCTGTTTATGCACCTTCGGCCTTTTGGGAGAGGTCTTCACTTATTTTTTAAAGTTCGACTTGTCAAAATTTCATTGTTAAACTCCTTTGTCACTGAAAATGAAGAATTAAAAGCATTAGAATTAAACATAATTTATGAGAATAATAAAATGAAAAATTCTCTTGAAATTTTGACTTTTTTTGCCTATCAGTCCTCTTGTAACGTTGCATAACATGTATACTAACTGCATAAATAGTTTTTTAAGATATTGGTGCGAAATATATTTTTAAGTGTTAAAAAATAAAAATAGGTCATTATTTTGAAAGTGCAAAAAAAATCCATTCTCGACCAAATTGATGCGTTTTTGGCAACAAGAAACCCCTTATATATTTTTTTTTCGAAGGCACACTCATATATGCCTACCCTTGTATTGTTTAACTCTTTGCCAATGAAAATTAAAAATAAATAAATTCAATTGGACGTAGTAGGTTAAAATAATAAGAAGATAAGCTTTTTTTTAAAAAAATGTACTCTTTCGTTTTATAACATTGTATAATATTTACATTAGTATAATATTAAATATATTGATCCTTTGTCTGTTATGGTGCATGATTTTAAGTACGATTCAATTGACAAAAATCGGTCAAAAATCAAATCTAATTTTTTTAGTCTAAATTATTTTTTATATACTTTTCGACAAACTCACAAAATTTGAAAGCTCTAAGTTTAAAAAACGCAGAGTTATGATAACTTTTACGTTTGTTTTTATTCACATTCAAATTGCAAATCATAACTTTAAACTGACTTATCTCTGAAAGATAAAATAACTAGTTTGTCTTCATTTAAAATATGCTAAGGCTTTTTTCCTATTGTGCTTAATACTTGGAAATTTTTCACTTGTTGCTAATAGTACATAGAGCAAATGTTGGTATACATTTTTCAATCAAAGCAATGCTTATTTTTTAAAAATAATTGAAAGAATTTACTCATTTTTTAAGACATTTTCAATAAGCATTCACAAAAAGAAGTATTGTACAAATATCAATCATGTTAGCAAAAAACTTATGCCAACTTTTGTTATAATACGTAGTTTAACGTAATTGTAAATCAAATTTCATATATGTATGTCAATTTTTGTAGGAGGAGAGAGAGGGAGAGAGCAGCGTTTTAAAATCACTTCATAAATTTCAAGTTTTTCGCTTAAAAAATTAAATGGTTAGCTTTTTGTCAAATTTTGAGCACAAAATTTGTGTGTTTTACATCATACTTACACATGCACATGTCCAAAAAATTATGAAAATCATTAAATTAAAAAAATTCGTGTAAATCGTTCTATGTCCCCTTATGTGTTACAATTTGTAGCGGCCGTGACTTTGAAACATTTCAAATCTTTAATTATATTGACGAAATTCGTTTTTGAGTATATGAGATTGCTTATAAAACCAATTTGAAAGCTTTTATTTACATTATTTTATCTTTTTGTTGCTGAATTTTTTAAAAAAAAGATTAGAGAATGATAAATATATTTTTAAAAACCATAACTATATATGTAACTCACAATTCCATACCATTACATAGCATTTATATCAACATACATTGATATGTTTGTATCTGTGTTTTGCTCATGGAAGTTCAGCTATATTATTTTCTAAAGTGTCAGAATATTCTATAAATATTTCATACAGGTTTATTTTTCCATTCTCTATATAAAGGCCTTTTTTTTTAAATTCTGTGAAAAATCACTCGTTTGAATTTATTTGGGTTCCACAGCTTTCAATAGTTGCTTGAAATACTTCGTCCCTATAAAGAATTCTGTTTATTTGAAGGAATAATTTTGTTCTGTCTTTTTTTCTATTTGTTTAACTTAGTTGCATGTATCAGTGCTTCATAACTTTACATTGAGTATTAAAAGATATTAAATAATAATAAACAATAAATAAATATAGTAAAATTGTATTAATAATAACACATAATAATTTTAAAACGTCAAATACATATAAAAGTGACGGAATTTTTAATACAAGTCAGAAAAATAAAAATGGAAAAAATCGCTGAGACCAGTGGCGCACACAAGGGAGGGGGGCGGTCCTGGGGGTCCGGACCCCCCAAAGCCCTTGATTTTTTTCCGATTGATTATAATTCTATGTATATAATACGTAAAATTTTAATTAAGTATTTGTTATTAATGATTAATTTTATTAATTAATGCTAATTATTTATTCATTAATTAGTTTTTTACTCTATTTTGTTCCTGAAAATCAACAAAATCAAAAGGAGCACGATACAAGAATGGTGAACATTCGACCCCGGATCACCCCCGGTCCCTTGAAAAATTTTTGTGTGCGCTACTGGCTGAGACCTTTAAAAATTTGAAAGGATTGTACCCAGTATATTAATATAGAAATAAGGATAATTCAGGCAACGTTTTCTTCAAAAAGTATTCCGAATCAATATACATAATAACATAAGATCTCCAAGTCGTAATAACATGGGGAAAGTAAACGAAACTTTCTTAAAAAGAAATTCAAAGGATAAAAAAATGAGCTTTTGAAGAATTGCCCTCGAGGAGAATTGGTCAAAAGATCGAAATGTTTCTGTATATAAAGTTGGTTTGTAAGAAAAATTCAGTCTAGTAATGGATAATATAATTCCTGACTGTTACGCAGAGCTATATCATGTATTCATGAGAGTTATTGAGATAATGTCCTCATTCCTCTTGCATTTACAGAAGCAGTTTTAGGATAATTACTGGATGCATGTGACGTGATGTCTGGTGTTTCCATAGAATGCCCCAAACTCTTCAATTTTGTTTAGATCTGGGGACCTTTCCAGCCATTCCATGCGTTGAATATCTTGATTGATTTGAAAATTACTCATCGAGAAGAGAAATTAAAACTAAGTTCTTAATTAGGAGAAATATATAAATGAATTATAAAAGTTTGCTCTTTTAAAATTAATTACGTCGCACTAATTATTTAGGTTACTTTCTAAGAATATAAACACCGGAGAATTTATTTGAAAAGTAAAATTACTAATAATTTATTATGTGGGTGAATTTTGATCTCTTATTCTCATTTATATGTTCTCTTCTGATCCTAAAATCTCTCAGGACTTATATACTCTTCAGACTGAGTATTGTTAACTGTGTTTTTCAGAACAGTAGTTTTCCCATTTTGTTGCCACCTTATCTCTTTGTCTGTAACGAAGGGCAAATGTACAATATAATCAAATAAGATGTATATCAAATATGATGTTTGTAATTTATAATTATGGCTCCTACCAGTTCAAGAACCCTTCAGGAAACCTTTGCATAACCCTAGGAATACACGTACCACAGTTTGAGAACTAGTATATCGAATGCAAGAAGTGAATGAATGTTTATTAACCCCTTCCAGGTTCATTTTATTTCTGGGCTATGAATAAAAAAATTTCTATTTTTTATGCATATTTTGAAGCATGTATATATATATATATATATCTTTTTAAACTCAATAGCACTATTCGTAAATAAAATTTCCAGCAGTAAAGCACTGTCGTGTTGAATTAGTTTTTTCTTCTCTGTTGAAGGAATGTAGTCAGCAAAGTGTTTTTCAGACAAGCGTGAAAGGGCGTACTCAGCAAAAGGATAAAAGAATTCACAAAAAATTCCACCATGTGAAACTTTTCATTAATTCAAAACCATAAAAAGTTATAAAAGAAATAATTTTGGAAAGACCAATTGCACAGTGTAAGTTTTTACAATGCCCGAGCTACACTCGAGATGAGGCAGGATGGCGTGTTTCGCCTGCACGAGCTCAGCTCGGGAAAAACCGGGAAGGGGTTAACATCGCACTATAAAGCAACCCAAGGACTATTGGTGACGGACTTCGTAATTTTTAACTATTGTCAAGTTATGAGGTTGGCCCTTGAACTAGCTCCCCAGGCACTTCCACACACGCAAATGGCAAGACTTCGAGCCTCAACAGATTTAACGTGTATCAGTCTCTCACTCGTATACACGGTGGGTTTTCAGTGGTACTAGAGTTCGAACTCACACACATGACATGCCGGCCACTAGTCCATGACTATGACCATTAGGCTACCACATCCTATTGAAAGTAAGGAAGACATACATAACATTATAAACTTTTGTATCTTGGTATCATTCATAAATGTAAAATTGTTTTCTTTGCATTCTTTTACAACCCGTAAGAGATTTATCATAGATAGGGCACAAGATACTATTACAAAGAAAAGTGTGGTAAACCGTAGGAATTCTTGACCTAAACCTAAAGTTCTGTAAAAAATAATGTGTTATAAAAATATTTCCCTAATTAACGGTTAAATTTTTTTTTTAAAAAAAATTAGCTGATTTATCGGAAATATTATTTTTGAAATACTTTTTCATTTTCAAATATTATTACCGAATTTTGCAATTTGTGTTTCTGAATGGCAAAAACTATGCTCTCTCTAGAAAGGTTTTTTTAAAAAAATTTCTAATGGGGATGAATTGGTGTTTTATACCATTGCAGACCTAGTATATTCCCCGGTAGCTGATATCTCTTTTTAGTGTGGCACCATAAAAGAGGGATACCAATCTCCACAGGTAATTTTGACACCCAGTTTCCTTTCCAGAGGGAAACGCCTGAGCTCTGACTATGCGAAACTGTACTTAGGAATTTAATTTTGTCGAGAGCATTTAAATCAAACAATCACTCAAGGGGTCTTTGACATGTCGCATAATCATGCGACATGGACGCTGTCGATTTTCTGCACTGCGAAAATCCACCGACTTGCCGGTGTCGAACCCGCGACCTTAAACGTACATGGCCAGCGACAAACCACTTACGCCACCCAGCCGGTCTCTCAAGAAAAGTTCAAGGTTTTATTATTGTATTAAAATGTAGAACTATTGCTTCTTCACTATTTTTACTTGGATTTATGAACAAATTTTAAAATAGACTTTTTTTTTTTCTCAATGAAATTTTTTTTTAAAATTATAGCTGAGTATTTGGAAGATAGTTCTACGCAGTAGGCTTTGTATAAGACGTTTTATTCTCATGGAGATATTTATAGGAATTAAAAAACAAACTTTGTACTTTTGTATTAAGTTACACATAAAAATAATCACACAGTATAACAATGGAAAGGAGAAATACATGAGTATCGGCTTATAGAAAAGCATTCTATTTTTAAGCACTTATTGTATCATAGCATACCATGAATAATCCATTAAATCAATTGGGTTAGGTAATGATAAACACGAGCAAAAATAAACTTTAAATAAATAAATATAACAAAAAAAACTCACATTCCTGTTGCTGAACACAAAACGCACAATATTGCCCCATCTCTCTCTGTTTTTTTAATAAAATTATTTAGCTTTTTTCCTTGTTTTTCTAGACCAGAGAGCATTTTTTATTGCGCAGACGTATTTTGCAAGTGAACTAAACTTTGTGAATTCTTTTCTCATGCTTGAGTATTTATTAAATAATTGTTTATTGTTAGACTATAAATAATAATTATTATTATAATTGCAATTTATGATAATTCAATTATTTAATAATTATTAAAACTATTAAGCTGTTAAAAAATTTAATATTTATTATTACTATGCATTAGTAAATATTAAGAAATATTGGGCAATAAACGTTCATAAAATATGATAGAATATATTTAATTCTTTATTAACATATATTAACTATAAAAATTTTGTTAGTTATTTTGATACATAAAAGTTTATTTGTGATATATATGAGATTGCAATATATATATATATATATATATATATTGTATGATTTTTTTTCAAAAACACATATAAAGAAATGATTATTGTTTGTGATATACAATACGAACATGAACAAAAAGATGGCCATGAACTCGTGGTTGGAGTCCTGGTGCCATCGAATATCCACCATGTATATGGGTCCAATGCACATGCCCGTTAAATCTGTCGAGGCTAAATGTCCCTCCGTTGGTGTGATGTGATAGTTTAAAGAAAGGGTGCCAGCTCAAGTGTCGTCTTCGTCACTTGACCAAGTGATACTTGAATTCTAGCCTTGTGTTGTTGCTTTATAATGCGTCGTTAGTATAATCCTGACTCACGAATATTAACATGTATAGGTGTCCTTGCAGTTGCATAATGTACATCCCCGCAACTCTAGGGGGCCCAAAATCTGGTTGACGCGTAGTACGCTTCCTTTGCAAGATCTGGCTTGGGGCACAAAACCTGACTTTGCAGGGGGATCCTAATATTCTCCGTTATGCCACTGTGCCCTTGATTGTAAAAATAACAATTGCTATAACTTACATCATATAGATACAAGAAAAACAAAAATTTAAAAAATTAGATTTACTTTTTCTTTATTAAAGGTTTTTTGACTTATTCTTCTCCCTGAAATCTTTCCTTTAATTTTAAAAAGTCCGTAGAATGTTCAGAAATGTTCTAGATTGTTCTTAAGTTTGTGGAAAAGGCCAGGATAACAGGAATAAACTGGGTACAAAATTAATTGCAACGAAATAAAATAATAAAAGCTAATTCTACGTAGAAGTGCATTATTTATTATTATTATTTAATCATAGTTAAATATTTGTTAATTTTCAATTACTACTTATAATTCTTTAGACCAGAGGTTGCCAAAGTGGTAGTACGCGGACCACTTAAGGTATCCGACTACGTTCGGAACCGTGATTATAAAAAAGCGCATAAATGGATAATTTTTATGATATTTAGTGTCACTCAGATTAGAATACATGCATAAAATTGTTTTAAGGACATTTGGACAAAAAACATTTATTTAAGTATAGTATTTTGGCAAAAAATTAACTTAGAATAATCTTTTTCCAAATGTTCTCCTTTTGTAAAAAATGGTTCTATTATAATAATATTTTGCCTGTATGTAGCTCAGACCTTTCTACAGAGGCTCAACTAGAATTTTTGAAGAACTGACATTATTTTCAGAGTTACAAACAATTGAAATATTCGCATTTTTTCTTAAAATTTCTCCCCTCTGTTGTCGTAAAAAATATGAATAAACCCACTTCTAAGTTATATATTTCAAAAATTCTAGTTGTGCCTCTGAACAGAGGTCTGAGCTATATACAGGCAAAATATTATTCCAATAGAAGCATTTTTCACAAAAGGAGAACATTTGGAAAAAAGTTTATTCTAAGTAAATTTTTTGCCAAAATATTGTATTTAAGTAAATTTTTTTTGTGAAAATGTCCTTAAAACAATTTTATGCATATATTCTAATCTAAGTGACACTAAATATCATGAAAATTATCCATTTATGCGCTTTTGAAAATCAGGGTTCCGAACGTAGTCGGATATCTTAAAGAGAAAATTAAGCTGGAACGATAAAATTAAGCTGTGCACACGAGAACGCAATAAGCGAATAAGCGAGCACACGAGAAAATTTAGCTGGTCCTCTGTGTGAGTGGAATATACTTACTCACCTAAGTTATGTTTTAAGATGCATTGAAACAAATTCAATCATAACAATACGTGGAAAGTCTTAAAAATGCTACTTCATAGAATAACGCCACTGTAAATAAGTCGTACTGCTGTAGCTGCATTGTTTTAGCTATATGTTTTGTGTCTCGTCTCGTTTCACACTCTTCAGATGTGTTCACTCTCCTGTATGTCGAATATGTATATCAGTTGATGCATTTAAAGGTGGGCTTGTGCGGAGATATTGAGTTCAATATAAAATCTATTCAATTTATTAGTTGGGTTATTAAGGAAGTTTTTGTGTTTCTTTTGCATATTGGTGTTTTTTTAAGACAAGTGTGATCTTAAATCTTAACTATGTGCATATTTTCTTTAATTTGATATTTATTGGGATAAAATTAGTTAAGGTACCATTTTATATGTTTTTGGGTCACATTTTTTTTCATAAATATAGTTAGCTCTTAAAAAATCCTATTAGTGGCGCGAGGGATTTAAGTTAGGAATTTACTGGTCCGTGAAGTCAAAAAGTTTGGCAACCGCTGCTTTAGACTGCGTAGAAAGATCAAATGCTATCCGTAATATATATAAACTTCCCCAAACCTGTTGGAACAAAGAGCCTGTTGAATTCGAAATTAAATTGTACACTTTTATGGCTCTATTTTGGCTCTCTATGCGATTACGTAATCTTGTTTTAAAAATAGACAACCAAAGTGTAATTAAGAATTTATGGAATGTTGATTAAGAGTAACAAGAGGAAAAGTTATTTCAAAAACACTGAGCCGGTTTGTAAAACCGTTTTAAAGTTTACGAGTTTCCTTTATTACATTATAGGAATGTCGTATTTGTCATCTGCAGATTTTTTTAAAAAACGAATAGCTCATAAATCAATTGTGATTCTACTCCGTTACAAACTCGGTGGACTTAAGATTATATAAATTAAAACGTACTGATTTATATATATACTCTTGTGTTGCCATTTTCAGAAGCGCTAGTTCAATTTTTAATCTATTTTCTTGCGGATTTTTTTCCCGATAGAAATTGCTATCTTAATTGTTTGTTTAAGGCACTTTAATGACGCCTTAAAGCTAGGCAAAGGCGGAAGGAGAGTAAATAAAAAGGAATCGTCTCGTACCGTAAATCAGGCCGGGTTAAAAGTTTGATTGTTTTAGAATTTTATCAAAGTTATTTATGCCGTCGTTAGTTACATAGTTTACATAGTTATGTAGAATAATTTAATTTCTTTTTCAAAAAAAATTTAGATAAATAAATAAATAAAAAATTTAGTCACACAGCATGTATACCTAGTTATAATTTGGATTATAGTTGCTGTTAAGTTAAAGTACTAAAATTTTTCATTGTAAACTTACTAAGTAATAATACAACTTTAAAAAAAACTGTTCGGCATTTTGATTTTAAACTACTCTCTTTAATTTATGTATGTATTTATTCTATGTATAACGTCTTATTTTTATTATTATATGTACACAATGCGATAAATCTAAGCGTATGTTATCACGAAATGCTTCATGATTTTTCGTCATGAAATTTCTATATTGAGTCCTAAGGTTTTTTTTTTAAATACTTAATTGCAACTTTTCATTGATATCTTACGTTGCGATCTAAATTCAAAACTTCAAAACAAATTCAAAAATATTCAAAATTTGTCATTTTTATTTTTTTAAAAAGTATAATACCGGAAATGATTTATGTTTCCGTAAATTCGCCCATGTTTCTTACACTTCCGTAGAGGTCGCTATTTTTAAGAGAACTTCAACCGAAGATGGGCTTTAAGAAACATTGCAAGCATTTGCTGAAGCAAGTTTTCAATGACTGAAGTAATAATGGGGTGCGAATGAAAACGCATTTTTTGACCTCAACTCATTCTATACGGCAACAAATCATCAATTAAATCTCCATTAGTGCATCCGTTGGAACGGTTTGAGTGTATCTAGACTACAAAAGCTTCAAAATGACCGTTCGGAAATGTGCTCTGTAATGTAATTTCGTAATTATACACCGGCGAGACCTTGAAATAGAATGTCTGAGATAACGTAAAGTTTTCAAAAAGGAAAGAAGATGTAAAGTATTTTTCATCTGTTTTGCAGTACATGGAACAATATATTTCTCATTTGAAAAATTCTAGATTTTTTAAAGATGACTTTTGCATTAAAATTCTATAATTATTTCTTACGAAATACTTCCGTTATAGTAACATTTATAATTAGTTGTAATTAGATATAACTGATCCAGAAATTACGTATGTTATATGCACGGAACGAACTGTAGATAATATAATTTTGTAATAACTAAAAATGTTTCAATCTTGTAATTCGATTTTGTTTAATTGATATCCTTCGTGAACTTCCGAATATGTTGTCGTCCGCTTAATGCTGAATTGAAATGGAAATGAAGGATAAATAACGGAAAAGGTATTTAATTTAGAAACCTTTATTACAATGATAATATAGCTCATCATGACAAGAGATTTTGCGCAGTATAATTTAATGCATTATAATCGTTACTTCGAAGGATAGTAAAGATTTCAGTAGAGAATCTTGCCTGAAATTCAACTTTTTGATTTCATTATTTTAATTTTATTTTTGATTTCAGTAGCTGTGATTAAAGTCAAGTTACCTAAATCATTAATTTGTGTGTTGCAATCCTTGAAAATCTATTTATTAAAATATGAATTTTTATGAATTACCACAAATTCTAGAAAAACTACTTGTTTGGAGAAATCGAATTTAGTTTAATGACATACATATAAAAGAAAAACAATCACAATTTTGACTATAAATTAAGATTAATTGGAATTTTTATTTTATGCGACATCAAATTTAAAAAAAAGATTTATAATTTTAATTTTGCAGAATTTTCTAAAGCCCAATTAGCTTTGATTACTGTTTAACTATTCTAAGCAAATTAAAATCTATCTTAATAATAATATTCAGCTTAACAACCAGAAAAGATTAAATTATATTTAAAAAAATAAAAAAACACGCTTAAATAGTTTTAATTGAACTAAAAAGTAAAATATAATTCTTAATATAATTATAAAATGACTATCGAGAAAGTTAATGCCATTGTGATAAAAGCGTGGGGTGTGCTTTGTACTACATTTTTACACCAACTCAGCATTTCGGAATAGAACTAGTAAGAAATTATAACAACTGATATCGAGCACCCCACGCTTTTACCCCAATGACATTAATTTTCCAGTTAATCATTTTATTCTTACATTAAGAACTATTTTACTTTTAGTTTAGTTAGTATTTTTTTTAATTTTTACTTTTTAGTTCGATTAACTATAAAAGCGTGTTGTTCAGTTTTTTTTAACTGTAATTTATTTTTCACTTTTTAGTTCGATCTACAATAAAAGCGTTTTTTTTTAGTTTTTTAAACTATCATTTATTCATTGATGAATTATCTTAAATGCGTCGTATTTTAGAATCCTATCCATTGTCATCCTATCAGTGTGGCGATACGGCCTGGTTAAAGCCCATATAAAAAACACTTTTTTGTTTGTTCTATAGCTATTTTTGTTGTTGCACGCCCCCATTGGCCAGCAGTGCTTGACCAGGTTCGTGACGTCGTACACTCTCAACTAATCCAACACCAGCCAGGGATCGTCAGCTTAATCCCAATTGGTGAGCCCTAGGCATTCGAGGACGTGAGCAGGCGAGGCCGGCTCAAAAGAACAGTTAGTACACGTTTCAAAGCTCTTGTGGATCCTTCGGAAAATTTAATTCATTTAAGGTGACAACTTCGAAAGCGGGTTGGAATAGCGTGTTCCTGTATATTAAAACCGTAGTTGTATTTCTAAAAACCTTTAGCGTTTTCCCTTTAGAGTTGTAACAATCTAAAAGTCGCCAAATCTGGAATTAATCACCAAATCTGGAAATGGGAAATCACTATTCCTGATGATCCTGATCAGAACAGTAGTACAAGATTATTAAATTGTTATACTGTCATCGGTCCTTGACAAGTGGGTAAAATTTCGAATTAACATGACCTTTTAAAGTGGTTAGAAATCAAGTTCAAAGATTCTGTTACATACAGGTGAAGCTAATAAAAGTGTGTTAAAAATATTAAAAATTGCTGTATCTTTCATAAGTATGATTGGTTATTTTTTCGATCGAGCGGTACGCTTACAGATTTTATAGAACGGTATTCACGCACAAGTATTCAGTCTAAAAAAAAGTCGCGTGAAATTAATTTGCAACAATTTGTACAGTCTATCAAAAACAAAATTTATTACAAACAACATTTACCTCAAGAATCGTAAAAGTATAGAATTCTTTTTCATTAGGCTATTCAAAGTAAAATATAGGGCAATCTCCACCTATCCTAATCTTGGTCTACATCATTTTTCTGAACAAGGTACATTCTTTCCAGAATTTGGAGAAAGGTTCATAAAACAGGATAGACGAGGGCGTGATTGAATTTTAGTGTAGTTTTTATAACCCAGGGTGTTTGGAGTACCAAACAAAAGGTAACTAAGACCGATGACACTTAAGATGGATTTTTACTAACTCTCCTTTTCTAAAGGCCTTTTTTAACGAGTACCCCCTTGTAACTGTCGTTCTGTAATGCTTTTGAACCCTGACCTTCTTTAAATCTTTCCAGAGGGGACATTGGGAACAGTATGACCTCAATAAAAAAAGGACCTCACCCGCTTATGCCTTGAAGATTCGATTATGACGACGTAGCCTTTTTAACATAGGAAATCTGATACTTGAAGACTCACTTTATAATGTTTCTGTCGTGCGATGGATTGAAAATGCAATGAGTCCATCCATCTTGTAGAATTTTCCTGTACGGGAGCGGCAGGTGTGAAGACCATTCCTTTTTTTTGTTTTGTTTTCCTCATTTGTCTCGTGTAGAATTTTTAGGTAAACGGCGTGGGTCGAAATGGATCAACGAACCATGGGACAAAGGACTTGGGGAATCCGCAAATAGCTGCGGTCAGTAGGTCACTCTCGCTCTGTCCTTTCTCTTTCAACATCGTATACACATTTGGAAATTTTTCTTCCCATTATACTCAAATGAATTGTTTTGATATTTTCAGAATAGATAATTTTCCTTCGACACTGCCAGTATATCTATCATGACATTGATGAATGTTTTTCGATGATTTTTGTTGAGAATATACTATTTTGGGCGAGGTTTGTGTAAAAAAAGAAGAGTTTTTTTTATTGTTAAAGAATTTGATTTTTGTAAATCATACTGTAAATGGACCTCAAATAAAAGTTAAGAGTATTTTTTTAAAAAATTAAAATGTAATTGAGGATATTGTATTTTCCGTACAGAAAGCCTCTCCAATTTCCTTTAAAAAAAGGATCAGCAATTTTGCAGAAATTAATTTACTTTGTTCAAGTTTAAGGTCGAAAAATGACCTACTAATCGTTTCTTCCACAATCATTACTCATATATCCAAGGAAAAGAGTTTTCAATTAGTTTTCCGCTCTTAAGATAAGATAATCTTTATTTACAGCTAAGTTTTCCTTCAACTCCAAAGTCATTACATAAATAACTTTTTTAAAGCAACATAGAAAAAAAAAAAATTCTTTAGTTAAAAAAAATGTTTTTTACAACAAAAGTTTTATTTGAATTTTTTAAATATATTTTTCTGTATTTTAGTCAGTGCCGGGTTATCCATTGGACGCTTGGGGAGGGCATCCAGGGGCCTCGATAAGCTGGACTTAACCAGAGTTTCTTGTTGTAAATTTCGATCCCTCAGTGTCAAGGGGGCCTGTAGATCTTCTGCGCCCAGGGCCCGAAATGATCTTAAATCGGCACTGATTTAAGTAATTAAAATAAGTTACAGTAAAAGTAATTTAGAAGGGGTTTATTTTAAGAGGTGAAGAGTTATGAGAGATAGGTAGCAGTTGAAAAAATTAGATATTCTTAATTTTATATTAATTAAAAATTATTTTTAAAAATATTCTTAAGTCAGAAAAAGAGTACTTTTTCTAAATTTTCGAATCTCAAAATATTTTTTGTAATTAATTTATTTGTATATTTCAAATTGTGACGCACACATCAAAAGCTTAGGACAAAATTGCGATACATTTTCACGTTGACGAGACAAACTTGCGACGATTATAAGGCAAAGCGGACAAGAGACAATCAGCAATGACGTCTTGGACGACATAACACAAAGCCAAAGAGAGCTGCAACTATTTAAATTTTTACGTGGACGAGACTGAGACAAAAAGCACGGCGACGATTACATGATGAAAGCAAGCAGAAAAAAGAGGGCGATCACACAAGATTTTCGCTTTTATACCGTCAGTGACAAGCGCGTGACTATTATGTAATAGTAGTTCTGATTGGATAGAAAGGGTGGGTCAGGGATTTTGGACTAGTTGATTATGATTAAGATTAAAGTGTTATTTTCGAACCAAAGAATTAAAGCTTGTTTAAATATTAGTAAAAAGAGTTAACAAAAAGGATGCCAGAGGGAATTATTTTACACACACACACACACACATATATAATCTAATATAAAAAATTCAATATATAAAAATATATACGTACACATATATATAAATTTATACATACCTATACATATACACAAATATATAAACGAAAATATAAAAATAAACAGATAGTTATATACCTAAGATAACTAAAAAATTAGGAAGAAGGCACAGTAGTATAATGACAAACTCCTGGCCTTAGGAACCAGGATTGCAGGTTTAAAGATGTTTTGCGGCCAACCAAACTTCACCTGTAATTTGTCATACTATGTACCAAGAGGAAAGAAAAGAATTATATATGTGGAATTTAAATATTTAAAATCATTAAACTAAATAACATATGAACAAAAACGTAACCTACTTTTATTCGGAGTGTAAACGATGGCCAAGAGTGCACCAACAAGTAATGTGTTCCCGCCAAATACGAGGCAGTGAGAGCAGAACCGCATAAAATTAATTGCGATACGATATTAAGAAATTTATATATATATATATAAATTTCGTAATTGTTTAGCGAACCTATATTTACATTTTTTTAAAATTGATCATGTTGTAAATGATTCTTACTTGATTTATCGTTATATAGATGATTTAATAATTTTTGGTAAAAATAGTGAATACAAACCAAATATTACGTTCTACCCTGATTATCTCAAGCTCCTTAAAACTAACTTCAACTCTAATATGGTAGAATTCTTGGATTTAGACTTGCATCTTATTAACAATAATGTAGTCAGTAACATTTTTGACAAAACAGATTCGTTTAAATTCCATATAATTAAAATTACTGTATGGAATAGTAACTTGCATATATCAATTTACAGAAATATCATTTTGAATTTTTTATTTAGAAATGATAACTTAACTATCCACAAAATAGATAAATACAATAATATAAAATTTTTTTTCAATGTTGTTTAGATCATAAATACCCTTTTAATTTCTTAAAAACTTATATTCATCACAAATACATTAACCGTCTTGCTACTTCTAATTCCAAAACCACCACACAACAATAGGATTTCAAAGTTAGCATGTTAGTGGTCTTGCTGTGAAGATTATATCATAACACTCATATCACAGTTTACATTTTTTCCACACACATCTTGAACATCTTACACATTGTTGACAACCAACCAAATTAGAGCATAGCAAATTTACATTTTTGACAATCAACCAATTCAAATTCTACCATATTTGATTGTCGTCTTTTTTAATATCTGTCTTTGCTGGCTGGTTTCAAAGTTAGCTCAAAAGATGTGTTTATGTATATTTGAATTTTTTAACTTGGTGAATAATTAATTTTCATTGATGTCAAGACGCTTGATTCTCTTCGTAAAAGCTCTGTGAGTAAAGAAATTTTGTTAAATTATTTTTTGAAAAATACTTTTCTTATGTAATTGTTTTAGGATTTTTCTACTATTCTTACGTAATTATTTTGCGATTTTTCTGCATTAAGAGTTTGGGAGAGTTTGTTACATAATAGTAGTGAGTGGTTTTATCACCATTCTCTGAATTTTTGTTTATTTTATTTTATTTTATTTGGTTTTCCTACCGAGTTGCAAAGGGGAAGGTTGGCGCTTTCAAACTAGTTTAACCCCACTTATTCGGTCCTAAGTCCGAAATTGCTTTCTGACTCGCTAGGTTCTTCTTTTTTGTAGTTTCTTTTTTTTTTTCTATTTCTCTATAATTTTGTTCTTCATGTTCAGCTTTTATATTTTTATTACGCTATTTCTTGTTATGTTCATTATCTATTATTTCTTAAATTTTTTGATATATAATAACATATTTCTTTCATATATATTCATATATATATATATATCTTGTTCAAATTTTCAATCGTTTATAAAATACTTTTTTATTTATCCACTCAAGTTCAAATACATTTTTTTTAAACTTGTAGTGGATAACACTTGATGCTAACATAGTTTTTTTTCAAACAATAATTCATTAATTCTAATTAATAAACGAATAAATAGTCACAGAAACAAAAATAATAGTCCAACACCATATATAGAAAGGAAAATCGTTCGTTGTGTCCTTGTAGTGTAATAGATAGCGCGTTGGACTTCTCATACAAAGGTTGTGGGTTCGAATCCCACCTGGGATGACCTAATTTCTTAAAATTTTATTTCTTTTTTACTGTATTATTTTATTAGAATAATTAAATTTAATTAATGATTAATTGAATTAATTTAATTTGCATTAGTTTTAATACTTATTGCTTCTATAAGTTTTGATTTCAGTATACACACTAAAATTGCTGTGAAAGATACCTTTTGTATTTATCTCTATTTTTATTGTTAGTCAAGTAGTTATGTTTGATTAAATTCTATATTTGTAGTAATATAACTCAATAAATACCTTGCGGTAACATTGTTTTTAAGGTATTGACATTTTTGTGTTGCTTGCTAAAAAATGCTAATATTTCAAATAAAAATGGTAACCTCTTTATCAAATTATTTATTGTAGTTTAGAATCAAAAAGCAAACACTTATTAATGCTTCTTGAAAAAATTTCTATTTTTCTGCTACATAGTTGTTTTTTTTTGCGGTTGACGCATGGCTTATTTTCAAAACTTTTTTCTCAAACACTAAGTTTATTTTAGAAAATCCAATCATTTATTTTATAATAATAAGACTACTTTTTGAGATAAAAGATAATATTCCATATAAACATCACACGAAGAGACTATAATTTGAATATTTACTATTGAGATCTCAAGGTAAAGTTTATGAATAAAAGGAAATATGGGGCGAGAGATCTGAATGTAAATCAGGTATTATCTTAGTTGTTGATCAACATTAAGGATATTGGTATAATTCATCTTAGCCTATAGAATTTATAGGCAAGTTTTTATTCATTTTTATATCGTAATAATCTGGTAATCTTTTTCAAAGATGAGTTTCTAGATTTTAATCATTCATTTTCGATTGTTAGGTTGAATTCTTGCTGGAAGCAATGCCATTTTTTTATGAACTAAAAATTATTGTGTGTGCATCGGTATCGTATGTTTATAAGCAAATTATTGATACGTGATTGCTCGCTAGTTTTTATTAATCTAGTTATTTTTTTTACGAAATGTATCGAGGCTTTATTGAGGAAAATATAAAGAATGAAAAACAGAATTTTATGCATATCATGTATTTCGTAAAAATAAAAATAAAAATACATGCTTTTTTTATGGTTTTCTTAAATGCTGTTTATTTTCGACTATTTCCTTATGACTTAAATTAGGGTTTAAAGAATTAGTTATTACCATAAGTTTTACATCATAGTACGTTTACGCGAAAGATTTAGAAAGTTAGTTGATGAATTCTACTTTTTCAATTCTACCGTCTATTCCAAAAATGGAACACGAATTGCATTTAAAATTGTACAATTGGCTTTAAGAAAAACATATACCAAATTCAAATAAAAGAAATAGAATAAAAAAGTTTCCGTATACAATAAACTTAAATTAATTTGTCTAAAAATTGGTAAAACGGGAGAAGTCTGCTTAATTTGTATTTACGTAAGCACTTTTCTATTTAGGTTAATCCTATTCAATTATATACTCTTTTGTCTGAAAAAACAATACGCTGCAGACTTCCTGCCCATCTAGTCTAGGTCTCAACCTAAAATCATTAAACTCTACATGAACAATTTATATTATTTCCCGGTTAATTGCAATATAACGTCAGAATCAACTAGAAGCCATCTAATGATAGGATTAGAAAAAGGTGAACTAAAAGAACTTTAATTAACTTCTAATAGAAAAAGCGCCATTACTCACGTTTTTATTCTATGAAGAACAGCTTCAGTGTTAAAAAAAATCCGCACGGTTCTTTCAAATTATAAATGATTCCAATCTGTTCCAGTTACAGACGAACATCCATTTTAGGGTGATTAAGTAGTCAGGAAAAGATCATTGGCAAATAATCTCTGAAGAAGCGTGGACCGGAAAATAATCACTTGAATGTCTTCCCTTTCCCTTGTACACGCCTCACTAACTTTGAAAATCAATCACCCATCCAGGAATCAGCCGCACCCTGAAGACACGGCAGTTAAAAATTATTGCACAACTCCCTATACAAGAGGCGCGTGTATTTTCATCTGATAGATGAACCTGGTTTGTAATTTATTTAAATACGTGAATTCTTTAATGCAGTAACTGTGCTTCAGTTGCCAAGAGGTCGTCCACACACTTCAACAGAATCACCTTTGATGCGGAAGAACAATCAAATTTGGCATGGCTAATTTTAGAAATACAGTCGATATTCCATCTGTAAAATAATATACATACTCATTTTTCACCTAGAAGAAAACAATAGTTATATGATTGATGATTCTTATGTATGTTTGTCTCGTTAAACGATTGAAAGTTAAGAGCTGGGAAAATTTAATTTAAAAAATCATGGTTTGAACTCAAATTGATTGGATCGAAATGTTCGAACAAATTTAAATTTAAAAACGCATCTGTATAAAAGAGCACAATTCAGGTCAAGTTAAGCGGATTCTTGGAAGTAATTCTATTCGTTTTTGCTCCACCATTGTTGGTATCGATCAAAAAAGAATAGGGGAGTGTTCGATAATAGTTCAAAAAGAATATTTAATAGGAAAACAATTTGAAAACGATTATTTCTCTGGATTGAAGAAGTAAAATTAATTTGTTGATTCACATTACCATGTAAAATAAGCAAATGGAAGTATGGTGTTTAAGGAAACAATAGTTTTGATCAAATCCGAAACCAGATTTATACTGAGAGAATCTATAAAAAAGATATTAATATGAAACTAATGCATACAATTCTGTATTAAATTAAAAAGATTTCACAAAGGAGACATAATAAGCAAAAAAATAAATTCAATTTATTATTTACGCAGATTTGAATAGACTATTTGGGGATTTTAATAGCAAAATCTCTCACTACATCAGAAAAAAATTATATTTGTAATCATAAGAAAACTAGCGAAATAGTATGAAATGAATGGGTAGTTCTGAATTTCAAGATTCTTTCTCTCGATCGATTTTTAAATATTGAAGAATATTTTTATTGAATTTGTATTAAATACAATATGTGTGTGTGTGATGTATTGAAATATTTTATGAATGAAAATATTTTATTAATTTCAAGTGGAATATAAGCATGGCCTATAAAAATTTCATTTTAATATTACTACTAGATCCATTCCCACCGTTCCTCTGACTCCAAAAATAGTAAAAGCAGGTGCTTTTATTATTTTACAATATTTTCTGTTCTTAATTTATTATAAAATCTAAAGAAAGGATTCATAAAGATTGATTTCAACTATGAGAAAATCATACACTATTAAAGATAATTTTCTTGACTTTTTATTAGATGTAGTTAAACTATTCGATTGATTCCAAGTACAGGAAAAGTAACATTATGGCCGAATATATTTTCTTTTTGATTCAGCATCAAAATTTTTGAAACTATTAAATTGATACCAAATATGTTTGTGAGTTTATAAAAAAAGAAATATTTTGTAACCTTTTCGTCATAAGCAATGTATTAGATCTATTTAAATAATTTAACTGATTGCCAATATAATATAAGTGAACTATACACAATAATTCATTAAGAGAGGACATCAGAATGTCTGATTCCCTAATCACAAACATTTTCAGCCCTGAAAAAATATGGGAAGTGTCAATCTAACTCCTAATTTCCATATTGAAGAACTAGCAGGGAGTCGCCACTAAAGTTTCTTAACATAATCCCTATCAAAAATATATTTCTGAAAGATATGGTTTTTCTTATATTTTCCCCAGCTGGTAAGAAGACCCTTCTTGTCAATGAGACTTATTTTGACACTTCTCAATCGCCCAGGGACCCCAAAAACGCCTTAGATCCATTCATATTCATGAACCAACTGACCCGAAGAGTAGGAGCAGGGACGTAGAAGTAGATTTATTTTACTTTTCTTCTCAGGGTGGTCTGGCTGTATATTGTTAACTTGTTATTGTAGCCGTTTTTACGCAATACAGTTTGTATCTCAAGAGAGAGAGGTTCACCATTTCGGTCTATGATAAGTCATAGTTATGCAAAATACAGATAGATCGTGTAAAATATGCCTTTCTTTATTTTGGCTCTCAAAGATTTAGCCTTTTTTTTTGACACTGATGTAAATTTTTGCTTTCTTTATGAATCGTATGTCACAGACAATTTTTTAAAAAATAGAATGAGTAGTGCTTCTTATTAACCTTGTGTATATGATATACACAATATTTAAAAAGAATTATATAATAAATAATATTCGGTATTTTTATCAAAGTTAAATGAATATGAATATCAAGGAAATAACATATTTAATTTCTTTAAAGTTGTCATCCTTGCCAAATGGGAAAGATCCTAATGTACATTTGAAATATATTTTCACACAAAAAATGTTTCAGTTTCAAAAAGAAAACAAAAAGAATCTCGGTGTTGCAACTTGTACATTTTTTTTATATTACTTTGGTTTAAACTTTTCAAAACATCCCTTAAGTAAAAAAGTGCATTTACCACAAGTAAGTACATTTTACACGAAAAAAGAAATTAGATTTAAATGGGAGTGAATATCATTTTTAATTACTCAACTCTTTGTAGGAGAGTAAAGACAGAATATACTTTTATCATGGATTAACATTTTTAACTGAAAGACTGTCTTGAATGTGGGACCCATTACTTGACATTACGTGAATACAGCCTTAAAAAGGGCCTATTTGTTATTTTTTCTTTTTTAAAATGTATTTCTTTGAAATTTTTCAAGAAAATACAGCCTTTTAATCCATAACTTTAAAATCATAAAAAAATTGCTAGAAATATTTTTAAAATTAAAAAAAAATACAGAAAATGACGTTAATTTTTATATATATAATTCTTCTGGGCATGTGTATGTGACTGAACTCCTCCTAAACGGCTGGACAGATTTTTATGACATTTTTTTGTGTGGGTTCAAGTGGATTCGAGAATGGTTCAGATTCACAATTTGGTCTGTTATCGCAATTAGTTAAAAATGCGCCAAAATTATGTAAGGGCACGCGATTATTCATAAAAAAATCATAGGCAATATTCTTGAGGCCACTATTTTGAGCGGCAAATTTCAAGGTGAAGTTGTACTTCTACAGATCCCAATGATTTTTTCACAGACTCACCTACCCATTCAAATGTTTACAATTTCCAATTCGCTTGGCATTCGCTATGATCAGTAATAAGTGACAAAGTCAAACAATGACAATTTGTGACTTAGATTTAGAAAATCCTTCCTTTTTGCACGCCTAATTATATGTTGCGTGTCCGAGGGCTGGCAAACCATCGCATTTGTTTGCTTATACCCCACAAGGATTAACCAAAAACATTGTACATTCAATGGCATTACGATAAATTTATTTTTTGTGCATTAAAAAATATACTTGTTATGAAAATAGCTCGAGTTTTATCTTTTTTACCTTTTAATTAAAACAAGTTTAAGTTTCGATTCAGAATAGCTTCTACAGAGTGTTTTTTTTCCAGGTATAGAAGTTTAAGTTGGCATTACTTTCCAAGATGGCGACCGATTTAACAGCTGTCAAGTGATTTATTCTCAGTTTGGTTTGGCAATTCATCATGAATAGACTCACGCCTGAACAACGCTTTCAAATTGTGCAATTTTATTTCGAAAATAATGGTCGATTTTCATAAGCGAATTTTGTTTAGCGATGAAGCGCACTTCTGGTTGAATGGCTACGTCAACAAACAAAACTGCCGCATTTGGAGTGAAGCTAATCCACAAGTGTATGTCGAAACACCATTACATTCAGAAAAACTGACTGTTTGGTGCGCTTTATGGGCTGGTGGAATCCTTCTTCAAAAACGATGAAGGCCACAACATTACAGTCAATGGTGATCGGTATTGAGCCATGATTACTAACTTTTCCATTCCTGAATTGAACAATCATGATGTCCAGGAGCTGTGGTTCCAACAAGACGGCGCAACATGTCACACAGCTCGTGCCACAATCGATTTATTGAAAGACACTTTTGGTGACCGCCTAATTTCACGTTTTGGACCTGTGAATTGGCCTCCAAGATCTTGTGATTTAACACCGCTAGACTATTTTTTGTGGGGCTATGTAAAGTCATTGGTCTATGCAGATAAGCCACAAACGGTTGACCATTTGGAAGCCAACATTCGCCGTGTTATTGCCAATATACGGCCACAAATGTTGGAAAAAAGTCATGGAAAATTGGATGTCCAGATTGGACTACATTCGAGCCAGCCGTGGCAGTTCTATGCCAGAAATCATATTTGAAATGTAATGCCACAAGATTATCTTTCGAATAAAAAAAATTCATGTCAATCGAATAATACATCGTTGTTTTATTGCAATTTAAAGTTCTATACCTCTCAAAAAAACACCCTTTATATTCAACTTAGTTCATAGTAAACACATACTCACATTCAATCGATAGGCCGAATTGTGGTAATAGTACATGTGAGTATGTCAGGTGTTGTAATAACTTTCTTTATAAAATTTTTTATCAAAACGGTCCGGATAGTTACAACTTATTCAAAAAAGTTTGAAATTTTCGGATTTAAGACGTGTGTGCAGGACAACGTCTGTCGGGATCGCTAGTTTTATTATATACTTTGAGAAAATGTCCTTAAAAATCTAAATTTTAGAGATTTTTAAGAAAATAATTTGCTAAAAATTTCTCTTCGCAGTTTTTTTAAATGCATACCTTCACAAAAAAGTGAAAAATAAGGGAATAAAACAAAACCCTATTTTTCTAAATAATGTTTTGCAAAAACTTGTGTTCTCAAGTATATTATATAGTTTGAAATTCCTGAAATTGAAAATTTGATTTTACTTTGTACGTATAAAGCACAAATATTTCAAATTTCATGCTTTGTTTTGGCGATATATCCACTAAAATTTGAAAACACAGCATAAAAACGTTGCAACTGTTGAGACTTTCTCACATTCATTTACTCTCTAACACATATCATAATATTCTTTTCAGTAATTTAATGTCAAGTTACTTTTGGAAAAATTAATTATTTATAAAAATAACAACTTTTCCCCCTTTTATTAATAATTATTTATTAGAGTTATACGTCAATGAATTTTTCAAAGGAAATTGAAATCATTTATTTTTGTTCATTTCGATTATAGATATAAAATTCTTTTTTAGTTGATATTATATATATTTACTATGAAGATAAATAATAAAATGATAAGTGAATAACGAAATTTTGTTTCCGAAACCAAGTGCAGTTTTTAGAATTTTTCAGGATTAAATACCATAAAATTTAATCATATTTGCACAAAATGTTATAAGGCTTCTTTCTACGGAAAATTTGAAATTTATGAGTATAAGGCTGATCTAATCGGAATTCAAATTCTCACTTCAAATTTAGGCATAGGTATCGATTTGTACACAATAAAGTTTATTCGAAAAAGCAAACAATATAATGACGGCTTCTTTCCTGATATCTGAAAATATTTTGATGTCTATTTCGATGATTAGTTTGTGTATTTACAGATCTTAAAGACATATTTTCATTATTTTTAACTATTTTTGCTCTTTCGAATGCACTTTATAATATTTATATCGATACATTGGCTTAGGGTTAAGAAGAAATAGAATTTCCATCGATTTATATTACGTCACGAATTCAAAATGGCCAGAAGACAGGAATTTTAGATATTCTTTCAAAAAAATGTATTAAAATATTTTTATATTTAACTTTTTCAACAGAGCAAACTTACTTTCACCCAAAAAAAAGCTTTCTTTTGTCCTGTATTCCACTAATCCGATTCCTTCTTATTAAATTACCTTAAAAGTAAATACTGGATTCGTGGTGTAATAGACAAATACCTCCCGCAAGCATTACACATCTCATGAATCCGACCCATTTCTACAAACATCCTTTTCCAGAAAGAAACTTGTATGCAAACAATGGGTGAATTTAAGAGGAAAGTATTAAGCGCAAGAGAAAATTTGTCTTTGGCAAACAAACACTTGTGCGCTCTTACAAACCGTAATTCATAACCCGATTACGCAAAAGCTTACCACTTTGTGCTTAGACTCCTTATGGGGAAAGATTTTATTTCATTTGTATGCGATGAATGATTTTACGTTATAATGATTTTTTAAAGCATATATTGATATAATTATATTGAAAAGAGAGAGAAGGAAGGTGTATACTATATCCTTATTATTATATATGTGTTAATATTTTCTGTGGTGGGATATGAATTCAATTTAAAATAGGTTATTTTTTCCGCTTCGAGTCGAGATTCATTAGGTTGTGTCAGTTCTCGGTATAACTTACGCGGAATATCTTGTATAAAAAATTATTACTGAACTTTTCTCACAAGAATTCGTGAACATTGCATTTTTAGCTTAAATTGGGCGTTTTGTATTGTTTTTATTTTTGTTAAACCTGTTAGAATAAATACTAATAATAGAAAGAATAAAGTAATATATTTTTAGTTTAGATGATGGGTGGTCTCAGTTAAGTTAATAATAATGTGTTCTGTGTAATTAGCGTTTGCCTAATGGCAAATTTAGGTTACATTAGACGTAGGTTAGGCTTAAAAATAATTATGAGGTCACAGACAATGGGATGAACAAAGAAATTCAAACCAAAAGAAGACATGGGCTTATATATGAATTCTTCACGCTATATTGCAACTAAATTCTTTTCTCTGTCGTTCCTCCTGAAAATTCTAAGAAATAAAAACTTCTTTTAACAGGTAAAAAGAAATATGGTGCGATTTAATATTTTTAGAATAATTTTTTGTGAGCTTTATTTTAAGGATAAGTTTCAGCGCAATTTCTGGTAAATTTAAATCGTTCTCTCATAATCAATACTTTTATAAATGGGATTAAATGTTTTGTAAGGTTTTAAATACTTTGTATAAAACTGATATTAATGTAGTAATTTTTACATAATTCCAATCCGTACAATAATCCATATGCATACATATACAAATGCACACACACATACATATATACATTACATACACACACATACATATATATATATATATATATATATATTATCTGAAGAAAAAATAGCAGATCGATATTTGGGGCAATCTAAAAGTAATTGAGAGAATACAAAATAAATTTTTTAAACATAATATGGAGTGATGAAATAAAAACTAGCATAATTATGTGCTTCCTTTTAATAATTTCTCCTTAAATGACAAAAAATCTTAAGTGGCTTAGAAGCGTATTTTTTAAGCAAAATATTTCTTAACAGTTTTGAAAGAAGCTGAAAAGAAAAATATGCTTAGGATAATGAAAGTAACAAAATCAATTATAAATTATTGAACAAGGATTATATATAAAATATTTTTAAAAGATTCTGTTATTTATCATTAAAAAATATACATTATTTTTTTTCAGATCATATCAGACAATGTTTTTTTGTTAAAGCATGGGTTTCAAAAGATATCAATGAAAAGATTTTGCGTAAGATCACTCCAAAATACATATGTGTGTTTATATCAAGTTTATTGTGACTAGATTAATAGCTATAAATTACATAATTTGAGCCTATGTTCCTATAAATTGATAGAATAATTTTAAATAATAAGAAAAGAAGCGATGGTAAGAAAGATTTTTTAGACTACACAGAAAATTATATTGAAGGCAATAAATACCCTTTGGAAAAACTGGATCCGTAAAATAATGATTTAATCAACTAAAAATCATAAAAAAGGAGCAATAAACAGAAATTATTATCAAAAACTAATATTTGAAGTTAAAAAAAAGAAAAAGTCTGAAAGGCACAAATGTTTGAAAATATATGAGCTTCAAAATTCCATGTAAGAAGTTCTTTAACATTAAATGTTTTGCTGTGTGATTTGTTTTACACGGAAAAGCTAAAATATTCTTAAGAATTTGAAATTAAAAGAAGTAGGAACATAGTATTCAAAGAAAATGTATTGCAATTTCCATTCTCTTAAAATAATTTTCTTTTTTCGAGATTTATTTTTTTTTCAGATCGAGATTTTTAGTTTTAGAGTAGAACTAAGAATAGAAAATGTGTGCAAAATAGTGTGTAATTATTTTTTAAAAATTAGCGCATTAAGAATGAAACTTAGATGAAGTAAAGCAAAAAAAGTAAAAATCGAAGTGAATTTTAAAGATACGTAATCAATAATCTTTATATATAAAGGAGAAAAGCGACTGACTGACTCACTGACTGACTGACTCACTGACTAATCACGATATCTCCGGAACTATTAAACCCACAGACTTGAAATTAGGTAGGTAGGTTTCCTTCATGGAGTAGACGTCAGCTAAGAACGGATATTGCAAAGTTTGAACCCCAAGGGGCGTTACGGGGGTTTATAAGTGGCGTTATAGATAATTATTTCCTTTACTAAACTATTAGATGTACAGTGGTGAAACTTGGTACACAGATTTCTTTCATAAAGTACAGATTCCCTACATAATGATTTTTACAAAAATCGACCTCCAAGGGGCGTTGAGGGCGCTTAAGGGGCGTTATACATAATCATTTCCATTTTTAAACTATTAGACGTACAGTCTTGAAATTTGGTAATCGGATTCCTTTAATAGAGTACAGATCCTCTACAGAATGGGTTTTGTGAAAATCGACTTCCAAGTGGCGTTATAGGCAATTAACTCCTTTTTTAAACTATTAGACGTAAAATCTTGAAATTGAGTTCGCAGATTCCATTCACTGAGTAGTGATCTGTCATAAGATGGCTTTTGTGAAAATCGTTTCCTAAGGGACGTTATAGATAATTATTTCCATTTTTAAATTATTAGACGTACAGTCTTAATATTTGGTAAGCGAATTCCTTTCATTGTGCAGAGATCCGCTACAAAATAGTTTTGGGTAAAATTGATCCCCAAGGCTCACTGAGGGGGATTAAGGGGCGTAATAGATAAATATTTCTGCTTTTCAACTAATAGAAACACCTGTTTTAAAATTAGAAGGTATGTTCCGTTCATGGAATAAAGTTCATTTTACAAAGATTTTTGCGAAAACGGACCCCCAAAGGAGTGGGGTTGCGAGGGATTAAGGCGTGTTATAGAAAAATTCCTGTTTTAATTTAACTCATTTACTTGAAATTCGTTGAGCATTTTTCTTTAGTTGAATAGTTCCACTAAGAATGGATTTTACGGAAATCAACTCCAGGGGGAAGCGGGGAGAGTTATTGGGGGCGTATTGATAGACAAAATTCCCGTTTTCGAACTGCTAAGACTATAATAATAAAATTTGGTTTGCATGCTTCTTTTGTTGAACTGGAATCCGCTAAGAATGCTGTCAACGAGGTATTGATGATAAAAATTATTCCGTTTTTGCTCTGTTAGATTTAGACTTGAAATTTAGAACGCATGTTTATTTTATGGAGTAGAGATCCACTGAAAGTTGCTTTGGTGGAAATCCACTTGATTATTAGGTTAAGTGTGAGCGAAAAAAATCTTTCTCTTTCTATTTTAGATATAAATAGAAATTAGATATTATAATATATGTTCTTTTTATATCAAGGGGCGAGAGTGTAACAGCTATAAATATATTTTTCAATACAATCGAATTCTTAGTGCTAGATATCAATAATTCATATATATGTAAACAGTATACATATATACAACATCGTGAAATACCCAGTGAAGCGGGTGGTGTAACGTCACGTCTCGAAAACAACAACAACATCTGGTGTCGGTTTCTTTGTAGATTCGACGCCCACACGTGCAACTTCCGATCCAGCGCAACCCCTGTTTGACCCCCCCGAGGAATCTAGCGACCCGACCGGAAGATGAGGAGAGAGATGCTTTGAACTTGCACGGGAGCGGTAACCAACGAAACCTCCTCTCACAAAATAGTGGACTCTAACAATCTAATTAATTTTAATAACTTTAATGTATCATTTTGTAAATAATTTTCAATAGTTGTGACGTAAATAAATTCCCTATTTTAATTCACCAAGAATACGCTACCGTTATTCTTTCAAACGTTACAGCTTAGAGTTTTGGTGGCAGCGCTTTGGGATAAAAAGTTAGCATTCAGGACCCGTGAGAGGAGGAAAATTTTGGATTTTTACGGACGGACCGCAACGCAGGAGAAAAAGAGATCTTCGGAAGCCGTGCTGCAAGTAAATTCAGCTTCGGAGAAAGAGAGCGTCCTGCTCATAAAAGATCAAACTGATCTATAGTGTTAACGGCTAGTGTCCGAAGGGAAAGCGATTTTCGGAAGCCGTGCTGCGATTCAAGTCAGCTTCGAGAAAGAGAGCGTCCTGCTCATAGAAGATCAAACTGATCTATAGTGTTAACGGCTAGTGTCCGAAGGAAAGCGATTTTCGGAAGCCGTGCTGCAAGTAAATTCAGCTTCGGAGAAAGGGAGCGTCCTGCTCATAGAAGATCAAACTGATCTATAGTGTTAACGGCGAGAGTGTCCGAAGGAAAAGCGATTTTCGGAAGCCGTACCACTAGTGCACATAATTTGCTTCTGACAGCAAGCTGAGTACTTCAAATGGGTGAGTACTGTTATATTTTTGAGTTGCAAACTGCATATTGTATTAGGAATTTTGGTTAAAGTGTTCTTTAGAAATTTTGAAATACTTAGTGTTTTTTTTTGCATGGGAACAGTGTTATTTTGTTTCTAGAGAATTGTAATTGTATTTCAAGCATTGTGTGCAATTTTAGCTTAAGATTTATTGTGTTTTAAGTCTCTTGAATGATTTTGATTATTTTTAGTGTTAAGTTTTTCTTTGTGTATTTCTGTGTATGCATGGGACCAGTGTTATTGTATTAATAGAGAATAGTAACAATAGTGCAAAATTTAGCGTGACATTTATTTGATATTGTTTAAAAAAATGGCTTTCCTTGGTAAAGGGAAAAAGCAAGACATGTTGCAACTTGCTGAGGAATTAGGAATAAATGCCACTTTAAATATGACTGTCCCTAGCATAAAAATTGCAATCACTAACAGTGAAGGTTATGAAGAGGAATTTGTTAAAAATCTGTATGAGACTATCATTGCAAACGGAAAAAGATTGGAAGAGTTAGAAAGGGCTGAAAAATGAGATTAGAGGAGTTAGAAAGGGCTGAAAAAATGAGATTAGAGGAGTTAGAAAGGGCTGAAAAGATGAGATTGGAGGAGTTAGTAAAGGAGCAGGCATTAAAAGAGAAAGAATTACAGCTGAAATTTGATTTAGAAAGGTTTAAAATAGAATCCGGATTTAGGGTAAACGATGAATCAAACGATTCTACAAATGCATGTTCTGTAACCTCTAATTTAAACTTAAAAAAATTGATCCCAGATTTCGATCCTAAGCAGTCAGATATTAGTTTATATCTAGTGATCTTTGAACGCCAGGCTAAAAGGGCGTCAATAGAAAAGAAAGAGTGGGTGGGGCAATTATTGGGTTTGTTACCCCTAGAGATCGTGCAATTTATTGCTCGCGAACCGGAGGAACAAGCCGAAAATTACGATTATGTAAAGAAATTATTACTTAAAAGATTCAAGTTAAGTCCGGAGGTCTTTCGGCAAAAATTTGTCCAACACCAGAAAAATCCGATAGCACCTGGAAGGATTTCACTTTTGAAATTACGAATTATCTAGATGAGTGGCTGATTGGCTTAGAAATAAATACCTTTCAAGATCTTAAAGATCTAATGGTGGTAGATCAATTAAAAAAACGCGCCAATGCTAGTATGAAAGATCATTTTTTAGATAATTGGGCAAACCTTAAATCAGCTACTCAAATAGCAGAACTCTTTGATAATTATGAGGACGTCCGAAAGGTAAATTCGAAACCCATGGATAGGTGGGGCAGAAATGATAAAATTTTGACATACTCAGGGATCAAGGAAAAAGAAAATAGATTTGGGAAAACTTCCAGATTAGAGCTTCTGTTCCGGAGAGTACTAGAGAGAGAACTTTTGAAAAACGCGTGATACAAAGATGTTATCATTGCAATATGCCTGACATATAAAAGCCGGTTGCCCTAAATTAATAAAAAAACAAAACGACGGAAACTCTCAATAATATTGAAGGAAATGAAAACCCGGATTTTCTTAATTCATATACAACAAAGGGCTCTGTGAATGGTCACGAGATAGACATTCTTAGAGATACACGGAGCGACAATAGATTTAGTATGTGCAAAATACATAAATCCTTCTTCTTTCTCTGGTGAAAATGTTTGGGTAAAAACAACCGTTAAGCCCAGAATTAGTTTGTTTACCTTTGGCGGTCGTGGAAATTTCCGGAAACTTTGGAACGGTGCAGACTAAGGCAGCGGTTTGTGGAAATCACTTAAATCAACACGGTCGATATTTGCTTGGAAATAAAACGGCCGAGCTAATAAAAGGAAATTTAGGCTATAATTTCCTGCCAGTCGAAATATTGAATGCTGTCCAAACAAGGTCTCAAGTCAAAGCGGCTAGAGAAGAAAGGGGAATAGATAGTGGTGATGCTAAAAAGGGGAAGATGAGGTTATAATTGTTTCTTCGGATGCAGAGGACGAAATTTTAATACCTGCACTCCAGGAATATGTTCCGGAATTAGCGCTGCTAAGGGTTACGCGAGAAAATTTAATCAATGCTCAAAAAATAGCGAGGAGATTAAACCCTTATACGAACAGGCAGCCAGTCAAGTGCAGGTTACCAATCAGGTTTATTCGCTAGAGAAGGAATTATTGGTCAAAAATCGTGAAGATAAGTTAGGTAACGTGGTGAAGTTAATAGTAGTGCCGGAAGGGTTGCGCGACCCTATTAAATCATTGTGTCATGAGGGAACATCTGCACACCTGGGAATTACGAAATCCAAAGACAAATTAAACCGATATTTTTACTGGCCGAATTGCTATAGAGATATGGAACAGTTTGTAAAAAACTTGCGATCAGTGTCAGAGGGCTGGGAAGCCCAATGATAAAAAAAAAGCTCCACTAAAATTGGTCCCTGTTATTCAGGAGGTTTTTACTAAGCTAAATATTGATGCATGTGGGCCTCTCCCGATCACATCTAAAGGGAATCGATATCTTATCACGGCCATTTGCATGTCTTCAAAATTCCCTGAAGCTATTCCGGTGTCTGATATTAGTTCCGTTAGTGTCACAGATGCGCTGTTAAACATCTTTAGTCGGATGGGGTTTCCCCGTGAAATACAATGTGACCAGGGTACTTCTTTTACTAGTGCTCTGACTACCGAGTTTTTGAAAGATTCGGAATACTTGTCAGGCATAGTTCTGTGTATCATCCACAGAGTAACCCTGTTGAGCGATTTCATCGAACGTTGAAACGACTCTTACGAGTCTTATGTTTAGATGCAGGCTCCGAATGGGACAAACATCTTCCGTCAATTCTTTTAGCGTTACGAACTGTATCGCACGAAAGTACAGGGTATACACCGTCAGAGTTGGTGTATGGGAAAAATTTGCGAACCCCAGAGACGTTAGTAATGGAACATTGGGTGGAACCGGAAGAAGAGGGTGATCTCGTCACTGAATATATGTTTAAGTTAATAAATAGATTAAAAAGATGTCAAGAAGTAGCTATAAATAAAATGGAGGAAATGCAAGTTAAGCGGAAAACTTGGTATGACAAAAACGCAGTAAAACGTGAATTTAAGGATGGAGATTTAGTCCTAGTGTTAGCTACATCCAGAGCAAATAAATTAGCAGTGCAGTGGATAGGTCCTGGGACAATTTTAAATAAAATTTCGAAACGAACTATTTAGTCGAAATCCCCGGCAGACGCGAAACATCTCAAATCTATCATATAAATATGCTAAAACCATATTACAAAAGGCCAGAACACGTTAACGTAATTATTAATGATGAAACAAAAAACTCTCTCGCAGACCAGGAGTTAGAAATCCCATACTTAGAAAACAATTCTCTCATTTATGATTTCGAGGACGTAATCCAGGCTAGCGAGTTGAATAAACACCTTCACGACAAACAAATGGATCGACTGCGCGAATTATTAAATAAATACTCTAAATGTTTTTCAAACAATCCCGGTTTAACTAATCTGGTTGAACACGAAATCCAGTTAGTTAGCGATCAACCAGTTAGGACGAAGCCCTATCGAATGTCGCACCGACAAAATGAAATCTTAAAAACGAAATTAACCGAATGTTAAAATTAGGAATCATTGAGGTAGGAGAATCGGATTACATGTCTCCTATG
This sequence comes from Trichonephila clavipes, assembly GCA_019973935.1. Lineage (NCBI taxonomy): Eukaryota > Metazoa > Arthropoda > Arachnida > Araneae > Nephilidae > Trichonephila > Trichonephila clavipes. Next base: position 509,762 of record BMAU01001093.1, on the reverse strand, counting down.
ATTTTGGTTGAGATAGCTGGGAAAGAACCTCGTCCATGTATAGATTACAGGAAATTAAACGGGATCATTAGAACGGAATATTTTCCTCTTCCGAATATCGAAGAACGCGTAGAAAAAGTATCGGCGGCTAAATTTATTACCGTCTTTGACTTATCTAAAGGATATTGGCAAATACCTTTGAGTAAAACAGCACAGCGATACGCAGCCTTCTGTACTAGCTTTGGTACATACCGACCCCTAAGGATGAGTTTCGGATTAAAGAATGCTCCATATTTCTTTAGTAAACTCATGGCTGAATTACTTAACGGACTAGAGGATTTCGTTGTCCCGTATCTAGACGATATCGCAATTTTCTCAGATACTTGGGAGTCGCATATTAAACATATGGAAACGGTTCTGCAGAGAATAAAGAGAGCTAAGTTAACGATAAAACCTTCAAAGTGTAAGTTTGCGCAACAAAATGTCAAATTTTTGGGTCACATTGTGGGTCAGGGTTTTCGCACTCCTTCCGAGATCAAAGTTCAGGCTGTTCTAGAGTTCCCTACCCTCGCACGAAAACCCAAATACGTGCTTTCTTAGGTATAGCGGGTTATTACCAAAAATATATAAATCTGTTCTCGGTAATTGCTGCTCCGTTGACGGATGCGTTGAAGGGAAGAGCAAAGAAGGGAGAAATTAAGTGGACGACCGAGTGTGAAAACGCATTTCGAGAACTAAAAGGGAAACTAATTGATAAGCCCGTCTTGTACGCGCCAAATTTTGAACGAGAATTCATTGTTCAAACGGACGCTTCGAACGCAGGTATGGGAGCAGTTTTAACCCAATTAACTGAACAAGGTGAGGAGCATCCAATCCTTTACCTGAGTAAGAAATTTTCAGAGGTAGAGAAGCGTTATTGTACGACGGAGAAGGAATGTGCTAGTATTGTTTTCGCAATTAAAAGGTTACATTATTACTTAGATGGAAATTCATTTTTAGTTATGACCGATCACAACCCGTTGGTGTGGTTGAATAGAAATGTTAGTTCTAACCCCAGATTGATGCGATGGGCTTTGGCTTTGCAACCATATAATTTTAGAATTGTACATCGGTCGGGTAAAAGTCACAAAAAATGCAGATAGTCTCAGCAGATCGGTGATAGATAATTAGGGATTGTTAACAATGTTCTCTTGCTCATGAATAATAATTGTTGCTTATGTTTTTTAGTTAAAGGTTAATAATTGTATTAAATTTTATTTATTTACTAGTACTGTATATCATATCGAATGGCGATGCGTGTCAAAAGATAAAGCCATGAAAAGCAAATGTATTAATATGCTTAATTTTGTGTACAGGGTTTTAAAATATACATGAGTATTTAGTTTACGCAAGAGGCATATGGTGAAAAATATTTTGTGTGTAAGGTTGTACACTTCGCATATCATATCAACACATGTCGTTAGTATAATTTTATTTAAGTATTGTGGCGAAGAATATTTTATGTGCAAGGTCTTACACTAGGCATTTGATATAACATGTTGTTAGTATAATTGATACTAGGCATTGTGATAGGAGTGTTTGTATTTTTATTTAATGTATAGTATGTTTTCTTACATTGCTATTTCGTAATATGGATTTGTGTAAGTTCCCTAGCAAGAACACTCACTCACTAGAAATAAGTAATTCCAAATTTAGTTCAGCGTTTTCTTTAGTAATTAAAATTGCAGCTCAGAAATATAGTGGTGCTTGATGAAGGGATGTGTCGGTAATCTGTCAGTTGTCTCATCGTCATCCCATTAAACTTTTCTCAACGGAAAAGTTCCATAAGAGAGGGCGAGAGCTGTAACGTCACGTCTCGAAAACAACAACAACATCTGGTGTCGGTTTCTTTGTAGATTCGACGCCCACACGTGCAACTTCCGATCCAGCGCAACCCCTGTTTGACCCCCCGAGGAATCTAGCGACCCGACCGGAAGATGAGGAGAGAGATGCTTTGAACTTGCACGGGAGCGGTAACCAACGAAACCTCCTCTCACAAAATAGTGGACTCTAACAATCTAATTAATTTTAATAACTTTAATGTATCATTTTGTAAATAATTTTCAATAGTTGTGACGTAAATAAATTCCCTATTTTAATTCACCAAGAATACGCTACCGTTATTCTTTCAAACGTTACAGTGGGTAACGGCTAGTACTAATATAAATGAAAAATGAAAGAAAAAGAAAATATACTTTTTCAAAAGCGGTAGTGGTGCAATCAGGAATATTGCAAGGGGGAAATGGCGTCGAAAGTCCACCACTCTCGTATAATTCCCAATAAACCGATAAGTCTGGACAAAAAAACAGTAAAAACAAATTATTGAATAAATAATTAACATTAATTAATTAAATTAGTCATTAATAACTAATATTGAATGTAATTTTACGTACTATAAATATACATAGGATTATAATCAATCGAAAAAAAAATCAAGGGCTATGGGGGGTCCGAACCCGGGAACCCTCCCCTTGTGTGCGCCACCGATTTTAAGTATATATATATATATATATATATTACATTAATACATATATATAATTACATTAATAATTCAAAATTTTTGGAGGAACTGAGTATGTTTCTGTAACATATAATTTTGCGTAGAAGAGCGTTAACTTTACAATGATAAAAAAAGAAAAAGAATGATCCATAAGCAGCCACTTTTAATAAAGTCTTAATGCCTGATTAGAACCTTTAAATTAATTTCACGTCTTTCTCTAAAAAAGGTATTTCGTCTCGAAATTTATTGCCTGGTTTAATCTGCCGTTTCTCAAACCTACGCACCCATTCATGTAAACATCAACAGTAATTTTTTTTTTTTTTTGTAAAAAAAGGAAAGATCTCCACATTTTTTATTTGAAGATTTGAAAATAAATTTTTGTAAACTGTCAAAAAAAATGAGAATAAATTGGGGAAAAAAAAATCTTCCGACTAAAGAAAATAAATAAAACCACGTGGTTACGAGTTCACGTGACCCTAACGCACCAACAAAAGGTCGAGGCCGATCTTTATCGAATTCGGACAACTCATCCGGTTTTTTTACAACTCTTCCTGATGTAACCCACCTTTGCACAAGCGCGTCACAACAAACAAGCGTTGCTGATTTCATTAACAAGGCAGCCTTATTTGAAGTAACTACATCTTCAGCTGTCAAATTACGCCATCTTGCTGAAAATCCAACTTCATCAACTTGTTTTTCTCGATTACAAGGTCTAATACCTTACGGCAAACCGAACCCATAGTTTCCAGAGGCATTCATGGTCTGTCATGGAACATATAGCTTGTCATGGGAAAATACCACTCCGGGTAAAACAATCAGTCTTCTTCGCCTACTAAAAGTCAATTACATACTGGACTTGTGTGCTATATTTTTCCACCAAATTCTTTTTCAACCCTCCTTGTTGCTCCATTTAACAGACTGACCAGTTCCTCAAAAAGTTAAATAGGATAAAGGATTAAATAATGAATTCTCAGGAAGTAGGTAACTCTTGGATTCCACAAGCGGGTAACTAGTTGGTGTTTTCTACGATCGGTTAATATTATTATCCAGAATGTTTTAAATGACGGTAATTACTGCAGGCTAGTTGCGGAGTAAGTTTCGTATAATTCTCTTTGTGGAGCGATAGATTAAGTTAAAGCATATAATTTAGCTAAATGGTTTTGAAAACAGCACAAATGGATAATTATATTTTAATGATTCTGGTCTATAGTTCTAGGTTGAGCTTCCTAAAGAAGGGAGAAAAAGAAGCATTTATGTTTGTATAATAAGAAGCTAAGATAATATCTTGCGGAACAAATAGAAGTTATAAAAATATAAATAAGGCTCTTAAAAATGAAATAAGATAAAGAGAATTGAAATTCTATTTTTTTATCATGCAAATAATAGAGAGGAATTTAAATCTGCAGTTGAAATTTAGTTCTGAAGAAATAGTTTTAAATGCTTTAACTGCTGATTTATCAACGGTGCAGGTATAGAGTACAATTTGTCTTTTCTGTAAACAATTTTTTCAATAAAAAATTGTAAACAGTTGAAATTATTTATTCACTTTACTTTAGTTGGGCCATTTTGAAAAGAACTTTTGTTTAAGTAACTGCGTCGTTTACTCATTTTATTCTTATTTAAGATTTTTGATAGAGTGGTTAATATTTTGCATAAGTTGTTCTCTAAAAATTGAATAATATTAATAATTTTTTTTATCTCTGACATTAGTTTTTTTAGTAACAATATCGGGTATTTTTCTGATGTATTTAAGCAAACATATTCGTCAATGTTACTTTTTGTTCTAAATTTGGTTTAATAGAATCTAAAGAATAGTTAGTCCGTTACGAAGTATACAACTTGAGAACAACTGTGATGCAACTCTATGTTTCTTCAAAAGTTTCAATATTTGCAAACCTTTTATTTGCTTTATAAACTATATTGATTCTTTATAAACTATTACTGAAAATACCATATTTATTGAATTAATTGAGGTTATTAATTTTTTAAAACTATGCACTATTATTAATAAGCATTTAGAAATAAAATATCAGACGCTTTGCAATTACATCAAAGTTCTTCCAAATTGAATAAGTTTACTATAAATAAATATATATGCAAAAAATTTGATTTCTTAAAACAATAAATTATATCTTGTAACAATCTGAATTCAAGAACTTTGAATGGAAAAGAGGGAAAAAATTCAATGGGGATTATGATAATTTGAACCGTTTCACGCAATTCTCATTATAATAAATACTATTTTTCAAAGTATAACTAATTATAAAAATAAGAAATAAAAAACAATTGATTTAAATCAGTATAAAAATTTAATGATTTTTTTTTCTTTTTCTACCTATTTTTGAAAAAATGTATTTAAATAAAAATTCATTCACAACAAGCTGAAACGCTAAATACTAATATTAATTAAAAAGATAAAGTGTCAAATAATTAATGTTTTATTTTGTTTTCAAATTTTCATTATTTTGGGAAACATGGAAGATTAAATATTTTAAAATTCGAATTATTTTCGAAGCAATACCAACTTACTTAGGTAAAAAATATTTTTTCAGAAAATAAAATAATAAAATTTATATTAATCGTTTGTCAAACATTTTATCTCTTTCTTTTAAAATGCTATTTTAATTATTTAGTTTCTTCGATATTTAATCCATTCCATTGGCTAAATTCAATGTAAAAACTGGTCCTTAGTATTATCGCAACTTACTGGCGACATTATATGAAACGAAGCACCTGGTTGCCAATTCAGTGCGTACGACACATAGGAAATCGGAGTAGCCAATTTAGCGAGTTATTAATAGAGTTGGCGATTTTTGCTATAATACGTAAGTACCTCAAAACTTTATCAAAAGTAGTTTTAAATAAAATTTCTGGTTCAAATTTTGAAACATTTATGAAAACTACATAAAAATTTTAAAGAAATTTATAAATGAGTATAATTTAAATTGTTAATTAAAGTTTATTTAGTTAAAATTATCCAGTTAAAATTTTAAAAAAGTTTATTAAGTAATTCGATTGTGGTTTAGATTTTTTAAAATAATGTCCATATAAATGTATAGGCACTTTAAGAATATGTTTAAAAAATAATAATTGTTCAATTTTGTAATAATTTAATTTGTTTATTAATGTGGTTTCTTGAAGATAATACTGTTTTGGATAAAAGCAAGTTTCTTGTTTGGATTCAATTTAGTATAAAAATATTCTTAAAAAATTGAGCACATTAATTCATCTCATTTTAAGTTATTGTTTTTCGAAGAGGTTAAAGAACTTTCATGATTTATGTTATTGAATAATTTATATTTTCAGAAATAATTGCTTACAACTTTTTCTGGGGAAAGAAAAGAAAACAATTTAAGTATATTGTGATAAAAATATGAAACATAATTTTACGAATGTTTGTAATAATAAATTTCTAATGTTTAATTTAGTGAATTATTAGATTTTTGCATTGGCTTGTTAAAATATGTTTGAATAAACCTAAAGCTACAGTTGACACATTATTCCTAGAAAAATAAAGCATATAAGTCAAAGAAAAAAAAATATAAATGAATGTACAGATTGTAAACTGGAACTGTTCTTCATTTCCTGATGTTTTACGTGTAGAGCTTACTCATTTTAAACAATTAACCAAATATAAAACCTTGATAATTCAGTGTTATTATATATGAATACAAATTAAGTTTAAATGTAAATTTTGCAAACAAGCCTTAGAATTGGTTGAGCATTTTGTTGTACAAGATGAGCACATTTTTTAAGAGTTTTTTCTTCTTCTTTTCGCGTTTATATTGTTTTGTTTTTGCTTTTTTTTAAAATTCTGTGTAACAACTATATGCTCCGAGAATATATATTTTTATATATTTAATGTCTATACCTATCATATCAGTTCGTACGTGATTTGCGCAAAATTCATAAACTAAAGGAATTTGATATTTGCGTGAGTTCAAACGAGTACATCTTTGACATTATCTTATAAAATATGGTGCGAACACTGCTTATGGATTGCATGATACGTTATTTAATATGTCATGTATGTTCGAACATTTTTTGCGTAATAAGAATTCATGATAGAGTTTAAATAATAAAAAAACTGATTTATTATGATGTTATAACAAATAATATTTGCTCTTTTCCAATTATGCCTATAAATTGAATCTCTCTCTCTCTCTCTCACTTATTTATATATTTCATATTTTTAATGTAGCATAAATTTACAGTTAATGGCTTAGTTATTTGAGATTTATTTACTACCATTGATATTTTCGATTAAATTTTTTGTTAATTGTGATTCTGAATCTATAACGTAGAGCATTGGCGAAACATTTAATTTTAATAAATAAAATTATACGATCATTTACATACAATGAAACAAAATTATTTTTTAATTCTTTCTAAAATTTTGACTAATTCTATATATATATATATATATATATATAAATATATATATATATTTATAAATTTATTCAAAATTATAATAAATGAAAATATATACCATATATTTATGATATGTTAAAAGGGCAACGAGCGCTATATACTATAGATATTTGGTATTATATATTATATATATGATAATAAAGGAATATTGTGATATATATATATATATATTTCACAACTCTGATTTTATACACGCTTTTGGAAATTGAATTCATGTACAATAATTTCTCAATTTAAAACATTTTAACTCTTATTATTCCTATTTAAATTAGTAGTCACCACAGTAACACGGACAACAATAATATAAAAGAGTACTTATAATTCGATTGATTCTTTAAGATAGTAGTATCATCTTGGGTAGCGTGTAACAGTATTTGAATCTTGACTTGAAAAACTGTTAGTAGTGGACTGTTTTAGATTTCAATGCTTTTGGAAAGGTGTATTAGAAGTTCAATGCATTTTTTTGCAATAATAAATGTACCTGATCAAGAAATACTTATTTGAAGAATTCCTGCGCCTTTTTAGATTTTTTAATCGAATTATTGTGTAGAGCAAGAAGTAATTAGAGTTGGAATATTTCCATCGTATATTCCAGCGCATGGCAGTGTGCGACGTTTAAATCACACAATCTAATTTTTATAAGATGATGTTAGACACAGATATTATTCAGGTTGTTTGCTCCCTTTAAATAGCGCAAGGACATACTGCTGTATGTGTTGGATCCATTAACATTTGATTAAAAGTGTATGTGCAGCTTAAGGTATCCGACTACGTTCGGAACCGTGCTTTTGCAAAAGCGCATAAATGGATAATTTTCATGATATTTAGTGTCACTTAGATTAGAATACATGCATAAAATTGTTTTAAGGACATTTTGACAAAAAAATTATTTAAATACAATATTTTGGCAAAAAATTAACTTAGAATAATCTTTTTTCCAAATGTTCTCCTTTTGTGAAAAATGCTTCTATTATAATAATATTTTGCCAGTATATAGCTCAGATCTCTCTACAGAGGCTCAACTAGAATTTTTGAAATATATAACTTAGAAGTGAGTTTATTAATATTTTATGACAACACAGGGGAGCAAAATTTTAAGAAAAAAACGACAATAATTATTTCAATTAGTGGTAACTCTGAAAATTATGTGAAGTTTTCAAAAATTCTAGTTGAGCCTCTGTAGAGGGGTCTGGGCTATATACAGGCAAAATATTATTATAATAGACCCATTTTCCACAAAAGGAGAACATTTGGAAAAAAGATTATTCTAAGTTAATTTTTTGCCAAAATAGTATATTTAAATAAAATTTTTTTGTCAAAATGTCCTTAAAACAATTTTATGCATGTATTCTAATCTGAGTGACACTAAATTTCAAGAAAATTATCCATTTATTCGCTTTTTTTAAAATCACGGTTCCGAACGTAGTCGGATACTGTAAGAGGATATTGAAAATAATTACAACTCAGTAACAAAAAATGGAAAGTGAATATATACACGAAAAGCAAATAATGAGGAGAATAAAGTAGATATTAATGCTTTCTGTCCTTGTTTGTAGGAATGCAATTTGGAAATAAGTATTTACAATACCTGTTTATAAATTAGATAAATTTGTATTTAAAAAAAATGAAGGGAAAAATATTCCATCTGTCGCGGTACATCGACCGCAAGGATTTGGTGAAGATCAGCTATTTTTTAATTAGCACAATTTTATTGCTTTTATCTCTTAATACTCTTAATTAACGATTCAGAATGCACTTAAATCACTAAACCCGAAGAACAATCAAGCTTAATAAAGTAATTATAATAGAAATAAGAGCACTTATATCTATTATCCTGAGCGTTCTTTCTTCAACACTTGATTAGTATTTCTTCTTGAATTATCTATCCAAACACCGGTCGCTAATACTATGCTTTCTTCTATCTCAATTTTCAACCATCATCCCACCTATTTCACGACCAGCCCTTAAATAGTAGCTCTAATTTACATAAAACCAAGTCTTCTCCTCAGAAAACGGTTTTCAACTGAAATCAAAGTTAAAAAGATTATTTTATCCAAGAGGATGAGAAGAAGCGCGAATACTCGTTACACATCTACTCCACGATAACAAAAAATTACAAAATCCTAATTACTGATTACAATAACATGAAAACAGTCACAGAATTACAAGTATATAATGAAGCGAATTAACATAATATTCATAACTAAATTACATTTCGTTCTCATTAAATTCGAGCCTGAGATTGGCAACAAGGTATTTGAGGATGCGCATTGAGTTTTCAGCACATCGGAAAAGCACTTTTTTACTAAAGCAACACGCTTTCAGAGCGTATCTTTTACATTTCATTCACTGTTTTCAAATAACTCATTAGCTGTTAGCTATTAGCATGTTATGATATTTCTTATGACTAAGGCTTCATTTTTGAATCATGTTATAATGACGACCAGTAGCGCACACAGGAATTTTTCAAGGGGGTCCGGGGTCAAAAGTTCCCCATTCTTGTATCATGTTCCTTTTGATTTTGTCGATTTTCGGGAACAAAACACAGTAAAAAACTAATTATTGAATAAATAATTAGCATTAATTAATAAAATTAATCATTAATAACAAATAATTAAGTTTTACGTATTATATACATAGAATTATAATCAATCGGGAAAAAATCAAGGGCTTTGGGAGGGGGTCCAGACCCCCCCCCCCTTTGTGCGCGCCACTGATGACGACATATTTCAAAATTTAATCGAAAGAAATAATTATTCTATTTTACAACACTGTGAGTCAAGGATGTATTCGCATTGTTCAACTGCTTGTAATTGGGGATATTCGTTTTTAAATATAATACATTTGAAATCAGAAAATAGAAACCTAAGACTAAGTAAGTACCGTAAAATCCGGCGTATTACGTGCACTTTGAACATAAAAAATAAGATCGAAATTTATGGGTGGCGTTAAACGCCGGGTATAAAAATAAGAGCTTTAAAAATAAAAAAAAGAGAAGAGCATATAGAAAAAATTAGACACTTCTATATATATCGAAATACTCTTAATTTAAAAGAAATGACATATCTTATGAACTTAAGGATTGTAATTCTAGAAGTACACTGTTTTTATTCACATCAAAACCCCTTGGGTAATACCTCGAATAAATGGCTTCAAAACGTAACAGCAAATGCAACATTGCATGCGTGCATTTCAGGTTTCTTCTTAAAAAAGGGGGTGCGTGTTATACGGCGAATATACCTGAAAATTAAAAAATGCAACTTGAAAGTGCAGATGAACGTTATAAGGTGGTGCACGTTATGCGCTGGATTTTAAGGCAACTTAAATTATAACATCGGTGCCAATAGGTTAGCAAAATAAATTCCCATTTTAAATTTATATACATAATAAACATAACTTGTGCACAATTTGAATTGCTGTTTGTTTGTTCGTACTTTAATCATAATAAGCAAAAATTGGCTTTATTTAATATACAATTGTTAATATTTCAAACTATTATTTTTTAATTGTGATTAGAAATTTAAATTAAACAATAATTTTAAATATTTTTTTTTCTTTCTTTAGAAATATAACGGTAGTCAACCTCATTCAAATGAATTATATCTTTATTTTAACAAAAGGGAAAAATTATTCTAAAATTTTAGGCGCTACGCGGAAGTTCAACATATCACAACTCTACAAGCAAAAGCTAACTTTAATCCATCACCTGAGGAAATTCAATTGACCCCATTGCCTCTTTCCGCCGGAATTAAGCAGTAGTATAACTTTCTTTCCTTGAAAATAATTTGAAGTGATAACAAAAATCTCTCGATTATTTCTGATGATAGATACCTCAAGAGAAATCTCCCGACACTTGATGTCGAACACTTTTCCTTTTTGGTTCTTCAGCAAGGGTTTTGGCATTCCACCCACGGTCCAACGGCGCCAACTTGCTGCAGACAAGTTGACTGCTTTTACGGAAGTATTGAGTTACGAGCGACTAGGTCATTGAGGACCCTTTATGGGACCTCACCTGTATTACGACACACCAAAACATTTTTTAGTGCTTGGCTCGTTTATCAAATAATAATGCGGAACGACCCTATGTCGCGAAAAGTTGTAATTGGCGTGCATCTTAGTTTCTTGGGGGAGAAACCCACCCTGAAGAATCGAAGTGAATAGGCAATTAATTTTAGAGCCCTCTTTTCATTTTGAATGTGTTTTTGACTGTCCAAGGGGTACTTCCCCCTACGTTGTTAATATGCTCTTAAAGCTATCCATCTACTTTGATTGCTATCAACCAAAATAAAAGCTTTCGGGTAATCTGCTTTTTTTCAGATTTATCAATGAAGTCCATCTTTGAATCTGTAACTACCTGTTAGGTCAAAGGATCTTCAACTTTATTAAGTTTCTTCCGTTTTTTCAAGTATGTGTTAAACATTTTCTAAAATCATTTGATTATAAGTTATATCTCATATAATTTGCAATCCATCTTTTGTATATAAATAAACAGGAGAAAAACTGGTGTATAATATAAGGGTTTACATATGGTGTGTGTAGCATTTGTTTTATGTTAAGAAGAACGGTGACGTTATAACAGTATCTGTTAAAAATATTTCCTAATTATGCCATTTTTATTGTATTTCTACCATGGCTCAAATATATTATTATTGTTTATAATTTTTAAAAAGAGTTTCTGAATTTAAGTATTTTTATTTTAAAGAAATATTTTATTATTTTAAACAGTTTCCAAGCAATTAGTGAATGCGAGTTCTGTAAGTTGCTAATTAATCATACGATTAAATTTAAAACTTTATTTTATTGGGTTTTATCATTGATATCCATTTTATGGTATTTAAGTATTCAGCAACAATATTTTCATTTTATTAGGAATTTTGCAATTACTTATCTCTGTGTGATGCATTTTAATTCTCATAAAAAATTGTTACTTATTTGATAAGAAGTAAAATTATATTTACGTATTGCTTGAAAGCGCTTATAGAGCTTTTATTAGTAAATTTGAATCTGTTTGAATCTGCTTATTCTAGAAAAAGTTTTTGGTTATTCTAGTAAAGTTGAATATGTTTGGAAATAATACCTTTCAAATTCCCAAGTTGTACAATCCAGTTAGGGAAACATAGCAGATAAGTATTTCAAATTCAAACCTGACAAAACTTAAATCCTGATTTTCAAAGTGACAAAACTTCAAAATTTGGAATCAAAATCGATTGAATTATTCACGTTAGGGATAGTAGTAGATATTTTGTAATTATTAGCATACACTTGTGTATATTTAAATACTAAGGAAAATAATTCTAGTGCAGAACTGTCTTCGTTTAAAAATATATATTACTTAGAATTCCAAATTTTCAGGCTCTAAACTGAGTAAAAATCGTTTTACATAACATCGGTATCACACTCTAAAACAAGCATGGAAAATGGTTCAATGAATAAATTTAAAAATACAAGTAATGTAAAAAAAATTTTTTGAAGTCAATTCCTACTTCAAAGAAAATTTTTTATTTTAGCTACTTTTTTATTAAATTGTTATAATTAATATAAATATGTATTTGCATATGACAGAATCACAACATTGAATGGTAATTAATTTTTATTAATCAGTATTAAAGTATCGTATTGTCATCCAAAACAATCGTGTGTATAAAATTTCAGTTCAAATGAATGCTTCAAAACGTGAGAAAAAAACCTTTTCAAGTTTTGACACAAGTCGCCAAAAGGGTCACTAAGTCGCCAAAAATGATGCCAACGTGGCTGTATGTGTAATTCTTTAAATAATTAGTATTAATCAATTAATTTTTATTAATATATTTAAATTATTACATTGTCATCCAAAATAATCATGTATATAAAATTTCAGCTCAATTGAGCACTTTAAAATGTATTTTAATAACAATTGAAAATTTCACCAAGATAAATAAATAAATATATAGAGAGTGTGAGTTAATAGTAGGAATCGATAATACAATAATCATATTATATAAATGGAATTTTGACTCATTCTCTCTCTCTCTCACACACACAAAACCATTAGAGGGAGAGGGAACAAACAAATATTTAATTTCAGTTATATATAGTACTAGCCGCGTTACCCACCCGCTTCGCTGGGTATTTGATGATGTTATACGAGCATGTACTGTTTACGCATTCGAATATACGGTTTAGAACTCTCCCCTCTTGAAATAAAAAGAACAGGACTTGAATTTGCAAAATTGAAGTAGAATTATCTTTTACATTCCCGTAACCCCTCCCCCAAAGTTGATTTCTGCAAAATCCATTTTTAGTTGATCTCTACCCAACAAAGTAAACATGCTTGTAAAATTCAAAGTCTAAATCTAATTTCTCAAAGACGATTTTTTCCATCAATAAGCCCCGTAACCCTCTTTGAAATCGATTTCCGAAAGACCCATTCTTAGCGGATTTTAGTTCAACAACACTAAAAAAAAAAATTAAATACTAATACTGTAGGTCTTAGTAGTTCGAGAAAGGATTTTTTTATCAATACACCCCAGTAACTCATCACTCCCACTATAGAAGTCATGTAAAATCCGTTCTTGGAGGATCTCTTTGCTTCAAAAGAAACCAAATTTCTAGCATTTGAATCTAACAGTTCAAAAACAGAAATTTTTTGATCAATAACGCCCTTTCTTATGACTTCACAGCTCCCCTTGAAAATCGATTTTTGCAAAACCCACTCTTAAAGGAACTCTACTCTATAAAAGGAACATGCCAACCAAATTTTGTTTTTAGGTCTAAGAGTTCAAAAACGGGAATATTTATCAATAACGCCCCTTAAGCCACCGAAATGCCCTGTAAAGGCTGATTTTGGCAAAATTCGTCAGCGGATCTCTACTCCATGAAAGGAACATGCTTACCAAATTTCAAGTCTGTAGGTCTAATAGTTCCGGAGATATCGTGATGAGTGAGTCACTTTTCTTCTTTATACATATAGATAAAAGAACTATAATTAATACCATGAGAGAGTATTTAAGTAATTAAATCATCTGTAGAGTGTTATGAAAAGAAACTCGAAAAAATTATGTATTAAAATGTATTATACATTGACCAGTGGCGTTACGGAGAGTATTAGGGCTCCCATGCAAAGTCAGCTTTTGGACCCCAGATTACAAAGGATTGTAAGACCATAGCCAATGGGCCTCCTAGAATCCTGCCCCCTCACGATGCGGGGGTGTACATTACGCCACTGACATTCACATATTATTTTTAAGTGACCTAAAATATTTTTTGAGAAATTTAATGGTTCGACTGAGATTTATTTCGATACATTTGGAAAGAACGTAATTTCAAAATCATAACTTAATAAAAAGGTTGCCTTCGTTTTTAATAAAATTCAGGTTTTGCTCCAAAATAACCTCTAAACAGCATAAATGAATTAAAAAAAGTGATTTTTTTTCATGAGAACTGAGCTAAAGTTCAAGAAGATCACCAATTTTTAAACGAAAAAAAAACCTACTGTAATTTATCTGAAATACAGTGAAGAAAGCACTTGACCTTCATTTTATTAATTCACTTTAGTACCTACTTTCAACAGCCATGACTTCCAAACCTGTAATTGCTGATAAAATATGATAGCACCGCACCCCAAAATTCAAGCGCAACACCTCATAGTTCATCTACAATTGCTTTATTTATCAGGGAAGCTGAAAAAATCTTCTCTCGTAACTGACTTTTTTAATTGAGTCGCAAAGCCTTCGCGTACGAGTACTGCAGTGCATCCCAATCAATTCCTGCGAAACATAGAATTATCTTTTCTGAAATATGTGTTATGGAATCTGATAATTGCTTCAACTACTGCTCACAGTTTAATCTTTGGATTAAAGATAGATACTCCTGGAACATCATTGCAAAAAATGGTCGAGAGTTGAATCTAAAAATATAAGCTTGTTGTCATAAAATAACTGGGTCATCAGAGCAAATGTTTTCATAACAGCATGTTTTTCTATTTGAAGATTGGTTAACAATACCAAATCGCGAATATAATTGTAATTGTAGAAACAATGGGTTTCTTTCAAATGTATAAAAACAAGGAAATAATAAAATGCCTACGGAAAAGGCTTAGAGGTATGTGTTATTTTGGGAAAGATCGATAGCGACGATTTGTTTTAGATGAAGTTTTTTGGTATTTAAAATATTACTGAAAATGTAATGAGATTCAATAACATTGATTGGAATCCGGTATAAGTATTAGATTTATAGTTCTGTTATTTTTTTACACGACCGTTAGATAAATATAAGTGGAGGATATAAAAGAATAGTGCCATTACTCCATTTATCTTTTTGATTTCAAAATTCACCGAAAAAAAGTTCAATTGTAACCGTTCTATTAACTGCAACTGACTGTATCAAACTGTAGCAGCGCCCTCTAGTGACAACATATACATTCAGTAAAGGCCAAGTTTCGAAATAACGTGGTCACTATGAATAACCGTCCATGTTTTTTGTCCATTAAATTTGCCAACGATATATATGTGTTGTCTTTGTGTAACTTAACTTAAATTAATAAATAATTGTGTACTCTAACGGAGACTTCTTTCAATCCAACCCAACCCAGAATTTACCACTTTTAGTTTAATCTTTAACGCAGCGCATACTACACAGTAATATTGTTGAGTAGAAAAGTAATATAAATGTGTTAAAGTACTTATATATATCAGTTTAGTATTAGACATCCCACTCTGCTGCAAATGGCGTCGAATGATACGATCGGACACGGTATGATGTGTAACAGACTAAATCTGTTGTGCATACGGTTCGTGATGGGGCTGCGCGATTCATCATTGCCATGCGCACAATCCGCCTGTCATCACGGGCAGTGGTACAACGAGGTGGGTCAGCCCAGCATATCCAGCGACGATAGATCCGCATCATAGTTGCTTGGTTTAGTCCAACTCGTTGGCCGATTTACCTGAAGGATAATCCACAATCCCTATAGGCTACTATTCTTCCTCGGTCGAATTCACAAACTTGATCAAAGGATGCTCTAATGTCTTCCAAGAGCCATAGGTAAACAGCTTACGCAAACGAAAGAAAAACCAGCAAGAAAAACAATTGCCATACTTCAAATCGCCAATCTGTTCTCCCCTTATGTAGTGCTTGCGGGTGGCGCTACGGTCGCCTGTGATGTGTGTCTGCGCTATAATGCTAATGTTTTTCATATTTCCTCGCCACCAACGCACACATGGTTTGCGTGGTTCCTTCAGGGTGTTGCCTTTTGTGTGGCCAGCAGTGTACAAGTAAAAAAAAATTTTTTTCTAATCATATTTGGGGAGGGGGTAATTGGTTTAAATTGGCATCACTCAAGGGCTACTGACATTAGACCTCGATCAAGTGACAAAGATGACACAACATAGTGAAAAAGAATTTTAGAATAAAATATAAGTACCTTAAAATCTATCTTAATGTTTTAAAAAAAGTAAAAAAGAAAAAAACTATTCATTTATTCATACATGTATTTCAAAAGAATTTTGCAGAAAAGCATATCTTGAAATTTTCGTACATTGGTGTGAAGATTATGAGTCGGAAATTTCTCAAATTTAAATTGTTTGTGTGTGTACATGTGTTTTTCATTATTTTCATAATCATATATTATATTGAACAAACCCTCAAGACGTATTCCGAGAATAATACAGATCTATTATTTGAGTTTAAAATGATTTTGGTTTGACGTTTAAGGCTCTAGACTTTATAGCTATTGAGAACGAAACTCATAATTTTAAACCGAGGTCAAATGTCAAGAACACTTAAACTCTTACCTTATTCATAACTTGGGATTGATTGAATATTTATTAGTGTCCTTCTCTGAAACAAAATGAAGTTTATTCACAAGAGGGGAATTAGAAGTGCTTAGTAATTTTGTGATAATAATATTATTTGGTACTTTTCTGTTTCACCGGTGCAAATCTCGCCAAGCAGGTTTCATTGGCGGCAACACACAATATACAAGTAAAAAAAGTGAATAAATGTTAGTTCTGATTGGTTTTCCATCCATTTTTAATGAATTATGAAAAAGACGTTATTGATAAGAAAAGACCGCGACTTGTTTTGCAAATGGGGTGGTAAAAGTTTACCAGCGGGAATATTTCGTTTGGTGTGGGTTGTATTATTTTTGGCGACTCTATTGCTTGCGCCGGCGAAACTGAAAAGTTCCAAAAATAGAAATATTTAAGCATGTGACATTTTTTTTAGTTGGTTTCATAATTTGAGGTTATGATTAATAATTAGTATTACCTAAAGTGCTATAAATACCTATTATTTTAATTACTTTTTTATCATAAAAACTCTAGAAATAAATTAAGTAAAAAAAAACAACATTCTTTTTTTTACATATTACTCAAAATAGCTTTGCTTGAACAATCAGTAACAGGTTTAAATGTCATTATTACTCATTTTGAAATTATGATTAATTTTTGACGCTTCACAAGTTCGTTCTTTATATATGTATAAAGAGTTATTAAGATATCATGTCAGTGTTTTTTTAGTTTTTGAACACATTTTGTTTTTTAAAAAAAATCACAACATTTAAAAAGTAATGAATTTTTATTTGTCTTCAAATTAAGAACAATTTATGATATCTATATAGTTCTTAGGTTCATTGAAACTCAAATATAACTCATTTATATTCAAAGAGCATACCTCGAACCAATTTTGAATGAAGTTTGGATTATATTCTTTTACTTCTCATGCAAATTTCTCTGTGACCGACCTCCATTAGAGGCACAAATGTCAAGTCTCTTCTTTACTAGAAATAAGTAAATAAATAAACCTTTCTTCCCTTATTTTATTTGAAAACGTAATTACATTGATTTATTTTTATTGTGAATTTGTTCTAACCGCTTTCACATATAGGAAAATATATTTTAGTATTAAAAAGAGAAGTTATTTGAACAGAGTTCTCAGAAATTTCTAGTTGCGTATCAAGAAGGACATTTACCTTTTATCTCGACGGATAATTTTTGTTCATTCTGAAGACGAATTCAATTTTCTTGCTTCTAGAATCGAGTATACTTAATCATGAAAATTATAATATTTTAACACAAAAACTATTATTTTATATGATTAAGACAATATAGATGATATTTTAAGATGTTAAAAACTGCGCCAAAAAGATTGATATATATTTCTTTGCCCTTCTCATCTCTATTTTCGCTCTTTCCACAAATATTCTTAGTAATAAAATTTAAAGAAAGCAGGGGAAAAACAAAATGCAAGAAACTGAAGAAAATTCGAACTTACTTTATAACATTAAAAAAGTTAGCCTTTTAATCAGTAATTTTTTTCAATAAATGATAATTAGAATAATGCAAAGAAATTATGAATTATTGTAAATGTAAAAAGAATGAATTAAATGGTGCAATGGAACTTAAAGCAAGTAATATAAAAAATTTTTTTTAACAATTCCTACTTTCTTAGATAAACTTACTGGCGCCATCTGTTGCATCTAATTGTAACTACAAGAGAAATAACGCGGAATAAATTTAAAATTATAAAGAATAAAATTTAAAACTAAAGAATAAAAGTTAATTAATGAACAAATATTTGAAAAAACTGTATTAACATCAAAACTGTCATCCATTACCAGTTTTAAAAAATTATTTGAACTTGATTGGATGAATAGAAATTATTTTATTAACGATTGAAAATTCCAACAAGATAAATTAATATATAGAGAGTGTGAGTATTGAAAACGAGACGACGAATTGAAAAAAAATTGAAAGTTAAGTTCGAAAAAACAAATAGACCAAACGATAAAGCAAACCATTTTTAGGATAGAGTATTTAATTTGCATTAACAATAATTTAATACAATCCATTTTCAGATTAACGTATTTAATTTGAATTGCAGTATAGGAGATACCATAATTAATAAAAAATTAATTAATTAAATTATTTATGTTTATTAATTAAGGTTTTTTTCTTTCAGCTGTTACTGTACGTTACTTAACCAGAAGATATATAGGAGAATACAGTTCCAGTTCAGGTAAAATGCTTAATATTATCAATGAAAAAGGTGATAGTTACTAATACTTTTCACATAATGGATTAAAAATTTAGTACGTTATAATAAACACAATTATATATTTGTATGTAACATTGTTTCGGGCTCTCTGTTAGACATATTATTATTAATTTTTTATCTTTTCTTCCCAGATTACTTTATCAAATTTCATCTGTAAATTATTGTTATTAATATTAAGACCATTATAATTTTTATTGTTGTTTTCATGAACTTCAATGATTTTGAAATAAACAAGAGAGTTTATTTTCTTTACATTATTAGCCCCTTAACTGGTATACCAGTACACCGTACGGTCTACCAAAAGCTGGCTCAACCAATACCCCTTTGCTGTAAGGCCACTAACATTTTCTTTCTCCCCCTGATTTGCGCAGACATTTTTAATTCTTTCAATGAGATTATTAGTTTTTACGAGATGTAGCCCGTCCATGGTACTGAAATACTTCTCATTTCGGATTTTCTTTGTGGTGAAAGCGGGAATTTTTCATTGGTTGAGTGATTATTACCGTCACCTTATTCAGCTACATGAGTGCTTTTGACAACGGCCCTCGTAATTTTGAACCATGGTCAAGTGACGGGGATGACACCTGAGTTGGCACCCCCTCTCCTAACTTCCACACCACACCAATTAGAGGATGTTTGAGCTTCGAATGATTAAACGCACATCTTCCCCTACACGGCGGGTCTTCAGCAGTACTAGGCTCGAACTCATGACACGCCGTATACGAGTCCGTTAACTTGACCACTAGGCTACCACGGCCACGAAGTTTTCATTGAAGGCATAAATTTAGATTCTTGAAAATATTCGATAAAGAACAGGGATTGGCAAGGTAATGTGCAATTTGTCGCTTGAGATGAAATGAAAATGGAAAGATAATCTAAAAAGGCCGATATTATCTTTGTCTCCATTGCAATGTGAGACTTAGTATTACACCAGGCTTCAAATTGTGTGTGTAGGTACATATATTTGCACACACACAAAATCCTCAACCGTTTGAAGAAGAGGTACAAACATGAATTTTTTTTGCAAGTGTGAGAGAAACTCCTTTAAGGTATATGAAACATTCTTCATAGTATGCAGATTATACTTATAAAAAGCAAACCTTTTTGAGGGTTTTTTGCATTCCACAATTGTAAAGTAAAAAATAGTATGAAAACTTTAAAATTGAAAATTAAATTAAACTTCTTCCATTTTCGCTTTTTGTTAAGTATTATGCTTAGTTATATGCATTAAAAAATGTACCTTTTTAAAGAAAATTTTCGGCAAAAAAAATTGACCGTCCAAGTGGTTCAATCTTATCGCAATCGATCCCAAAAGAAAATTAATATTTTTAACTTCGTCTTTAACATTCTCTCTTTTTTTAGCTCATTTTACTTATAAATATTTCTTCCAAAGGTTTCATTAAAATAAAAATACAATTTTATGAATAAATAGATTTCCATTATTCTTTTTTTAAAAGAAAATCTTTCAAATTTTTTTGTTTTGACCTATATATACTGAAATAACAAACAGAGAAGCTCTATTATAGGTGTTATAAAAAAGCAAAGTTTTTATTATATACAATAGCATGAACGCACGCGAGCAATACTTAAATATATTCAAATATTCTAAGCAATGTCCCAGCAAATGGTGTATTTGTGTCACTACATTCGAAGACAGAATGACAATACCTGTTTAATATTCAAGTCAACTTTTATTTTATGTAAGTGCGTTCACATTTTTAGAGCTAATAATCGTACCAATTACATCATTATCTTATTATAAAAATTATAATGCAATAGTTTCTTTTTTGTTGTTGTATAAAGATCCCACGAAATTAAAAATTCTTTTTGGTTCGATTTTCCTTCCCTTTGTGATAATATTTTCCAATGCATTAAATAAGATTAAAATCAGCTGTGATGATATCTTTCTTGTTCAATAATAGGTTTATTCTGATTCTGCGAACAACATGATCTATCTAGTTAAATTATTTTTAGTGAATCTGGTTTTATTTATCGAAGTTTTATAACTTTTTTGCACTGTCTATTTTTAAGCAGATTTTGGAATTTATGAATTTCTTCAACAGATTAGATATGTTGAGCCATAAATAATGGATTAAAATTCAAAAACGTGAGATTATTTCAAGGATAAGAATTTAAAATAGATATTAAGCATTTCTCTTGACCTTTTCCTCCTTTTTTATGGTTCTGTGGTGATTTTGTTTATATTTAATGTTGAGAAACTTTTCCAAAGTTCATTCTTCGAATGGGACTGAGAATTTTTGAAATAGAGCGGAAGATGAATAAAAAAAGGCTATTACAACAAACATGGCAAAAACAAGCTTGAGGTTAATATATGCCTGAAGAGATTCTGCATAGACGTGTACTGATTTTTTTTTGTTTTGATAATCTATTTTGGTCTAAACTTTACAATAACTATAATGAATGAATACAATATGATCCAAGAACAATATCTTTAGAAACTGTAACCCGAATATAGATTGATGAGCTTTGGTTTGCTAGTTTTTTATTCTCATTTTTTGCAGAGAACTTGCAGCTAAATTATACTGGGAATAGCTTAAGTGTTTTATATATTCCAGTCTTCTATTTTTATGCTGTCCCATGCACATTCTATTCGAGCCATTTATAAGTAAAATTGGTAAAATATATTATATCTCTATAAATATAACTTTTGAACCAAATTTTTTGGTATAAATTTTAATTTGGGGTTCATGTCAAGCAACAAAATCTGTTGAATGTTGAGATCAGTATAAAAATATTAAAGAAAAAAAACTATTAATGAGTAACTATACCATTGAACGGATTCGCTGTGTTGGGTTCTTTGAGAAAATAGAGCCTTAATATTTATATTCGTTCTTCCGCAATTATCCCCGTGTAATTGTAGCACAAAATGGCTTGAGTTACATTTGAAAATGGATAAAGTCCCAATCCTTGTGAATTACCTAGAGCTGTCTCTAACTTAAAAATTATTACTGGATATGACTACCTCACGAAACACTTGAACAGATTCAGTTTTGTAGATTGTCCAGCTGGCCTTCATGTAATGCCACAGACATGTGAGGAGACCATTTGATCTCTTGTTTTCGCACGCTGAGACGCACAGTAGCCATCACTATTAAAAATCATTGTAGGTTTTATTGAGTTACTCATTATGGGACAGATGGGGATCATGCATAAATCTAGCGTATTTAGGCGTGGTAAAAAGTACTATTTCTTTTTAAATTGTGGTTTTTTTTCTTAAAAACGAGGCTTGATAGATTAATTGAAATTAATTTTTAACGCATTAGAGGTTCCATTCAAATAATTGACAGTACTTCAATAGATGAATTTTGTTGCGTTTTATTTTTTAGTTTCATGCATAAGTTTCAATTATTTTCTTATACCCTCAAAAATTATGAAGTGAATATACAAGAGCTTATTTATCCCTCCATTTATAAATACATAGATAATTGGATTCAAGAAAATTTCCAATAAATACAACAACGATCATCCGCTTAAAATAAGAATCTACTTCACATTTTCAAATACGCATTTAGCTCTTACCGGGATAGAACAGTTTTCAGTGTAGGCTGTTTAAAAATTGTAAGGTAATAAAAATTGTGCTTATACGGTGAAATTATCATTTGTCGCGGTCTGAAGGTTTCGAGGAAGAAACTGACATGATCTTAAGAATAGCTACTTTTATTCTATCTTTAATACTTTATGAATGTTATATATCTTTATAGCTTAACTTTGGGAGCAATCTGAAATCCTAACACTTAAACTGAAATATAAGATGATTGAAAATCACTAAGCTTCAGTCAGAACTCCTTGTGATGATCTTTCTCGAACCCCGATAGCTCGGTCAGCTCTAACGTTATTTACTTCCACAACTCCTGGTGGATTCTACTATGAATATTAATTTTAGGACGTGCGCGACCTTCCAGTCGCAGTTCACCTTATCTTATTCTTAGATTACACTATTAATGATAAACCATTAACCTCACATACTCAATGTCAGGGTTTAAATAGTAGTTACATTTGCATAAAATTAAGTGATCTCTACGGAAAACGGTTTTTAAACTAAAATCACAGATAAAGAATAGTTTTCCCAAAATGATTAATAGAAGAACCTGAATAGTATTCGTTACACATTTAGTCTGAGCGTTCAATATTACTGAATCACTTTCGCTAGATGAATCTTCTTTGTTGCTATTCCTGTTGATATCATAAAAGAATCTATCCAGATCGTTGTCAATTTCTCGTTTCTTTTTCTCTAAAATAAATTAATCCAAATCAATCTCAGATTTTAGATCCTAACAGAAAGACTTCTTTGAAAGTTAAGATCTATGTTTGAGCTTATATTTTAATACTAGCTGGTATACCCGTTCTTCGCACGGGTGAACTGAAAAATTAAACAACACAGATTGAAGGATGAAGAAGTGTTTAATGAGTTAATTTAACGGGAATTGCAAATTAAAGAAAAAAGCTTTTTGCATATCTCAGCTGAACAACAACCAAAAAAAAAACACCTTCGTTAAATTTTAAGTCCGTAGATCTAATAGCTGCTAAAAAGGATTTTTTTTAAATTTTTAACTCCCCGTAACACTCTTGAGGGTCGATTTTTGAAAATACCTCCCTAAGCTGATCTCTTCTCAGCAAAAGTAACACATTGTTAAAAGTTTTGTGTAATGAACGCTTAAAATAGTGTAAATAATTTATATCTGAAAGTATAATACATTAATATTACTTTCTGTTGTATTTATTTTATGTTAAAATTGTAATATTCGCAAGCAACGCCATTTCTTAAATTAAAATGGCGATTCAATGAAAAACATAGCGAAATGCTAACGATAGAGTCAAGTTGGCAAATGCCCAGCTACTTTCATAGCTCGAGCTTTATTAGAGCTTTGTAAGACCCGCCGTGTAGGGGAGCGATGCACGTCGAGAAAGTTTTTACTTTAAGTAGCAGTACTGATAAAAGCATTTATTTTAAGAAAGATCAATTTCTTACTACCAAATGTGCATAATAAAATCATAAAAAAAATTTAAATAAAGAGAGATTTATAACAACCTCTCCCTTCAAAACTTAGTTTTGAATTAATTAGAAGCGATCCCCTTGTGAAGCCAAAACAAAAAGAGTTTTTCACAAACAAAAGATAGATATACACTGGTGTGCAAAAATTAAGGACGAGACGGTTTTTTCAATATAACTTTGTACAAAAGCTTTCCAAATCAACACATTTAATACCGTAAGATCCCCAATACGTAAGGACATGTGTAATGTAAGCAACACTTACTAAAAGAGAAATCAGAGGGATAAAAAGAAGCTTGATTGAAAAAGTAGCATGGAGCGCAATGCGACTGAAGGCCGAAACATCCCTGTGATGGGTGTCCAGCAAGAAACATCCGGTCTTTAGTAGGGGATATGATCTTCCCTGACTGCTAGGCAGGTTTCACAGCGTCTGCCCATGCTGAGAATGAGGGTCAATGAGTTGTTGAGGCATTGCTGCCCATTCGTCTTGCAGCGCCAATCGAAGCTCCCGAATCGTTACTGGTGGTAAGGTACGAGCTGCCAAGCGTCTGCCTAGAAAATCCCATACATGCTCGATGGGATTGAGATCCGGAGATCGTGCCGGCCAATCC
This sequence comes from Trichonephila clavipes, assembly GCA_019973935.1. Classification (NCBI taxonomy): domain Eukaryota; kingdom Metazoa; phylum Arthropoda; class Arachnida; order Araneae; family Nephilidae; genus Trichonephila; species Trichonephila clavipes. The sequence goes on along the minus strand of BMAU01001093.1, from coordinate 485,158 downwards.
ATACGTTCAATATCCTCACTCTCTAAGAGCTGTTCGGCAGCTACTGTGCGATAACATGGTGCATTGTCGTCCAGGAAAAGGAACTGCAGACCCATAGCGCCTCTAAAAGACGCACATATGGAAGAAGAATCTCGTTACAATAACGGGTCCCGTTGACTGAACCTGCGTCGAAGATGTGAAGGTCTGTACGACTACCAAGCATGATGCCTCCCCAAACGAGAACACCGCGACCACCATACCTGTCCCTTTCAATGATGTTCGAGGGATGATTGCGGCTTCCCGCTCTCTCCAGATGAGTATGCGATGAGAATCGCTACTCAAACTGCATCTGCTCTGATCTGTAAAGAGTACTCGTCCCCATTAATTGTCTCTCCAATTCCGGTGTTCCCGGCACCACAGAGAACCGTTTTCTCCGATGGGCAGGCGTTAAAGGTACACACCGTACAGGGCGTCGTGCAAACAGACCACCACCGTGCAGTCTTCTGGACACGGTAAAACGCGATATCGGTCGTCCAGTCGCCTGTGTCGTGTGTCTAGCGATTTCTCCCGCTGTCTGCCGCCTGTTTCTTCTGGCCTGTAAGACAATGTACCAGTCATCTGCGGGTGTGGTTCCTCGTGGACGACCACTACTGAACCCCGGATAGCTGTTCCTGTAGTTTGAAATTGTCTCCAAAGTCGTGAAACGATGCTGTGAGCAATTCGAACTCTACAGCCACACTTGTCACATTGCGGCCTTCCTCCAACTTCCCAATGATTCGATCTCGGGTAAAAGCATCCAGATGTCGTCTAACAGATTGATTATTCGCCATTTCTCGCTGAGGCAGCAACTCGGTGTGATTTTAACTGCTATACGGCGTGCAATCTCTGCCAGAAATACTGATCTTACACCGACAACATGCTTTATACTACTCAGACGCTCCCCCATTACGTCTACCTGCATATCTGCGCATGTGCTACCGTACATTACCTTACTTAATCTCCTGATTGGTCTTTCTGTCCGCTCTGCCTCTTCGTTCAGCTGATATGCTAATTTTTCGACTTCGTTCTTAATTTTTGCACACCAGTGTATGTTGTGGTGGGCTTTTTTGCAGCGCAAGCTAGATTTGCTTGCACATGCCAGAATTTTTTCCTGCTTACTTGACAAATATCGTTATATTTTGGACACTTTTTACAAATTTTTATAAATTATAGCCTATTTGTTATTCTGATGTATAAGTTATATTACTGTTAAGTTTCATTAAAATCCATTCAGTTGTTTTTGCGTGAAATATCCACAAACATCATCACCAATTTATAATATATATTAGATAATACGTTATGATGACATCTGGCTTTGGTAGCTCAAACGCGTTCAATGGAATCAGCACAAAGAGCTAAATTTAAGACAGTCACATGATAAATGCACAATCGTGTGTTCTCCATTGAACTAAAAAATAACGTAAAACTTTTAGTTGTTCTATTTGTAAAATTTAGATAAAATTTCAAATTTTAGGATTCTTCAAAAAGTTTTCCAAAATTAAAACAAAAATTCTTATATGCATATATTTAAGTCAAGCAAATTTTGTTTATCTATGTACGTTTTTATTGACAAATATGTACTTATTAACAGAAAGTTTCTGCAAAAAAAGCAATAGTTTGTAACATCGATGAGCATGGACTGATTGATGGGAAACACGTGATAACAGTTTTGTGACCATGACGTCACATGAATCTCTCTCATTATAGAAGCAACTGCTACTTTTTAAGAGACAACAAACTTTTTCAAATATGATACACTGAGACATCGACAAAAAAGAAGCATTACCAATTATACGAATAACATTTTAAAAGGAAATCTCTAAATCAAAGGAATGATTCAAGAATTTTAATATTACACTTTAATCTGATCAACCACTAAACCTATCTTTTGAATCCGCCTTTGGAATAATTTATTTCATTTTCCTATAATGATTTAATCAAAAAAGACAAGAAAAAAAAACCAAATATTTCTTTACAAGAAAGAATTATTTATGAGAGGTTCAAGAACACTGAAAAATACAATATTTCAAATGAGTCCATGTTAAAGCTTTCTGCCAATCTTTTACCGACCTGACCTAAAATTTAATTAGGTATACCACTCATTGAGGCCAGTGCAGGTTTTCGATGCTAATACAAACACTATATTATAAGGAGAGGAGATTCCAGTCAGAAGACTCTACTTCAGACCATAATTTATCAGTTGCTTTTTGCAATAAATTATTGTATTAAAAAATTTTGATTACATGTCTCAAATGAAATTGATATACATAATGGAAATATTTCTGAAGTCTCCCTATATATACATATTATGCGTGTGTTATACCATAGTTTTTAATACTTCCTAATCACTTAAATTGAGGAGTTTGAAGCCTTCTTAAGCAAGAATTATTTTAAAAAAATAATCTATAATGAACCAATAAATTTAAGTATACATTATTGCAATAAATTTAGGGAAAATAAAATATTAAGTAATTAAAAATTAAATTAATGAAAAAGAAGACAAGGACAATTTTTGTCACTGACCTTTATAATTAACTTTAAATAATAATAAGATGACATTTCATTAGTTAAGAGTGAGAGATAATTTAAATCACACAATTCCAATAATAGATTGAATTGAGAATACAGACTAAAAATATTATGTACATCTGCTTCAAGATGTATACGTAGGGGAATATATATTAATTATAATCCCAGTCAATATAAAAAGGGAAAGATAGTTACTTAAATTTATCTCAGTATGACAATTTTTGAAGATATTGCGTTGTAAACCCTTCTTTCTGTTTTTCAATCTAAAAATAATTTAAAAACTTCTGATATGTTTTTTAATGAAGAGATTATTTTTGCCTGTTAGAATAACAAACTTCGAAGTTCGCATTCGCCAATAAAAGCCTCACAGAAGGGGCAAATGCAGTATAAATGATCAAGGTCTGGTTGTCTTGAAAAGCTCAAGGTCATTTTAATGACGCAATTATTCTCCAAACCGTTTTATTATAATTCATATAAAGGCTACAGTATAAACAGTATCAGGTTTGCAGATTTTTCCTGAGTCGCTGATTTTCATTATCATTCATAAATCCTTTTAATGTCTCTTTTAAATAACAAAAAAAGAAAATTCAAAAATAAGTAATGCCACGATATATAACTTCTATAGTACTCAAGCCCGCTCCCAGAAAACTGTTTGTAAAATATTTCAAACCAAACAGCTTAAGAATCTTAAGCCTGTTTTCACAACAAACCCATTTGAATATGCTTAGTAAGTCTTATGCAACTAAATCAGCGTTAGTTTTCCTAAGCTACCACCTAACTAATCCAGGAAGGTTTCTGCGTAAACACCTAACACATACCTCCACCGGGTGGTGCTGTAGATGTTAATGACCGGCGAAATGTGAGTGCATTTATCAGTCAACATTTTGCTGACACGTGAGCCACGATTTTCTTGTTTCTCAACGCCCATTTCTCTTTTTCTTGTGGAATGGTATACCGTTTGAATGAGATACACGCGAGCGCGCCCAAATCCCTTTGTAACGGATCGTCCACTTCCGCGTTCTGAAACTTCTGGCCTGTGTGATTCACTGAAGACCATTTGCCTTTTTTGAGGGGTGTTGACTTAGATGGACACCAAGAAAACGTTATGAAAGTTTGACCTTTTTTTCCTGGAACTATATACCGTTTAGCATGCTGCTATGCTGCGTTACCGTTAGCTATGCAGCTTTTCTTTTCAAAAAATTTCCAAATTTCTACTCAAATTATTTTATCAAAAGCTTTGATAAAGGTCAACCTAAAAAAGTCTTTTTAGAATATTATATTCCAGCAATTTATTTATTTTTAAGAAAATAGATCATGTTTTTATTATTTGAGTTCCAAAAAGTCTAGGATTTAGTCCATCGGAAATATAACTAGTTACCTTTTTTTTAGTCTAATAGTATATAGTGGTGGCCAAAATTGTGAACTTTTTTTAACTTGTCATGTTTTTTAAGTTTGTATGCGAATAGAAAATTATATGTTGCACAAAATATATATACAAAGTATTTTATATCTTTTTAAAGCGAATTCAAAACTGAGTTCAATACAAAGAAGAAAGTTCAAATATTTGTGACGCAAAAAAGTTATGCTGCAATATAACTGTCGACATACTTTAGATACTGGTGATAGCTTGATTGATTGATTGATTGAATATTAACGTCGCACTGTTCAGCTACACGAGGGCCTTTGGCGACGGACCACGTTTTTGAACCATGGTCAAGTGACGTGGACGACACCTGAGCTGGCACCCCCTCTCTCGACAGATTTAACGTGCATCGCTGCCCTACACGGCGGGTCTTTAGTGGTACTGGGCTCGAACCTGTGACAAAGCAAGCCACAGTCCGATACCTATACCACTCGGCTATACTGGTGATAGCAGTGAGTTATCAGAGCTTGTGGGGTTGCCCTTATTCTTTATTACAGCCTCACATGGAAGTTTGATTGAACTGAAAATAGTTTTAAGCTCTTCCTTAGTTATTACATGATGCCAAGAAGCAATTATATCCTCAATCAGTAGCGCACACAGGAGTTTTTCAAGGGGGGTCCGGGGTTAAAAATTCACCATTCTAGTATCATGCTCCTTTTGATTTTGTCGGTTTACGGGAACAAAACACAGTAAAAAACTAATTTTTGAATTAATAATTAGCATTAATTAATAAAATTAATCATTAATAACAAGTAATTAATTAAATTTTACGTACTATATACTTAGAATTATAATCAATCGGGAAAAAAATCAAGGGCTTTTGGGGGGTCCGGACCCCCAGGACCCCGCCTTGTGTGCGCCACTGTCCTCAATTAGTTCCTTTTTATTTCATGGGTACTTCATTCGGACAAGAGTTTTCAAATGGTGCCACACGTTTTCGATAGGATTCAGGTCAAGACTGTTTTCCGGCCAGAATAACAATGATATTAAGTCAAAAAGCAATGACATCAAATAAAAGAGTAGATTGGACACATGTGTGACGAAAAAGTGGTATTTCTTTGTTAAAATTACTTCACAGGTGGGTATTCATTAACTACATCTGGAGAATAAACGTTTTGTTTAGGATGCCAGGAGACAATTTACTAAAAAACAAAGCAGTAAGAAGCCTAAAAAAGGTGCACCATATCTGTTAATGACAGAAGAACAAAAATATTATGTCTCCAATATAGAATAATATCATCAGCGGTCTTCAGAAGGGATTTGAATGATGCTGGTGTTTCTGTCAGTTCAAAAACAATCAGGAGAAGATTAGCAGATGGTTAAACTAAGAGGTAGAATTCCACGAAAAAAGCCTTATCTCAATTTACAGCAGCGCTAAAAGGGACTAAAGTGGGCAATGGAACGCATTAATTGGACAAATTATTATTGGTCACAAGTTATAAAGACGGACGAAACTAAAATTTCGTTATTCGGTAGGGATAGCATGAAATATGTAAGACGTAGAATAGGAGAAATGCTACATCCTGACTGCATCCAGGCAACTGTGAAGTATCCACATAGTTTTATCATTTAGTCATGCATATCAGCAGATGGCCTCGGTCGCCTTCATATCATCGATGGGACACTGAATGTCATAAAATACATTGATACAATTCCAGAACCCAAACTTCTGCCTTCCATTAGGGATATATTTATCAACAATGCTTCATTTATTTTTCAGCAAGATTCTGCTCCTTGCCACACAGTAAAGTAATTGAAAGACTGGTACCGTTCTAAGATCATTGAGTTGTTGTTCTGCCCCGGAAACCGTCCTGACCTCGATCCTATCGGAAACTTGTGGCACCGTTTGAAAACTCTTGTCCGAATGAGGTACCCATGAAATAAAAGGGAACGAATTGAGGAATATAATTGTTTCCTGGCATCCTGTAATAACGAAGGGAGAGCTTAAAACTATTTTCAGCTCAATTAAACATCGATGTGAAACTGTAATAAAGAATAAAGGCAACCTCACTAAGCTGTGATAACTCACTGCTATCATCAGTATCCAATGCATATCGGCAGTTATTGTAGCATAACTTTTTTTGCATTGCAAATATTTTTATTTTCTTTTTTGTATTAAATTCAGTGTTACATTTTCTTTAAAATGATATAAAATACTTAGCATTTTGTTCAGCATAAAATTTTCTATAAGCATACAAACTTAAAAAACATGACAAGTTAAAAAAGTGCCTACAAATTTGGCCACCACTGTACTTACACAAAGTATGGATTCGAAAAAAAAACCCCTCTATTTTTTCCTTTTTTGCGTAACCCCTTAAGCGGTCGATTTTTTGCTCGAAATGTTCCAAAAAAGGCACAATTTTTTATTGCATATAAGCATAATACTTAACAGAATGCTAAAATGAAAGAATATTATTTTAATTTCAATTTTAAATTGTTTACACTATTTTTTTTATAATATTATGGAACACAAAAACCCTAAATGTTCGCTTTTTATAAGTACAATCTGCAGCCTAGGAAGAATGTTTCGTATATTTTAAAGAATTGCTCTCATACTTACAAAAAAAATTCATGTGAGTACCTCTTTTCCAAATGGTTGAGGATTTTGTGTATATGTGCATATATATGCACAGACAATTTGAAGCTTGGTGTAATACTAAGTCTTACATTCAATTGGGATAAAGATTTTATTTATTTATCAAATGCCTGGCCATTGACCATCAGATAATTAGGCAAAAAAGATAATATCAACTTTTTCTTGGATTATCTTTCCATTTTCATTTCTTCTCAAGCAACAAATTGCACATTGCCCTTTTCTTAATGGAATATTTTCACGAATCTAAATTCCTGCCTTCAATGAAAAATTCCCGCCTTTACGACAAAGAAAATCCTGGATGAAAAATATTTTAGTATTATGGATAAAATGAATCTCATAAAAACGTTAATACTTTCTAATAATCTCACTATAAGAATTAAAAACATGTACAAATCAAAGATAGAAAGGAGAAAATATCAGTGTCCTTACAGCGTACGGGCAAACCAGTTGTGGTCAGTTTTCGGTAGCCCGTTCGCTGTATGGACAAACCAATTAAGGAGTTAAAGAAGTTTTCTATAAATAAAATAATTAGAATTTCGTAAAAAAAACTATCTCAATTAAACGATGACTTTTCACAATGTAAGGGGGCGGGAGGTGTATAGCTAGTAAAATATTTACAATCGATTTTATTGTAAAATTCTGGTAAAAATACATTTAAATAAAATAATTTTATATAATTCTTATGTCATTTTCAGAGTTACACATTAATCTCCCCTTTCATCTTTTATTCATTTGTTAATGGGAAATTCAATTATTATTATCGAAAATGCCTTGTTCAAGCATTTTTTAAAACAATGTCCTAGATTTTGGCAGTTAACAATTATATTTCTCATATACCATGTAATATATTCAACCATGTTAAAATTAGCATTCAGCAATCATCTGAAAATTAGATTTCATTTTCAAATTGTAATCCATTTGTGAATTGAAATATCTATTGAATTTTTCTTTTAAAGAAAATTGATGTAAACCGTATAATTTTGGATTCTAAACCATCCTTTCATGAAATAAAAACGTATCGAACCAATGAAAAGTAAAATTCTTTTGTAACAAGATTTTAATTAATTATAGTTTGGTCACCTTTATTTAATTTCCACGCAATTTACGTCAGAAATTTTTCAATATTGTTTGATAAGAGCCTATTGTGTGTAGATTCCAAGATTTTTGCATTTTAAATAATATTGTTGAGACCAATAAGAATCGCCAAAGTAGAACTTGGAACTCAGATCAATGTAAAAAAAAATTAATTAACCAAATTACAAAATAGGGAGCTTTTCCGTTTCACCGGCACAGGCGATAAAGTCGCCAAAAAAGATACAACCAACATCAAACGAATATTCCTCCTGGTAACCTTTCACCACCGCATTTTCAAAACAAATCGCGAACTTTTCTTATCAGCAACGTCTTTTTCATAATACAAAGAAAATAGGTGAAAAAGCAATGATAACTAACATTAAGTGACATTTTTTTTACGTGTATGTGTTGTCCAATAAAGCCTGCTTGGCGTGATTTGCACAGGCGAAATGGAGAAAAAAAAACCCCAAAAAGTTATTCTTTATCAAACAGAATTAAATAAAATCAACGGATTCGACAGTCTTTCTTTCTCTTTTTTTTTCCTTTCTTTTGGTCTGTTTGGTTAATTTTCTTCTTATTTTTATTATTTTTTTTTGAATTTGTAAGAAAGTTGTAACATATATATTCTTTTTTCCTTCTCTTATATTCCTTGTTATTCTTATTTTTATTATATTTGCTTTGTATATTTGTATTACGTTCACGCACATGTATGTGTATAGTGCAGTTTCCTTTAAATTTGTATTTTGTCATTTTACTGCTGTCTTCTAATGTTTATAAAATGTAAAAACTTGGATTTTTTTTCAATAAAGTCTGGATGTGGGAGTAGGGTTGCCAGATGTGTTCGAGAAAAAAAAACCGGACAACTTTTCAATTTTTTTATTATCTCATAAATATTGCTGAAAATGACAAAGAAGCTTTCAATCTACTTCTTTGTATATTTGGCATTTCATGACACTGCTTTTAACAAAGGTTTATTGGTCGAAATGGCATCTTTGAATTCAGTGCAACTAGAGCTTATATTGAAAAAAATGCACAATTCACTTTTTACTGTATTTACAGCGACACGATTTCTTTCGTCAGTCCATACGTTTCCCATGACGCTGAAGATACGTTCCACAAAAAGCGTTGGATACAGGAACACTGCACACAAACTGCACAATTTTCAGCAGATTCGGTGCTTCTTCTTTTTGGAAAAAATTGCACCACATTTCAATTGAGTTACCTTTGAGTTTGAGTGAAGGAAAACACTAAGTTCATCGTAAATCTGTTCAGGGGGAGTTTGCTGCTTCCATGGAGATATTGACAATAGTTCGAGCAGTTGATCCAGCGTGGGCAATCTTCCGCATTCGAGATTCAAACAACTGAACGTTTTATAATTTTGGTTTTCAAATGGATACCACTTCTCTATGTAAGCTAGAGCTCGGTGATACGCATTTGTAGCGTTTTTAGTAAATTTTTCAACTTCATGGTCTGGAAGATAGCCTTTTTTAATGCCACATGGACTTTAATTCCGAAATATTTGTCATTTATTTTCTTTGAAATTGTGTCGTGAAATTTCACTATTATGTTATGTAGATTAAATGCTGCTGTGGTATGTTTCTCTACCAACAGAATAATTTCTTGAAAAGAAGCCATAAAGTTATGAGTGAAATACAAATATAGTTTCATTATAAGTAGGATTAGCTTCACCTGAAATTTCGTTTTCTTGGTCTGATAAAATAGCCCATAGAGCCGTAGGGCAATTATCAGAACCTCGTTCTATGAAGTACCTTTCAATGGCCCCCATGATGAAAGCATCCTATCAAGAGCTTTAAATAAACTAAGCCACCTTGTAGGAACGTGACGAATGACTTCTCTGTATTCGATTTCGAAAAAATCAAAGCACTCCTTCAAATCTTCTTGTTTCTTAGCGGAACAAGAGAACTCTGCAAATACTTTCATCACTATATTTTCGACATCAACAGGCATTACTTTTAATGCATTTTTAGCGCAGTTATGAAATATGTGGTCATTACAGTGAGCATCAATTATGTCGTTGTTTCTTCGGACTTCAATTTTTGAAAAACGGGATTATTGACTCCAAAATTAACAGACGCGTTGTCCGCTCCATATGCTGTTACTCTGCTCCATGGGAGTCGTGATTTATCCATGACTTCACATAAACGTTCCTTAATAGATGTTGAATCTTCAAATGAGTCTTCGTAAAAATCCAATATTTTATGGCAGATGCCGCTTTTTGGTGAGAAATATTGAATAGCAACTGGAAAAAATTTTCTATTACCTTTATTTGATGCATCATTCGCCACCGAAAAGGGAACATCATTCTTTAAATCTTCCTGCACAAGTTCCATTGAATACGGAAACAAAACTTGGTTTACCAAAGCTGTACATTTAGTGCGTCCTCCTGTCATTTGCTTTACGATATCTGAATCGTTTATCACTTGTTTTAATACTTTCAAGGAGCAATCGTGAGCAACATAAGAAATGTGGTGCTTGATACTATGGTAAACCTCAGTTAATTCGGCAATACCAACTCGAGAGTCCGAATCGAATCCGAACCGAAGGTGGCTCTGGCTGCGCAATCCTATCTACATGCACACGCGTGTCCAAACCATGTAGATATACACCTAGGTACCTACAATCCTACTCGTTGTGTTGGTTGTCTGCCCAAAGCACCAGATATTACGCAAAATGTATTTAAAACCGGACATTCTTTTGTCCGGTTTACCCAGATTCTCTTGACCGGACTAACATGAAGAAAACTGGACTGTCCGGTCGAAAACCGGACATCTGGCAACCCTATGTGGGAGTGGTGATTTCCCGAAGGATCGGTTTGTAACTCTAAGCCCTTCTCCGGTGAGCTCGGTTCCTTCGGGCATTCCCTCCTTAATGCGATTTCAATAGTTTCCAATATGAGCATTTATTGAATACAGTCTATCTTGAATTATCGAAATCTTTGTTGGACAACTTTATAGTGTATCCTTTGCTAATACAATATTTAATAACAGTTTTTTTCCGAAAGTGTGGCAATTATTTCACACAACTTTTATTCAGTTAAAACGTTTTCATTTTATAACTCGAAAATACGTAAATGTCATCGACTGTTATTTTAAAATATATATATTGACTGATATGTGGCAAGAATCTTTCTTTTGAAAAATTTATTTAAATTTTCTTTCATGGCTTTTAAGGTACTTGACCCTACGAACTATCTAATGAATGTTAAAAAGACATTGAATGACGTGCATCAACTTCTTTTAACAATTTTATTTTATCGGAATCAAATATTTATGCTCTGTATAAAATTTCATTCAGGTGTTCTTAAAAGGTGAAAAACCTTTTGAGCAAATGTCATTGTCACAAGGAAATAAAATTATTAAAAAGAAAACGAGGATAATATAACATATTTTACCTCGGGAAATAATTTTAAAGGGTGTTTTTTAGAGGTATAGAACTTTAAATTGCAATAAAACAACGATGTATTATTCGATTGACATAAATTTTTTTTTATTCGAAAGATAATCTTGTGGCATTACATTTTAAATATGATTTCTGGCATAGGACTGCCACGGCTGGCTCGCGTGTAGTCCAATCTGGACGTCCCATTTTCGATGACTTTTTCCAACATTTGTGGCCGTATATCGGCAATAACACGGCGAATGTTGTCTTCCAAATGGTCAACCGTTTGTGGCTTATCCGCATAGACCAATGACTTTACATAGCCCTACAGAAAATAGTCTAGCGGTGTTAAATCACAAGATCTTGGAGACCAATTCACAGGTCCAAAACGTGAAATTAGGCGGTCACCAAACGTGTCTTTCAATAAATCGATTGTGGCACGAGCTGTGTGACATGTTGCGCCGTCTTGTTGGAACCACAGCTCCTGGACATCATGATTGTTCAATTCAGGAATGAAAAAGTTAGTAATCATGGCTCTATACCGATCACCATTGACTGTAACGTTGTGGCCTTCATCGTTTTTGAAGAAGGATTCCACCAGCCCATAAAGCGCACCAAACAGTCAGTTTTTCTGGATGTAACGGTGTTTTGACATACACTTGTGGATTAGCTTCACTCCAAATGCGGCAGTTTTGTTTGTTGACGTAGCCATTCAACCAGAAGTGCGCTTCATCGCTAAACAAAATTCGCTTATGAAATTCGACCATTATTTTCGAAATAAAATTGCACAATTTGAAAGCGTTGTTCAGGCGTGAGTCTATTCATGATGAATTGCCAAACCAAACTGAGAATAAATCACTTGACAGCTGTTAAATCGGTCGCATTTTGGAAAGTAATGCAAACTTAAACTTCTATACCTGGAAAGAAAACACTCTGTATAATATATATATATATATTTGTAAAATTTACTAGAGCAATGTATTTATATCATATCAACATTAATAAGGCAATTGAAAATTATTTCTTGAAAATGTATTTACAATCTTGAATAAATTTTCCAAAACTTAAAAATATTCATATATATTTTCTCTTTCTATATTTTTTTACAAAACTCGTGTTTATTAACATTTTTAAATTAATTTAAATCTATGTAATTACGTTTCCAATTTTTTAAAATTATAAAAAAAAAAGTATCAATGGCAGTACCTAATTTGGAAGTATGTGATTGTAAAAAAACATGCAATATATAACAGTACGTATCATTTTAAAACAACAGCCACACACATTTTTGCTTCTTAATACATCATGAACTTCTTAAATGTCAGTAAAAAACCAAACGGCTATTACATGTAAGAGATAAAGGTTCTCCATAATTAAATATTATAGTTGTCTCAAAATTTAAATTCCCACAAGTTAATATTATATATACAGAAAATATGAACAACTTGGCATAAGAAAACAGCGATTTGATTTAAATAATAGCTTGATATAATTTTAAGCATATTTTTGTTTACAATGCAAATTTGGCGATTTAGCGACCATTTTGGCGACGTGTCAAAACTTGAAAAGAGGTTTTTTTTCTCACGTTTAAAGCATTCAGTTGAATGGAAATTTTATGTACGCGATTGTTTTGGATGACAATACGATACTTTAATGATAATTAATAAAAATTAATTACCACTTAATGGTGTGATTCTGTCATATGTATATGCATATTTATATTAATTGTAACTATTTAATAAAAAGTAGCTAAAATAAAATTTTTCTTTGTTGATCGAAGTAGGAATTGACTTAAAAACATTTTTTTTTGTATTACTTGTTAAAATTTTTTAAATCAGAAGATCATTAATTCTTTAGTCAATACAAATACTGATACAATCGACAAAATAAAAGTATTTATTATTTTGTTATTCTTCTTCCATATTTATATGCTTTTTTTGTTGTTGTTTTGGTAAATTGAACGGCAGCAGTATTTCTTTGCTGATTAAGATTCCTTCAGAGGATAATCTTTAATCCAACTATTCGATTTGACCTTTTAATCACAGACACAATCTTTCAACGACAAACCAGACATATTTATTACTTTCTGCATGTCTGAAATGGATGAAAAGTGTCTGGATTTCTGTCTGGTGAGCAACAAATATTTCAGAGACAAGAATGATGCATAATGAGAGAGCCAGATGTCCTGCTCATAAATCATTCAGAAAATTTGAATAAAAAATAAATAAATAACCAAGAAAATCTATAAGGTGTGTTCCAAATAAATTATAGTTTTAAGAAACTAAAAAACACACTTTTATAGTTTTTTAATCGAACTAAAAAGTAAAAAATAATTCTTAATATAAAAATAAAATGACCAACGAGAAAATTAATCTCATTGGGGTAAATGTGTGGGGTGCTCGATATCAATTGTTATAATTTCTTACTAGTTCTAATCAGAAATGCAGAATTAGTGTAAAAAAGGAGTACAAACACCCCACGCTTTTACCACAATGACATTAATTTTCTCGTTAATCATTTTATTTTTATATTAAGAATTATTTTTTACTTTTTAGTTCGATTAACTATAAAAGCGTGTTTTTTTTTAAAGTTTTTTTAAACTATCATTTACTTATTTCCATTTTCTGAAATACTGGGCAATTGTTTATATTATGGTAAGAAATTGCTAACGCATCCTTCCCTTTTTAACATAAATAACACTTTTTTTGTTTATTGTATTTGTTTTAACCACGAGCGTTTTCGCTTTAGGGTTGTAATTTAATCTTTTAGTCACCAAAATCTGGAAATGGGATATGGAATTAGTCGCCCAATCTGGAAATGAGAAATCGTTAATCCTGATGATCCGGATCAGGGCAATGGAACAAAATGGTTAAGTTATTGTATTGTAATTGGTCCTTGACAAGTGTGCGAAATTTCGAATTAATCTGACCTTTTAAAGAGGGTAAAAATCGAGTTCAAAGATTCCGCTACATACAGATGAAGCTAATAAAAGTATGTTAAAAAGTATTGATGTAAGGAAAACATATTTAAGCTTAAAGATTTCGAATCAATTTCAGTCAGATTTATACTAAATTGTCATACTATGACCGGGGTGAGCATTACGTCGATCGCGATCAACCGGTGGATCGCCTGAAGATTAACTGTTAGTAATTATATACGGAAATATTTAAGATTGGCTGACAGTACGCAGCCTATATAGGTCTTCCACTGACTTTAATTACGAGAACTAACTCTCTCTTTAGATGTTTTTAACTTTTTTTAATGTTTTATTTTTAATGTATTTTCAATTGTTTGGTAATATATGCATCATTAGATATTATAACGTTTGTGGCTATTATTATTATGTGCATGCGTGTTTGTGTGTACCTTGCGTTTTGCTTTAAACGCGGTTTCGAAAAAGTGAGTTTTTTATTTTATTTACGTAAAAAAGTACATGTTCCGTATTTATTAATAAGTTATAATAAATATTACTTACCTTTTCCTTACTTCACCACACCTACGACACTGGGCAGTGGGGGCACTCGGGAATTTTTTAAAGGTGGCATGGCGTGGTGGTCCAGGGTCGAATGTCTACCATTTTTATATCCTACCACAATACGCATCTAAACATATTTTTTCCCCATTTTGTAGATTGTTAGGGACAAAGAACAGTAAGAAATAAATTATTGAATAAACAATAAGCATTAATTAATAAAAAATTTATTAATAACAAATATATAATTAAATTTTACGTACTATATACATAGGACTACAATTAATCGGGGAAAAATCAGAGCCTATGGAGAAGGGTCCGGACCCATGGAGCCTCCCCCCTTTTTGTGTGTGCCATTGATACTGGGTGGACCTCAACACCTTGAAAAAATTAGAAGTAGCCCGTACCATGAAAAAGTCTGCCCACCCCTGTAGTATGATGGTTATTTAAAGCGATGTAAAAACTTCCTACAATTAATAATACTTCGATGTATTATAGAATTGTTTTCGAGATTAGTTATGCTTTTAGAGTATTTTTGTCCCACTAATGGAAAAAAAATTAAAACATAATATATTGATGGATAAATATTATTTTCTATCAATGGAAATTTGTTTCAGATAGTATAACAAGTCATTGAATGAAGAAATGGAATTATTTCTATTCAGCGCTACTTGAGGGCTTTTGTCAACGGATCTGGTAATTTTGAACCATGGTCAAGTGACGAAGACAACACCTGAGCTGTTACCCCCTCTTCTAACTTCCACACCCCACCAACGAGAGGACTTTGAGCCTCAAACCCGTGAGACGCCGGCTACGAGTTCTTGACCATAGCCACTAGGCTACTGCGGCCACTACAGAACAAATGAAAAACAATGCAATCACGGAACTGTTACGCTTCTTTATATTGACGATAAAGCGAAATGAAAAGGTTTTTATATGTACTATCTACAATTTTGAAAATCCCCATTAGCACTTCAGTTCATTTCAGAAACGTTTTTAAGAAAAAAGCATATTAGTATCAATATAAATTTCATATATTTATAAAACACATATCCGATAATGATACGACACCTGAGCTGACATCCCCCTCTCCTTCCACATCACACCAACGGGAGAACGTTTGACGCTTGATAGATTTAACGTGTATAGCCCCCTTACAAGACGGGTTTTGAATGGTACTAGGCTCGAACTCATGACACGCCGGCCACGAGTACGTTAACTTGATCACTAGGTTACCGCGGTAGGATATCCGTTCAGGTACCTCCCTCTGGGGAAGCATCTGAGCTCTTATGATATAGAATAGTACCAGGAATTTAAGGCTGGATAGGAATTAAGACACCAGGTAGGCTACCCGTTCAGATGCCTCCCTCTGGGGAGGCACCTGAGCTCTGATGATATGGAATAGTACCAGAAATTTAATTTTGCCGAGATCACCTAAGCCAAGCAGGTAATTAAGGGATCTTTAACATGCCGCGTAATCCTCCGACATGGACGCTGACGAATGTCTGCATCATAAAAATTCACCGACTTGGTTCGGGGACGAGCCCGCAACCTTAGGCGTACAAGGCCAGCGCCAAACGAGCTAAGCCACCCAACCGGCTGACTTCTTCAAGGTAGAATAGGTCATTTATTACAATTTAATTCATTCATTTTTAAATGCTTCGTTTCGCATCCCCAGGGAGCTCGCATTCCATGTTAAGATCCCCTTTTATAAATGTTTGCAGTATGTCACGAAGTTATAAAATACAATATTTAAAAAAATTGAAACATTTTCCTGTGCTGTAAACACGTTCCGATTTGGGTCTATTTTTTAACATTATTACTTTACATTAAAATCGATTTCTAGAGGTTCTGGATGACCCATTAACTTTGTTTAACTGGGAATTATGGTAGGATAGTAATCATCTTACCCGCGAATTATAGATATATTACATCACTCACCAAATTTCAGCAATAGTTCTTGTAATGGATTTAGAATCTACCGTAAAATCTGGCGTATAACGCCCACCTATACTTTCAAGCGGCAATTTTTAATTTTGAAGTATATTCGCCGTATAACGCGCACCCCCACTTTTACGAAAGGATCTGCAATGTACGTTAGCAATGGTAATATGTTTTAAAGCCATTTGCTCGAGGTATTATCGAAGGATTTTGAAAAAATATTATATTTCTAGAAAAATAACCCTTAAGGGGTTCATAATGTATGATATTTCTTTTAAACAAACAGTATTCCAATTTGTGTAGAAGTCTAAGTTTTTTTTTCTCGTATGTATTTATTTTTATTTTCGAAGCCCTCATTTTTATGCTCGGCGTATAACGCGCTCTCGTAAATTTCGATCTTATTTTTTGTGTTAAAAATGCGCGTTATACGCCGGATTTTACGGTAATTACATTTAAGCAATGAACTTTTTTATGAATCATATCTTGTCATTCAGCACTTTAAAGGTAGACACACACAATACAGATTTGTCATAGAACATGAAATACACGTAATAAATTAGCTAAAGAACCATAAAGAGTTGCTAAGTTTCGTCAGTTGAAGTATTATTATGAAATATAGTCTTTGGATTTAATACAATTTACACAGTGTGAAATTTTTTCGCAATACCTGTTGCAATTGCTTCGCTTAGGAAATATGAGATTTATACCTCATGCTTCCTTATAAAAAATACATTTCATTGACTTGAAGAAGGTGGTTTTTTTGGTGCTTCGAATGCTTAACATGTGTTAAATACAGTCGGGGTCCCCGATTTTACGAATTCATCAAGACCAATCATTTTGTTCGTTAGGAGTTATTCCTGATATCGAAGTCCAAACAAAATACAATTTATTTTTGCATTAACCTTTTGAAATTTCTATAAGAAACTACACAAAAAATACCCATAGATAGAAATTACACACTTTTTATTCAACCGCTTAAGATGCTCTTAGTGAATTATTATACGCACCAATTAATTAGTTCTTTTTCGACTCTATGAAAAGAAGAAAATACCATCATTTATATCCTAATGCATAAAAAAGAGGTATTTTTCACAGTATCCAAACAATGTAAAACATTAGGAAATATAACAGTTTTGATAGGAGTTTCATTATCAATTTCTGCATTAAAATCACCATTCATTGGCTCCGACAAATGAGCAATTTCCTCAACCTCAATTGCCCAGATAGGCAGTCCGTCATCAAACGTATCCTTTTCATAAAAATCTTAAAATATCCTCTGCGTTCTGGATTGAGATGAGATAAGAAAGGAACTTCCTATCCTATTCAAGACTTACGCGATAGGTTACACTCGAGATTTATCTGCGCCTGTAAAGTCTAATAATGGTCTTCACCATTTCCCGATTAAATTTGCTGCTTACAAGAAAAGTTTTTTTTTTCTGTTCAGGACAAAACGGATACGTCATTTGAAAAAAAAAGTCTAGTTTTTTCTAATACAAACTAATAAAAAAAATTCCCACTGCTGAAATAATTCGTTAATTTGGGATCTATTATTCATTGAATAGGGGTTTTTTGCCTTCATCTTAATTGGGGAAAGAGAAATTCGTTAAATCGAGAAATTCATTAAATAAGGGTTCGTTAAATCGGGGTCCGACTATATTGTAAAAGTTTGTAAACTGCAATGATTACATTTGTAAACTACAGTATTATATTGAAAATACAGGAACAAAATTCTTTAAAATTGATTTGTTAGCTATATATATGAAGCTAAGTGAATTAATTATTTTCTTTAATGACGTGCTTAAAGGTAAAGTGGGGATTATTGGTGATTGATATCATAATTTTGAACCCTAGCGAATAAACCAATAGGCATGAGATGGCCCCTAGTTCTCCAAAATTTCACACCAAGCTCACGGGAAAACTTTGAGATCTATCAAATTTAGCGTGAATTAATCACTCTCGACACATGAAATCAGCAAACATCTTCAAATAATTTGTCTTACAATATAAACCCTGAAACCCCTGTTGAGAATCAAAACTATTAATTAGGAGAATATAAATACATATTTAAGTAAAACACTTTTACGTTAATACTCTCAACTGTTAATGCCTAGTCAAAAGGAGACATTTTAGAATCAGTTTATAAATTAATTTTTTAAAAAATATACGAATTGGATTGGAAATTAAAAATAAAATGAACAAAATTCAGTTTGGAATCAATTTGAATCTATAAATTAATTAAAAGCTACTAATTAACTAAACAATAATGAATATTAAACGTATAATATTTCGAGCAAGAATATTTAGTATTTCAATTTAAAAAATATAGCAGTACACTTGTGTTAAAATTTTCTTCTATTTTAAAAAGCATATCCTTATCCATAAAATTTTGAATTTCAGCGAACCTTTAAAAGCTTCTCTTGAGAGTTTTAATATTAATTTATATATACTAAGTATTAAATTTATTTAAAAAGTAAGGTTGTGCACAAATTTAACTACGTTAAAGGACAGAAGAATCATTGAATTAAACTAAAATTTGGTCAGTGTTAATTATGCAAATTTTCAGTGCAATAAAACTTTAAAGATATATGTATATATACAGTGGGCCACAAAAGTGTTCGTACACTTGCAATTTCTTATGAAATTTAGTGTTTTCGACTAATAAAAATTAATATATTGTAATTGTAATTTTTTGTTGTATCTGCAACTTGTTCTTAAAGGAATGACATAATTATTTTTTTAAAAAAATTAATAATCAAAAAGCTACTAAAAATTGCGCCACAAAATTCTTCGTACACTTAACAAAAATCTCAACTTAGCTTTAAATATTGTATTTCTTTCTTAATTTAGTACTTAGTAGGATATCTTTTAGTGTCCACAACAACTTTTAAGCATCTTGGTACAGATTTAATCAGTTTTTTGTGATTTCTGCATCGATTTTCCTCCATTTTTCTGTGATTATTGTTTTTACTTCACATGTTGTGTTCATTTGTCTTCTTTTTTTTACATCAAAATCTCACCAAATATGTTCTACTGGGCTAAATAAAGGGATTGAGGAGGTGTTTTCAGAATTTGGGGACAGTTATAGAGACACCAGTGGCGTACATTGAGAGCAGTGTGTTTAGTGTCATTACCCTGTTAAAAAATTAAGTCGTCTCCAATATCCAAATTTCGTGCGGGTAATTTAAAATTTCTCTTTAAAACATTTAAATAGAGCTCACGATTCACAATTCCATCAAAAAATACCAAATTACCTAATTCTGGGGCCGATTTACACCCTCACACAAGAACACTTCCACCTCCATGTTTTATTGATCCAACTAGATTCTTGGAATTGTTTCAGAAAATTCAAAATTGACAGCAAATTGATTGGGATGGCAAACAATTCAACAATTTTAGTTCCGATTGGCCTATAATAGCTTGTAAATGAAAAAATATGGAGTTTAATCCCATGAATTTATATGGAACAAGAGAGAACTCCTTCACTTCCTTGCTGAAGTATGGAAGTGAAGGTGTTCTGGCGTGGGGGTGTAAATGGGCCTCAGAATTAGATAATTTGGTATTTTTTCATGGTATTATGAATCATGAGCTCTATTTAATTATTTTAAAGAGAAATTTTGAATTATCTGCCCGAAATCTGAATATTGGAGATACTTAATTTTTTAACAGGGTAATGACGCCAAGTGCACTGCTCTCATTGTACGCTACTAGTGTCTCTATAACTGTCCCCAAATTCTTAAAACACCTCCTCAATCTCTTTATTTAGCCCAGTAGAACATATTTGGTGAGAATTTGATGTAAAAAAAGAAAACATGACTAATAAACACAAAATATGTCGTAAAAACAATGATCACAGAAGAATGAAGGAAAATCGATGCAGAAATTACAAAAAACTGATTAAATCTATATCAAGAAGCTTAAAAGCTGTAGTGGACACTAAAAGATATCCTACTAAGTACTAAATTAAGCTAAATTAAGAAAGAAATACAATATTTAAAGCTAAGTTGAGATTTTTGTTAAGTGTATAAAGACTTTTGTGGCGTAATTTTTAAGTAGCTTTTTGATTATTAATTTAAAAAAAAATAGTTATACTATTTTTTAAAAAAATAATTATGTGATTCCATTATGTACAAGTTGCAGATATCATAAAAAATTACAATTACAATGTATTAATTTTTATTAGTCGAAAAGATTAAATTTTATAAGAAATTGCAAGTGTACGAACACTTTTGTGGCCCACTGTATATATCTTTAAAGTTTTTTATATCTTTTAATTACTTCACTAAGTCTTTTTGATGGATTTAATACTAGAAAGAATTCTCGACATTTAAATTACCAAACGATCGGAGTTTGGAGTTCATTGTGTTCTATTACATGGCAAATTAGTTTAAAAATTTTAATATCATTTTCTTGCTTAAAAATTTCCTAATTAAATAAAAACTGTATTTTGTCTTGATACATTCTACGAAAAAAAATTATACGATTTTTTTACTAAGTAAGCACTTTAAAACTATGCATTCATGTGAGATAATTTTTGGATTGATTATTCCATTTGAATAACAAATTCTCGCAGGTGAATGACTTGTGTTCTATTTCAAAAAGAAATTGCTTCTACACAAATACTTAATAGCCTTGATAAGTTTTAGTAATTAGAAATTATATATTTTAATTAAACACTTTCATCCTCATAATCAACAGCAGGTGCGAATCTTATTTAATTGCTTCGTTTAAGGCGTGAAAATTATCGCCTACTGGTATAATTATAGGTCACTCATTGAAAAATCCATCGATCATTACGCTTTTTAGATGGCTATGAAATGGCTTGTGCTATAATACATCATTTAACCAAATAATGGTGATTGCCTTACGTACATCTTTTTTCCCTGATGCACTTGGCATTTTTTTTTATAAGATTGCTTAAGTTAATGAATGCCATGAAGGAAAATGTCAGCGTCCATGACATGTGATTTCCTTGAATTTGGTTGATGGATTGAGGGCACCGTGAGAGTTTAATACATTTCATTAATTTTTTTTTCAAATATCAATATCAATTTTTAAGTACCATTACATAAATTTAGTTTTATATCAAATTCTATTATTCTTCATATCAAATTATTTGACAATGATTAGGTTTTTAGGGTAGTAGCAAATTGAGGTATTATAAAAACCGTTCAAATAATTTTTTGAAAAGTATAGAATTTTTGTGATTTTCAGCAAATATAAGCAATTTTAATATTTTGTATGGAATGAAAAGGTATCTGTTTGTATATTTTATTTCAATTTAGAACAAGCAGAATATTATTATGTTACATATTTTATAAAAGGTGTTTAAAATAGAACGGGGAGAGCGATAAAGGCGAGAGATCGAGATTAATTTGACAATTGTTATCCAGTTTAATTATTTGTGAATCTTATACATAAGTTATACAAAACTTTAAATCTTATTTACGAAAAGTGAATCTATGGTATATATAAATACATTATATGTGCTTTTTTTTTTTTCTAAACTTCTTTTTGAAAATATAACAAGGAATCAAATAGCATTGCAACATAGTATCCAATAAAATCTTTTGATTATTACTATTTCTTTTATTACATTTTCAAGTTATTATTTGCTCATAACAATTTTTTTACAGGAATCAAGGGTAAATTGTGATGCCTTATGTAGTTGTTAGGACGCATGTGCCTTTTGTATGAGAATAGTTTTTTTTTAAATTTAATTTCTACACGTCAGAGTGTTATAACTATTTTATAACTCCTGTTAAAATTAATTGGGAATTATTGGCAAGTTTTTTTAGTTTTAAAATTTAGCAATTAATTAAATTTCAAATTACTAATTAAACGTGAAGCATTGCTTCAACCTTCCATTGATGTTCTTGAGTAACTTCTGAACTTTTAGAAAATTGTATTCTTTAGTGAGTAGTATTGCATTGATATACCAATATATATGTCAGAATTACATTGCTTATGCATGTAAAATGCTAACTTTCAGCAAATATATAATTTGATAAACGTTCCATGATGATGCCGTATTTAAGCTGTTCTCTAGGCTTATTTGCGACAGAAACTTAGAAATTTTCTGAAAAATTTGTTTTAACTTTCCTAAAAATATAAAAATTTCGATTTTTTAATAATAAATTTTTCTTGAATGGTTGATAATTTTATGTTATGATCAGCATTGAAATATAATCTGAAATGAACCTCATGCAGTGATATAACGGAGACTATTAGGGTTCCCCTGTAAAGTCAGGTTTTGGGCCTCTAGCTGGATCTTACAAAAGCAGTGGCGTAAGGTACACCTCCGCATTGCGGGAAGGAAGTGGGCAAAGCCTGACTGATGGTAAGTAAGCACCTTTGTAAGATCCGACTTGGGGTCCAAAACCTGACTTTTCAGGGGGCTAACAGTCTCCGTTACACCACTGTACAAAGGGTACATATTTGGTGACAGTTGGGCTTTGGTCCCCCTCGTGTTGCGGGGGTGTTCGTTATGCCACTGAGCTCATGTAGATACAAAACGAAATAAAGATTCAATATAGCAGATTGAATTTATAATACTGAACGTAAGGGTTCTAGGACTAATACGTAATGAAGTTCTTTTAGTGCATCAATACTTTTCCAGAGAAAAAAGTAAAACGAATGCTGGAGAGATAATTTTTCAGAGAGTTCAGTAAGCTAGATTCAGTCAAGTGGAAAATAGGCCGGTGCACGTTTAACCAGTCGAGGTTCTAAGTGCTCAAGTTGGCATGGTGTGAAAGCTAAGAGCGTGGAGTGTCGACTTAACTATTGCTCACGTCACTTACCTATGGTACAGAATAACGACGCCCGTTGTTAACAGAATTCGTGTTATTTCAAAGTGCGTCGTTAATAATTATTTAATCTGCAGCTAATTCATTCTAAGACATCCATATTTGATTTTCACATACCATCGCAAGATAGCCAAAACCAATTGTTGTTTTTACAGCTATGTGTGTCAGGCGTTAAAACGTAAAACTAATGAAGTGAGAAAAGTTCTCCTAATTACATTAAAATCAGTAATGATTTAATTCGGGATTCAAAGAACCAAAGAATAACTCCTCGATAATTTTAGTAATTTCTTAAAAACTCCTCAAATAATTTCTGTTCCATTTTTGTTCTGTAGTTACAAAATGTGAACCTTTTTAATTTTGATCTCAGGATAACTGCAACAGAACTGGGGCTTCTTTTTTCCGAACTTCCTTTTTCACACCTTGTCAGAACTTCAGGAAATAATATGTAATGACGTATTAATAAGGTGACCCATCGTCCTATTTTAGGGAGGACAGTCCTCCTTTTATAGGTTCTGTCCTTCCTCGAAAGTGTCCTTTTATAGGTTCTGTCCTTCCTCGAAAGTGTCCTTTTATAGGTTCTGTCCTTCCTCGAAAAGTGTCATCCTTTTCTATATTTTAAAACTGATCTGTTAATCTCTGTATTCAGAGATGAACCAAACAAGTTTCCAAAATGTCGAAGAATGGTCTGAAACAAATATCACAGGAAATAACAGTTTTCAATGGTATTTTTTGACTTGGTCTCAAGTAAAGTGGGCAGATATAGAAAATTACGTTGAGTTTTTATCGAAAGAAATGCCTGACATTAAAATCGATGACAATTGTCTGTTTGAAGTAGAAAGAAGACTGAATGTACATTTAAATTCTAATAAGTTAGAACAATTGGAAAATCAACATGCTGAGAAATTGGTAAAATGTGGGTGAAATTACTTAAACCATTTCAAAAATGAACACATTCCATATGAACATATAATTATTCTTGTTGAATTTACGTTGTGCTGCCTGGAACTAATGCACCAGTTGAAAGAGTTTTTTTCAGTTGGTAATGATTTTTGTGAAGTGACTAGTGAGAAATCACAAAATTGAATGTTCATATTTTAGCTACAGTGCTTACCGTAATATTCAGTATGAAAGATATTTTTGCCCGAACTTTCCGATATATTAAAAAATGATATGTTGACACACACACACAAAAATTCATTCAATGGAAAAATACTAGTTGAAGATAATAATTAAAAAGAATATTAGCATATATTTTTGTTTGAATTAATAAAAGGTTTCAAATATTTGAGTTGTAATTTTTCGTCCTCCTTTTCATTGTAAAAAAATGGTCACCTTAGCATTAACCCAGTCGTGCGTACACAGGATATTCTTATGAGGTGATTACATTCTAAAAAACACGTATATGAGAGCGCCGAGGATTAATCTCTATGGTAAAAATTAAAAATCCTGGTCCAAGGGGAAGACCACTCTCCCCTTGTGTACGCCATTGCATCGACCATTACTCAGTTGCTCGGAATAAAGGGAGAAAATTCCGTGGAAGGGATTTCTTTTCTGGAAAAATAAAGGTACAAACATTTTGAAGAATCTATTAGGAAGTTTTTGAAAGTGGTTCTTGGAAACATGTTCTTTTAAAGACATATTCTAACTTGAAATCCCTTCCTTTAAAATTTTTAATGAGATAATCTTAACATCATTGTGCAGCAGCTTGTCAACATTATCATTTATCAATTTTTTTCACTAAAAAAGAAAAGGGAAATTTTTTTTCACGTGGTAATAAAAACGACTGCGTACTACCCGTGGCGAATGAAAGAAAAAAATAAGAGTGCTCAACCCTTTGGGCAGTCAGACAAAACACTGCACTTGGCGCCAATCTCCAGATAAATGTCCACAGAGTCAGAGGTGTTGGTAAGAGAGTTGAGTGACCCAAATCGTGCCTCTCATTGCTTGTACCGGCTTAGATTATCTTGTTTATCAGGATTAATTTCCGGGTTTTGAGATGTAATGCAAAGATAGTTTTGTAAAACATATCCCCGGGCGGGCCGACACATTTCTGAATTTTTGAAAGGGGGAAGAAGTCAACAAGAAGAGTCGTACAGTCTGCCAGACTGGAAGTGTTGGTTGCGCAATTTGAAGTTCGTGGATTTGCATCGATAAAATGTGGTTGTTCTGAATTCTTCTTTTGAGCTCAAGTGAAATGAACGCTCCTTATTAGAGATTAAATGTGATTGTATGAGTTGCCAGAGATTTAATTACAGTCTGGGGATAAAATATTTTGAAAATCTCAAAAGAAAACACACATCTCAAGGCTTCAAATATTCTATTAAAAAATGTGGTTGTTTTAAATATTCTATGGCTGAGAGGGGGAGGGGTGTCGTGTGAAATAGGAGTTCTTTTTTATTATCAACACACTTTTATAAGTTTCACTTTTATGTAACGGAATCTTTAAACTCGATTTTTACCCACTTTAAAAGGTCCGTCCGAAAGGTTGATCCATTGTCTTGATCAGGATAATCAGGAATAATGATTTCCAGATTTGACGAGTAATTCATTTTATACCATTTCCAAATTTGGTGACTCAAAAGATTAAGAGTAAACCCAAAAGCGAAAATGTTTTTTTTTCTGCGTCAGCAATTTCTTATCATAATATATACAATTGTCCAGTCTTTCTGAAAATGGAAATAAAAAAAAAGACTTGTGCATGTGAAAAAAAAATAATTTGTTCTAACTCAGGGAAGGGCAGACTTTTTCAGTCGCGGGCCAAAAATTAAAAAAAAAAGTATGAATAAATGATAGTCTAAAAAACTAAAAATACATGCTTTCATTGTAGTTCGAACTGAAAAATAAATTACAGTTTTAAAAAACTAAAAAACACGCTTTTATGGTTTCTCGAACTAAAAAGTAAAAAAAAAAAATCTTAATATAAGAATAAAATGATTTACTAGAAAATCATTGCCATTGTGGTGAAAACGTTGGGTGTGTGTGTGCTTTGTACTAAATTTTTACACTAACTCAGCATTTCGGAATAGAACTAGTAAGAAATTATAACAATTGATATAGAGCAGTGGTCTACAAACTGTGTTCCATGTAACCCTGGGGTTCCACAAAGCATACCGAGGGGTTCTACGAGTTACAATAAAAAATATCAAGAAGAAACTTATAAATATGTATGAAAAAATAGATTCACATTCTCTATGTGAAGTTTGTACAGTTATAAGTCTCTAAAGCCCATCCTATTCATTAAAACTCAAAATTTTATTTACATATAATAACTTTACTTTGAAGCACTCTTTAAACTTTTATTATAATATAATAAAAGAATATTAAAACGCGCGTTTTATCTATATATATAAGTCGGACCTCTATATAACGAAGTCACCAAATCCCGAAAAAAAGTTCGTAACATGGAAAATTCGTTATAAAAAGTTCATCTTTTAATATACTTTATAAACCACTTAAAACAAATTTTAAATTCATATAAACACCATATGGTAAAAAAGTAATTATTTACACTTTTTTTATAAATTAATATTTATGCATTTTATATATTTTACCCATCAAAAATAAATCTGCAAGGAAAACAAGAAAAAGAATATCGAGGAATATACTGCATTTTCAACGTTAAGAAAATAATTTTAAATTACAATTAATGAATTTTAAGGACATTTTCTAATTTAAAGCCTACAGGTAATTTTAAACATACATTATTTTATAACTAGAGATTTTAAACATACATTACCATATGCGTCCTTAAATTTAAGTACTCATAAAATCTGTTAATTTTCTTTGAGTTTTTTTTATTGAAAAAATACTTCACTTCATAATACGCCTCAAATCTTTGCAATGAACCAAAACTCCCTTTACGACCACCATAAAATGTGTTAAAAGAGAGAATAACTTGAAATATGGGGAGAAAAAAAATTGAATCTCAAGAAAAAAGTTTGTTACATAGAAATGCACTTCGCAATTGGGAGGTTATTTTACGAAGAAAATCATGAAATGTTCTTGGTTCTTGGAAAAAGTTCGTTGTATAGAAAAATTCGCAGTATAGAGGTTCGACTGTATGTGCATATGTTACGGTGGAACACCGAAATCTGGAGAATGTCGACTTTCACCGGTGAATGTTAACATTCACATTGTCGCTTGGTGTATGTGCGAAAATATTTGATAAATAGGCTTATTTCTGACTACACCGGTAAATGTCGATATTCACCATGCACTAATGGTTAATGTTGAACATGTCGGACATTTATATTTTCTTCTCCGTAATTCTCAATTGCGATAAATATTTTGCCTCTCTTTCTAAGAGGAATGGCCAAGAACTTAGCACACACAGTACATTCAAAATGAGAAAGGAAAATTATAGAAGTTAAAAACTTACTTAATTATACAGTACGTTCAAAATGAGAAAATAAAATAATAGTAATGAAAAAATTACTAAATTATGTGATTGAAATCTTATTTATTGCAACAACTTAAACTATTATGACACTTTGAATTGCCCAAGAAGCCCTTGCTTTTACAACTGCATTTACTTGTGGAACACTTCCTTTTGCAATGACAGCGTGTATAGCCTTGCCCGCCACTTCTCGAATTAGCTGTAGCTGCTTCTATCAGCGACATTTCTTGAAAATAAATCTCATCTATGGAAAGTAAGTTTTCTTTACAAATTACCAACTGATTACGTGTGTAAAGCTGCTTGAGGGTTACCATTTTCATTAGCAAGTTTATAGAAGTCGGAGTCTTCTATTCCAACAAAACTGCTAACACATTTCTGTTATCTGTACGACCACGGTCGACGTCAGGGACTTGTATTCGTACAGTATCACCAAATTGAGCAGGAACAAATTTTTTTGTGAGGTTCGT
Source organism: Trichonephila clavipes (assembly GCA_019973935.1). Taxonomy (NCBI): domain Eukaryota; kingdom Metazoa; phylum Arthropoda; class Arachnida; order Araneae; family Nephilidae; genus Trichonephila; species Trichonephila clavipes. Next base: position 457,040 of record BMAU01001093.1, on the reverse strand, counting down.
AACACTTTTTTTGCTTGCGGTAGAAGATTCTCTTTCATGGCTATCTTATCTTTATTATCAGATATCTTTATTATCTTTATTAGCATGCGCCAGCTTTTTCAAACAGTTAAATGCGTCTGGAATCGATTTATATGTTTCCAAAATTTCGTTACTGGCATTTTTACTTATATTGCTTGTTAATCTTTCTGCTTCAATCAATTCCAACTTTTTCCTTGTTTCAATAAACTTTTGAATCCATATTGAACTAGACTGAAAATCAATCAGTTGCATTTCAAATTCTTCAATCTCCAACCAATCGAATTGGGACAAGTTCAGTTTATCAAATGAAATCGCATCAGGGTACATAATAAATTTGAACGTTTCCGATAATTCCTTGAACAGAAAATCTCGCTGAAAATTCTTTGATTAATGAATCAATTAAGGAAATAAACTCATTAATAACTGTTTCTCATGGGCATCTAAATCTTTGATATTTCTTTTTCAAGTTTGGGAAGTACTTGTAGTTTCTTGTAATATTGTTTCTTAAACGTATAGTTTAGCTTCAAAAGCGCGAATTAGATCCATCATGACGATAACTGTTTTATTCGGGCCTTGAAGCTTTATGTTCAATTCATTGAAATGTTGGCATATGTCTGTAAAAAACATAAATTTTAAAAGCCACATAATATCCATCAACTATGGGTATTGTTCAATTTTGCTCTCATTTTGTTGAAACAGTCTGATTTCTTCCAAGCATTCAACAAATCTTTGAAGTACGTTCCCGCGGCTCAACCAGCGAACATTGTTATACATTATTAAGCCATTATACACCGAATTGACTTCCCATCCAAAAAAGCATCAAACTTTCTCTTATTCAAAGCCCGCGACGATATGAAGTCTTTTTTTCTGTTATTAACGTTATTACATTATCAAGAGATGTTAAACCACTCTTTGCACATAAGGCTTGTTGGTGAATAATGTAGTGGCATTCAAGAATTTAATGTCCTACGCCTGTTTTAAATAAGGAAATGAAACCATTTTTTTTGCCTACCATATTTGGAGCACCATTATTGGTTACTGAAACAATTTTTTTTCAAATAAATTTCTTTCTCAGGAAGCGAATTTCTTACTGCCGTACCCTTTGTGCTGTATCTGTGCCCTTTGTAGTTGTTAACAATGATGTTATCGCAATTAATTTATTCTTCCTTAATGACGTTTCCTACACAATATCAAGCAAAGACAGCTAAACGTGCAGATTTAGTGATGTCAATACTTTCGTCAAGACATAGCGATATAAAAGGAGCGCAGTTAATGTCATTTTTGTTGTTGATCTGTAAGTTTTTCAGCCAGTTTCAAGATTCTATCTTTTATTGTGTTTCTAGATAAAGGAACATCTATGATGCGCTGAATTATCTTATCTTTATTATCAAAATCATCAAAAAGTGAGGGCGCACATACCAACTAAGCTTCCTTCAAAAACTTCCCTCTTGAAAAGGTTTACATTGCCGAGCAATGGTATTTGTAGCCTAGTAACTTGCCGCCCTTGAGTGACAATTTTTGCCTACATATTTAATCATAGACGTCTTATTTCTGTCTTTTATTGCACTTGCAATTAATTCTTTTTGCTCTGATTCGCTTTTTTCACAAAAGGATTTGTGATTTTTTCAAAATGCCGTTTTGCAGACGATGTTCTGTATACCATTGTTCCAGAACATAAAACACACACCGCTTTGTCGCCTGTACTGATCATGCCATATTTCTTAGTCCACCAAGTTTGAAATTCTCTGTTACACACTATCTTGCACTTTTTTTTTTTTTTTTTTTGCTGAACTAGCCATGTTAAATAGCAGTTTTAAAAATCGTAAATTTAACGCAAGTAAGCTTTAAATATACAGTTGTGTTGACGAAATTGACTATTCTATGTGGTCTCGCTTGATCACACCCACGAAAAAAAAACTTTTTACTGACTGTACACGACTGCGGCCAAATGCGCAGATTTTTTTTTTTTTTTTTGAAATTGAGTACTTGTACGAAATCTCTGTAGTGTCTTTCACTTTTGTCTCAGGTCATTAAAAATTTCAAAAATAAAGCCATGAGAGTTACTTGATGAATTATACTTACAAGACAAGAATTAGATCAATGATAAATTATATGTATACAAACGGAACCATTAATGTAAACGTTAGAACATATTTTTTAAACATCTTGAATACATCTAGAAATAGTTACATCAGGTGTGGCGAATCTTTAAGGAGATCAAAGTGCCATTTTTTCTAAAGAAGTGTTTTAATGAGGTATAGACGTGCCGTCAAATAATTTTGACTTGTGATTATTGGAAAAATAATAAAACTAAATTATAACAACTCAAAATTCTTTATTTACTACGACAAAATACTTTTTTGTACAGTATAGTTGCAAATGTTTTAGTTATACGTGTAATTTGAATTAACTTAACATTAATGTGACTTCTGTTGTAGATTGTGTGTGGATGACAAATAACTTATATTAGGATTATAAGATGTTACTTTTAGTAGAATGCATGCTAAATTGGAGTCGTCTGCCAAATGGTTTCTAAGCAATTAATTAATGTTTGGAGGTTCACTTGGGAAGACGAATCGTGATTTGTTTAAAAATGCCGTTTTACAGACGATATTCTGCATACCACTGTTCCAGAGCATGAAACCCACACCGCTTTGCAACCTTTACTAATCATGACATATTTCTAGCTTCATCATTTGAAATTTTCTGTTACATTTACTACCTTGCACTTTCTGTTCTTTTACTAAACTAGCCATGTTAGAAAACAGTTAAAAATCGTAAAGTTAACTCAAATAAAGTTTAAAATACAGTTGTGTCGACAAAATTGACTATGCTATGCGTAGACATATTTTGCATCATAAACAAAACTGTAGTCCAAGACGTAACTAAGAAAATAACTAAGAGTCAAAAACAAACGAGTGGGCCTCCCACCGCCCAGTGACTGATCACTCGCGTTTGTTGGTAATATTTCATAGTGAATTTTGTTATTTTGAAATAAAATGCCAATCATTTTCATCTCTGGCGTGCCCAAAATATTTTGATAATTTATTCCTATTTTGTTTTGTATTTTCTGTATGCAAGTCATCTTTTTCCTGGCAGTATTTTGTGTCATCCTGCTACAAGCTGTGATGCAATTAGCGAATTATGTTTATTTTTTAAGGAACGTATATATACACTTACCTCCGAAAGTCTGCGTACATGCAATCATCTTACGTATTTATGCTATAATTACTATTTAAATCTCGCTTTACAAATTCAAAATACTAGTCAGCAATTCTTTAAAATTTCGTTATGCATGCAGCAGCAACAAAATTCACCTTAACAAGAAAAAACAAAAATGACCGCCAAATAATTATCAACCATCCACGCCAAAAGTCTGCGTACACTTACAAAATAGAGCTTTTAAAGACCTTTTATTGTAAAATAATAGCACTAAATCGTGTTTGTAAGTAATTATAAGCTTCTTTTACTATTTTTTGGGGATTTGAGATTTGAAAGCTTTTGTGGTTCCATGGCAGGCAACAGAATAGAGATTGATATATCATTGAAAGAAAAATCATCATAAATCTTCAGAAAAGGGAGGAATTTTTAAATGAATTGCTGAAATGTTATAAGGGGACATCTATTGATTCAAAAAGTGTTCATAAATTATAAATTAACTAAAATTTTAACGTCCAAGCCAAGATCTGAAGAATCGAGAATCTTGCTTTGTAATATGCTCAATAAAAAGAAATCCAAGACTATAAGCTTCACCAATAGCTAAAAGTGTTGCTGAGATATTGCAAAAAAGTGTGACTTTAATTAAAATTCGAAGAAAATTGAAAAAGGATGACTATCATGCCCGACTTACACTCAAGAAGCCGTATATCGAATGAACAGAACTAAGAGAATGAATGACCTTTGCCAAAAACACATAAATAGGACACATATTTTTTAGAAAAAATGTAATATACTCAATTGAAAGTAATTTTTGCAATTTAGCATCAAAAAGAACAAAAATGTACTTGCAAAAATTCCTGGACAGATCAAAAGAAAGAAACTCCTTTTTCGACTGGCAAACATGGAGGAGGCATAATGTTTGGGGGTGCATTGGAAGTTTTTCGGCTGGTAATCTGGAATTATTGAATCAACAATGTACATAATTGGTTATTTGAATTTATTGAAGTAAAATATCAGGGCATATGCCGAGAAACTTGCGGCGATTGATGAATTTTACTTTCAGCGGCACGAAGATCCCAAGCAAATGGCTCTCATTCTGAAGCTATGGCTGTTCTGACATGTCCCAAACCAATTCCGTAAGCCAACCTAGACCCCAGACCTAAGCCTCATTTGTGGGATTTACTCGAGTGAATAATCAAGGAGAACGTAATAACATCCAAAGAATTGCTCAAATCTGTCATAGCAGAAGAATGGAACAAAATATCCACAGATGAAACAACTAAGCTAGATAAATCCCTGCCTTAATGTTGAGAGAGTTATAGAAAGAACGAAATAGCTTAAAAAGTATTAACTCTTTTAGTTACATTCCATTATTTTAAAGGTTTTTTTCCAGTGTACGCAGACTTTTGACGCACAGGATTTGTGTCGTTTTCAAGTTATAAATATTCGTATCATTTTATGTAATAATCAGGCGATTGTTGTTTATACTATTTGAATTTAATACGTTAGAGGAATCATTAAAAATAGTATTGATTTAGAAAGACTTCATTTAATTAGCGATCTTTACATGAATATGAAAGATGATCACCTGTACGCAGACTTTCGGAGGCAAGTGTATGTGTGTACGTAACAAAGGTTAGATTTTAATCTTATGTAATTTTCTCTATGTCGTAATTACGAATACCATATTTCGAAACGCATGACTTAACTATAATGCTATAAATACGCATTCCATTTCATTTTACATTAAAAGGATTATATCTTGTATTCTGACTGCTTTATTCACTATTCCTAGAAAAAGAACATCTTAATTGCTTACACGTGCTTTACTGAGTGATTGAAACTTTTCCCTAAAACCATTTACGTAATTTCTAAAAATAACTAATATTTTTCCTGATATGAGTGTAGAAAGAGGTTCTCCTATCTTTTTTTTATCGTTTGGCAATTGTAGTGAAATATACAAGCTTGCTCATTTATTGTATTAAATTAACCAACAAATTCCTAGTTTTCTACTCGGATATTACTCTTGACCCCCGATTACAACTATCATCAAAAGAAACACTCGCACACACATATAAAGAAAATATTAGTTTTTGCTGTAGACATTGATAAAATAAATATATTGAATTTTGAGATAGGAAATTGTATTTAATTCTCCTTTTTTAATTAATATAAAACTTAATTTTGTCTGAATTCATAGTGATAATGCTTTTAATTTTATTTTCAGAATTTCTATACAAGCAATCAATCAATTTCGACAATGTAACAACAGAAGTAGAAATTTTAGACACATATCAATGTGAAGTAAGTTATCCCAGTTTATATTTATTTATTATATGTATTATATTTGTTTTTCTTCATTAATTTTTTAAAAATTTAATTTCATCTCACGTGTTTATTTTAATTTATTATACAGAAAGCTTAGCAAGTAATGAGTTTAGAATAGCAAGATGTGTGTGTATGAGAAACATTTGTAATAATAAACTCATATTATACTTAATTAGTAATCACACATTAAATTTAATACAATAAATACTAATTTTAATATGATTTCTGTGCCTAAATGAAAGTAAAGGGTGTTTTTTTAGAGGTATAGAACTTTAAATTGCAATAAAACAACGATGTATTATTCGATTGACATCAATTTTTTTTTATTCGAAAGATAATCTTGTGGCATTACATTTTAAATATGATTTCTGGCATAGGACTGCCACGGCTGGCTCGGATGTAGTCCAATCTGGACGTCCAATTTTCGATGACTTTTTCCAACATTTGTGGCCGTATATCGGCAATAACACGGCGAATGTTGTCTTCCAAATGGTCAAGCGTTTGTGGCTTATCCGCATAGACCAATGACTTTACATAGCCCCACAGAAAATAGTCTAGCGGTGTTAAATCACAAGATCTTGGAGGCCAATTCACAGGTCCAAAACGTGAAATTAGGCGGTCACCAAACGTGTCTTTCAATAAATCGATTGTGGCACGAGCTGTGTGGCATGTTGCGCCGTCTTGTTGGAACCACATCTCCTGGACATCATGATTGTTCAATTCAGGAATGAAAAAGTTAGTAATCATGGCTCTATACCGATCACCATTGACAGTAACGTTGTGGCCTTCATCGTTTTTGAAGAAGGATTCCATCAGCCCATACAGCGCACCAGTCAGTTTTTCTGGATGTAACGGTGTTTCGACATACATTTGTGGATTAGCTTCACTCCAAATGCGGCAGTTTTGTTTGTTGACGTAGCCATTCAACCAGAAGTGCACTTCATCGCTAAACAAAATTCGCTTATGAAAATCGGGAACAACGGCAATCTCGTTTTGGGCCCATTCGACGAATCTACGCCTTGCTTGATCATATTTAAAATGTAATGCCATAAGATTATCTTTCGAATAAAAAAAAATTCATGTCAATCGAATAATACATCGTTGTTTTATTGCAATTTAAAGTTCTATATCTCTAAAAAAACACCCTTTAAAAGTAATATTTAATTCAAAAACTAATTTTATAATTATGTAATAATTATCTAATATTCAAAATCATTTGAAGTGAATAAATAAACATTTTATAAAAATATCTAATATTTAAATGTGTAATACGTTTTAGTGTATAATAATATTTTGTTCTCCTTATCTAATCTGCGTTGCGTTTGTTAAAAATTTATTTATAAATATTTCAGTTCGAACTGATAAGAAAAGCACGGTGAAATTATCCAATTTAATTTGTCAAAAAGCAAAATTGTAATTTATCTAGATAATTAATAATGCATTCTGTAATATACTCAACTTATCTTATATCTTTATAAACATGTATATTAGGAAAAGATACAGAAGCTAAAATATTGTTAGTTATTAAAAGAATTGTATTTGTTCCATTACATGAAAGTAGAGCAACAACTACACTATTCACGGACACGGTCTTAATGGGGTGAATCAATTCAATTCACTGATTACCTTGTCATGAAGGATTGTTCAGATGTTGCTTAAAAGAATTTCTTTGAGCTATTTTTCTCTTTCATCAGTTTATTAGAAGTTATTAATTGATAAGGATTGGAGCTTTAATACTGGCATCTAAACTGCTGTTTGTAAAAAATGCAACACTATGAAGGAATCATCAGAATTAAATGAAGTTTAATGTACAAACGACTTGTATTAGTACAAATAAATGACGAAATTTTCAAAGTTAAAAAACAATATTAAGTGTCCGAAATCAGTATTTGCAGCCACCACGCGCTGCTATACGACGTGGCATGGAGTCAGATTTTGAATGTCTGCTTGTGGAAGAGAATTCCATATTGCTTGTATGCGCAGCAAAAGTTCATCTTTTGAAGCTACTGGACATGGATCACGAGCGAGACGCCAACCAACCAAACCCCACACGTGCTCAATAGGTGACATATCCGGCGTATAAGCAGGCCAAGGAAGAAGTTACCTGTGCTGGGCTGAACAGAAGTCTCAAACAGTCTTTGCAACATATGGGCATGCTTTATCCTGCAGAAAGATAGCTCCAGGAAGCCTTGAAGGAAGGGAACGACTTCGGGCTGTAACACTTCACGGACGTACCGGTTGCCATTGAGATTACCCTCTCGTAGCAAATTGGATCATCTATGATACAAAATCGCACCCCAAACCATGTTAGCCGGGTGTTAGGCCACTATGTCGTTCGATAACGCACTCTGGAAGGCAGCATTCACCGGCAGAGCGTCTAACACGAATGCGGTCATCATGGTTCCACAAATTGAAGCGTGATTTATCTGAAAAGACAACTTAGTTCCAATCAGTTTACCAGGCTCTGTGCTCATGAGTCCATTGCAGACGAAGCCATCGATGGTTTGCCGTGAGGAGGATCCTGTATAAAGGCACCCTTGCACGCAATCCACCGCGCAGCAGACGTCGGCTAATTGACAAAGCTGACATTAGTACATCTGTAGCAGTAGACCAACGTGCTGCCAACTGCCTGGAGGAAGCTGTACGGTCATTCACCACCATGCAGAGCAGGAGTCGATCGTCGCGCGCTGACGTCACCCACTGCCAATTTTTCGAGTTGTTCGGGGCTCGTCGGACAATTGCATCCTTGTGGAACTGCTCCGCTGCACATGAGCTTCTATTGCGATAGGAAAATACCACTTCTCGAAGGCCGACAATCCTACCCCGTTCAAACTCCGTCAGTTGTTGGAATTTTTACTTTTTTCGTCGTGGAGGCATACTTAGGTCTCACTAAACGTTCGCCACTAACAAATAATCACTAACTATTTTCAATGTCCGGCTACAGCCCTCTATTTATACACTCTCAGCATCAGTTCAGAGGGCACTGTTCGCATGTGTGGTGGCTCTGAAACTTTACTATTTTACGTAACATCCTATAATTGATATTTGTTACAAAGTTCATTTAATTCTGATGATTCTTTCATAGTGTTATATTTTTTACAAACAGCAGTGTATTTATTTTCAATTTCAACTCGTTTACCGTCATTTAATACAATAACTAATGTTGTCAACTCGATGCTAACACAGAGGTTGTTCGATGGTTTGAAGAATTTCCAACATATTTCGATAACGAACATCATTCATACATCATAAAAATAAAATTATAATCGATGTGCTCAATGCGATATGAGAGCATTTGCTATTCATATTCGTAATAAACATAAAACATTTGTCACGCTTTGATTTTCCTTATCAGTAGTTTTTATCCACCAAGTCGTTGTTTTGTTAGGCGGAATAAAAATTTCTCAATCATTTCAGGATAAGTTTAATTACATGCGTTCTTAGACCATCTACCCATTCAAACTAATTCCTCTCGGTGGTTAGCAAGTGTTTGTTCTTAGGGAAAAAAGGGGCTGTTGTGTTGTTTGTGTGACGTGAATTAGGTATCAAACTAAACTTCTTCAGTGGCGCGAGAGCCCCGGGCGGGTCTTCGCCTTCTCGAGAATTTTCCTTAAGGTCCCTCTTTTTTTTGGTCATGGTCTTCCAATTTGTATATTAGAGTAGCTAAATGCCTTTCTAAGCAGTCTATCCACCTGAGGTTCTGTAGCTCCCTAGTTATCAAACTAAAACATCGTATAAATAGAAAGCAATAATTTCATTCGATGACTTATACACAGCAGTGTTGTTACTATTAAAGCTCCAATCTTTATGCATGACCTTTACTAAAAGTACTAATATTCTATATTTTTATGAAATTTTAATAGGATCATTGTTGTCTTCAGGATCACATCAAATGGGCTGATGCTTATGTGGTGGTATACAGCGTTTGTGATAGATCGACATTCGAAGTGGCGAGGAAACTTCTAGAGACAGTAAACCTCAGTAAAGGTGCCCGCCGAGTTCCAGCCATCTTGCTCGGTAATAAAAGGGATCTTGAACGAGGACGACAAGTGGCCGTAGATGATGGTCACGAAACCTCACTGCAGTTCCGATGCCAATTCTATGAAGTTTCTGCAGCAGAAAATTACGTTGGTGTCAGTCTTGCATTCCAATCTCTTATGAGAGAAGCTAGAGCTGCACAGCAGCTAAGGACTCTGCCAGTTCGAAGGAAGACAGGGCCGGCTCTATCCAAAATGATTGGGATGGTGTTCGGTCGAGGTGATAAAGGAGCTTCGGACAGAAAGAAAAGACCGTCTTTGTCTATATAGCAACTACTGCACAAATCATTCAGTGTGGAACGAGTTTCATCAAAGAGCTTCTACACATTTCGAAATGAATCTTTCATGAACTGGAGGTACAAAATTATCAAGAATTAAAAATATTGAGTGCTTCATTGACTGGTATCATGTTACTCGAGCTGAATATTCATCTACTGCCAGAGCAGGAACTCTTACATCGATAATTAGAATTCATGAATATCTATAAATGCATTTTTATTTACTTTAGGACATTTACTCAAGCAGGGATGCACATACCATGGTCCACATGAGACTATAATTCGTCTCATTGTAATGTTTGTGGATTTGACTTGCAAGGCATTCTCTTGAACCTAAACTAGGGACATTGTCGTTGGGCCTCAAAACTTTGAGCCTCGGTCAAAAGACGTCGACTCTTGAGCTGGTACCCCATCTCCAAACTTGTGCTGTATGCCAACGTGAGGACTGTGGGCCTTGACAGAATTAACAAGTATTAGCCCATCCGTACGGCTGTTTTCAGTGGCATCAGGACTCGACAACTCCCGTCACAATTTCGCGACCGTAACAATATGGAATAAATAAATGTAGTAGAAATAAGAGTAAATGTTAAAGGAAAAGAAAAAACCAACGAAAAAATTCTAAATTTAATGCTTTACTGCAAAAACTATTATCAACATAAATAAAATACATGTAATTATCAAGTATCATGGTGGTCCTGTCATAAATAATAGGTAGCTAATGTGGTCTTTGATCATACATATATGTGTTCCTGCATTAAAGTATATAAATAATGAAAGTTCTTATTGTTCCTCTCTTCATGACAGATGCATTGTAAAAAATATGTATATGAACTAAAGGGAAAAAGTACCGCATAGGTGTTGTAAAAATGCTTTTCAAGTCCTGATTATACATCTTTCTGCTTTTTATTTCAATGTAGTGAAAAGAAATTCTTGCATGTATATATTTCTACAAGGAAAAATAAATAAAAGTTTATTTGAAACTACATATTGTTATATCATTTTCAATTCAGTATGAAGGGGGAAAAGAAAAGGACAAGCAGTTTCAAAAATTTTAAATATAAATGTCCAATATCTCAGACTTTGAAATATTTAGCATATGAAACGATATTTTTGATAAATATATAGTCGAACCTCTATTTTGCGAACTTTTTCCTAGAAAGGAACAAATTTTACTGACTTCATAAAATAACCTCCAAATAGAAAATTGCATTTTCTGTGTAACAAACTTTTTCTCTCCCTATTTTTAAAATATTTTAGGACAATTTTCAAATTATTTTATCTTTTATCACATTTTATGATGATCAATGGACTTAAATTGGTTTTACTAGATGCTAACTAACTCACATAGAACAACGAAATTTCCATAATTTTTCAAACAAAATCAAAAGATTTTATCAATAATTAAATTTAAGTACACATATGGTAGTGTAAGCATAAAATATTACAGTAATGTGTATATTTAAAATTATTTGTTGGCTTTAAAATTAGAAAATGTCTTTAAAAAATTCATTAATTTTAATATAAAATTAGTTTTTAAAGACCCCCTACAGATATCTTTTTGATGGGTAAACTATAATATAAAACAAATAAGATATTAATTTACAAAATAATTAATTATTATCTTTAATATATAGTGTTTAAGAATTTAAAATCTGTTTATGTGGTTTCTAAAGTATACAAAAAGAAGAATATCTGTTTAATAAATTTTCTACATAACAAGCATTTTGTGAAATTTAGCAACTTCGTTAAATGGAGGTCTGACTGTATTTGTAAAAAACAGCTTTTCAATTTTCTTTAACCAACAGCAAGGTGAAGTTATTATTTAACAATAAAAATCTTTGAAATACAGTGACATTAAGCATTTAAACAGATTTTGGAAATTTGAACAAAAATATTGCTTTAGTTCAGAGTTAATCTTTATGTACTTAAATAAAAAGAAAAAACGAAACACATAAGTTACAAAAAAAAAAGACTAAAATCGGTGAAACCTTGACTGCCTTACTCATAAGTAATAGAAAAATAACAAAGGTAAAAAATTTACAAATGTGAAAAACTAATCACAATTATTTTGTTAATCATAAGCAAAAATATTCATGTAAAATGCTTTTAAAAATCTGAGCCAGCAGTGTAATATTATGAAGTAGAAAATTTATACGAAATATAACATTTATTTTAGTAACTGATATGGAATAGTTTTAATGAAGAAATAAATTTCAGATTTGTGACACAAATGATCTGATAAAAAAAAAAATCTTGATTTCACAATATTTGAATTATACCTACTGTAATTATTTGAATAGATTTTATGTGTCCTATCTTGTAAGTGGCAAAATCTATCATAATTGTACTAATTTCTTTTTAAAAATGTATTTATATAACTACTCTATAGGAGATACTATTTAAAAACTAAATCCAAATGAAAATGGAAATATAAGACATACATTCATGATTAAATTCCTCTTATGATTAATATTTAGATATTCAATCACTGACATTTTTTACTAATTTAGATAATAGAAATACATACTATGATTCTTATTACATTCAAGTGTAAATTCTCCTACGTTAAATCAAAAAAATTTGCCATTCTCTACAGTTGGAGGAACTGAAGATTTTATTGGTAAAGTCATTTCTCTTTTTACATCTAGTCAACTTTTATAAAGTTCTTACAAATAAATCTTGACCAGTCACTTCACTAAAGAACAATGTTTTGTCATTTTATGCATAATTCCTAACATATTTTACAAATACAGTCGGACCTCCATTTTATGAACTTTTTCCTGAAACCAAGCTCATAAAGCATATTGAAAATGAGTCTCTATTTAATAAATTTCCTACATAACAAATTTTTTGGGGGGGATATTGTGACTTTGTTAATTAGAAGTTTGACTGTATATTGAAAAATGGACATCACAATCAAATACTTCTGATCAATATCAGCTGCAAATTAAGAGTATTTTAAATAACTACAATAAAATATAAACACTAAATTTAAAAAAAAAATTTTTTTTAGTTATTCATAGAATTTCAAACCCTGGAAATTACAAAATTAAGAAGAATAGTAGAAACTAAATCATTGTCAAATGTTCTATTATTTGTACCATTAATTCCTGTAACAATAAAGATTTAACAGATGATTAAATGTAACATGGATATTCATTATTATGTTGAGAGGATATGTAAGGTTACAGTTGAATTTTAAATAACATGACAGGGTACATTTGATTTATTTTTCACCGATACTTTGATTAAAAATAAATAAATACTGCATATATCCCAAAAACATTTTTCTAAAAAATATTCTCAGAAAATACAGTGTTTTAAAATCACTACATGAGAATTACTCAAATTATACTATTACTGTAATATTCACTTGACATTTAGAAACCATATAAAATTTTTAAAGAAAATACTAACTTTTAGAATTTTAAGAGTAGGACAATTTTAAAAATAACATTTATATATACAAAAATGTAAGAGATGCACTATAATCTTTTTCAATAACAAACATATTGTAGTAGTGCATTAGAAGTAATTTTATAAAATTTCATCTGAAACTCTAAAATTAAATGGATAAATGCTATTAAAGTAATCACCTCTTTCACATTTCTCAATTTATGCCTCACAAGGGAAGGGAACGACTAAGGAAATTCATTTGGGGTTGAGACTTGGTCTAATAGTAGAATGTTCAGCCCTCAATGTAATTCTGCCGAATGGCCAGTTAATTCAGAGAAAATAGCCTTCGAAATTCATGCCTAGCTTTCATAAATTAAGTTTTAATTACCTCCAGCGATGCAGTAGCTTAGTTGGTAAGACGCCTGCCTTTAATGCTGGTGGATAGAGTTCGAATCACGCAATCAACTTTTTTTCTTCAATTCATTTAATTATTTTTTAAAATTAAATAAATTTAATTATGAAAGATTTGTTAATTATATGATATTCTGTGTAATTATTTTGTATTTTATAAAGCAAAAAAATCACTGTATAATTATATAAATATTTATATTAAAATATATAATAAATATTAAATGATATTTTATATAAAAATTAGTTAGAAATAGTTTTATAATGTGAAATACAATATACTATAAATAAAATATTTAATAATTCTTTTTTAAAATTTTAACAAACTTATTTAAATAATTTTAATAATAAATATATATATATAAGTTAACAATACTTTTAAATAATTTTTTTAACTTTATAAAATACAAAATAATTACATAATGCATTATCATTAATATTTAATAAGTTTTTCATAAATAAATTTATTTAATTTATGAAAATAATTAAATGAATTGAAAAAAAAATTTGATCACGGGATTTGAACTCGATCCGCCGGCATTGAAGGCACATGTCTTAAGAACTAAGCCACGGCGTTACTGGAGGTAGTTAAAGCGTAATTGTGTGTGTGTGTGTATAAAAGCTAAGCATAAATTTCGAAGGCTATTTTCTCCGAATTGACTGGCCATTTGGCATAATTACAATGAGGGTTGAATACCCTAAAGAAGTATTACTATTACACCAAGTCTCGATCCCAAACGAATTTCCTTAGTCGTGCTCTCCCCTTGTCAGATTCAATTAGTTATGACTTATTCAGAAAAAAATTCATATTATTTTCATGAGAATAGCACTTAAAAAAGTTATTGTAAGTTCCTTTTAATAATGTTACAAGGCTTTCTCTGAAAAATTGTAATGTCTTATAGATATTAGTACATATATATATCTAACTAATTCACCAAAGGAAAAAAAGGTACAATGTCGCACTTTTATTTCTTCAAGTAATTTGTTTTTAGCACAGTAATCTACAATTAAACTTCCCAATTCACAAAAATATTTTAAATTTATCTCAGATGTTCCCAAACTTTTTTGTCTCATAGACTCCTTGCCACGTTTTTCGGTTTGGGGAAGACCCCTGTTTACCTAATATTGGATTTGTACAATTTTACGAATTTAAATGTCTTTTTGACAGCTAGTATAGATCTTCTTACTTAAAACAATTTAAATTTTTAACTGAAGTAAAGTATGACGTTGAAAATTCAAAAAAACAAAAACATGTTAATTAAATTAAAATTTAATGAACACATAAAATAACTAAGTAACAAACAAATGCTTTTAAAGGGTGAAATAAGTTTGGTACTTCAATAACAATTTTTCAACATTTGGAATCAATTGTGTCAGATTTAACGCTAAATCTCCTAGTTTAATAGTGTCCAGATCTTATCCCCCCTCCTTTTGTTTTGGAGATTGGCAACACCTTCTCACTAGGAAAAGTAATTTAAAATTTTCTCACGATATTCCATAATTCGTGATAAATAACAGGTATGTCTTTTTAAAGTCAAAATAGTGGACATGGCCCTTGTTTTAATAAAATTTATGCTGTCACCTTGTAACTGGAAATTAACCTTGTTAAAATTTGTAAATAAATCTATTAAAAAGATAAAATCTGGTTTCCACTCGATTAAATTTTCTTTTAAAATTAAAATCATGATTTGGTTTAATGAGAACCACTATCATAGACTCCCATTTACACCTCAAGGATCCCTAAATTATTTTTTCTCTGACATGGACCCATTGCAGGTCGTCGTAGAACCCTAGGGGGTCCATATAGACCACTTTGGAAATCACTGATTTATCTCTTCAAACAACTGTAATAAATATTAGTAACAATATCAGATTCACACAAACAAAATGTCAAATGTTTAAAATGTTTATTACAAATAAACATACAAACAGATGAAACAAAAGAAAAATGGTTTAAAAAACGAAAATAAAAAATGTTAAATTAAGATGCAATAATTAATAATAAAATGTACATTTTATAATGATTATGATAAATAATATTGATTATGATATTTTCCAAAATTTAATTTTACTATCAGGCTTCGGGGGTCTCTTCGATTCTTCCGACATGAAATTTTGCAAGGGATTATCTCACCTAAAATGTAGATTAAAAATAAATTATAGAATAAAAAAACCTGAATTTTAGGCAATCAAAACAAATCTAACATCACAAACATTTTTAAAGCTGTTTTAACGGTACATTATATCTATGTATAGTAAGTACAATTGAGAAAAATTTAATCCTCCCAAATTATATTTATTTAAATTCAATAGAATGTTTCATATAAGCATCAACATATTTTCTTGGAAATTCATTTGCAAGAAATCTGACACTTCAGAATATAATTCAAAAAACAAAATGTTAATCTTAAATTTTATTGAACATTCGATTTTGCAAATTTTAAGGCATACATGGAAAAAAATTAACAGAGAAAAAATATTTCTATAATATATTTTTGCATAAGAAAACTATTTAAAATTAAAAAAGAATGAGATTTTAAATATACATTTTCTAACCATTTCTCTGAAATATTTTAAGCAATAATATCAGAAAGCAAGAGTTTATGAAAATTTAATGTTGTAACAAATATCACTCTAAATGCATTTGATTTGATGTTAAATGTTAAGTAAAGCATTGTAAGTGATATTAAATGATAAGTAAACAGACAAATATCTGACATTCATGTAACTTAATAGTGTTTATAAGAAATATGAAACATATGTAAGAAAAATTTGTAAAAAAAAAGATTTCATTGACTTATATAACTGAAACTTTTCAAAGGAATTCCCATCCCCGTATCTATCTTGAATACAAAGGATCCTGAGTTCTATCCTGGATACAAAGCATCTTTTGTCAATAAGCAGTTTCTTGACATGTCATATCCCAAACCGATTTTTCTATTTTCTCCAACAATATACATCCAAGTTTTAAATTTGAAAAATAAATTATTTATGATTCTATATTTATCAAACTTATTGCTTTGAGCTATTTATGTTAAATATTTGCATAAAAATAACTGTGCAAAACATGCAAAAAATGTTTTGGAAAACTTAACAACCTTACTGTAAAAACAGCTTCACAACCTAATCTTTTTTGATTATTGGAACTTCAAAAAGAAAAAAATTATTGCTTTTTTGAAAAAAAGTTTTGAATATAAGAAATATTTAGGATAACAGGATATCTGATAAAACAATATTAGTTTTATAAATTATCCTGCTGTGGGAATAACAACTTATCATTACTTTAAAATGCAACAATAATTAAAGCAAAATAATAGAAAATAACAAATTATAGTTTTACATTTTCAACAATGCATTTTTTCTCTTCATTGCATGATATGCAAGCACAAAACAGCTGAATGTGTGACACACAATACTGACTAAGGGATCAATAAAGACAAATCTCTAGTAAAAATAAGAGTACATTTTTTAGAAATAAAAACATAAATGAATATTTATAAATTAAAAGTTATACCTTCAAGAACTTGAACTGGACTTTCTAATAAAAACATGGTTTGTTTCCAGTGTGTTGAAGGAGATTCTGGAGATGTTGAAAGAATAACCTACACAGGAACATATGAAACGTTTTAATATAAATATTATAAATAATAAAACAAGCCAGTTGATTTTTTAAAAATACATAAACAGAATTTGAATAATGTACCTTGTGAGCTAAACCTTTATCAAAGAAGCAATCAAAATATCCAACTAAAGCTGTAACTGCACAGGCACGAGACATAACAAGATCAAATGTTGTGGCAAATTCAGCATCAGAAGTTTGGCATGTAGTTAAATCTAATTCCTGCAAAAAGGAAAGAGAAAATTGCATACACATACGACAATTGAAAGTCTATAGCTATTCAAAATGCATAAATGTTCCCCGAATAATTACACAAAAAAATTTATTTTAACTTTTAATAAAAAAAGATAAACTAACTAACTTTCCAGAAATATACGGAAAAGTGCACAAAAATAATAATGACCACTTTTATCATGCTTGAAATTAATTAGATATTTTCAATTATTCATCACCTGATTGAATATTTAAACATTCCACTACAGAAAACAGTAATTATTCATAATAATCATTCTGAAATGAGGTAAAATTCACCACTCAATAAAGTAATCAATTAAAAGTATAGTTTTCTTATTGAAAAAAATGTATCATACTTTTTTAGTAACTTCATACAATTGAAAAATAAATGCTAATCCCCCCCCATTAGGAATTAGCATTGATAAATTAAGTTTCTTTTCGCTTCTAGAAACCTAAACAAAAATGAAGATAATTCAATGTGTTTTGAAAGTTATACTTCATTTGCATCTTTTATATATGCACATGTGTTTCATAAATCATTAATCTCAAGTATTTAGGAAATGTTCCACTGAATTACATTTATTGGGGGAGGGCGAAGAAAAGACAAATAAATCCCTCTCCAAAATAAGTGAATCTTTCGTAATCACTGTCCAGGTCATTCTATTGCATTCCAAAGCCTTTGGAATAGTTTTACTGATAGCAGGGGTTGGTAATTCAGAAAGGTGTGTATATGCATCAGGGACAGTTAACTCAATGGCTGAGCAAGGTGTATATATATGCTTATGGCAGTCAAGGGGGTTAAAATGTGGCATGATTTTTTTTCATTAAGTATTTTGTGAATAACTTTTAATATAAATTATAAATAAATAGGGGTAAAAACTCATTTTCTTTCAGTAGGAAATATTTCATTATTAAACAAAATAGTATTACAAAAATAAATACAATACTTATAATTGTATAGATTAATATAGTGTATTCAAATACATTTTTTTATTATCCGTCTCAAGTCTTAAAAGTAGGTAACTGTTTTAAAACAATTCTCAAAAATAAAAATGGGGGAAAAATCGTATGAAAAAAAATCCAAATTTGGAATAGATTAAGAAATTAGGTTAGAGAAACGTAATTACATTTTTTTAATAAGTCATCAATAAGTTTATACAAAAGTTTCAGCACACAAAACAAATTCTTGATAAACTCAAATAGTAAATGGGTAAAAACAGGAAATACCTTAACAACGACAGGCTTACAGCAAGCAGTTTCAGGTTTTACAGTTTCTACATTTGCTTCTTTAATAACATCTTTTTTCATAGCTGTCATTTTGAATCCATATACATTGTCCCAGAAATCTACATATTCCTTGTATTTTTCTTTGAAAAAAAAAAAAGGAATAACAAATATATAAAACTGATACATAAATGCAATTATATTTTTCAAGAAAAAGTTAATACTGTTTAAAATCATTTCCATAATTATTACTGTATTAACTACACATCTGTTAATTCATGAAAGTAAACATTCTGAAAACAAAGATTAGCTTAGATATTTCAGAAAAATTACTAGGTAGTAAATATAGTATTATTTAATGCAAATAATTATTCTGCAAAACATTTAATGCCTTTTTCCATTTCAAACATTTGATATATATTTTCATATAAACTTTTAACAAAATTTCCTCTTTTGGTTTTCATTTTAATTTGTTCATTAAAAAATAAGTGATATATATATTTAAATATTAATACAAATTCAAAAATAAAAAGATTTTATACATTTTTCCATTTTTAAACATTGTATGCTAATTTAATTAATAGTTAATAATTATAAATTATTAGGTAAAAGTTCCATCCAATTTATATGACAAAGATTAAAAGAACACAAAACACATATAATCTGATACTGTGTGCATTTGTAATTACAATCTATTATTTCCTGCCATCTATCTATACATATAGGACAGGGGTGGCGAACCTTTTTGGGTCAACGTGCCATTTTTTCTAAAAAAAAAAACGTTTAATGCGTTATAGGCGTGCCATCAAATAATTTTGACTTGTGATTATTGAAGAACTAATAAAACTAAATACAAACAAATCAAAATTCTTTATTTAATACGAAAAAGAACATTTTGCACTGTACAGTAGTTAATGTTTTAGTTATACTTGTAATTTAAATTAAAATAACATTAGTGTGATTTCTGCTGATGTAGATTAGATGACAAATAACTTATGTCAGGATTATAAGATGTTACTTTTAGCAGAATGCATGCTGAATTAGAGTCGTCTGTTAAACGGTTTCTAAGCGAGTCTTGGATGTTATTCATCTCTGAAAATAATGACTCGCAGGCATAGGCAGATGAAAATATGGTTAAAATAGCATACGCCAACTTCTTCAAACAGTTAAATGCTTTCTGCTTCAATCAATTCCAACTTTTTCCTTGTTTCAATAAATTTTTGAATCCATATTCAACTAGACTGGAAATCAATCAGTTGCATTTCAAGTTCAATTTCCAACCAATCGACTTGATATAAGTTCATTTTATCAAACGAAATCACATCACGGTACATAATAAATTTGAACGTTTCCGATAATTCCTTGAACTGAGAAAATCTCGCTGAAAATTCTTTGATTAAAGAATCCATTATGGAAATAAAGTCATCAATAACTTTTTCTTCATTTCATTTCTCTTGGGCATCTAAATCTGATATTTTTTTCAAGTTTGGGAAGTACTTGTAGTTTTTTGTAATAATATCGTTTCTGAAAACATATAGTTTAGCTTCAAAAGTGCGAATGAGATCCATCATGACAATAACTGTTTTATTTGGGCCTTGAAGCTTTATGTTCAATTCATTGAAATGTTGGCATATGTCTGTAAAAGACATCAATTTTAAAAGCCCCATAATATCCATCAACTGTGGGTATTGTTCAATTTTGCTCTCATTTTGTAGAAACAGTCTGATTTCTTCCAGGCAATCAACAAATTTTTGAAGTATGTTCCTGCGGCACAACCAGCGAACACTGTGTTATACATTATTAAGCCATTATACACCGAATTGACTTCATCCAACAAAGCATCAAACTTTCGTTAAAGCCTGCGACAATATGAGGTTGACTATTTTTGTGACTAAAGTTATTACATTATCAAGAGTTGTTAAACCACTCTTTGCACATAAGGCTTGTTGGTGAATAATGCAGTGGCATTCAAGAATCGAATGTCCTACGTCTGTTTTAAATAAAGAAATGAAACCATTTTTTTGCCTACCATATTTGGAGCACCATCAGTGGTTACTGAAACAGTTTTTTTCAAATCAATTTATTTCTCAGCAAGCGAATTTCTTACTGTCGTACAAATATCTGTGCCCTTTGTAGTTGTTAACAACGATGTTATCGCAATTAATTCTTCCTTAATGATGTTTCCTATACAATATCGAGCAAAGACAGCTAAATGTGCCGATTTAGTAATGTCAATACTTTAGTCAAGACATAGCGATATAAAAGGAGTGGAGTTAATGTCCTTTTTTTGTTGATCTGTAACATTTTCTGCCAATTTCAAGATTCTATCTTTCATTGTGTTTCTAGATAGAGGAACATCTTTGATGCGCTGAATTATCTTTATTATCAAATCATCAAAAAGTGAGGGTGCACATGCCAACCAAGCTTCCTTCAAAAACTCTCCCTCTTGTAAAGGTTTATCATGCCGAGCAATGACATTTGCAGGTGAGTAACTTGCCGCACTTGTGTGACAATTTTTGCTTAAATATTTAAACATAGACGTCGACTGTTTATTTCTGTCTTTTATTGCACTTGCAATTATTTTTTTTGCTCTGGTTCGCTTTTTTCACAAAAGGATTTGTGATTTGTTTAAAAATGCTGTTTTACAGACGATGTTCTGCATACCACTGTTCCAGAACATAAAACACACACCGCTTTGTCGCCTTTATTGATCATGCCATATTTCTCAGCCCACCACGTTTGAAATTCTCTGCTATACTTACTATCTTGCACTTTTTGTTGAACTAGCCATGTTAAATGGCAGTTAAAAATCGTAAATTTAACACAAAACTTTAAATGTACAGATGTGTCGATGAAATTGACTATTCTATGTGCTCTCGCTTGATTCCTCCCCCCGGCCAAAAAAACCCCTTTTTACTGACTGCGCAGGACTGCGGGCTCATGGGCAGATTTATTTGCTTTTAGGAAATTGAGTACTTGTACGAGATTTCTGTAGTGTCTGCTCTTTCGCTTTTATTTCAGGTCATTAAAATTTTTTAAAATAAAGCAGTGAGAGTTATTTTATCAATTAGACTTACAAGACAAGAATTAGATCGGATTAATAAATTAGATGTATATACAAGCTGAACTATTAATGTAAACGTTAGAATTTTTTTAAACAACTTGAATATATTTAGAAATAGTTACACACACTATGCGTAGATAAACTTTGCATCATTAGCAATTTATAATATACGAAGTATTTACGCAAGACATAACAAACGAGTCTGCTCCCCGACTTGTCGGCATCGCGACGGATCACTCGCGTTTGTTCATAATACTTCATGGTAAACTTAATTATTTTAAGCTAAAATGCAAATAGTTTTTGATCGATGCCGTGCCCAAAATATTCTGTCGCGTGCCATAGGTTCGCCATCCCTGATATAGGAAATGAATCTCCGATAAGTAAGCCTTGAAATTTGGAATAAAAATGTCATGTATATTTCAAATCAAAAAAATTTTTTTCAGCTAAAAAATTAGTCAATGCATGAAATAGGTGATAGAATACACTATGCCAGGAGAATAGGGAGAGTGGGATAAACCTCCTCAAGCAGCCTTTTTAAAAAGAGTATATCAATACGGGGCTTTGCATTAGTGTAATGCAGGATAACAGCGTGCAAATTGTCATGATTAATGTAAAGAGGCTCATCATCAACTATTTGTTTAACTGAAGATAATAGAAGGTGATATTATTATTTTGATTAAGTGGCAGTATCCTCAATGAATTATTTTTTGTACATTCCTAAAAATACTCAGCAATATCTTCTTGGAAAGAAGTCATGATTTTGAAGTTGATGTTAGTAGTTCAAAAAGACTGATCTCAGGCTGGCACATTTATCAAGAGGTTCAATGTGTTACGTTACGGTTCTTTCATCTCTTCTCACAATTCATTACATTAATGCTTCATTTTTGTACCAAATGGTCCTATAGAGCTGCAGTAAGCTTAAATTGAACAACAGTGTACTAGTGGAGACTTGTATGTTTCTGCACATATCAATATTTGTTTACCATTTATCAGTTTGTCGTACATTAGGTTAAAGTTAAAATAACTTATTTACATGCAAGTAATTAAAACTTAAAGGTTCCCCTACCCTTATTTTTAGATGAAATGTCCAGCCAAATACCAAAACAGGCACATATCTAGCAAGGTTAGCAACACAACAATTGCTACAAAAAAAGTTATGATGTTTATCCAAATGAATTACGATGTTTGTAAATTCCAAAAATAATTTTCTGAGATCCAATGCGTTAATTTTGATCTGTAAGACATGTACCCATTAGGAAGACAAACAACTTTAGAAAATGATGTTTTTAGGGAAAAAGGGGAAGCAAATTCATGTTAAGACATTAGAGGAAGTGTCAAATATTGTTAACCAACCTTGGTTGCCCATTTAAGAACATTTACAGCAAGTTAGCAGATCTTTAGTCCGACAAAAACAAAGCCAACTAACTGATTGACCTCATGCAACTTATTACTTCAAAGTACAATTACAGAAACACTTTTTCATTGCTGGTGATGAAAAATTTACTTTGTACAATAATCCAAAAAACAAAGGCTTTCTCTGAATAAATAATCATAAGTACCTCTAAGCCAGGTCTGCATTCCGAAGAGGTGCTTTTGTGATGGTTGAGTTCTAATAGAATCATTCATTTTGAAATGCTGAAACCTGGATAAACTGAACACTCATATAAACTGGTGAACAGCATGAGATCTTTAAACAAAAAAAAAAAAATCTCATGTCAACACTAGAAGGAATACTAAGCAAGTAAAATGTCAGACATCTCAAATTTCATCAAGTGTAAAAGTGGCTTCTCTATTGATCTGAAAATTGAAAGAAGATTGATGTGCAATGTTACTTTCAGGTCCCCAGCTTCTAGTGTGGCATCAGAAGAGTTAGGAACAATGGTTACGTAATGATATGCATGTACAATATATATGTCTGAACCAACAATGATGCAAGATGATCACAAGAAAATGCACTATGTGCTCATAAATTTTGTAATGTTCTGTTCCACTTTACAAGTAGCTGCAAGGGCTTTCCAACTACAGCAGCACTAAATAATAAAATACTTTTGACTTTTAACAATATATATATATATATATATATATATATATATATATATATATATATAAATGTGAATATTTTTGTATTTTGTTTTAATAGAAAAACGAGAAATCGGCAAACAGATTTAAGATTTTGGAATGGGGTGGAGGGGGGGATGAATTTACTCTCATGTCAAACATTAGGAAAAACACATACATCAATAAGTTTACAAAGAAATATATGTATCTTAAAATAGTTTTTTTATTTCTTATTTTCAACATTAGGAAACCTTATTCAATTAGTAGAAAAAAATTCAAACATGAACAATAAAATATAGCATAAGAAATAAATATAATTATATTCTAAATACTAACCTAATATAGCATAAGAAATAAACATAATTATATTCTAAATACTAACCTATGTCACAAACAGCTAGAAGAGAAAGTGTGCATCTATCAGGAAAAATATGACCACCGGGAACAAGAAACTTTTCTCTTGCATAAATTACACTGTCCAGCATACCTTCAAACAACAAAAAATATCCCATCCATTCAGATACTATTATATCCATTTTTTGCTCTGGATCTGGCATGTCTTCAACACGTCCTTTAAACAGGTCAATTATCTGATCATAGTTATTTTCTCTAAAATAAAGTATCAAAGGAAATGAGAGAAAATAAAGAAATTATTACATCAATTTTTTAAATTCAAAATATCACACAGTAGAATTATTTAAACATCTGTAAAAATTAGATCATTATGAAGTACCGTATCTACTCGAATCTAAACCACACTATTTTTCCAGTGTTAATGCTTCAGAAAATCGGGTGCAGCCTAGAATTTAAGGCAAAACATTTTTTGGATGGGAGAAAATTGAGTTTCTACATCTTTTAAAGTGAAAAATGTAGTCGTCCTTTCTGGCTACTTGCATCAATGACTTATTCCATTCTGCAGTATTCAGCCTGTCCCAAACATTGTTGCTTGATCATATTAAGGAAATTTTTTTGCTTATGCTTTCTTTTAATCATCTAAACATCAAACATATCAATAAGAGAATCAAGACGAGTTCACTATGACAGAAGTATAAAAAGGGACTCATTTTATATGCAGGGGAAAAAAACAGAAACAGAGCAATTGCCACTGAAAATTTGACACGGATGAAACAAATATACATTGACAGCGCAAAAATGAGCAAATTTTTGCTTGTAAATGTTTAACAACAGTCTTTAATAATTCTTTTATATTCTCCTATAATACATTCTTTCAAATAGCAAAGATTTTCTTGAAATTTACCGTAAGTTTAACAACTTTAGACCAAGAAGACATTAGAAAGAGAGAAAATTTTGCTCATGTGAACGAGGAATGGGACAGACTTTTCTCTGCTCCTTTCTCTGATGAGGAATTCCAGAGCCTTTCAAAACTTATCTAGAGAGAAAAGTGCTGGTCCCGACGGTATTATCCCAGTTTATTTTGGAACTCAGCTCCAAGGCTAAACAAACTATTTTACTTTTTGTAAACAAAACTAGGAGTGGCTCTTTTCCGAGTTATTGGAGAAAAGCTGATGTTTTACCCATCTTAAAAACTAAAAAAGATCCGATAGACATCCAAAATTTTAGACCTATTTCTTTAACCTGTATTCTAAGTAAATTATCTGAAAGAATGGTTGTTGATCCACTATATTATTACCTGGACAGCTGCAGTCATATTTCTGAGAAACAAGCAGGTTTCAGACAGAGTTACAATACAACCGAACAAATTGTTTGCTTGATTCAACACATTAAAGACGGCTTTCAAAAGAAGCAAAGCACACTAACTGTTTTGGTTCATTTTAAATCAGCCTTTGACAAGGCCTGGAGTAAGATGTTGCTAAAAAAACTTATACACATGAACTTTTCTGGCAATCTCTTTAAATGAATCAGTGATCCCCTTTCTCAGCACTTCTTAAATATCAAATATGGTAACCCTTGCTCAGTGTATGGCCAAACTAGACAAGGCCTTCCACGGAGATCTATCTTGAGCCCAGTTCTTTTTAATATTATGATTAATGATCTTTTAAGTTTCATTGATAATGCAGGGCCTGAAATTAATTCCTTACTATATGCTGATGATCTTGTTCTCTGGCCAAACGGTTCAGATATGCCTGAATTGGAAAGTACCCTGAAATTTTGAATATTTCACCCAGAGTACAAAAAAGCACAACATAAACTTGGTTTACAATAACAATGCTTTACTCAGGACTGACTGTGCTACTTACCTCAGGATTTCCCTGGATTCCAGACTAGCTTGGACTAAACATATTGCTAAAGTGGCTGAGAATGCTACAAGTACGCTATCTGTTAAAAAGAATTGCCGGTGTTAAGTGGAGATCATCTCAAAGTGTTTTGACTTCCACTTTTACATTAGACCTGTTATTGATTACAGCTCTGAGTTTCTTGTTACTGCTTCTGATAGTGCATTATCAATGTTGAACATTGTTCAAAATAAAGCACTTAGATTTATCACTGCTGCAGTCACCTCAACCCCTATCGCTGCTATGCAACTACAGACTAAAATTTCTGGACCATCTGAAATATATCAATACTCTGCTCTTTCCCTTGGTGAGCGATTAATGAGAAAGGAGCATTTCTGGCCTGAATACATACCTTTCCAAACAAGACTTAAAACTCAACATACTTTTTTGTTTGAGTTCTAGAGACTTGCAAATGTTTTTGGTGTTCCCGATAATAGACTTCCCATCTTTAAACCGACTGCCTTCCCGGGTCATTTGAGATATGCTTCTGCTAATTTGGATATGGTCTTGCCTGTTTATAAGCATAATTCTCTCAGTTGATTTGAAGTCTGCAGCTCTGGCTACTATTCATGAAAGATATCCAGATCAAGATTGGTTATATGTATTTACTGATGGCTCTGCCACAGCTTCTTTTGATAGGGCTGGAGCTGGTGCTTTTTCCAACTCTTTTAATCTTAAAGAACCTTTCAGTGCCTGGTCAGACAATTTTGATGGTGAGATTTATGCAATATTTATGGCTTTTAGAGCCATTAGTACTACTCTTGGCCAAAATATTGTAATATTCAAAGATTCTCATGCCACAATTCAGATCGTATCTGGCTACAATCTATTTCCTTCAAAACTTGAGTTCGAGTGCAAACAACTTATTAACTCATTTCTTTGCATGTGAAGAGAGGTTGTTCTCCAATGGATCCCATTTCTCATTTCAGCATTCATAGAAATGAGCAAGCCGATAAGTTGGCCAAAGAGGCTTCGATGCTGCATCTACACTGCCTTCCAATGCCTCTTTGAAATGCCAAGTGACTTCTCAGGGACAAATTTCGACAGAAAAGAATTTCCACTCTTACGGACCTGGCTGTTGGCAAATCTTCGTCTTGTCTGCTCGATGAACAAATATGTGCTCAGCTTTCTGCCCTACCTAGGGTGGAGGGTGTGGCACGTTTTAGAGTCATCACCAGACATGATTACCTGCAAGCCCATCTGGTTAAGATTGCCTGGCTGATTCACCACTCTGCCTTCTCTGTAAATCTGTGCAAATGACTGGGGAGCATCTATTCGATTGCCCAGCTCTACTTCATGTTCGCTCGCAAGACAACTGTGGAATTCTCTTCCCTGCTAGAGCGACATCTGCTTTATATTGGACTGCAAGACGCCTTATGTCCAAAAAGACGTTGGCGGCCTTGTTTTTTTTAAAAAAAACACACACATTCTTTTAAAAAAAATGTTGCATAACAAATGCATTGGATGACGCAGCGTGGAAAAATGACGCCGCCGGCAGCAATTCGGAAGTGATCAGTGACATTGGGAGGGACGAATCATTGTCAAAGCATGATAATAAAGGTTAGAGTAATTTAGGGTTCATGTGTGTATTTGAAAGATTTTAATGCTGGTAAAATATATGTAAATTATTAACTTATTATTTTTCATTCAAAAATTTCTAAGTATCGGATATTGAAGCATCTTGTATATTAAAAACTTTTTTTTTCTCGAAATCATGTAAGGAATTAGAGGTGTGGGCTTAAAATTGATATGATGACACTTTTTTCTCAAAATCGTGCAGAGAATTAGGGGTGTGTCTTAGTTTGAGTAAATATGTTAATTGACTGCTGATATTAAAAGGGAAAATTACAATTACTAATATAAATAGTCATTTCAAATTTTTAATATAACAATGAAGTATACCTCACAAAAAAAATCAGCAACTCTTTCTGTATATTTAATACAGGAATTCCTTTGTTAGCCTTCATCTAAGGTTACTTACATATTAACCTTAAGTCAACCAAAGATTAATTACATACTAGAGATTAATCATCAATACTTTTATCTAGTTATGGCAATCTACTTGATATTGCTTTAAGGACAATAGCTAAAATTTGTTGAGATTTACCTAAGGTCACCCATGGCATGATGTTAATACATAAATACATACCAGCATAAGCAACTTTTTAAAATTAAATTTTCCAAGAGATAATTTACAATTAGTGTCTATTGAAGATGTAGTACAGCTATTAAAACGCATTATTGATTTCCTAATAACACATAAAATCTTAAAAATGCCTTCTAACATTGTGTTATAATATATATACATACATATTACATACCTTACAATGTCCATTGCTTGAAATATTACATCTGATTTATCTACTCCCATGACAAAAGATGCTCCTGCTTTAGCAGCAAACATTGAAAGAATAGAAGTTCCACAACCAACATCCAACACTCTTTTATTGTGGAATACTTCAGAGTTATTTATAATGGCATCTTGATATGCCAAAGTTCTAATTTTATCCTAATAAGAGTAAAAAAACTATATTTAAAAAAATTTACAAAGGGAAAAAAAAAGAATTACACAAAGTAATAAATTTATTTACTTAATCTAAATTATGTTGAGCTATATCAGATCAACTAACATATCATAAAACTTACAAGCAAATTACCTGTAACATTTCATGATGTATAGCAAAATGGTCATAAGTACTAAAATAATAATTGTCATCTTCATAGTTGGAAGATTTATCTTCTTGGTAAGATGATCGGTTATTAACACCTGAACACATTTGATTATTACAAAGAAGAACTGTTTTGGCAGCTAATCTATAAGCAAACAATTGTGAAATTTAGATGCAACGAATTAAATAGTGTGTATTCAAAATACATAAGATAAGTATTGAAGAAATACATATGGATAGCAGATGTTAAAGGACAATTTTAAATACTTATATGTTACCGGCAAAGTATGAAATCCGGCATTCTATAGAATGCCTAAAACTAACCAGTAATGCATGAAATAATTCATATTTCACACATTTCCTAGGCATTCTAAAGAATGCCCGATGAGAAACAGGCAAAGTATGAAATACATCTCTGATTCGTTTCGAATATTATGTGGCAAGACACACCTCAGGCTCTGAATTTGTCAGTTGCTCTTTGTGATTTGTTCGGGAGTATCAAAATACTCAATTTTACTTCACTTTATTGAACAAAAAATTGATTTTTTCCTGTGTTGCACATTGATGTAACCAGCCCGGAATCGAAAATTCATTAAAGATCCTTTTTTGGAAAATAAATAAAAATGATCGCATTGATAAAACTTATTCTAAAGTGTTAAAATAAGTATACATATACATATGTATTGAAAAACTTTATTACTTAAGAACTAACTTATTGTCAGTAGTTTAATAGGTTATTTCCTCAATTTTTTTCAGCAAACACATTTATAATAATATCCATAGCAGATGATTTTAAGTTTTTCAAGTTCATTTATTTCTGTTGACAGTATTGTTAAGTACGAAAACTGATTTTGGCCTATGAAAGCTATAAGATGGTTTTTAATAATTTTTAGCTTAGAAAACCTTTTAGCTGTTGCAGTAGTGACAGGAAGGGTAAAAAGTTGTAGGCATGCTATAAGAACATTCAGAAAACTGTAGGTAAATCTGTTGAAATTAGTTAATAATAGTTTTGTGAGCTCAGTGATATAATTATATACTCAATTTCAGATTTTGAAAAGCTTTTTGAAGCAATTAATTGTTCATAGATATTGTGTGTTAAGTATTTTTTACAGCTTTCAGTAGCTAGTTTTGCGGCCTTTTTTATTTCGTAGTTTGAAAAGAATAAAAATGTTTATCCGGTTGTAAGATTTTGAAAATATTGTTCGGATCAAGGAAATTGAAATTTTTGTCAGATTTGAGATATTAACACATCTAAACGGTGATAATACACATTCCCTTTGAAAAACGATTCTGGATCTAAAATTCTCTCCTCTTCTGATAACTCATCAAAAAAGCATTTTCATCTCTTTTGTTTCTGAAAGCATGGCATTAGTAATCATGGCACTGCATCATTGATTTAATAGCCTTATATTGACTTTTCATACTTTGCCTAAATGGCCTAGGCATTCTATACAATGCCTAGGCAAAGTATGTAATAGTTCTCCTATTTCATACTTTGCCTTAAAACGTCAGGTATTTTATAGAATGCCGGCATTTCACACTTTGCCGGTAACATATATATTAAATATTAAAAAGCATAATACACTAACTCTTTTAAAAATGTCCCAAAAAATTTGGGAGAATCAACAATTAAAAAAAGGAACTTTACCAAAAAAAATGTGTTTCATAACTTAAATACTTTAAAAAAATTCTAAGCCTAAATACACAAATCTAACACTAGATGAAAACACATCAACAATCCTTTCCAACAATACATGAGGAATTTTCTGAACGAAATTAATAAATAAATTAAAAGATACACATTAAATATGTATTAAATTTTAAATATGTACATTTTAATTGATCATGTTCTATATTTTATAGCTTTTTTTTAATGAAATATATATTTCTTTTACATTTAGACAATTTTATAAGTGCAATCTATTTCTTATATAATTTTAATCCCAATTAAGTCATGTTAATTAAATACATAAAACTCAAACATTTTTTTATTAGTATAAAATTTGTACAGAATAATAATGATCCACATCAGCGATTCTTAAACCGTGGTCTATGAAGGTCTTCCTTTATTGTTCAGATTTCATTCTTTAACAGACTCTGAAAGACTTTATTGAAAAATGTGTTCACTCAGACTAGATCACTAAATAGTCCCCAATGAAAATACTCTACTAGAACATGCATTTCAATCAAGAATATTAATTCAGTTTTTAATGCTTTGTAATTAGATATATATATATATATTATTTATACACTGTATTTATTAGAAACAAAGCTGCCATTGATTTTAAGCCTACAAGTCTTTACGAAAAATGATTTATGGATATCCAATTTCATGAAATTACAATAAATTTAAAATGAGAACAAAGAGGGAGAGAATAATTAATTATTTTACTAATGCTATTAACTTTTAAATACATGCATGAACTTGTAATTGCCCCCTCCAAAGAATGTTTTTTTCCTTCGATTCTAAGCTGCACCCAATTTTCAGTAGCATTAACATTAGAAAAAAAAGTACAGATTAGGTTCGAGTAAATATGGTGTATATATAACTAGATTTTTACTGTTTTCTCAAAGGAAAAAAAAGTGTTAAAAAAGTCTGCATAAGTAGCAGATGCAATCTTAAGATATTAAGGAAGGAACCTTTAAAATCACTCAGCCATGTGTTGGGAATCAGTGACGAGGTGTTCAAAACTTTGGAGGTCCATAATGTCAGGCTGATATATCAAAGGGGGCCTTGGCAATTGAAAGCATAAGAACTGCTGATTTACATTAAGAAAAGGAAGAGATTGTGCGAATTAATGGCATAGAGTAAAGATAAAGGCCCAGGTATATGAAATTTGGTAGGACAAAACTAAGGAAATGTTGGTGCACATCTCAAAGAAATTTCTTTAAAGTTCATTAGCTTGAAAACAACAACTCAAGAGTAAAACAAATTTCAACATGCTTCACGTCCTAACACTTACATGAAAGTTGAAATAGGATTCTTTCACCATCTCGAACATTTTTTTTTTTTAAAAAAAAGACTGGTTCATAAATTAATTAGCAGATTTTTAACAACATTGAAATGTCTAACTTATTTTTAAAGAGTTACATCTCGAAAATTACCAATCCAATTTGTCTTAAAAAAAGGAAGGGGGTATCATTTAGTATATATTGATTTTTAATTACATGATCAGAAGAGCAAGTTTTCAGTTTTTAGCCTTTGCTGCTAAGTAAGATTGAGTCATCTATGCAAAGCTCTAGTGCATATAACAAGGATGGGATTAAGTTGATTGCGCTCGACTGGTGGACCACCAAAACAGTTTGAAGTGACCACTTTTACTAAGACCCAAGACTCGCATACTAAAAGAAACATACACAGTCTAGCAATTGCTCATAGTTGTTCAATCATTCAACTTGACAATTTTGTGTTACTTGTGTTTTTGCAGTAAAAAAAAAGTAATCTGTCATATTTTACATTAGGAGTACAATGTTGAAAAACAAGTATTAAGAAAATGTACAAATTTGATACAGAATGACCACACTTCCTTAACCAGTGAACCGCAACCCCTTACGAACATTAGAAGTAGCTCGTACCCTGAAAAAGTCTGCCAACCCTTGGCATATAACATCACATAATGTTATGGTTTATCTCTGCTTTTGACAATTTATTCTACCTTTTTAAAAATATTTGTTTTTGTTCATTACAGCAAAATTATTATTTTTCAAATAAATCACACACAAAAAAGGCTGCATTAATCGTTAAAATAATTCTTCTGTTTGCAGTCTAATTTACAGTTCAAAATTTTTTTAATTTTTGGATATATATCAAACACCAGGTTCAACTTAAGAATTCTATAACTTTTTTAAAAAAAAAATTTGTAAGCTGAATTGTGGAGTTTTATTTTAAAATTACCTAACAAAGAACAGGTACTACAACAATCAGAGATACAAAATATAAAATAAATTTTAAAACAGCTTTAAAAACATTCCAAACATGTATGTTTGAGACATTTTGCATTGTAGTGTTATAACAGAATTTCTTCTAAGTGAAGCTTCTCTCTTCCCTTTATCATTGTTAGACAATCTGGGATTAAAAACAACAACAAAATTTTTGAAAAGAGAAATACAAACTATCTGAAGAAAACGCTTTTTTAAAACCTTAAATCTTAATTGTTAAGGAGTCCCATCTCTTTACTAAACAAAAAGGGAAAAAATATGTTGAACATTTGGTAGCTAATGGAATAAATAATTTGATTTCCTATTTTGCATGGAAGATTTTAATAAATATCAAAGATAACCATTTATAATATATTTATAAGAATTTCCCTATTTTTTGATAAAATGAAACAATTTCATAACATTTATAAACAAGTATTTTACAATCACAATCTTGAACAATAAGTTTTTTTTCCATGCAACTAAAAACTATTTTAAGTTCTAAATTGATTCTTTATAACAAATTTTTCTGCAAGTTGCAAAAATTTTCAAATGTTCATTTACAGTCAATTTTTCTCCTTTACTTCTCAAAATTAATAATTTTATTAATTAATGCTTATTATTTGGGAAGAAAATATTTTCCTTCATAAGGAATGCCAACATTTCATTGAATATATTAATATTTGTTGATAAAAACAATTTAAATATTTGTATTTATCAGTAGTTATTTAAAAAAAATTTCAAAGCACATATTGTAATAATAAACAGTATTTTCTAAAATACGTAAGGCATACATAATAATTTAAAATACATAATACAACAAAATATTATTGAAACAAAACTATATTTAGCATTTTTATATTGCAAGTGAAATTTAAAACATGAATTTCTCATTACACTAACTTATGCACATAAATTAAGAGTTATAACCATAATTATGAAAATGAGCCTAATTCATTAAACTTACTTCATTTTATCAATTCTTTCACATGCAATTTTTAATTTCATTGATTTGTCATGAAGTTCTTGTAAAAGTGTATCTAAACGAGCTTGAGGTATTGTTACAGTGCACTCAATACCATCAATGTCCATTCTTTCTTTCATTTTTTCTTCAATGTAATTTTCAAAATCTGTAAAGTACAACATTTAATTCTTTCCTTCACTTTATACAGAAAAGCACTAATATTTTGAACTTTTAATACCCCTATTAAACCTTTAAAAAGAATTTTAAAATTAGATATTGTGGAAGCAAATACATAAAAATACAATAGATTCAAACCAACTTTTTGGTATTTTTATAGTGAATAATAAAAATGTTTTGTAAAATAAATAATTGAAAGCCATTTGGGGTAGAATAAACAAGGTTCTCTTCCCCAAAAAACATTGCATGACAAATACGTACCAAAAGTAAGCAAAGAATCAGATGTATTATAAGGTTTCATATAATCATCACTTAACCAAGGACATGAATTTTTGGATATTTCACATACCACAGATGGTGATAATTTCTGAAAGAAAATAGAGCATTTAATTATAAAAATTACAGGTTATTAAAAACAACATGGTTTATGTGTAGTGCATCATTCACTTTGAAGCTGAAATTTAGGTAGACATTTATATTTCACTGTGAAAATATGCCTTTATTTGAAGGATAATTTAATGAAAATTTCAATAGTGTTATAGTTTATATGACTAAGTAGTAGCAGTAGTTTATAAAAAAGCTCAAATCTAATTACAAATATGTTATGCATTATGAAATTTTAATAGCAATATCTTTTTACATAAACTATTCATAATTTTTACAGTATTTTGAAAATCAGAATGCAAAACAGCAGTTATAGATGTGAACAAAGTAATAATATTACAATAAGGTTGCAATGTTAATTTTGCAAATAAAACCTCAACATATCAACTCCTAATTTTTATTCACAAACAAAGTTTTTCTTCAAATAAAATACATACGAATCTTTGTTGTTTTGATATCAAGGTGCGATTTGCGTGGTTCTAGTTTTGCTGTGGTGATGCTTATACATAAGTACCGATATGTCTGACATTTGTAAATTTTAAAAGCTTGCAACCTAACACATAATATAACATCAAAATTTTTTTTTTACAAATTTTAATTAATTAGTTTTCTAAATGAAAAAATTGCAATTTCTTTTACACTACTTTCCTTTTAAAGTACAGAATATTTAGTATTTAACACCACTGACAAATTAATAAGTAAACAAAATAAGTTACATTACATCATAATCCAATGCATCTAATTTTTATAACTATGCATGCATTTTCATACTTACATGAGATCTTACGTAATTGATGAATTTTATGTATGAATAGGAGTTTATATCCATCTTTTTACAATAACTAACAAGATCAAACATGTGCTGCGTTTGACAGTGCTCAAACATCAATTCTGCACTGTTAAAGACTTCAGGACAAAAAAGACAAAGTGTTTGGAAGGAAAGAGATACTTCTTCCTCTATACCTTCCCAATCATTATCACTTCCTGAGTCGCTATCAACG
The DNA here is from genome assembly GCA_019973935.1 of Trichonephila clavipes. Classification (NCBI taxonomy): domain Eukaryota; kingdom Metazoa; phylum Arthropoda; class Arachnida; order Araneae; family Nephilidae; genus Trichonephila; species Trichonephila clavipes. The sequence goes on along the minus strand of BMAU01001093.1, from coordinate 421,849 downwards.
CCTTCTACTCCTTCCATTGCTCCTGAGAAAAAAGAACACATTAATTTGTAGCTGAAATTGAAGTTTTAAAAAAAATATTTGAGTTTTTTTTTTTAGTACTTGTGGATTATTGCAACCTATTGGTGACATTATATGAAATGAAGCACATGATGGCCAATTCAGCACATACGGCACATACAAAATTAGGGTTGCCAACTCAGTCAGTTAGTTATCTTGAACACACACACAATGGTAATAGTTGCAATGATACACAAATACTGTTTTTTTTTAAATTTCCTGTGCTTTCCTTACCCAATTTGTTTTTTCCAGAAACAAAATTTTTGTTCATTAGATTTAAGAATGTACAAACTGCTTAGTTACATGTAAAAGCAATTTCAGAAAAACTGGATGCCAGAAAAAGGTCTAGCAATTAACTTTAGGATGGCATAAATAATATCTATCTAATCTGAAGCTGGTTGTTACCCTCTGCATAAAAGCGATGCACGTTTAATTTGTTGAGAGCTCAAATGTCCTCCTGTGGTGTGGTAGTTAGGAGAGGGGGTGCCAGCTCAGAAGTCCTCTTCGTCCTTGACCATGGTTTAAAATTACGAGGTCCATTAATAAAAGCCCTCAAGTAGCTGAATAGTGTGACCTTAATATTCCCTCACTCACCCTCTGTGTAAAACAAGCTACAATAAATCATTTTAAAAAGTGGCAATTAGTAGCTGGTGACTGGAGTGTACAACAGGTAATCAGTTAGATTTGGCGATGTTTATCTAGATTTCAAGAGATAACGAATTCATTCAGGCAAACTGTTTAATTTGGCGCAACCCTTGTATTTAAATACAGTCTTATTCCAATAAGAACTAAGAACACATTACCTTATTTAAATACAGTCTTATTCCAATAAGGTAATGTGTTCTTAGTCCTTAACAGCTATTTGTTATTTAAAGTGTGCAGATGTTTTTAAAAAGACAGATGATTTTCAAATTAACCATTTCATTACTCATTTATATTTAGAATTATCACTTTGTTCTTTTGAATTACCCTTAACCGTATATCTGAGAAATATGATTTAGGTTTTTTAATGATTTGAAATGAAAGGGAAAAATGTTGTGATACAGTGTTGTATCAATAAAGGTTTGATTACAGCAATTGTAGGATTAGCAAGAATGCTACTTGTTTGATTAAAAGATGGATTCAAGTGATGGATATATTTAGGAATGCTGACAGGACTTAAATGTGCACTGTATTAGAAGGATTGCACAAAAGAATATCCAGTTTGAGGAAAGCAGGATGGTGAGAAGGGATAATCAGTTTGACTCTTAATTTGCGGAGCTCAAATGGGGAAAATGTACAAATCCAGAAAACTGAATGACTTGTTTTTACTTTTGGTGCAGCTGCATTACGCATCCGGTCGCCGATCGGGTTTTTCGATGCCATCCTAAGAACAATAACCAAACCAAACAATTCTCGGGCAAACAAAAATTTGTTGAAATTCTTCAATGATATTCGGATCATAAAGTACCAAAAGCAGCTTCAGATTAGAGGATACTTTTAAATTAGTTACATCATTTGCAAATATATTCAATACGCAATTTCCATTGTTTCAAGTTTAAAACGTCAAAAGAATGTGAAAATCTGAAAACCATATGGAACTCTCTCGAAGACTGATATTTCTTTTTTTGTATTTCAACATTTGATAGAGTTCAAGAACTGACACGTGCAAAGGACATTTTAATATATGCACGGATATATATATATATAGATTTTTTTTTTTATAATTTTAATGAAGAAAAGCTATGATTAAATGAACAGTGAACCAATACAACGGGTGAATTGATTGAAGAAAACTCAATTTATAATAAATTATGAGATTTTTTTTAACCCATGCATTCATTTTGTTTTTTGAACTGCTATAACTAATTTCTAATCTTAAGTACAGATTAAAACGAATAACAAATCTATGCAGAAATATAATCGAAATATATCACTACATTAAGTAAAAAAAATAGAAATACTCCATTTGCTTACCAGATTCTGATGATTCACAATTGTTTACAAGCGCTGATGAATTCATAATTTTAACATGTGCAAACAAAATACAATTTCACTTCATTTCCGATCGATATGGTGATTGCGTTTATTGAACGGGAATGAAAATGATTGCTAGAATCTCGCCACCAGACGGTAAAAGGAAAGCGATTTCATCATTTGTAAAAATAAAGAAAATGGATTCAAATTGATTAATGAATTATTGGATTCATTGTGCAATGTTTATTTCATAAAATACATTCATGTAAAAAAAAAACATAAAAAAAGGGTTGCATTGTAAATTCTGAATGATGGAAAGAATTACAGCTAAAATTTGTTGATGAAAAAGGAAATTTAAAGCTCAGTTTTGACATATAACGATAGTTTGTTGAATATTTTGGATAAAAATGCATGAATATCTTCCTAAATAAGCCTTTTAGATTTGTTAGTTTTAAAACTCTGTAGCATGATACAAAACCAACAAAACTACAACACTGTTGATAAGGGGGGAGAGGGGATTACGGTAAGGTATTTCAAATTTAATGAAGAATTTATGAGGGACATTTTCAAATTTTACCACTATCATAAGTTTCTAAATATTACAATTGCAATTTTTGTGAATAGATATAATATTGAAATCTTTCAATTTCCTTTTCCCCATACTAAAAACGTATGAATGAATAATTTTCCTTTTTATTTAGAGTTTTCACATGACTCGAGCTGACTGAAAAACAAAATAAAAGCTATGAAAAATCCTAGTTAAATATACCGGTACAAATTTCATTTAGATTTCACTAAATCTCTTCAAAATTTTCATCCATAGCTTAGAAATATAAAATTGGTTTACAAATTCTATAATAGTTAATGAGAAAAGAATCCAAAAAAGTAAAATAAAAAATAAGAATTTCAAGAAAAAAATAACTACAGGGAAACGGAAACAAGACGCAAGTTATCAACATTGAAATGGATGAGAGAGAAGATAACATGAGCGATACAAACAAAAAAACTATTGACAAAAATGAAAAAATGGTTAAAAAAGAAAGTAGTCAAAGTAACAAATATGATTTGATAAAGGTAGTGAACTTTTTCAGTTTTTAAATGCATAATTAATTATAAATGTAATTCTTAACTTTCATCGCTTTAATTAAATGTCAATTTTTTCTTAATTCCTATTTGTAATTCTTCAACTTAAACAAACTTTGAAGATGTATGGCATTTAATCATTTACTGTTTTTACTTACTGTTTTTTTCGGTACTTACGTGTTATCACAACCGTTTGGCGAAATAACGGGAAACGAAAACCAAGTTTGCCAATTCAAAGCTTACGACTCATGCAAAATAGGGATTGCCAACTTGACGAGTAATTTATTAAAGTAGAATGTTGTGTATTTAGGGTATTTTTAATACAGTGTGTAAAAATTACAAATATATTTTTAACTCAGAAGAAAATGTTCTTTTTTTCAAAAGCACACAAGGCTTCTTTTTAATGATGCTAATTTTCGACGCTTTTCCTAATTTATTTTAATATATACACGATAAAATTATATAATGCTTTAATATTTTTTAAAAAATAAACCTGTATGTTTTAAACTTTGTACTCGTATATTCCTAGACTCTATTTGGGAAATTATTCAGTTTAAATTTATATTGCTAAAATAATGTCTTACTTTAAATGTTTAAGGAGAATACAGTTATTCAGTAATAAAAAATTCTGAGGGTCACATGCATAGATTTAAGTTATAAAAGAATTTTTTCAGAATTATTTTGAAAATAAGTCATTGAGAGGATTGGACAGAAAACATAACCCTACCTGACTCTAATCTCCAATCAGTGTTTTAAGAATGACTGTAAGAAATTCTACCTTTGCCCGGTATTAATAAGAAAATGATCTTATGATTGAATGCAAGGCTTTTTTAATTCGAATTAAGGCATTTTGGAATGGTATCGATATGTTTCATGCATGCAGTCGTTGAATGGATTGATGAGGATACGGTGCTATTGTAATATAACATTTCTTTGACAATCACAAACACAAACATTTCTTTGACATGAACGAACACAATTTAGCAATACACAGGAAAAAAGCGTTCGTTCTCTCCGGAGATCTCAGGATTTTTGTGATGGGAAACGGTAAGCTATTAAAATCTCATATGATTTCTGGTACAAACTTTTCTGATTGGTTCAGAAGCTTGGGTGGTGCAAGATTGCACCATCCTTAATTTAAAAAATGCTAAACTTTTAGTTTGGGGAAGATAACGTTGTGGTTTTTATCCTGTTAGGAGGGTAGGCTAGAAATTGATTGCCACGCGAAATCATGGAGGGCTTAGGACCATTATGGATTAAAGAACACTCCAGAAAAAATTAACGTGAATTATTACATATATATAAATATACAGGATGATTCATAAAGAAATATACGGTTTCTATACACTATAAATCAAGAACAATGTAAGATATTGAATGTAACCTGTACCAGAATTGGGGATGGGACTATTTTAAGTTTTATTAGAGACAGTTAGAGATATTCTGTGTGAACTTTTAGTCAAATGACAAACATCGAGCCGGTATTACCTTTCCCACAAAACGTGTGTTAATGTATTAACTCCATCGATAGCAGCTTTGATACGCTGTTTCAATTTCGTCTCCAGGATTTTAACTTTTGCACAAACAACCCGTAGTTTTAAATTTTTCATACTATTAGTCAGATTTTATAGCTGGAGGCTCTTTTCCGAATCGCGATCAAAAATGCTGTTTCCCAGTAGGTCTGGTTTTCCTTTTGCTAAATTCAGGAACACAAAAAGTCTCTTCCACTAATGTTACCACCATTTTGATTCATTAGTCACATGGCATGCCCACTATTGCTTAGTCACTTCTGTTAGGGACTAAACACAAACTTTAAAGGTTCATTCACACCAAGGTGGTCACTCAACGCACGCATAGTAGAAAAGAGATATTTTTTCGTTGTTTGATTCACACCAAAGCTTTTTGTACACGCAGTGGAATTCTGTACATTAGGCAGCGTGATGTTTGTTGAAACTCGCACTGTGAGTTCCCTCTGACTAGTAAAGTATTAGTATAGATCGCAAGAAAAGGGAATATTTTGTAATTCTGTTAGCATTGAAAAGGGAGGACAAGAGACGATGGTGGGTTCGACCTATTTTTCAAAAAAGATGAGTAAGAAGAGCATCTATTCTAATAGAAGAGATGAGTTTGTCAGACACAAAAAGCTGTTTTAAAATCTTTTTTGAATGTCCCCGCAACTTTTCGATAATTTACTATCAATAGTGGGGTCAATTATTTCTATGAGAGATATTATAGAGATAGTATTCAACCAAAGTATATATTGGCTTTAACTCCGAGGTTTATATAAATTTCTTCAAATGTGAATTAGTTCTGAAATTTTTGATGATTGTATTTGTTAAGTAAGCATCAAAACTAAGAATATACTTACAAAAGTTCATTTATAGTGTGTAAATAAGAATATTTCCTTTCCAAATAAACTTTTTATTTGGTGTATTGGGGGAAACATTGGATTTTTGTCATGTGACAGCGATTTAAAAAAAAGTGAAAAAAAAGAACACCTCAGTGTAATTGTGACAAGATAAGTTATAGCCTCCAAATGGTGAACAAGAGGCCATTTCGTAGTGGGGATCAGACATGCTGGCTTATTGTCCCCACTCCCCAGTGGAGTAGCACTACAGTGAGAAGAGCCAGGTACAGAGCTGTTACACGCGCCAATGCGAGGTGATTGGGGGAAGACCCTCGGTTGAGTTTTTTTGGGAGGGGGGCAGCACAATGAACTTTACCTAGTGTTGAAATACGGAGTGCCAAGATCAGCGGTGCAACGGCTGGCATGCATGAATTGAAATTGAAATATAACTTTTCTATCGCGAAAAAACTGTGTACTGTGACGTATTAATATTGAATCTACCGTTATATTATTTACTTTAGAATAAAATATCTTTTTTTTTTGGCAATTAGCTGTGGGATCCCTAACCCTAATACTATCATGTTACGAAGTAAAGTAATATGATCACGACGTTACAACAGCGATCTAAACCACTCAATTGTTCACAAGGGAAAAATGTAGCCTGTTCATAAAAAATATTTCGGAATAAAAGTGGTCACTCGGGGAACTCAGTCAAAACAAGTAAGTACCTTAAGATTGTAAAAAAAAAAAAAAACGTTTGCTACTACCCCAAAAAGAGAGATGTGACAAATACATTTTAGTTCCCATGAAGATTATCATATAGGAGGATATTGTATAGGACATAGGTAACAAATAAACAGCTTTCTCAGAATAAACGATTTCGTGAGCCTGGAATGGCTCAGTATTCCGCGCGACTGCTCCCGCGTTAAAATAGTTGCACTTCGACTGCCCAAGCTAGAGTTTCTGATTGGATTGATTTTCACCGCTCACTGTTAATTGCCTTGGTGTGAATGTGGCTTCATTCGTGCGAAAAAAACGACCGAAAGTTCTCGCACAGGATATCTCATACCCAAGGGTGTTTACATTCTGTCTTTACCGTAAAATTTGAATAAAAAAGTTTAAAAGGAAGAAAAGTAGGAAATATACAATACGTTTATTACATTTTTCACGCGTAAATTTAGTTTTTCTGATCTTTTTATAAGAGCATTCAGTACATTGTTTATACACTCCTTTAATCTCGTCGTGAGTGAATGCGATGTTTTCACTGGATCTACATTTTTTTTTTATTCTGTATCTTTTTAAAACTTAACATATAGAAGTAAGTGAGTGAGTGAGTGTTTTGGTTTAGTGGCGCAAGGGCCAACTTTGGCCAAGCTGCGCCATATATAGAAGTAAACTTCATACTTTAAATTAAAAAATTCTGGAATTTATTTTTTATTTTCTCTTATTGTTCCAGCAATAGTTTTTTTTTTGTTTTCAAAAGTTCATCTGAAAGTGGATAAGATGTGTACCACTTGTCTCCATTAAAATTACGTTCTTCCCAATTTTTTTTGTGTCTACATATAAAACATTTATTTTCAACAGTGATAAAATTCAAGTTTTGCTCTGTTAGATTTAGACTTGAAATTTAGCACACATGTTTATTTTATGGAGTAGAGATCCACTGAAAGTTGCTTTGGCGTAAATCCACTTGATTATTGGGTTAAGTGAGCGCAAAAAATCTTTCTACTTCTATTTTAGATATAGATAGAAATATTAGATATTATAATTTCTGTCCTTTTTATATCAAGATGCGAGAGTTACAGCTATAAATATATTTTTCAATACAATCGAATTCTTAATGCTAGATATCAATAATTTATCTATATGTAAACAGTATATATTTATACAACATCGTGAAATACCCAGTGAAGCGGGTGGGTAACGGCTATCTATATATATAAAGGAGAAAAGCGACTCACTCGTTGGCTAATCAGGATATCTCCGGAACTATTAAACCTACAGACCTGAAATTTGGTAGGCATATTCCTTTCATGCAGTAGAGATCCGCTAAGAAAGGATTTTATGAAAATCGAACCCCAAGGGGGCTTATATAAGTGGCGTTATATCTATTTAAACTAATAGATGTAGAGTCTTGAAATTTGGTATATATGCATGCTCCATTCATGGAGTAGAGGTCCGCTGCAAAATGGATTTTACGAAAATCGACCCCCAAGTGGCTTTGTAGGGGCTTAGAGGGGGTTATATATAGATAATTATTTCCATTTTTAAACTATTTGACGTACAGTCTGGAAATTTTGTATGTAGGTTCCTTTCATGAAGTAGAGGTTACCAGTAAAATGGTTTTTACGAAAATTGACCCCCAAGCGGCATTGTGGGGGGCTTAAAGGGCGTTATAGAGAATTATTTCCCTTTTTAAACTATTAGCCGTACAGTCTTGACATTGTATAAGCAGATTGATAATTTATGTATATATGTAAACAGTATATACTTATATAATATCGTGAAATACCCAGTGAAGCGGGTGGGTAATGGCTAGTATATATATATATATATATAATATGCCCTGCGCGAGAAGTGTCGGTCGGGTCAAGAGTACATCTACCTTACGGTTCACTGAGGTGCTGCTTGTTTTTGACTATTGCTGTTTCACAGTATCTGGAAAGTGTATACTTCTTTATGAATCACCCTGTATACACTGATGTGAAGCGGATTTTCTGAGATAAATCACATTTGATTTGAATTCATTTTTTCATGTCATAACTTATTCAAATTTATATTATTTAGTTGAAGGAAGTAAGTAACGATAACATCAAAGATTCAGAGAAAGAGCAGGATTACGTAGATAAACATGTAAAATACTATGAACAGAGAAGAGATAAAATCTACGAGGAAGATGATCTGACCAAGGTAATGTATTTTTTCTATCTTTTAAGATCTGATCCTCGCTATCATCATAGCATTGGAAAAAATGATTCTCAAATGAAACTCACTCTTTAATGTTTGCAGTGATAAAAAGAACAAAACATGTTTACGATGAATGCCATCTAAACCATTTGATGTAGACAGTCTATCAGTTTTTTAATCAGTTTTTTAATTTATGCCTTTGTAAAAATCACATTCCTTAAGGGGAGACACAATATGTGTACAAGTTTTGTACAGGTGTCGATAGCTTACGAAAATTGTTTTAAATGCGAAATAATGGTCAAAGATTTTTACCAATGCAAATACAACTTCTTTATTCATTCTAACAAACAACTATTCACAGAGAAAAACAAAGTACACGAAAAAGGGGTTCCATTTCTCCGGTGCAAAAGGAAAGGGCGGTGACAAGGGATGATGCAGTGAGTCCATAACAATATGTGTAATAAAGTTACGCGATTAAATATTTTATACTTAAAGTAAAATTTACGTTTAAGCTAATGATAAAATGAAATACATTTCTTAAGAAATAAATAAGCTCTTAACATTTTTCTATGTATGCTTCAACAAAAAAAAAACAGCATTTTAAATAAAGTCAAAATGAAGTCTGTCCTCACTTCCATGTTAAGAATTAAGATCCTCAAAAGAAGAAAAGAGAAAGGGGGAAAAATTAAATAAATAAATAAAAAAAATTAACCAACATTAAAAAAGGCTATTATGTTGTCAAGTACAGCTTCTGAATGACAGCAAAGTTCCACTTCCCCCTGTGTGGAAAAATTTTAATATAATAGTGTTATAAAATGTACTAGAATAAAGTATGTATATATCGCACAAACCCCAAGCCAACAAAACCACCCACAGAATTGATGCAGATCATCAAAGTGCACTGTCGATATGTGCACAATCGCACCCCTCCCCCTGTTACGTCGAGTGGAACAATTCACACTGACGTCACATCCCGCCTATAGTGCTAGGCGAGGCACTGCACGGAAGATGACGTAGACTAGATATACTCAACCTTTTTTCCAGCCAGGGCACATACACATGACAGATATTTCAAGAGGGCCACACACGCATGACAGGTATTTCACACGGGCCGCAATAGGAGGGTAATAGAAAAAACATACTAATGCAACGCCCGGTTAACTTAAGTTAATTTAATTTATTCTTATTATCCAATTTATAATACCCAGGTTCTAATTTATCATTTGGCGTCACACTATAGCTTAAGTTTAAACATTAGATCTTTAAAGACAAATAAAACAGGACACTAAATTAAAAAGCCGTTCTTTAAATTAACACTTAATTTATTTACAATAACATTTAAATTACGTTAAATACTAAGGATATACATGATTACTTAACTGAATTAGGATCAGAGAGAGAGAGAGAGAGAAATCTTGGTGTGGCCATGTCTCCAATCACGGCATTTTGTCAAAGGGTCGTCAGACCAAAATCGGTGATAAAATTGTGTCAGAGAGTGTCTAAATTCGTCGTGCATGCGCTTATATTTCGCGGCGGTTTACTTCTGTATTCTGGAGAGGATTCTTTTCCGAAACACAATCAGCTTTTCTGATTGGACTGGAGTCAGCGGAGGGATATCCTCTCGCGTCAATGACTCCCCCAAAACGCGGGAAATTCCCCAAAACAACCCAAACCATGATGTATTTATGGGTACATTGCCTTCTTCCAGGCGTGGGAAACGCTCTCACCCTTTTCGGTGGGGTGAGAGGCACTCCCAGAAATTCCTTTTCTTGTAAACAACAACAGGGCCGATATACAAATTACTGTTGTAATCCTTATGGAAAGGCGGCCCCCATCACTCCTCCCCTCTCAGATTAACAAAACCAAAATGAATAATAATAAAAAAAAAAAATTTCAGTAAGCAAACGAAATACAGAATTGGCCTAGCGTCGGCAAATGTCTATGTCAAGAACAAAAATTCACAGACTCCTGGTTCACGATCAGCTGTCCACGTCTTATGAGGGGTTCTGTCCATGTTCATCCATGATGTTGGCAGCTCCATCGTCGCTCAGATATTGCTAAAGAAATCTGCTAAACTGCAAAAAAGAACAAAAACTTTGTCTCCCAGGGAAACCATATTAGTAATGAAACAACAGTTATGAGAAAAAAAAATTAAACTTGGCCCTTTGTGACCACCCTTGAAGACTCCAAGCACCAATTTCCAACTCCTCTCACCGCTCATAAAATGAAAATAAGAATGTTAAAAAAAATACAATCAATTTCTGAAGTTCCTAACCTATTCCGTGAGGGAAAACCAAATTAACTATCAACAACTACAATGACGTTAATGTACGAAGAGGAGAAAAAAAAAAATTTTACTGAATGGATCACCCAAACAATTCACAAAAACATCAGACACAGACTGACAAATAGAAATAATTAAACAATCACAAAGAATCGTGTGCCACTAAATAATAAAAAAAATATTAAGACAAATAACACGTAAGAATACAAAATTGGCGTATCTAACAACTGCGCAACTAATAAAACAACACTTAGGAGTGTTGAACAAAATACATTGATAAGAAATAAACGCCAGTGAAAACATTTACATACAATTCAAGCGTGGCGCCCAGAAATAGACACTTCATAATCGTTTAACATCGAAATCTTGACACGACCAATGTGAAGTGAAAGTCCCAGACCATCAAAAAAAAAAAAAAAAAAACTAGCAGAACTCTTTACATACTCAAGCGTAAAAATTTCAATGGTTCACTAAGAGCATTGATAATATTTAATGAAAATAATTAAGTAAAAGTAAAAAAAAAATTAGAGATTGAAACGATGAGTGTGCATAAGTGGAGAAAAAAAATTTGTAACTTCATAGAATGCTTGGTAGCCTAAGAAATTAAAAAAAATTCACTACAAGCATTGGTTACAAATAAAAGTTTAAAAAAAAATTTAACGGAATTAATTCAGATTTGCAAATTAAAATTTTATAAATTAACTAATCGTATAAATGATAAAAAAAAATTTATAACCTGCAAGAATGCTGAGTAGCCTAAGGAATTTTAAAAGAAAACTTCACTACGAGCATTGGTTACAAATAAAATTAAGAAAAAAAAATACTGTGATTAAATTTAGAATCGCAAACTGTGAGTGCGCATGTGATCAGTATGCACCCCCACTGTTTACAAATGCAACAAAAAAAAACATGCCATTCCCTGCGCAAACGATTTGCTGCATGCCGCAAACGCCAGCACAAGGGATAGAATGAATTTAAGATAAAAAAAAATTTTGCAAATCCGATTGTAAAAAAAAAAATAACTATAGCGATTAATATTGTTTAAAAGAAACTTTAAAGAGAAAAAAAAAATTCTTCCACATTCAATACATTTGAATTTCCATTTGAGAAATGAATTCCGAAATCACAAGTGCAGTTGAAAATTTCAGAAAAAAAAAATTTAAAACATAAAATTGATATGCAACCCAAGTCATATGAGGCGATACATACAGAGTAAAGTAATTTAACTAAAAGAAAATTATTGCAAGTGTTACACAGAATTAAACAGTTTCCAATATAAAAAAATATCGCTTAACTAATCAACATAACTTTTTAACAATCCTCGTAATACAATGTATCCACAAGTCCAAATAATATAAAAAAAAAACTAAAATTGTTTCACTATACGCGCAACAAATATACAAACACGAAAAAAAAACAAACACAAGATCCTCGATTTACAACAATACCGCTAACTCAATTCATCGAAAATCCTCTAATTAATAACTCAAGTACAATTCTATAACAATAACCCAAAATTCTCAGTAACCTTAAAATGATTCCTCGATAATCCAAAATTGCCTTTACCTCAGATCGTTCACATCTTATGCCTCAACAACACTAACTAAACTCATCTGCAACTTCCAAATAATCAATCGATAGTTCCACAATACCAATAACCAAAACCCATCTTAGCTCATCAACTTATTTACAAAAATCTCGCATAATCCTCAACTCGAACTTTCCTAAATGCATCTCAAAACATTATAAATATACCACACAATCATTAACTCAACTTATCTATGTTCATCAACTTAATTACTCGAAATCGTACAAAATCCTGAACTCAAATTACCCTCTCACATCAAAACAACTTTCTCAAATATACCGCATAATTACATCAACTCAATTTCCTTTGCCCAAAATCCTTAAATCAAAATTTCCTTCAGTACATCAAACAGTTTTATTAAATAAACCATGTAACCTTCTTTTCAATTCAATTATCCATTTCCATAAAAAACAACTATCGAATAAACGTACACCTTGAACACAAACTCAACTATCTCCATAAAAAAAACCTTCCCAACCATTCAACACATTCATCAGAGCAAACTTTATCTATCTCCTTCAAATAACTGTCTCAAATATTCCACGAAATCTCTAACTCAAACTTATGTAACTCCTTACAAGTAGTGAAACAACAACAACAAAAAAAAAAAAAATTCACACCCAATCCTATTCCAACATTTTCATATTCTCTTAGCAACAACGCCTAATCCTCTTCCAACAGTTTCAAATTCTCATAGCAACAACGCCCAATCCTCTTCCAACATTTTCAAACCAAAAAAAAAATTTATGAGTTCCGAGTCTCATAGCAACAGCACCGTAACGTAAAAACAGGAAACAAGGGGTGGGAACGAAAACCCATCGGAAAAATTTTGCTGAATCTCTGTCGCGACAGCAGTGGGGGGCAAGGGGAAGACCCTCCTAAGGCGGCAAGAATCCGACATCCAAAAATTCCACCTCTGAATTATGCTGCCCGCGGGGAGGAGTCCCTGCGACAAGGAGTAACCAATAAACAGAAATTCCAATCAACAAACAGTGTCCCGCCCTAGACCAGATGGCGTGCGGGGGGATACCGGACGAAAAGGGTGCGGAAAAAGCTCTCCCCACGTTTTCGAAACGAATGGACGAAACATTTTCATACCATTAGCTGACCAACAACAAAAAAAAAAACTTTTTACCAAATAACAAGCAGAACTACGTACTAAAATCCAGAACAAAAAAAATTGAATCAACGTCAACACTCAGTGAAATAATCTATCCGCACTGACATAAATCAACACATGTAAGCCTAGCATCAACGAGAAAAAAAATACAATATCGACCGACCAAAACATCAAAATTCTTAGTAGTTTAGCACACAACCAAGACAATTATTGCCTGCAAATTCATTTAACAACCACAATTAATCTAAACCAACAGAAATACTATCTCGACAAACAAAACCTTCAATTCCTAGTACAGTTTAGCACACAAGCGAGACACAATGATTGACTGCACATTAATTTAACAACCACAATTAATCTAAACCCCTGAACAAACAACAAAAAAAATTCCAAATCTATAGCAAAACAAACAACGCAGAATTTAAATGAGCATTAAAACACTTAACAGAAATAGCCGCAAGTTTTAAGTCAAAGTTAGCAATCATCTCACATAAAAAAAAACAACATGCGCGGAAAAAAAAAATATTAAAGTTTCAACCTAATATCTTATAGAAAATATTCAAACAACCATCTCTATCCATATCTTAACAAGCATAAATTCCAATGTTATCATCATTTAGTAATACACAACCACTTAAAATTAATACACCAACACAATTTAGCAATAAAATTGATTCTAACAAAATGCTGCTACCAAAATTAATCTTCTATGCAAAATAAAAATTTAACCAGAAAGTACAGTTATAAACAATCAATTCAGCATAAACTAAACAATTCAATAAAGGAACCTTTTATATGAAAAAATTATTGAAATTCTAGATAATAATCACAAAACAAATTATGTAATAGGGAAAAAAATTTAAAATATGTATGTATCGTAACAACATTCAAATTTCATGACAGGTGTCCAGAGACCCCAAAATTTGACCTTTGTCACAAACATAAATTAAAGCTTGAAATTACTAAAATTAAAAATTGACGTACGTACATCATTATCATTGAATAACACTTGCATTACAAATTTATTTAAGATATTGCACAAAACACACAGCATGAAAATATTTTATCTAGAGTTAAAATTGATATTAACCACAAACAGCACTGTCATTTAAGCATAAAATCAAGACATAAAACAAACTGCATAAAAAAAATTTAACTGGAATTCATTAAATAACAGGAAATCATTAAATAAATGAGTACAAAATTTGATATAACTAAAAAAAAACATAAAACATAGCATGAAACAAGGTGCAACTATGAGACAGGTATCATTCAATGCGTGCTCTCGAAATGACGAAGCGTAAAATTGTAAAAAAAAATTAAGTCTCCCTCAAATATTTTAGCGCGGAATTGTATTAACGAGCCGAATTACCTGCACGAGCCCTTAAATTATACCGTGGACTTGGAACAATACCCTTAACCTCCGTCTCGTCTGGTTGTAAATCATCCAAATTTTTCAAATGCAAATATGAAAATCTCTTAATAAATGGAATCATCCGATTGACATGCGTGTTAAATCTTTTCCTCAATTGTTCTACATGTTGCACCCTATAATTGACATTAGAAAAACGCTCTATCACTCTGTAAGGACCTTCGAACTTAGGTCTGAGTTTTGGAGATAAATTGATTTAATGTTAGGCGTCTTTTATAAAACACAAGGACCCGATCTTGTAATCGTAATGATGTTGTTTTTGTCGCTCTCGTACTCAATTCAACATGTGATGCCTCCTGATCCTTTAGATTATTTAAAACTTTTATTGAAAGTATGCTCCAAAGACGGTAAAAGTTTCTCGACATATTCATACTTATTTTGTGGTGTATCAGAATTCTTTTCGTAAGTGTAGGATAATCGAATATCTCTGCCATGCTCTAGGAAAAAGGGAGATGTGTATGTAGCTTCATGGATCGCTGAATTTAATGCTAACATGGTGTGCGGGAGTTGATCATCCCAATCGTTTGTGTTTTGTGAAATTGATGCAAGGATATTGGCTAGCGATTGATAGAAAAAATTCCTCAGCTATTCCCGTTAATTTTAATTTTAGAATTGTTACTTTCTCATCGTTTGACCACTTGCCTAAATTCGCAACATCGTTTATTTTTCCCAAGAACCTGCGAATTCCTAACGATTCACCTCCGTCGTACATTGGAATTAGATCAATTAGATTAAATTTCTCGAACGCCGTTTGCGTCAAAAGGGGGTCTGATTGTCGTGTACGTGGCATGTTTGTTAATTATTAGTTAAGACCAAAATTTCTAGCGAATCTAATTCACAACGAAAACCGTTAAATTAAAACAAAATTCAAGCACTCGTGCAAGGCAACAGAAATTCATGAAATCTTAAATTTAAATGAAACTTTTAACCAATCGGCTCTCGCGTAAATACATGCATAGAGAAAAAATTCACATTAATATTGAAAGAGAAAAAATTAAAGAGCACAAGTACCTGCGTCATCGTTGCACCCCGGACTCTCTGACAAAACTGCAAGAAAAAATTCACAGTATCAAATTCAAGCAATACATAAAATACACAGTAGCACACGAGATGAAATTTTGTCCTGATGATCCATCAAGAAACGTTTACAAAAAAAATTGTAAAAAAAATTTTCTAACTCAAAGGATGTAAAAAAATTTTTTCTAACGACCAAAAAAATTTAAAATCCTGGTCACGGCACCAGATAATGCAACGCCCGGTTAACTTAAGTTAATTTAATTTATTCTTATTATCCAATTTATAATACCCAGGTTCTAATTTATCATTTGGCGTCACACTATAGCTTAAGTTTAAACATTAGATCTTTAAAGACAAATAAAACAGGACACTAAATTAAAAAGCCGTTCTTTAAATTAACACTTAATTTATTTACAATAACATTTAAATTACGTTAAATACTAAGGATATACATGATTACTTAACTGAATTAGGATCTGAGAGAGAGAGAGAGAAATCTTGGTGTGGCCATGTCTCCAATCACGGCATTTTGTCAAAGGGTCGTCAGACCAAAATCGGTGATAAAATTGTGTCAGAGAGTGTCTAAATTCGTCGTGCATGCGCTTATATTTCGCGGCGGTTTAATACTATAAGACCAAAGCAACATTGAACAAAACAAAATTGATTAAACTATTTAACCCTTTATGTACCACATTATAATTTACTGCAAATTTTTTCATGCAATATTTTTTTGCATTTTTTTTTTTTTATCTATCTATTTTTTTTCATTTTTAGCATTTACTGCATTGAAAATTAAGGGATATACATAAATAAAATACTCAACTTTTGGAAATTTAATTCGTTTAGAGCTAATTAATTAAATTGGTACTTGAAAGTACCGTCAGCACATGAAGGTCTCAAATATTCTGACAATATGAAAAGAACGCGAATGACTTTTTTAACCCAGTTTTAATCCTTAAAAATGCTAAACATCCACAGAGAATACTAATATTATATAGCACAAATATTTATTTTTAAAGATTATTAAGTTTTTAAAATTTATTTTCTTTTTTTACACAAACTTAATTTGATGATATTCAAACAGACAGTTTTTTCTCTTTAATACATAGAAATCATTACACGTTGTGCATTTTGAGTGAGGTTTCGATTGAATGTTTTTTAAGACACTGCATTCTGGGGTAAGAAATGTAGTATTTTCTTTTTAACATGAATTACTACACTTTGAGTTGAGCCCCTTGAACATCATCCTAAGAATCTAATGAAAATTTTAGCAGATAATTTTCTGGGACTTCTTCATCAGAAAAATCATTTGTTAGTACCCCATTGATTTCAGATGGTAGGTTCTATAACAAATCCAAAGCCTCCTGAAGACTGAGCTTCTTTTTTTACAGACTCCCTAAGAATAGAAAATAGTAATAAAAATAATATTAGCACCTTGAACATCTCCAACTACTGTTAAATCTCTGTTACACATAAAGGAATTAAAATGATGTTATATAATTTTTTAAATAAGAATACACACAAGTATTTCACTTAATTTTGTGGCAAAAAAAAAAAAAAATACAAGCTCGGATTAAAATTACAAATTTTTTAAATATATATGGGAAAAATGACTACAACCTAAGGATGATAAATGATTTATTTAACAAGATGAGAAAGATCTAGATTATTATATTGAACAGCAAAGGAGAACGTCTTTCTCCTACGTCTAAAGCTTAGCGTCACTAACGTCCGTCTACTTATTTTCTTCCCGTGTCTCGTTTTAGTCGGGCATTCCTGACGGGGTGTGACGTCAGTGTGGACTGCTCCACCCTAAGTAAAGGGGGAGAGGTTGTCCATTGCACATATCCAACCCTACATATATATATATATATATATATATATATATATATATATATATATATATATATATATATATATATATATATATATACATATATATATAAAGCAAAATAAATCAGTTAAGCAAAAAGAAACACTGAAAAAAGCATAACTCTATTGAAGTATAGTGATGACGCTTCAACGGAACAAAAATCAATAATAAGCTACACGGTCGAAAAAGCTAAGTTCTTGCTCCAACACCCAGTGTGCTGACGGTACTTATAAGTACCACAAAGTTATTCAACTGTAAAATTAATTGTATACACTGTTCACTTAAAATAAAAAGTCAAATAGTTTTCTAAGGTCTTCCTTAACATGTAAAAAAAATAAGACACTTACCTTTTGATATTAACTACTTTTTCGGAACAAAAATGACAATCTTCGCAATCCGATCAAAAAGTCAGCTGAAAATGCAACTTCTGCTGTAAAACTATTTGCTTTCCTCGCTACGATACTCATCATAGAACCCATGCTGCCATATATCTTGAAAGAATGGATTTCAAAGAATATTTCTGCCAAGTATCGTCAGAGTATTCGTAAAAATGGTTGTTCTATGTAATTTCGAAGTGAGTGGTACTTATACCGTCAGTACATAAAGGGTTAAACTCATTTTTGGCTTCTATTTTTTAATACTATATATTATCCTTTCTATCAAAAACACACACAAAAATATTTACTTTTATACCCTTTTTACTGAGATTCAGGATAGTTTCGATTCTCTTTTATATCAATGACCAAGCCTTTTAATTACATTCCTCTATAAAAAAAAGTAAATTGAGAGCAAAATTGATAGATTTACTTGCTAATTGATAGAATTTCCCGCTAGAACAGTTTTCTGCAATAATTGAATTTCTTAGTGCAATAACCGGGCCACTCAGAAAAGAGCGGTGGGCCCGCAGGTTGAGTGTCACTGACTTAGACGGACGCCGAGCTATGGATGCTAGAGACATAAAGTAGGAGAAAGACGTTCTCCTTTGGTGTCCAATATATCTCATTATTTCACCCTTCATTGTTTAATAAATCATTTGTATAATCACAAGGTTGTAGACATTTCTCATTGTAAAGTAGTGACTAGGTAGCGTTTTTAATCACACAGCAATACATTAAAAGAATTTACTTTATTCATATTCTACGTCAACATTATTTGAATTCAAGCAGTATAATGTAAATTGTAGACTAATTAGTCCCTTGTTGGCACGTAAGGATAACAAAGTCCAGTCTTGTGTTATATTGGCTTCACGGTTACCTAACCGTTGTGCAACTATCGGGTAGTTGTTTATCTGGAGGGTGTTGACCCTACGCAGTTCCTCTGCATCCCAAGATCCTCTAGAAGACTCCGCTCATTCTCATCATCATGATCCGGCCAATACGTGAAGAGTCTTTCCTTCTCCGTGTCTTTCTCTTTGCAGAACCATCAGCTGTCATCTCGATCTCTGATCCTCGATATCCGCTCCCCGATCTCTGGATGCTGGGCGTCTCTGGGAAACGGAACGCGAAGCGTTCCTCCATCCCATATTTAGATTGTGTATGTGGCCTGATGTGGGTGGGCCTGCCTGGGAGAGAGTGTCCTGATTGGTTGGTCGAACGTGGCAAGAAGGCGTGGCTACAGAATCTGAGTTTTTCTTGAATACGGTTTCGGCGGGAAAGTCCTGAATTGTCTGAATGGCACTGTTGTGGTTGGTTAATGGCACTGTGAAATTAGGCACTCTATTGGTAGCACTGATGCGTTGGAACAAATCAAAGGGGAGGTCTAGTAATCTGTCCTGTGTGGGGGTTGCAATTAAGTAAAAAAGTTAAGAAGTTAAAAGAAATTAAATTAAACAAAATGCAAATGGAAAATAAAATAAAAAATTTAGCAATGAAAGTCGTCACTCTCCACTCGGTGAGTGACTAAATTAGTTGTTAGGGGGGATTATACGAATCTAGGAGTATTCTCCTAGGTCTTTTAAGATCAGGCATTGGGATGTAATTATTAAGCATTTTAACATTTTCGTTATTGATATTAGGTAAATTATTAAAAAAGGAGATTGCCAGTTTTTGAATGTAGGCTTTGAAAGGAATTATTTTAATATCTTCGTAAATTTTACTATTTCTGGCATATCTATTAGCTTTAACTATATTTCTTATTAACGAGTTCTGAGCAACCTACTCCCCGATCTCTCCAAAAAGTGACCCTTTTATACTCCAGGGTGGGTCCACTACACGCCCCTCGTCATTTCTCCTTGGCCGGCCCACTAAAGTCTGCACATGGCCCTCGGACTCATTAGCGTCCTAATCGCGCGGACCTAACAATAGCACTCTCCGGCCCGTCTTGAATGCACTGGTGCCAGACAACCTGTTCAGACATCTGGACTATTTGTCCCCCACGCTGCCATTGTTTTCTTAAGTCATTCTCGCGTCATACTCCTTGGCGTCAGTCTCCTCAGGCAGACAAGACCCGTCAATTGTCACACGGTGAGGGAACTTTTATGTCTATTATGACTTCCAGTCATAGTGTCGTGGTGGACCCGAAGCCAAACAATAGACAATGACCCCAAAGCCACGTGCACAGTCTCCGAGTCACCTGCTCTAATCTATAAAACTTGACATGATCGGAAGGGTGTGGATAGTTACAAAGCGCAGTCGTTACAGCATAGTATAGAATAAATTTCGAAAAGATAAATGTATATATTCAACTTTTTGAAAAGAATCTTTATATCGTAGTAAAATACAAGATATTTATTGAAAAATATGTTTCGGAAATCACTATTAAGTTTGATGATACATCGTAAATTGTCTGATTTTTTTATACATTTGATTAACTGGCGTACCCTTTCTTTGCATGGTTGAATTTTTGAAATAAAACTCATAATTTTCTACTGAATTTCATATAAATGTTTTCATGAATGCTCGAGTCCAACGATGTCCAAAACAGCTTATCCAAAAATTGAAAATATGTTTTCTAAGTTATGGTCTCTCCTTTAAAAATCTTCTGAATTATCTTCAGTTAATTTTTGAAATGAAGTGTTTCTTGTGATGATTCATTTGAAAAAGGATCATAATTCTGCTGCAAATAATAAACGAACATATAGAAAGATTTCCAAAATTGATCTTAAAATCATGTAAAGAAATTTTCTCTAAAATCATGCGAAGCCGTTTTCTTTAGTGTATTTAAATTTCTGTATTGTGTATTTAAAGTTTCTTATGAATTCCCCAATTTCTCTTAGCCTTTACCTTGTTCTTTTTCTAAAAAGAGTTAAAAGGTTCTCTATGCATATTGAGTAAGTTACGTGTTGTGGGGATCAATGTGTTTTTAGAGGAAGAGAGCAGTTTAATTTTTTAAAAAAAAACATCGATAATTGACATGTTACAGTACAAGTTCTTAAAAAAATTGCTGAAAATAGGCTAATTTGATTTTACTTGCTCCAAACAAAATTAATCTTTAAATATAAGACAGCGTAGACTCAGACAGCGTAAGAATCGTAATTTTACCAAGGTTCCGATTTAGAGCTTGGGAGAAAAATATATACAATTGCTTCAACATTGATTTTTGTAAAATCTATTATAAATTTTGAAAACCTCGCTTCGAAGTACCCATCATCCATCGTTTCGACATGCTTAATATTTTACAGGGATTTTTCCGCCTTTGCGCTATGACACTTTTTTCCAAACTCTTCGCTTTATTAATACAAACTAAGCAAACTATATAGTCCTGTAAGCATTTGACATGCACTATGTGAAAATCCCAATAATATATAAGAGTGTAGTTCATAAAATAATCATCAATAATCAATAAATATGAAAAATCTTCCAATTGAAAAAGAAATTTTAACGTTAAATTAGGCGTAAAAAAATTATCTATAAAACATATAGTAAAATAAACATAGTTTTGAGAAAACTGTATATATTTATAGCTTTGTTTTCTGGGTAAAATTCTTATTCAGTCTACATCTTTAGCGACGGAGAAAAAAAACAAAAAGGTTCCAAATTGTGTCAACAAAGGATATTTTTTTAATTGGTCGTTTTTTACTTTTGCCTAATATTACAACATACGTTCTTTACGATGATTTATTATAAAAAAAGAAACAATTTTCATTCTACCACAAGAAACAAACAAATGAATAGAATTCAAAATTTAAATTTTTTTAAACAATGTCTAAAGCGAATTTTAAAAAATTCTCTTCGAAGTGCAAATAAAAAATCAACCTTAGTTTTCGTATGCCCAGGGCTGTTTTTAACATCCTCTGTGTCCTAGGCACTTCAAATTGTTACGCCTTTTCCCCCACTATTTCTACCTTACCTTGTCAGTGTTGATTCGGGAGGGATTTTTCCTTAACTCTCTTACTCATTTCCTTTCTTTGTTTTTGCTTATTGGAGTCTTTTCATTATCCACCACCTATTGACGCATCGTGTCATGGACTAGCAACCGTAAGAAAAGAATAGAGGCATGGTTTGGCCACTCTTGTTCATTTCTTACCTTACAGCATCGCGGACCAACCGCCCACCCACCTTTCGTAAATTAGTACGATAAATTCATGAAATCGTTTACAACTACAGTATAGAGCAGTGATTCTCAAAGTGGTCTATATCGGCCCTCATGGGTCTACGACGACTTGCAAAGGGTTTACGTCAGCAGGAAAAAAATTGGGAGTTCATGAGTTGTAAATGGGGGTCTACGGTTGTGGCTCTCATTTAACCAGTTTGTAACTTTATTTTAACTATCAAAGAATGGAATAAATATTCTACATACATAGAAGCTGTTAATTACTTACTTACGTAATATTTTATTGTTGTTGTTTTCTGATGCCACCTGTCTGACTAGTCAGATCGAGGCCCATGAAATTCATCGTGGCATGGGCAAGAGGTACGCCTGTCGTTGGCCTTGAGCACCATACAGGTGACAGTGCGATTTAGCTCGGCGAAATTCCCCGAAGGGACGATAGATGGTGACACGACCTCTATCTCCATCTCCACAATTTCTGCATGTAAACTGAAGGGGAGGGAAATATTCTCCAGTCCCTGCGCTCGTGATTAAGTCCACAAGACTACGGACCCACTGATTTAACGAGCACGTACTCCGTGTGTACTCGGAGGGTGTTTGGTGGGATCGGGCATCGAACCCAGGCCTTACCGTCTGGAGTCCGATGCTCTAACCACTAGGCTACCCACGGCCCACATTTTATTGTAATATAAACATATCTACCGATCTCAAAATAAGGAACATTGTGAGAAAGTTTTTAATTGCTTTTTCCTAGTGAAAAGAAATTTCATCACGGTTGCCAATTTTCGTAACAAAAAAAACAAAAATAAAAAAAGGCTGAATCCTACTAAATGAGGAGATGTAGGGTTCAACCTAACGGAATTGAAATGTTGAAAATTTGTTTAAAAGCATTGGATTCATCCCTAACCGACCATCCGTTATAGTAGTTACTGACGCTTACTGCGGTGCCGTAGGGCCTGGGTTTGAATCTCGGAGAAGGCATGGATGTTTTCAAATATATAGTGTCTTTGTGGCATGGGTTTACTCTAAATAGCCGTCGAGCCGGAAGTCCTCTCGAAAGGTTGGTTGAAGGGGAAGAGAGGTAGGAGGTACCTGATCATCCCCAGGATGGTTCTCCCTTAAAATTGGGGTGGAAACGAGCCAAATTATACTGTTACCTGTATGGTGCTTAAAGCTTCGGATAACGACAGGCGTAAGAAACTAGCCCCTTGCCGTGATGAATTTCGCAAGCCTTGATCTGATATTACTGTCGATTAGGTGGCATAAGTAACAACAACATTACCATAAACAACATTACCATTAACAACAACCCTACCATTTGCTTGTAGCTTAGTTATTTTATGTAACAGGTACTAAATTTTAATTTAATTAATACACTTTTAAAATTAAGATGTATTTGTTTTCTGACATTTTTCACACTTCACTTCACTACAGATAAAAATTTAAGCTTTTAAGGTACGTAGCTCGATACTAGCTATCAACGATCCATTTAAGTTGATGAGTTTGCAAAAATTCAATATAAGTAAGCAGGAGTCTAACTCCAAACAGGAAAACATGGCAAGGGGTCTATGAGACAAAAAAAGTTTGAGAATCTCTGGTATAGAGCCATATATCTGTAGCGTAACGGAGAACATTAGGGCCCCCTACAAAGTCAGGTTTTGAGTCCCATGCCGGATCTTACAAAGGGTTGCAAAACCGTAGCCTTTTAGCTCACTAGAATCCTCCCCCCCTCCCGAAACGGAAGATGCGGAGAGTTCGTTACGCTACTGGAATACATTATTGTATGAACTCTTTTTAACTTGTTAATTATCATCTTTTTTCCTCGCTTATCACTTTACTATCTTTTACTATTAGTCGTCCTTATTCTTTGTTGAGTCACTGCTGTTGTACTGATACAACAAAGGGGTTTTCTTCGAACTTTGATCATTACAAAATCATCATTAACATTAATTTCCATCGTAATATACATGGTTATGAGTGCATAGAAACATCAAACTGTTAAGCTTTTCATTTTCCATAGTAGATCGCATTTCAATCTTTACTCTCCAAAGGGCAGAAAAGCTTCGCTCATAACTCGCTAGACGGTGGTACATTCGCTGTAATTTAAACATTTTCTAGATTTTCACCCACCAAATTTTTCTTCTCCCAAATCTTTTGTGTCTTAGGCACGTACGCAGTGTGCCTAAGTGGAAAGCAGTACTGACTTGGTCTTACATGTTTTTATATCACATTGTACTCACAAACACGCGCGATTGTTAATATATATTATTTTTGTAATACTATTGATTTTCATCTGATTTAAAACTTTTTTACAGCCAGGCAATAGAGACTATCTGAGCTACTATAAATACCAGGGAGAACCGTCACAGACAACAAAACCAGCGGGAATAATAGATGCAGTGAACACCGGACCTGGACCAGCTATAGTTAATTTACCTACAACTATAGGTAAAGCAGACTTCCGTCGAAAATGTGTAAATTCCGATAAGCACTATTCCTAATAATACACACAGATAGAACATTTTGCCAAGATAAATTAGACTGCATTGTAAAACAATTCACATAATGTTGGAAAAGATTAAGAGGAACTCTATCTACACATATAGGGTGTTGGCGAATTCGACCGACAAATTCAGAGGTATGATAGCAAGCAGCATGGGGATGACAAATAACCATATAATATGGGGTTGCAAACCCCATGAAAATCATGATAATAGTAGTTGTCGGGAGGACGATGAGCCAGACGAGGGGAGGTGGCCAAATGAATGCGGGGATTTGAGCACCGAGAAAGGGTTGAAGAAAGCTGCCCGTATGAAAATTTCCCATTTCTTTTCCTTGCAGAAGAGGCTGATATACTTAAAATATGTCGATGCTCGTCCTCCCACTGGTGTGGAGTGGAAGTTTGGTGAAGGGGTGCCAGCTCAGATGTCGTCCTCGTCACTTAACCCTGGTTTTAAATTATGAGGTCGAAATTAAGAGCAACCCTCTAGTAGCTGACCAGTGTAACGTTAATATTCACCCACTCACTCATTCACTTCTATCGGAGTTGATGCACGGATTACCGGCCAGAGCGTACCAGGCCATGTGTTTCATGCATGATAGTGCACCAGAACATTTTTCAATTGCGGTGCGTAACTACCTCCATGCTACATATCCCAGGAGGTGGATTGGACGTGGTGGACCTGTTGCTTGTCTTCCACGTTCCCTGGATCTCAATCCCTTGGATTTTTTCTTCTAGAGTCGCTTGTGTATGAGACATACTGGTGCTACAGTGGAGAATCTTACGGTATGGACCGTCGAAGCTTAAGTTGTCATCATCAGCACACCGGATTTGTTTGAATGCGTGCGACAATCCTTCGTCCGTCGTTGTCGGCTGTGCTATTACCTACAACTTCGAACGACTGCTGTAACAATCCCTTGTCGTTGAGTTGTGATGTATTGTTCGTATTGTAAACGTGCTTTACCTGTAAAAATATATTCCTTACCTATTGCCTTCTTTTCATTCCACTCGACATCACACCCTTCATAACTGTTCCTGCAAATTACTCAGACTAAATGTGGTTTGTGACCACTTGTACTTGTACTTGATTTGAGGTCGTCATGGTGCCTACTGTCACTCCTTTGAATTTGTCGGTCGAATTCTGCAACACCTGTATATAAATACATATATGCATACCATATACTCTTTTTTTTATAAAAAAAAATGCAAATTCCTCCAAAAAATAATTAAAGTAATTCAAAATTTCGCATGCAAACTCTCAAAAAAGACAAAAAACATTTTTTTGAGAAATTATGCCCGGTAATTTGGCAGTCCTGATACTGTTCGAAAAGTGGCCCTACTTTACTTAAACTCTTTATAAGGTAAAATAATAAATTTCATATGTGATCTTTTGCTAAAATTTCCTTATTTTTCATTGAGGGTACATTGTTTCTTAATTTCCAAGTTAAGCATCTTAATTACTAAGAGTTAGACGAATAAAAAGTTTGAGAAAGGCCTCTAAATCTTAGCTTTTTATTTGCATAATAAGTCTTTTATTTGCCTTTTTATTTTATTTAGTTGCCTTTATATTTGCAGAGTAATCTTTTTATGTATTTACAAAATTTGTATAGATTTTCTATTTTCATTTAATTTTTAACTTTATTATTGTTGTTTATTTTTATTTTAGGAGAGCAAGACCATGATCCCCGCAGATTAAAAGCACCAGCTTATAAAATTGGGGAAAGGTAAATGTTTAAAACTAAATATGCATTATACTCTTCAAAATAAAAATGAATATTACATCAATAATTAGTCTTCACACACTGAGAATAAATAAAATATTTAGTCGGTGAATATGCCAGAGAATATATAAAAATACACTAAAAATGTAACAATTCAGAGAAATAAAACTTGAATGCTCTATAACTAAGGTTGATAAATAATTTTTATGAATTTGATATTAGTTGTTGTAAGAAAAATATGATGCAATTAAATATATATATGAAAAATATTAATTTTTTAAATCTTGTAGAAAGTTTGCTCCTCTTCGTATAGATTTGATGCCATAATAGGTTATTAAGGCATCCGACTACGTTCGGAACCGTGATTTTAAAAAAGCGCATACATGGATAATTTTCATGATATTTAGTGTCACTTAGATTAGAATACATGTATAAAATTGTTTTAAGGACATTTTGACAAAAAATTATTTAAATTCAATATTTCAGCAAAAAATTAACTTAGAATAACCTTTTTTTCAAAATGTACTCCTTTTGGGAAAAATGCTTCTATTATAATAATATTTTGCCTGTATATATCTCAGACCTCTGTACAGATTACAACTATGATTTTTGAAAAATTCACATTATTTTCAGAGTCATTTCTCATTGAAATAATTATCAGAGTTTTTTTCTTAAAATTTCTCCCCTCTGATGTCGTAAAACATGGATAAACCTCACTTCTAAGTTACATATTTCAAAAATTCTAGTTGAGCCTCTGTACAGAGGTCTGAGCTATCTACAGGCGAAATATTATTATAATAGAAAGCATTTTTCACAAAAGGAGAATATTTTGAAAATTGGTCATTCTATGTTCATTTTTTTGTCAAAATATTGTACTTAAATAATTTTTATTGTAATACTATTCTTAAAACAATTGTACATACGTTTTCTAATCTAAGTAACACTAAATATCATAAATGTTATCCATTTATACGCTTTTGCAAAATCACGGTTCCGAACGTAGTCGGATACCTTAAGCAAAGAAAACATCACCTTCTTCGAAAACACAGAATATATCAGAGAAAAATCATTTGATTATTATATTTGTTATAATCAAAGGTCTTGGTGTGTGAGGTTCTTGCTCGTTTTTGCTTTTTTATTTATCAGGCTTCCATTCTGTTCCATTCATTCTACTTTTAGTATGAATCCCCAATCCTTTCTGAAAATTGTTTGCATAAATAGGCTAAGAACTGAATCGAGCAATATTTTTATCTTTTTAGATACTATAATGTTGTTTTTATTTGCAATTCATCGGGGAAACAAATGACAATAAAAAGGTTTGTTGCTAAGAATTATTAAGGGGACATGGTACGATTTACACAATTTTTTTTAATTTAATGATTTTCATAATTTTTTTGGTTGCCTCATACGTGTATGTATGATGTAAAACATATTTTGTGTTCCAAATTTCATAAAAAGCTAACGACTTAAATTTTCAGGGGCAAAACTTGAAATTTGTGAAGTGACTTTAAAATGTTACTCCTCCTACAAAAGTTGACGTGCATGTTTAAAATTTGATTTACAAGTACATCAAGCTATGTATAACAAAAGTTGGTATGGGTTTTGCGATAGCATGATTGATATTTGTACAATAGTTCTTTTTATGAATGCTTATTGAAAATTCCTTAAAAAATGTGTAAATTCTAAATTCAATTATTTTTAAAAAGTTAAATATTGCTTTGATTGAAAAATGTATACCAGCTTTTGTCCCATGTACTATTAGCATAAAGTGAAAAAAATTCCAAATATTAGGCCCAATAGGAAAAAAGCCTTAGCATTTTCAATGAAGACAAACTAGTTATTCTATCTTTCCGAGATAAGCAAGTTTAAAGTTTTGATTTTCCATTGGAATGTGAATAAAAATAAGCGTAAAATTTATCACAACTCTGCGTTTTTTAAACTTAGAGCTTTCAAAATTTGTGAATTTGTAGAAACAAATATAAAAAATTAATTTAGGTTAAAAGTTAGATTTGATTTTTTTTACCGATTTTTGTCAATTGAATCGTACTGTGTCCCTTTAATTGCGAGATTCAATTGCATATTATTTCTAAATACCCAATGATATAACAAGATATAAGTTAAATCTTGATTCAGAATTGATTTTCAAACATGAATTAAGTTACATTGATGGCAATTAAAATTACAGCAACCGGAAAGGAAACAAATAACAAAACTTTAATTACTATAAGTATGCAACGTAATAGTAAAAAAAACAAGATTATAAATATATAGGGGCAGTTTGGAGGTATACTGGGTCCAAAACTAATATACATAACTGCCGCCTTTGGTCAGGATCCAACCAGGTTAGGCATCGAATCGATGTGGGCTTAGATAAAAGATAAAGCAAGTTACATTCCGTGCTGCTTCAAAATTTTTGTCACATGTGAATTGCAGTGACTAGAGAGCGGTGGTGTCCCAGTCTGTTTGCAATATATCATTAGAAGTTTTAACTGAGGGATTTGGAGAACTTGCTTGACTGAGCAATAATTGAACACTTTCTGTATCGAAATAGACTGGGACATAACGAGCAGCATGCAGTCTTACGTTATCTTGTTGAAAAGTGATGAATAAGAAGCACAAAGGTAGGGCCTTAAGATCTGAGAAATGTAAAGAAGTACTTTTTGTAAAGAAGCCTCATAGGCTTTCCTCAGTGCCTCCAGATTTTGATACTTCATGCTGCTGCTCGCAGAACCAAGACTCATCTGAACAGAAGATATGATGCTGCTCGCATAACCAAGACTCAACTGAACAGAAGATATGATGCCAATCTCGTTTTCTTTAGGGATGCACCACTGTCCCCATGTCTCTGTGCCGCAGTTATAAGGGAAACCTCGACAATAGTCGTCATGCCCACAGTCTGTGCTGCTCCAGACGTTAACTGCATGGCACCTCAAAAGCCCACTTACTTACTCAAGTCCCAAGATGTGGTTGTATATGATCCTGCAAAGCTGACCAGAAAACACGTCTGTCATCTCGGGCATAAGTATCGGGTCACCGTTAAGATCCTGCGTGTAGTTCAGAATAACCATCCTGAGCACATCGATTCCATATCCTCATGACAATCGTTAGATTCCGACAAATGTAAGTAGCAATATCGTGGATGATAAATAAAATTCACAATAAGATAATCCCCAATCCAATCCTCGCGTGTTCTAGTAAAAAATATCTTTTTTACACGAGACATAACACGATATTCTTTCTCTCCTGCTTCACTCGAATGCACTTCAATGCTAATAATTTCTGTATTCCAACACCCCTTCTTTTCATACGAATTTGATAGTACCATCCCTCCTTCATTATGCTACAATTTTACTGGCCAGTAGTGTAGATGAAATTTCATTTATTTTTCAATTATCTTAGGTTGATTTTATCATGACAAGGTTCAATTTTGTTGTAGCACAAATTGAGAGTTTGGTAAATTAATTAGCTGAAAGGAAAAGAAAGAATTATTTATATATATATAGTTAACCGTTTGTCTCCTGTGTTGATTGGACTATTCGTAATAGCTAGGTAATCAATTAAATAAGTCAGACCTTATGAAAACTTGGCTTTTTAATTTATCATACTATTTATAGGGACTTGCGGCAATATTATCCTTGTGGACCTGGAGCTGCAACATACGACACAAGAAAACTAACCAATAAAGGCATAGATGAATGTCATGCACCAAAAATTGGCGAAAAATTCAAGAAATTAACGACGTTCATGCCACCTGGACCTGCAACTTACCACAGAGGAGATAGCGACAAGTTTGCCTATCGTAAATCTCCCGCTTATTCAATGGGAGTTCTTAACGAAGGTCTCCAGCCTTTCCAGGGTCCAGGTAATTCACATTAATTAAATATAATATTTACCTAATGCAGCTCAGTGGCTGAGAAGTAGTGTATCGCTCTTTTACACCGCAGGTTTCAAATCTTGTAATGAAAAATCAGTTACATAAATTTCAATGGGTATTTACGTGTGTACTCATTTAAGATGAATATTAAAACACACACACACAGTATACGCTCGTTTCACTTAATGACTAAAGTAAAATTAGAAAGATATTAACATTTCCTCTGGTAAGGAAAAAAAACTTTGAATTAAAATACAAGAGAAATAGTACTGTGTAATTAATTACTTGTCACTACTTTTTAATAATGAGCTCATTTAGGCTAGTTGAATCGGAATTTCTGTCCTTACTAGAAAGAACTACTATGTTTGAAATCATTGAAGAAGTTTGTCTCGTAATGACGCTTTGTGAAGATGCCGCTCTTTTTTTAAAAATATTTTGTGGTATCTACTTTTTAATCAGAGAGTTTTTTTTTTAAATCTATTTGTACATTTTTCGTTTCTTAGGGTTTGGAAAATTTGTTTATATGAACGATGTCCTGTCAAACAAATCTTCAGATCAAATTCGAATTTTAATTCGTTCTTTGTGAATCATCGATAAGTTTGTATAATTGGGATTCTTCCCATCTCAAATTTTTCCTTTTTTGCATAAAACTGCCTTTTTATCCATGTTTTTAATACTGTAAAAAAATTTCCTTTCTATTCTTAAGATTCAAATTCTTTTAGTAAGCCTAATAGAAAATCTTTTAACCTTCAGTTTAGACATTATGTTCCAAGAAGATTCAGCGCAAAAAATTTTAACCAACCAATCATCATTTAAATCAGTGCTCCGCAACCTTTTTACCGCTGCGGACCGGTCAACATTTGATAATTTTACCACGGACCGCTGAGGGTGGGACACGTTGATTGTTCATATTTTAGATTGCTTTGATTTAATAATTTTAATTTAGTTACATTTAAATATGCCTTCAGAATAAAATATACTTACACCAAAAATGAGTAAAAGTGATTTAACGGAGAAGATAAAGTGATTTCCGTGGAAGTTGCGCAAATCCGAGAGAAATGCACCACTTTAAATAAAATGGCGATAGTTTAAGGTTCTTTAGGTGGCCCGGCACCGGTCCGTGGACCGGGGGTTGCGGATCACTGATTTAAATCAATGTTTAAGAAATAATTTTCCGACCTTGAAACAAGTTTAAGGTCCTCAAAAATTAAACTAGCAGGTATCTAATAAACTAGTTGCTAATCCTAAATTATGCTAGAGAAAACCAGCGGAGTGAAAGAAAAAGAAACACACTCACCTACATTTTCGTATACTAAAACATATTATTCATATGGGTTGATTTTTCTCTCTTCGTTAGCTCCGGACAGATATACTTTACCACCAAGTCTAGGCACAGTCTACAAATACAGAAAAACACCCTACGCTGGAGGTCCAGCTTTCACAATAGGGGATAGACTAAGAGGAGCAATGCTGGCCACGGTAATAAAGCATATGTTTTCTGATTTCGGCTGTAAGATATCAGGATATATAGACATTCGTTTAAATTTAAAAATTGATGAAAAACTTATTCTTAGATAAGAGGAAAGGATTTTGTAATTTATAAATGATTCATAATAAATTATTTTTCTTTATTATTATATATATGGTTTTGTAGATACATTCTTTTAATACAATTATGAGCTATTTTAACAAGATTTAATAATGAACAACAGAAAATATTATTTTAAGCAATAATGAGCTAAATATTTTATGAGTAAAATTTAGTACGTGTTAAAAATATCTCCACTTGTGTATGTCTCTCCTGTTCAAATTATTAAAAGTATTAAAAAGCTTTAGCATAAAACTATCAAGCTACAATGGCTTGATCTCGGTGATCTTTGGGGCTGTGGTTGCCCAGTGGTCAAGGTATCGGATCGTTGCAAGCATGCCAAGAGTTAAAGCCCAGTACCACTAAAGACCCGCCGTGTAGGGCAGCGATGCACGTTAAATCTGTCGAGATCTCAAATGTTCTCCCATTGGTGTTTTAGTTAGAAGAGGGGTGCCAGCTCAGGTGTCGTCCTCGTCACTTGAGCATGGTTCAAAATTATGAGGTCCGTCGCCAAAAGCCCTCGTGTAGCTGAACACAGTGTGACGTTTATATTCACTCACTCACTCGGTGATCTTTGACAGCTGGACAAAATAGTAAAAACCATGTGAAAAATGCATCCACCTTAACTAGCATTCGGGCAAAATTTTTCTTCTTCATGAGAGCATTCCATAGTTAAATTCGTTTAGAACTACGAAGACCACGGGAGGTAGAATGTGAAATAAAAAAAGGAGCTTTACTCTCTCTTAATACATATTTCTTTTAATCTATTTGTTCCGAGAAAAACTAATTTTTTGGGGAGTTTTCTTTTCCACGAATGAAACGTAAAAGTGAACTTTCTGGAGTTCGTAATTTAATTTTTCTCATTCAATACGGAATATATTTCCAAATTAATTTTAAACATTTTAAATGATTTTCTGGCGTATAGGCTAAAAAGTGAGAGAAACGTTTTATATATCTTAATATAGATTCAATAACACTATACTTCAAATATTTATTTACATAGATGCGGCATTTCCGTTTCTTAAAAATTCAGAGACATTTTCGGCAAAAGTTTATTAATGATCTCTCTGTTACGTATGTGGATGATTTATATATAGTGGGAGACAGTTAGTTAATTTTCTTGTGTAAGATATTGATCCAAAATATTAAACTATTGTGGTAGAATTTTGTTCCCATACGTACGAGGGTTGGGGCAAAAGTCATGGCAACTATTTTTTTTTCTTGAAGTTACCAGCCCGGTTGGAAAATGTGACATATACAGACGAAAGAACAAGGTGTTAACTACATGTATGGACAATGAATAGCACTGAAATATCGTAACACACTAATTTATTACGGTAGTATACAGGGCAATATGGCCTTCACTGTGCAAAAGAATGACAACACAGTACACATAAAGTTGACATGAGAAACCTGGGCCTAAAGATCCTCAATGTAGTCCCCTGCTACTGTCACCACACACTGCCAACTACGTGGGAGGCGCTGAATACCATCAGCCTCAGCATTTGCCGTACCATGTGTGAATCGGGTCACCTGTTGGCGAACAGCATTAGCAATGCCCTCTCCTGTTGCAAACCGCCTGCCACGTAATGGTTCCTTAATCTTGGGAATGAGATCAAAGTCACAGGGTGAATTTCTCCCTTGGCAAACGGTTATTTTGATATAAGCGCGCTGCTCAACACGGGTTACTTCCATCTCACACGACACTCCCCAAATGACTGATTTCACAGCCCTCGCTGCGCTACTACCAGCTATCATAGATCCATCTGTTGTTTTGCATACACACTATGCCTGCAGAACTTCCACACGACACATATACGTTTGCGATCCGTTCACATATCTACAAGAAAAAATAGTTGCCATGACTTATGCCCCAACTCTGGTATTAAAAAAGTTAATCGTGAACAAAGAAAAAAAATTGTTTTTAAAAATCCTGAGTTTTTTTAAAGTAAAGCTTAAAATAATAAGAGTAAAATACTTAAGCATTTTTATTTTTGCAATATTTGATAATTTAAATCGATAAAAATTTTAAGAACACAAAACGAAGAATTTTTATTAGTCTCAGCAGCAAAAATATTGACATTGATTTTAATTTTGATTTTTTTAATGAAAGTATTCGATTTATTTATTTATAGAATCCAGGTCCTGCTGCATACAAATTACCATCAACAAATACTAATAAGCAAAAGCCACCAGCCTATACAATAGGTATCAAACCGAAGCAGATAGTTCCTTTCATCTCACCGGGTCCAGGATCTAACGAAATACATCTGGTAAGAAAAAAAAACTTTTTACAGATTTAAATAAATAATTTTACCACAGCTGGAATACCCGTTCTTCTTACGGGTGAATTGAAAAAATATAGCAATCGAGATGTACGAACAAAAAAAATTATGATTTGAAATTTTTTAAAAAGATTTTTCGAAGAATTTTAAACAAATTGCAAAACTATAAGGCAGATATATCCGCAACGTACCAATATTAAATTAGAATGCCATGAAATGTGTGTTACAAACCTTTTATTCAAAAGCAATACTTAAAAATACTTCCGAAAAATTAAAACATATTCTTTCATCTTTAAATTTCAAACAAAAATAGTAGGTACAATTAAATTGAATTAACTTGGTTTTTCTTCAGAATTTTTTTTTTACATTCCTGTCAAATATAAAATGAAAAGTTATTAAAATCTGATATGAATGGTTATTAAAGGCTGATATAAAAATACTAATTATATTTCAGAATTTTGAGTCTTGAGTCTGAAATTTTAGAAATTCTAAAAGTTATTAGTAACCATTATTTGACCTTAAATATATTTTAAAAACTGTGGAGATACGGGGTTCATTATGAATGATAAAAGATGGTGTAAAAACAAAAACAGAATTTTCTGCATTTAATCCATATCATAGGAGCCAGAATACAAACTAAACTTTTAAAATAAGATTGAGAATTTTCGTGTTCGGATATAAAATACATAGTTTATTAGTTTGATCTTAAGTTCTTAGTGGGTTTGATCCCGGCTGGAATCAACAGATTTTCTGAACGCGAAAATCGTAGGCACGCATGTCATATGATTATATGGCACGTAAAAGATCCCTTGAGTATCAATTTTGCACTGGTACCTGGTACTCTCGGCAAAATTAAATATTGACGATATTCAGCATCCGAAGAGAACTTGAATTACAAAAAAATAATTTAAGCTTCCAAATTTGGTAACGAGAGTGGCCACTAGATGGTGCCACCATGAAATGGCTCTCCCATTTGGGGACTTGCCGTGTCTGCAAAGGCTTAGTTGCCATTATGCAGCTCATTAGGGAGGGGGAATTCTTTGCGGAAAAAAGAGAAATAATAATTTAGGAAAAGAAATGCTGAAGAAAGCATAGATAATCAAATTTTTATGTACTGTGGAGGAAAATTTACGTAAGGATTTGATTTGGTACTTTTCCGTTAGCCGGACGCAATTATCGCCAATTGTGAACCAAACGCTAGACATGTCGCCAACTCAAGCGAATGACAAAACAATAAACGTAATAAAAAAGTCGAGAACTTTCAACTATGAACAAATAATTAAAAGTAAGCAAAATAAGTGCAACGATAAACAAATATTAATGAATTGTAAGCAAAACAGTTTTACCTAAAAAGAATCCGTATAATTAATGGTTTTTCCAGAATACGGTTTTTATAAATCAGTTCTGGCTAAATCCCAAATTTTCATCTTTTTTAAAACAAAAATTAAGATAAAACAAAGAAAGGAAAACGTGCTTTGTTTTGAATGAATTCAGAGAATAAAGCACATGGCTCCTAACGAACATTCTCCTTGTGGTTGTAAGAAATTTGGCGGAATTCTACATTATTCGGTGATTCTTCGTTTGTCCCCGGTTAACAGAAAAATACCTTTGATTTTAACTATGAAACAACTCTAATGAAGAAATATTGGCGATGATCCTCACGTAATCATAAATCTCGTTTAAGTGACAAGGATGGCACCTGAGTTAGCATCATTATTTATAAACTTCTATACCTCGCCTATAAGACTTATTTCTACAAATTTAACTTGCATTAACCTCTCTACGCAGCGAATCTTCATTACCAGTAAGATTCACACCCTTCTACCCGACTATGCTGGACATGAATTTATAATCATGACCACTCGGATATGTAGCCACGTCTATTTATGGAAGGGACAGAAAGTGGTTAAAAACAGAGATCCTATACAAAAATGTTTCTCGGGGATGATTTGCCAATCTCCAATTCAAAAAAGTTACGAATAAATTTCTTAGACAGGGCGGATTGTGAATTGATCGTGGAAATTTTAAACATTTCTTCTGAAAAAGATGCACTTCGTTTCGTTCAATGATAATTTTTCTGGAACTTAGAGCTTGAGTGAAAGAAAATCTTTATAAAAATCAAAGATTCTTTGAAGCATAGACTCAAAGGTTTATTGTTTATTTTGGTACATTAACCTATAAGATATTTAACTTAAATTAAAAAGTCAAAGTATTTTTTTCTAACATTTAAGGATTTACTTATGTATATCTGTAACAGAATTGAGAATAATGTATCTATATCTATTTAACATTTAGTATTTTTATATTCATCTTAGAATTTCAATTCCACTTACGAGTGAAAATCTTTAGTCAAAAAACAATATACTATAGGAAATAATGATAATTCTCCATTTCTGTTATAAATAGAAATGTATCACATACAGCTAAAAGTATGAAAAAACATGCTATTGCTTCCGTATGATAAAAATTCATAATTCAAATAAAAACATTAATTTAGTTTGAATATTTAATTTATGGATACGTTGTCAAATATTTTGAACAAAAGTTTTGGAAAAAAAAGGTTTACAAAAAGATCATCTATATTTATATTTCGTTACTCTCCAACAATTTAAAACTGATACTCAGTAAATGTATTATTAAAAAAACATAAAGTAAAAAAAATTATACAGAAAATATGAATTTTATTTGTTTTCTTAGTCTCGTAGTGTTTATAATAGATTTTAGAAACATATTTACCGTAAAATCCGGCGTATAACGCGCACCTATACTTTCAAGCTGTATTTTTTTATTTTTTAGGTATATTCGCCGTATAACGCGCACCACCTTTTTTACGAAAAAAATTTAAATGTACGTGTACAATTTTCTTATGTTTTGAAGTCATTATTTATTGGATGAATCATTCCACACTCTCTTCTGAAAAAATAGTAAGTGCAGGAAGGGGGGGGAGACCGAATCAGCGCCATGGCTGGATTTTCCCACGCTTTTCTATAAACATTGATTCCTTTCCCCCCTTTCGTGTGATGTACAATGCGGACGATTAATTTTAAAATAAATTAGAACAAGTCTAAGACTTATATGCTCGCTGTCTGTAGTATATTCAATAGTATGAATAATATTGAATACGCTTCAAACAGCGAGCAGTAAAGATGGGTCCTGTTAAACGAAGCAAAAAGCACAGCCCGTTTTAAGATCTAAATGATTCAATTTGCAAAAGAAAACTTAAATCGTGCTGCAGCAAGGATGTTTGATATTGGCGAAAGCTCCATAAGGGAGAGGGGAAAAAATGAAATGACAATAATTAACATGCCAAAGAAGAAATGTGCTTTATGTAAAAGAGTAATAAAATGACCTATTCTAGAAGAAAGTGTTGCGAACTGGGTCCTAGAAAATCGCCTGAAAGCTCTTATCGCCTTTTTTAAAGCTCTCATTTTTATACACGGCGGATAACTCGCACCCCTAAATTTCGATCTTATTTTTTGTGTTTAAAGTGCGCGTTATACGCCGGATTTTACGGTAACTAAAAGTTTAAAAAATTATAGCTATGTTGTATATGTTACAAATAATATATTTCTAATATTGTATTGTTCATTTCTTAAAAATTCCAGTGTTAAAATTCGTATTGTAATTAAATATTACACATCACATACTTCATAAATTAATATTTAATTTTTTTTCTCCTTTAAAAGGTGAAACTCCATAAACCTGCTCCTCCACGTTTTACGTTTGGAATCCGTCATAGCCCTTTTGAAGTCTTTCCTGCCTTTGCAGCCAGCGATTGAAAAAACCATCATATGGATAACTTCGAAACATCAAAAAAAAAAAAAGGATGCGTTGACTTTTAAGAGTTCAACGGACTATATAATGGACTTTCAACTTATAGCTGGTTTAACAATCGATCACATTAACTTCAATCCTGTCTAATAGAATATGATGTAGTTAGGATTTTCTAATTTTAGAATTAAAATTTTAAAAAATATATTGCAGTTTTATTTTTTAAATAAAAGATTTATCTCATTTTTTTTGCATTAAAATTAAGAACCGTTGCCGATGTAAGTAATGTAACTGAATAAAACTATAAATTTTCAAAAACTTTTTGGGTATAATATTGTAAAAAAACAATATCACGCATTTACAGTGAATTGAATATATAATTGTTGAAAGTTATATTATATTAGACTATATATAAAACATGTCTTTAAAACCATTATTGAATATGCTATCTTCTTTGTTTCAAAGGACACGTGTAATAGGAGAAAATATGAGGACACAGTCAACGGAAATAAATCCATCAGACGCATAGTGATTGGACACACATAGACAGCGTAGTGATTGGACTAAGTAGAGCAGGTTAGTCCTACGTCCAATCGCAGGTGACATCTATCTAGAAGCATCCATCGTGGTGCACCAGCTGTGACCAGATGGTTGGAACAAGGAAATTTGGTAAGCTTGAGAAGTGTCGATGGAGTCAGAGTAATCAATGTATTCACTGACGTAACGATGACAATGATGGTGACTCCAAAAGCACTTTTACCACCATTTTACATCATGTTCAGGATACCCTTGATGTTATGTAGACCAGAACTAAAGCCCGTTGATAGGTGCTAGTGGCTTGCACTTATGGCATCACTTAAAAAGATTGCATTTGACCCTGAGCAGACGACCCTGTTCGAAATGGTGGTAAGTAAGAAAGACAACAAAATCGTCTGGGGTCGTGTTCTCAGACGATAGTCACTGTGTTTGAGTGTAACGTCGTCGTAATGACTGGTCCTATTTGGGGATATCTATGTTACGCTTCGCCACATGATAACGTCGCATTAGGGTTTGGGGAGCCATCGCATGCGATAGCAAGTCATTTCTGCTTCCTATTCAGGGTACAATGAAGATCTCATAATATGTTAATGATATGATGAAGCCGGTGCCATACTCTTTCTTTCGAGGGTACCTAATGTTTATTGGCATAGCTAGCTCTGAGAGGGCTCTTTGTCAAAATTCTTAATGGTCATTTTTTTGAAAAAACAATATAAGACACACATATGTCAAAGTGTCCGACTATTACATATGTTTGGGCCTCTGTAGTTTGGTGTCCCGTATTATTGATAGGTAGCTACGCCCCTGCTAATGCACTTTACCAACTTGATAACGCCGGACTGCATACTGCACCAACAAATAGGTTCTACAAGTTGGGCAAATATGTCTTTGGTCCTCATTATACCCTGATCTCTCACCGATCAACACTGCCGGGATCTAATTGGATTGATCTGACATTGCTCTCGCTCTGTGTTGCGAATATCATTTCAAAATAAATATTACATATTTTTCTTTGCTTTTTCTCGCTGTTTGTCGAGTTTTTTCTCACTTCCCAGATACTCCGTTTTGGTACCCTAATTTGAATATGAGATATTATCTACTAAAAATGTGTGACCTTATTTCGGATTATATAATCCGAAATTAGATCGTTCTGAAATAAGCAAAATTAACAAAGTACGTATTTTCTCAAATTGCTTAAGTTGATTACATCCTACAATATTTAACATTATTTTTTCATTAAAACTTAAGACTTACGACATAAATGGATTTAATATGATGAAAGGAAAATATCTTTTCTAAGAAAATAACTAGGGCATCTCTCAGAGGAAACGATTTTATATATAAAATCGTATAATTATATAAATAAAGAGTTGCGATTTTTATTTAAATAAGATTTTTTAAGTGTCTATGAATCACATTGCCTTTAAAATATTATTTAGGACTGTTAATTGATGACGGTAAAAATACTACCCTGGTAGTACTTTTTAAGTGTAAATAAAATAATGAAAAATAGGTGTGGTCATATTAAATTTTTAATGATTTTTATGCTAATTTAATTCAAAATTCTTTTACGTTATTTCCATTTTTAAGCTACCATCAATAATGCCTACTACATTGCAGACTTTTTCGTTAAACGAGAGAAATTTTGCGATTAACTATGAACATATTGAGCGAACTCCCAAATTGATCTTAAAGACTACACAAAGATCTTAAAGACTACAAGTACCCTTTTATCAAAAAATTTTTGGAGATAGTAGCAGTAAAAATAATTTGTTATATATTTATATTATATTGTTAAGGTGATTCTGAAAGCAAAAAGTCAATTTGACCAGCCATAATTTTACAATTTTAAGAAATTAAGAATTTTTGAAGTTTTTACAAATGCTTGTAAAATGTTTAATTTTTAAACTTTTTTAGTCATTCTAAGTTATTTATGTTTCTTAGATTATTAGTTACTTAGATAGTTAGTTACTTAGGTTACTTAGTTAATATGGGTTTGAAAATAAACCTTTTCCCTTGTTGATTTTTAATAATTATTTTTCTAGTTGAACCTGGAAAAAAAATCAAAATTTTTTAAAAATATTAACTTAAGCATTAGTTAAAAAAATAACTAGAGATCTTAGACCTAAATCCATGCTAACTTTTATAAAACATATGTTTGGGGGTACCTACAAAAAATTTCAATACTCTACCTTGAACAGGAAAAAGCCTTAGGGCTGAGAAAACACCTACATCTTCAAAATTAAAAGTCAGAGAAAAACACATTTAAAGTTTGTAAAGGCGTAAAACAAAATTTTAATTAAATAATTATGAGAACTAAAAAAAACTCAAAACAGAATTAAGCAGAAATTATTTTAGTAAGGAAAATTGAAATTTGTAACCACACACACACATTTCACACAGAAAGAGTTGATGGTGCTCAAAGATGTTTTTAATTACTTTAATTTAAAAGTGGAAAAAATATGCTTTTTAAAATGAAACCGAAACCTAAGCTCAGAAAACTTCAAATATCTCCAAAACTAATTTTTTAGCAGATCTGAAATTTGGTGAAAAACTTCTCAATGATATGGGCTTCAAAAAGAAAAAAAAAAAAAAAAAAAATTCCGGTATTTTTGAAATTTTTAAGGCATTGAGTAGTCTTAAGTTACAACTGTATAAATACAATATATAAGCCCGTGTGTGCTTATACATTTTTCAATTCCTACTATTATGTAGCTTACTTTCTCTATATAATGTAGCCGCGGTAGACGAATGGTCTAGGTATTGAATCGTGGCTGGCTTTGTCACCAGTTCGAGCTCAGTGCCACTAAAGACCCGCCGTGTAAGGGAGTGGTACACGTTAATTCTGTAGAGAGTTCAAACGTTCTCCCGTTGGTGTGGTGTGGTAGCTAGGAGAGTGGGGTGTCAGTTCAGGTGTCGTTCACGTCACTTGACCATGGTTCAAAATTACGTGGTCCGTCGCCAAAAGCCCTCGTGTATCTGATCAGTGCGACGTTAATATATTCACTCACTCATTTTATATATTTATCTTGTTCAAATTTTCAATCGTTAATAAAATACTTTTTATTCATCCAAACAAGGACAAATAATTTTTTAAAATTTGTAGTGGATGACACGACGTTAATATAATTTTTTCAAATATTAATTAATTAAATTTAGTTAAATTAATTATCGGTTTTGAGGCCTAGATTCGTCTCTATTTCTGTAACAATGTAATTGTTAAAACAAAGACAAAAGTTGGCGTCGAAAACCTGTTTTTCAGCCAAACCGGGTGTGTGCATTGTTTCAACAATGCAGAGAAATCATGCTCTTTTTTCAATTCCTACTATTAGTTCACTTTGTCCCTAAATATATATCGTCGGTCTAATTATCAGACTGCGTAACTCCATCTGGGATGCTAATTTGATACATTAAGGTTAGGTACCAAGTTGTTGTTTATGTTCGCCAAGATAGGTGATAATATTTAATATGGTTAGGGGAGCAAGCAAAAAGTGAAGAAAACCATACAATTTGCGTATATTTTAAACAAATTTGGAATTAAGCTTTAATTTTTTGAAAATATGGAAAAAACATGAAAAAAGATGATTTAAATTTGGTTACATGTAAACGATAAAAAAGGTACTGTTTAGACATGATGCATGAGTTTTAATAGGGCGTGTGGTCTCCTCGAACAGCTAAGACTGCTGCACACCTGTTTGCCATGGATGCGATGAGGTTATCGATCATTTGGGGAATAGTGTTAGCAGGCGGCCTTGGTCACGCAGCAATTTTGTCCCAAACATGCTCGATTGGATTCAGGTGGCACGCTGGCCATTCCATTTTTTCTCCACCAGACAAGCTCTATGTGGTTGGGCATTGTCATCCTGGAAAACAAAAGGAATCTCAATGCTCAGCGTAAGGGATGACATGAGGTCGAAAGTATCTCGTCTGCATACCTCCGGCCTGTCAAAGGGCCATTCCGAATGATTTGTGTACGAACTATGCTGATTCCAAACCATCCAACCTGCACTTCTGTATTGTGACCTTTCACGAACGAATGCGGCGTTATTTCATGCCCCTGTCCCTCCATACAAGAACACGTCGGGTGTCACACTCTGGACTGAATCGGGACTCGTCTGTAAACAGCACTTGGCTCAATCATTTTGCTCCCAATATGTTAAGCAGCCATCTTCTTCGGGCCGCACGGTGGCGTGGGGTCAACGGAATGCCTTGTGCATTCCCTCATGAAGCCGATTACGTACTGTTTGGCTGGACACCCTTCATCCTGTTGCTACTGCGTAGCATTCTCTGTTAAGTTTCGACGGGCTGAAATCTAGTCATCAGTTGATGTAGTGGCGCATTGCCCCTGGTCGACGTCTAACATTTCCTGTTTCTTGGAAATTTAAAAAAAAAAGTAGTCCGTGACACTGTTGTTTTGCCCGGATTTCACTTTCCTATAACACGCCATGGGATTCCGGTAAATCACGTTGTTGAGACATTCTCAGTAACCTTGTCTCAAAAACAAAATACTGCTTAATCGGACAGTTAAGGCAATAAAACAGACGTTTCGCGCTCCTTTTTCTGGTTTTTGACGTCAAACTTTGATTTGCATATAAAATTTTCTTTTTCCGTTTCTGGTAGGCGCATTATGGATGATTCATTTTTTATGTTTACTTATTGGTATACATCTTTGCTTATTTTGTTAAAATCAAATTGTTTTGAGCAGTGTAATATGCCGGTTTACTTTGATATTTTCATCGCGCGATAATGTGGTTGGCATGTGGCGTATATTAGTGTTAGTTTTTTGTTTTGGTTTTTTTTCCCGCGGGACCCCTGCTCAGCCAAAGTAACACATTGTTCAAATTTTGTGTAATGAACGCTTAAAATAGTGTAAATAATTTATATCTGGAAGTGTAATACATTAATATTACTTTCTGTTGTATTTTATGTTAACATCTTGCTACCACCTCTCCCTACGAAATCTAGTTTTATTATGAAATTTAAAAAAAAG
This sequence comes from Trichonephila clavipes, assembly GCA_019973935.1. Taxonomy (NCBI): domain Eukaryota; kingdom Metazoa; phylum Arthropoda; class Arachnida; order Araneae; family Nephilidae; genus Trichonephila; species Trichonephila clavipes. Next base: position 378,431 of record BMAU01001093.1, on the reverse strand, counting down.
TAGTGATTATACTGATCGGGGAATAAATCAAGAGCGGAGCGCGCAGTGAGTGGCGTAATTAAAATTGCACTCCTATATCAAATCAGTAACGCCGGTGGAGTTACGCAGTCCGATAATTAGGTCGATGATATATATATATATATACTCTATTCCAATTTTTAATCGTAATAAAATACTTTCTATTCATCCGTTCGAAGTAGGATTTTACTTAATTTTTTTTTTATATTACTTGTCCATATTTCTTTCACTAACGGCATTTAAAATGTATGAAAAGTTGTTTACTTAGTACGCTTATTATTTTTGTGAAAAAATAAAATGAATTGAAATGCGAATCACATATAAGCACACAAATGCTTTGAGTGTACATAAATCTATTAATGAAGACATGAAATAAAGACAATAGCAACGTTAGGAAGAGCGAAAGACGTTTATTAAAAAATTTACACCAACATACCATGATGTGAGAGCGGAGACTACGCCCACATTGACTATCCATAGATATCTTTTTTTAACAGTCTAAGAAGTTCTGAGCTTCGTACAGAAGTTTCTTGTTCTCGCTATCCTGTTCTAGACACGCTTTCTTTCTTAGAATTTTCTTCAGGTACTCGCACAGTTTCCGTTCAAAGGAATGCTGATGGTATGGTAAAATTGTTCTGAAAATTCTCAAATTGTAAATAAACATTCAATAACATATGTAGTAGTTCTTGTAGAATATATTAATAAAAATTTGGCGTCTTAAATAGAATGTTTTTGTACTTCACTACTTTTTCAGATAGGGGAATCATAGTCGTATGTCATTTGTGGAAGAATTTTCTGAAATTATATTCCGCTTCTGTGTTTTACTTTTTTCTACTCGATTTCTGTATCTTAACCTATTTGTGCAGCTTTAGAAGTAGTAGCGTTTATTTGGTGATAGCATTAAGCATTTTATAGTTTGCTAAATTTATATGCTGCAGGTTTATTTTTAAGTTAAGATAGCTTTTATGTTAATGTATTCTGCAATAAAACAGTTCATGGCAGGATAAATATTTGACAATTTTAAAATGTGATATTGAGTTATATAAGATCTAAAATATTGGTTTCGAATTTTTAAGATATATTTAATTACAAAATCTTTTACTTTCTTTATACGACTTATGGTTTTAATATTCAATGCGACAAGTATTATAAAAAGAAAGGAACACTAACGTAGTTTTCTTCGAATAACAGAATACCAAAGCTTAAAGATTATTGAAAAAAAACATGAAGGAATTTTTCTTTGGGTAGCAGCAATCCAAGTAAAATTTTAAATTATCATATTTTGAATAATTTTAAAAAAAACGTCTTCTTAAAATTGTCCAAAAGATATGATTCAAATTTGGAATTTATAAAAATATTTTAGATGTAATTTGAGTTTTTTCTAATTTTGTTTTCTGTTTTAACAAACATTGTACTTACAATACACTTCTATCATAATTCTCGATTATTTAGCATTGGTCCCAAAATCTCTAAAATTATTTTTTGATTATGCTTATCATTTTCACAAAACAGCTATTTTAGCTGACATTCATTCGATATGTTCTTTCAAAGCAGGGTGGTATATTTATATCTTTTAAGCAGGCTTAAAAACAATAGAAATAAGTTTTTAAATCACCAGCAATATCAATATCAGCAATTAAATTACAAACTCCCAGACAGCGGGAGACATCAAAATTACAACAGCTTTTAAATTTTCTTTTTATAGTACATACCCGCAATGGGTTTTGACTAGGTACAGAGAAACACAACGCTTAGGAAATGTAGGCTTTTTCAGCTACAATTAGTGGATCACACACTCAAAATGGCTTGGAATGTATAACATGACAAACATATACACAAAAATAAACTAAAAAATAATGAAATATACAACTAAAAATAAAAAAAAGACATTTTAAGACAAAATGTCGAAAAAGAGTTGTGGTAACAATGATTTAAAGCTCAGAATGATATAAACATATAAACATGTTCCTTAGTTTCCAAAAGGCGAAAGTCCATGTTTCAGTTGATTTATGAAACGTTTCTTTCAAATTTTGATAATTTGTACGATCAGTTACTTCAACCAGCTGTCATCGTATGACTTAACATTCCAATGTATTATTCTGTTGCAAGATATGAGATTCTTTAAAACACTCTCTTATTGTTCAAAAATCATTGGAACTAAGGAGATGCCGTTTACAAAAATGTTATCAACATATGCAACCAGTCACCCGAAATGTGAATGGTTGGTATATTCCTTGGAAACTAAATGCATTCTTTGATCCCGGTCTGAGATTTCTTCTATTCAACTTTTAATTTGTCCAGCTATGAAGGAAAGTCCCTTCTGATTTCTAATTGGTGTCGTCCCCGTTCTCTTTCACACAAATAGATGGCAAATATAAAGGAAAGGAGGTCCATCACGGAGTGGGAAAGGATCATATTTTGTTTAGTGGATGGTCCATTTTCTGTACAGGTGAAGAGAAATGCAGTTGAGGGATCACTTATTACACGGCAAAACAATCACCTTAAGGTAATAATGTGTAACCCGAGTTCTTAATTAATTTTTTAAAAGTTTCAATGCTCTTTTCATCTGTAGTTATTTGAAGGAATATATACCGAATCCCTGTGGTTAAGTGGTAGTGTATCGTGCTTCCACGCAACAAATACAGGGCTTAAGGCCCGGCATGGTTCATACAGTCTTATATCCCTTCAGTGGGTCTATAAATGAGTACCAAGCTTTCTTGGGAATTTAACACTAGGGGGTTTTGCGTCAGACTGACCATCTGATCAGAACATCTACTCATGCACCTCAGTGCCCAAGAAGAACGAAAACTGTGATGGGCTCAGTAGGCTTTGGTCCTCACGGGCTGTAGCGCAACTGCGTTTAATTTTTATATTCGTACACTAAACACAGGATGTTCTTGGGAAAAACAAGTAATTTTTATTTTTAAGGCTTTTAATTCTCTTTTTTACTGGTATGGAAGCATTGAATGAGGGCTCATAATAATAAATTGGAAAAAAAAGTTATAACCCATCTTGTATCCCATGAAATATTTAATTGGGAGAGATTAGTAAATAAAAATTGTTTTTAAAAAGATTTATTATATTTATAGGCACTTTTTTCTGGACATTTTTAAAATATTAGAATTATTTTATATATATTTAATTCCAGAAAATATTAACGACTTAAGGTAATGTAATGGGAGTGTACGAAAAAAAAATACAAAACTGCATATTTTCTTTAAGAGTGGTGGAGTTGAAATTATTTTAAGTTTTGATTTTATTCCATCTTGCAATCTATCCATTTATTAATAATAACATGTAAAATATTTTATACCTACAACTTGCATCAAGGCAGTCATCGGATATAACTTGGAAAAAAAAAGTATACAGGGTCGTAATTTAACATCTCTTAAAATGTGATAATATAAGTGGGAGAAAAAATTACACAACTTTTTCATTTTATTAATATCTCTCTTTATACGTAGTTTTATTATATCCAGAAAAATAACCCCACTGAATTGTAAGAGGATGATTTGAGAATTCTAAGTTACAACAAAATAATTCTTTCAAAAAATTTGAAAATATTTTTATGACACCCTCATTATTATCGTATTGAAGTACAGCACGAGAATGGTACATATAAATATTTTTTTTTCTAATTTTATCATTTATACCCTGACAACACAGCGAGAGTTCATGTCTTAGATTAAATTAAACCGTTTGCCACACAGTATCTAAGAGCTCATTATTTGACGAACCGTATGCGAACGTGAACAATACCATTCTTAAGCCCTGTCTCACAATGCTTTAATACTTTTTAGACAGCACCTTATTATATTTTAGCTAAGTTTTAAAATTTTTAAATAACCCTGATCAGTAGGTAAAGTTAAAAGTGTCAGACATCTTCAAGTAGGATGGGTGACACTTCAGTAATTGTCACATAAGTATTTTTGACGATTTGTAAAAAAATAAACACTACCTGAATGTTCTCAACTCATGATGTCACGTGATAAAAACAAACACGTGTTTTCCATTGAATTCAAAACAAACATTAAGCTAATTGTACTTGTTGATCTATTTGCAAAACTCAGATAAAATTTAAAATGTCATATTTCGGTAAAGATGTTTAAATGTTAGGAAAAAAAAATTTCTTCACACAAAAAGATTTCTTAAAATTAAAAAAAAAATCGTATTTTATGCTTATACTTTAAAATAAAATGCATTTTGTATACAATGTACTTTTTAAGAGAAAGTTTCTGCAAAGAGCAAAACTTGGCAACACCGGAGCGTGTGAACTGATTAGCTGGAAACACAAGATGGTTTTTATCGTGTGACTATGACGTCACATGAATTTTCGAATTGATTGGCTAAAATCACGTGGCTTTCACTATCATGTGACTATGACGTCACATGAATTGAGCCCATTTTTATTAACTTTTTCGCGACGATGTACTGATCAACGGAATACATTTTAGAGATGGGCGTGTCACATATACATGCACCCCAAATGCCACTGGATGATGCATCGTGATTTATACTGATCTACAGGTCGTCCTCACGGAAAGCTGCATTGAAGGATCAACCGCCCGATAAGGGAGTTCGAAATTGGTGCTTGTATGACACCCGTCGCAAAAGGGTTAACTTTTCGACTGACAATCCCTTATATAGAACTTTACAGCCATGTAGGGAACAATCTCTCAAATGCATTTCTCGTCATTCTTCTCGTCATAAACATGAATCCGGAACCCGTATACGAGAAAAAGGAGATACGTCCGTTGGGGGATTCACATTTTTTCCATCCTTTTAAGATCAGGTCTCCATAGAGGTGGGATATCACAGAAAGAATTGAAGAGTTGTTTGGAAAAAGAGATGTCTGACAAAGTTTAAGCTCTGGATTGTCCTGCAAGAGTCTGTGCATGCGCATTAGCAAGTCCATGGGTGTGCGCCTGCCGAATGTGCTCTTGAATGCGAGAGTCCCGGGGAGTTCTTCACTATTGCACTCTTCTATGTACAAGGCTCAGTGACCCCCATTTGGGCAACCTGGAAAAGATAGATAATCTATAGATATGCCATAAAAGTTGAGTAATTTTCAATTCCTACTATTAGTTAACTCTCTCCCTATATTCTTACTAATATTATAAACGTGAAAGTTTGCATGGATGTTTGGTACACTTTCACGCAAAAACAACTGAATGGATTTTAATGAAACTGTACAATAATATAGCTTATACATCATAATAACACATATGCTATAATTTGTAAAAATATTGTGTGAAGTGTCCAAACTATAATGATAATTGTCAAGTAGGTAGGAAAAAATTCTGCCATCTGCAAAAAGGCCTGCGACAGCATACGTACATCTATCTTTTATGTGTGAAGCAAAACTTTGCAATTTGTTTTGTCTGCGCCAGGAACTGTGAAAGCTTGAACATGCAGAGTGTGAGGCTGATTGCATTTTTAACATAAAATAAATACAACAAAAAGTAATATTAACGTATTACACTTCCAGATATAAATTATTTATACTATTTTAAGCGTTTCATTACACAAAATTTGTATCAATGTATTACTTTTGCTGAGTAGAGATCAGCTTAGGAAGGTGTTTTCAAAAATCGACCCACAAGAGAGTTACGGGGAGTTATAAATAAAAAAACCCCTTTTTTTTATCAGCTATTAGATTTACGGACTTAAAATTTAACAGAGTTTTTTTTATTCGGCTGAGATATGCTTTTTTTTGTTTAATTTGCAAATCACTTAAAATTAACTCATTAAAAACTTCTCTATCCTTCAATCTGTATTGTTTAGTCTTTCAATTCACCCGTGCGAAGAACGGGTATAACAGCTGGTGATATATCTTGTTCAAATTTTCAATCGTTAATAAAATACTTTTTATTCGTCCTCTCAAGTTCAAATATATTTTTTAAACTTGAAGTGGATGACACTTCATGTTAATACAGTTTTTTTCTGCTATTAATTCATTAATTAAGTTTTATTTTTTAATTTTAGATTTATTCTGCGTTATTTTTGATGAAGTTACCACTAGCTGCAACAGATGACGCACCCAAAGTAGGAATTGACTTAATTTTTTTATATTGCCTATCTATGAGAGTCGGGTATTATGGAATGGTGTATATATATATATATATATATATCTTGTTCAAATTTTCAGTCGTTAATAAAATACTTTTTATTCGTCCTCTCAAGTTCAAATATATTTTTTAAACTTGAAGTGGATGACACTTCATGTTAATACAGTTTTTTTCTGCTATTAATTCATTAATTAAGTTTTATTTTTTAATTTTAGATTTATTCTGCGTTATTTTTGATGAAGTTACCACTAGCTGCAACAGATGACGCACCCAAAGTAGGAATTGACTTAATTTTTTTATATTGCCTATCTATGAGAGTCGGGTATTATGGAATAGTCGGGTAACATGGAATACCGAGTTTCTAGCTCTGTTTGTAGCTTCTAATGCGAGAGAAAACCTTGAATTGCAGAAGAAAGACTTTCGTGATGTATTGCAGTGAAAGTTGACCGCTTGTTGCCGTTCGACTCTACAGAACAAAGCATGTTTTGCGATTTTTGGCAAGTTTTTAAACATTTATACTTGGACATTAAAGGTAAGCATAATGTACACTTAAAGAATTGTAGTTTGATATACCGTGGTCGTTTTTTAGCTGACCATATTTTGTCTTTCTGTTTAAAAGTTTATTTTCCAAGATGGCGTGTGGAATACTTAGCATTCCATAATACCCGACTTAAAATAATAGTATTCCATATAATCTGACAAAATGTACAGAATAAAAAAAATGAGTTGGAAATACAGAGTGTTTTTTTCCCAGGTATAGAAGTTTAAGTTGACATTACTTTCCAAGATGGCGACCGATTTAACAGCTGTCAAGTGATTTATTCTCAGTTTGGTTTGGCAATTCATCATGAATAGACTCACGCCTAAACAACGCTTTCAAATTGTGCAATTTTATTTCGAAAATAATAGTCGATTTTCATAAGCGAATTTTGTTTAGTGATGAAGCGCACTTCTGGTTGAATGGCTACGACAACAAACAAAACTGCCGCATTTGGAGTGAAGCTAATCCACAAGTGTATGTCGAAACACCGTTACATCCAGAAAAACTGACTGTTTGGTGCGCTTTATGGGCTGGTGGAATCCTTCTTCAAAAACGATGAAGGCCACAACGTTACAGTCAATGGTGATCGGTATAGAGCCATGATTACTAACTTTTTCATTCCTGAATTGAACAATCATGATGTCCAGGAGCTGTGGTTCCAACAAAACGGCGCAACATGTCACACAGCTCGTGCCACAATCGATTTATTGAAAGACACGTTTGGTGACCGCCTAATTTCACATTTTGGACCTGTGAATTGGCCTCCAAGATCTTGTGATTTAACACCGCTAGACTATTTTTTGTGGGGCTATGTAAAGTCATTGGTCTATGCGGATAAGCCACAAACGCTTGACCATTTGGAAGACAACATTCGCCATGTTATTGCCGATATACGGCCACAAATGTTGGAAAAAGTCATCGAAAATTGGACATCCAGATTGGACTACATCGGAGCCAGCCGTGGCAGTCCTATGCCAGAAATTATATTTAAAATGTAATGCCTCAAGATTATCTTTCGAATAAAAAAATTCATGTCAATCGAATAATACATCGTTGTTTTATTGCAATTTAAAGTTCTATACCTCTCAAAAAAACACCCTTTATAATATTGATACCTAAACAATAATTACACAGCCGGACCTCTATATAACGAAGTTGCTACCCCGAACAAAAGTGCATTTTATTGAAAATTCGTTACATAGAGGATCATCTTTTTGTATACCTTATAAACCTCATAAAACAAATTTTAAATTCATGAACACCACATATTAAAAAAAGTAATTATTCCTACCTTTTTGTAAATTGATATCTATTTATTTCATATATCTTAATCTCCAAAAAAAAAAATGAAAAACTGCAAGGAAAACAAGAAAAAATAATATCGGGAACACTGTATTTTCAACATTTAGAAAATTGTTTTTATATTAAAATTAATGAATTTTAAGGACATTTTCTAATTTAAAGCTTACAAGTAATTTTAAACATACATTATTTTCTAACTAGGAATTGATGTTTTATTTTTCAAGAACTAGTTCAAGGACACGGGGACTCGAGACAACTCCACAGAGGATGAAAGTATGGGGATATAGAAGATGTTTCTAGTGAACTAAACAATGAGGGTTAAAGGTTGCACGGAAGAAACCACCAGAATTCTATTGCTCTTGAAGAGTTAGGTACCAAAGTGTAAGATTTATGACCCCCATAAAATGTGTTAAAAGGGAGAATAACTTGAAATGTCCACAAATACTTTAAAAATAGAAAGAAAAAATAGTGTTTCACAAGAGAAAAAGTTCCTAACATAGAAAATACATTTCGCTATTAGGAGGTTATCTTACGAAGAAAATCGTGAGATGTTCTTGGTCCCAGGAAAAAGTTTGCTTTATAGAAAAATTCGCAAAATAGAGGTTTGCGAATGTATTTATATAAATAGCAATATAGCCTCATTTAAAACTAAATTACACTTTTGTAAAAGTTGAATCCATTGGAATGAAAACAAAACATAAACAATGGGCAAGAACGCAAGATCTTCTATAATAATGTACTCCTTATATAAAAAAAGTGTTAGATGAACTATAACAAAAAGAAGGAACCAAATGTTTCAGAACAAAGGAACATTCAAAGAAACTTTGTTAAGAAATCAGACAGAACTTCTAGACTTAGGGTTGACTCCAGTATTAACAGCAATGAATCGTTATATTCTGATAGATCATCTGTAATGAGCTTCATGCCATCAATGAAAGAATCGGAAAACAAATATGAAGAATGTATCTTCTGTAACAAAAAATGCTCCGAAGATCAAAGAGGGGAAATTCGGATTAAATACTGTAGTTGTTTCACCTTGAATGTACTGGAGTAGAGAAAGAATATTAAATTTGGGAATTTTGAAAATAAACCCAAAAAAGAAATTTCACGTATTCTTAAAAATAACTACGTTTTAGGAAACCTTAAGTAGTTTTCCAATGGTTTAAACTACCTATTCCATATTACCTTCCATTTATCATTTAAAAAAAATAGACTTTTTAATTGCAACAAAATAATTATTCTTTTTGACGAGTGATAATTCCTTACAATCGTTTATAGTATATATCCATGATGATTTTGGAGATTTTTATCAAAAACCAGTCGTAATGTCCTAGAAGAGGTTAGCGCTTGGGGGTTCGAGCAAAGATCAGCCATAGTACTTTATATAAACACAGTTTTACTATTATTTTTACTTAATCACACAACACAGTTAAAGAGAGGGGATACACTAAATATTAAACCGGGAAGAGGAATTTCATTGGATTAATTTAACTAACATATAGATAAAAGCACTTATCTGAATACTGGAGCACTCTTGACCCCTACGTTTGAATTCTCTTTATATAACTTGATTATTAACTATACGACTTCCGGTCGTAATCTTACTCACGATTCAATCTCAGCATTCAACCATCAACTCTCGACCATCATCGTATACTCTAATGCCAACGTTTAAATAGAAGTATTTATTTGCCTCAATCTCGTCTTCTTCACCGAGAAAGGTTTTCAAGAGGATTAGTGGAAGATTCGCGGATAGACCTGTTACACAGTGAAATTATTTTTAGAAATGTATATATATATATAAATAGTATTCCATAATACCCGACTCTCATTTATAGTGGATTTCAGTTAATTGATTGAAAACCTATTTAACTTTTCTTCTTCTCTTATACATATTGTTACGAATTTTGTGTAAATAGTGTAAATAATTTGTATTTGAGTGTTTAATGCATTTATATTACTCTATGTTATATTTATTTCATGTTAAAATTGTACTATTCACAAGCAATTCACAAGCCCTTACGTTATAATGGCGATTCAATGAGGACTTGGCGAAATCTTGGCGGTAGAGCCAAGTTGGCATCCTTTTTGGCGACCAAGTTAGAAGCCAATTTGGCGACCATTTGGCGTCAGTGGCGACCATGTTGGCGAGTTCGGAACCCTCTGGAATCTTCTAGAAAGTAGTAGATCTCTCCACTAGTGTCACGTTCAATGACACGAGCGGTTATATTTCTGGAAGTTTCTGTCGCGTCTATAGAAAGATGCTCGCCGGTACGGTGATCAGTCTTGATTATGCCAAAGAGTAGAGAGGATTGTTTTGACTAGCGATTATCTCGGCTGTGCTTGTGAACAATCTTTACTTACATGTATTTTTAAACACTGATTATTGTGTTTTATTACTGTTGAAGGTGTGAAGATCTTCGGATATTTACCCTGTGAATATTGCCGATGAATCCTGTATTGAAAGGATTGGATTTTTGATAATAAATTCGCATCGCTTTTAAAGAACCGATTATTTTTTCTTTGTGATTATTTTTGCATAAAATCCTAGAACCCGGATTTGCGTAACAATATTTTTATTGCCCTATTCTTTATAGCATGCAGAGAGTGTACTTATAAAAAGCAAACATTTAATGGTTTTTTTGTGCTCCACATATATAAATTAAAAAATAGTGTGAAAACTTTAATTTTTAAATAAAATTCTTCCATTTTCGCATTTTGTTAAGCACTTTTCCTAGTTTTAAGCAATAAAAACGAGCTTTTTTTGGAAGATTTGGGGCAAAAAAAAATTGACAGTTTAAGGGGTTAATCTTTTTTTAGGTACTTACAGTAAGGAATATCAGCTATATTTAATTTGATTCATCAGAAAATATTTGCTTATTTTTCATAGCTAGCATTTTTTTGATTTATGTCTATAAACATACAAAAATGAGCAATCGAAGCCAATTTATGTGATGCTTAAATTAATGAAATTCATGAATGGATTAACGAAAAAAAATTAAGAACTTACCCTTTCTCGTTCTTCTTCCTCTCTTCTCTGAACAGTCATCCAGTAGTCATAATTGTCTTGAAGATTTCTAGTTTGCTGACAATGCACCGTCCTTCTGTTGCGTCTTGCATTTTCTACGGATCCTCTTCTAGCGCCTGTCAAACAGAAGAGAAATAAATTTCAGAAAAATTTTCATATTTAATATTAATCTCTTTTTGTTACATCTGATGCGATCATCAACCACTTCTACTTTTTTGTTAGCTTTACCATTACTCGACCTTATACAGATGGTAAAGAAGAAAATTACTTTTTTGAGAGCCAAGAATTTAACTTTAATGTGAAAGAAATAAAATAAAATAATATCTGTAATAATTCACTTAAATTTTCTCTCGATGGGTTTTAATTATAATGGTCTTGGGCTCTCAAAGACTTAACGTGTTAATTAATTTTTACTCTACCCGCCTAATGAAATTAACCATAACCTTATCTCCCCAAATCTAAAACATGAACAAAATCAGGATGATGCAATCTTGTACCACTCGTGTAAGAGAGCCAATCAAAAAAGAGTTTAACCGGAAATCTTATGACTGTCATAGCTTCCAGTTCCTCGTGACTGCAAAATGACGAGATGTCTAGAGCGAACAAATGCTGTTTTTATTTTCGTCATGTAAGCCGTGCGTGTTGATGTCTTGCTTTGAGTCGTCCTGTTTGTTTTATGTTGGTGTTGTATTTTCTACGTGGCTAAATAAATGTGGATTAATTAATAAGATGTTTCAATCATACCACGAAAGCCACCAGAAACACAAGATTCCACTAGCAAAATGCTTTAATTCAAGTCGTGTATTATGTCATATATATATATATATATATATATATATATATATATACTAGCAGTCCCGACAGACATTGTCCTGTACACACGTCTTAAATCCAAAAATTACAAACTTTTTTGAATAAGTTGCAACAATTTGGACCGTTTTGATGAAACGTTTTTATAAAGAAAGTTATTACAATACCTGACATCATCACATGTACAGTTACCACAATTAGACCCATCGATTACGTGTGAGTATGTATTTACTATGGAATAATTTGAATATAGAAACTATTCTGAATAGAAACTTAAACTTGTTTTGTTTGTAAGGTAAAAAAGGTAAAACTCGAGCTATTTTCATAACAGGTACATTTTTTTAAATGAAAATAAATTTATCGTAATGCCATTGAATGTACAATATTTTTGGTTAATCCTTGTGGAGTATAAACAAACAAAGGCTATGGTTTGTCAAATTTCGGACATGCAACAAAAGCAAGGGCTTTCTAAATTTAAGCTACAAATCGTCATTGTTTGACCTTGTGACTTATTAATGGTCATAGCAAGCAAATGCCAAGTGAATTGGAAATTGCAAACATTTGAATGGGTAGGTGAGTCAGAAAGAATCATTGGGATCTGTGGTAGAAGTACAATTTCATCTTGAAGTTTACCGCTCAAAATAGTGGCCTCAAGAATAGTGCCTATGATTTTTTTATGAACAATCACGCGCCCCTACATAATTTTGACGCTTTTTAACTAATTGTGATATCGAAATGAATTGTGAATCTAAATCATTCTCGAATCAACTTTAACCCACACAAAAAATATCATCCAAATCGGTCCAGCCTTTTAGGAGGAGTTCGGTCACATGCACACGCACAGAAGAATTACATATATATAAAGATTATTTGAAAAGATATTAATTAAAAACGCTAAAAAGCATGATTCGTCTGCATTATTGCAACAATGAAGACCCGGTTTGGCCAGTTTGGCTGAAAATCGATTTTCGATGCCAGTTTACGTCATTTTTATAACAATAATGTTGTTACAACAATTCAGGTGGATATTGAGTTGAATGTTTTAATTATTTTTAATTAATATCTTTTTAATTAATTGCGATATCAGACCGAATTGTAAATCTAAACCATTCTCAAATCCACTTGAACTCACACTAAAAATTTCATCAAAATCGGTCCAGCCGCTTAGGAGAAAAGAATTTAATCACATACACACGCACAGAATATTTATATACACTACTGGACAATTGCTAAGGACGGATCACAAATTGCTATGTAGCATAACATTAAGCGAGACATGAGGCCTAGTAGAATAAAATATAGTTGCCACACTGTTCAGACATTAGAATAAAGAATATTTATTGTTCTGGAAAGTACAAAAGCTGTGAAACATCTGAAAGAAAAAAAATGTTCATTTTATCTGCGTACGGAGAAATGGAACAATGCATCTAAAAGTCAGCAGGCACCTTAAAGAAAGGTATCAGTACGGGTGTGATGCAACATTCCACACGTCGTACCATACTTTGCACAACATTATCCAGCAGCTGTTGAAGCAATTTATCCCATTCCTCTGTGAGTGCACGGATGAAGGTGTTCTTGTTTGTCGGTGGATTGTTTCGACCAGCAACTTGCCTCCCTAAAGCATCCCACACATTTTCAATGGGGTTTAGATCTGGAGAACGCGCTGGCCATACGAGACGTTGAATACCCTCGCTGTCTAGAATTCCTGAACAGCGAGTGTTCGATGACATGTTGCGTTGTCGTCCATAAAAACAAATTTATCACCGACAGCACCACGGAAAAGACGAACATGAGGAATTAGAACTTCATCAATGTATCGTTGGCCCGTCATAGTCCCATTCGCAACCACATGTAGGCGCGTGCGGCCATTGATCATGATGCCGGCCCACACCATGATACTGCATGTCGGATATCGGTCCTTTTCCTGGATATTTTCTGGACGATAAGCAGTACCACTCTCGCGCCAGATCAGTTGACGTTTACAATCCGATGACAGACTGAACCTACTCTCATCTGAGAATAGTACGCATGCCCAGTCCTGTTCAGTCCAATTGTGATGCTCACGACACCATTGCAAACGGGCAATACGGTGCTGTCTGGTCAATGGGACACACACAACAGGTCTGCGTGCGTATAGTCCTCCTCCCCTCAAACGTCTGGCAACAGTTTTTCGGGAGATCTGCTTTCCTGAGGCAGCAAGGAACTGATTCGCCACCTGCTGAGCTGTGGTGCGCCTGTTCCTTTTTGCTGATAGGACGATATATCTGTCTTCTGCAGGCGTCGTACTTCTAACACGACCTCCTCCGTGTCCTCTACTACACATTCCAGAAGTTTTAAATGACTTCCACAGCCATGAAACAACGCTGTGAGCGATGTCGAACTCCCTGGCAACATCTGTTATTTTTCGCCCTTCTTCGATCTTTCCAATAATTCGGCCACGCATAAAATCATCTATGTGATGTCGGGAAGACATTCCAAAAATTTTAAGTTCGTCTATTAAATCTTTCCTGTAAAACTTTGACTTGAAACAACAACTGTCCACACGCGTCAAAACCTTTAAAGCTCTAATGAACGCTATCACGTGCTGAACAGACGTGGAAAAAAATTTGCATACTCATACTTCTTCTTACTAATATCCCGCACTTATTCTAATTTTCCACATTTGGCTTCCTTCCATTTTGTGGTTGCTATGGATGATAGTGTTATCCGTCCTTAGCAATTGTCCAGCAGTGTATATAAAGAACTATATATCTATATATACAGTCGGACCGACGAAGCCGCTAAATCTGAAAAAAAAATTCGGTTCATGGAAAATTCGTTAAATAGAGATTCATCTCTTAATATATGTACTTTTAAAATCAAATAAAACAAATTTTAAAATCATAAATACTATGGACTATGTATTATTTTAAAAAAGCAATTATTCTCACTCTTTTTTTGAAAATTAACATCTCTATTCATTTTATATATGTTACCCATCAAAAAGAAGTCTTTGAAGGAAAACAAGAAAAAGAAAGACATTGTCCAGGAATACACTGTAACTGTTTTGTATTAAAACTAATGAATTTTTTAATGACATTTTCTTATTTTTAGCCTACGAGCAATTTTAAATGAACATTTTTTTTATAACCCGTAACTTAAGGCCTACACTACCACATGCGTTATTGAATTTAATTACTGTTAAAATCTGTTACATTTGAATTTATTGTTGGTACACAGTTATGGACATTTCATTGCTCTAAGTGATTTAGGCACCTGATAAGACCAGTTCAACATCATTCATCTCCATAAAATGTGCTAAAAGAGAGAAAAATTTGAAAAATGTCGGGAAATATTTTAAAAATAGGTAGAAAAAAGTCTAATTACAAGAGAAAAGGTTTGCTAAATGAAAAATTCACTTCGCTAATTGGGGTTATTTTACAAAAAAAAAAAAAAAAAAAATAGTAAAAGGTTCTTGGTTCCAGGAAAAGCTTCAAAAATAGAAAAATTCGTAAAATAGAGGTAAGTTATATGTATGATGGTCCGACTATATATATATATATATATATATATATATATATATATATACATGTGTTTTTTTGAAAACATTTGTTTCGTACTTGCAAGTTACTTTTTATTTGCATCTGATATATCTATACAAAATGTACAACGATAGCTTTTTAATTTTATTTATTTCCATTTTCACTGCTCTCCTTGGTGAAGGATTGACATGGTTAATGGTATATAGAACAGAGAAATATCAAAAATTGAAAGCAGGAGTAGAAAGACAAAGCAAAAGATTGGAAAAAAAGAAAGAAGTACATGGAGATACCGTCTATCGACAACAAAAGAAAAAAATTGAAAGAGAAGAAGAAAAATTAAAGTATAATAATAGAAATTTATCTCTGGTAAAGATGAAGTCAATGTTTGCCATTGGATTTGCATTCACAGCTCTTTTCAGCATGTTTAATTCCATATTCGATGGTCGCGCGCGCGCGCGTGTCGTTGCTAAACTTCCCTTTATACCAATAGGTTGGATTCAAGGATTGTCTCATAGGAATTTAATAGGCAATGATTATAGTGATTGCTCTTTTATATTTTTATATATCTTGTGTACTATGTCAATTCGTCAGAATATTCAGAAATTATTAGGATTTGCACCATCAAGAACTGTAAATACGGAGAGTGGAAATATTTTTGCTCCTACAACTCAACCAATTAAATAATATTAATAAAAGATTTTGTGATGGATATTATATATTTTACTTTTTGATCTTAATTGGGAATTATGAGAAACACATATATTTATATAAGTGCAATAATTCTTAATTTACATCAGTTGCATCTGAAGAACTTACTATAATTTTAGTAATTTAATTTTTATGTATATATATGTATATATATATATATATATATATGAAATTAAATACGGAATTCCAATTGAGGCTTACAATCAATTTCGATCTTATGTAGCAATAGAAATTGGAAAATTAGATTTTAGTGTTGAAAATGAAATTATGTATAAAGATCTTAAAGCATCAATAGAAAATATTCAAAAGGACTTCGTGATTACATATACTGATAAAGTCTCTGCTAATTATGCCATAATCTGTAAATATTTTTATAATAAAAAATATTAAGTAATCACATTTTAAATAATAATATATTTCAAAAATCAATTCATAGTAGTAGAGAAGATGATAATCGTCTTTTGTCTTTGAGCAAAAGATTGAATATTCATCTAAATAATATTAAACATCCACGCATTTTTTTAACACCAAAATTTCATAAAAGCACTATAAAATTCCGTAGTATTACTAATGGGTACAATACATTTATCACGAAGTCTGGGAAGATTTTACAATCTCTTCTACAAAATATCATTGATAACTTACAACACACAGCAATAATTAAAAATAGCTTAGAGATTGCCAGTCACACACACACACACTAAGGATATGTTAATTTTTTCCATGCACGGCTTTGACTTTGAGGACTCTTTTTTTAATTCTATCAATATTGATATGATTAGGGTTCTACTATTAATTTATGATAAATATGAATTATATAATTCAATAAAAAAAGAAAAATTTGATATTCTTGTTAGCCTTGTATTACAAGAAAATTTCATTGCATTTGATCAGAATCTTTATTATCAGATCAGAGGATTACCTCATGGTGGTCCTGCTATTAATTGTTTAACTAACCTATATTTACACTTTTTTGAAATTGATCATATTGTTAATGAATCTTACTTGCTTTATAGTTATATAGATGATTTAATAATTTTTGGTAAAAATAGTGAATACAAACCAAATATTAGGTTCTACCCTGATTATCTTATAAGCTCCTTAAAACTAACTTCAACTCTAATATGGTGGAATTCTTGGATTTAGACTTGCATCTTATTAACAATAATGTAGTCAGTAACATTTTTGACAAAAGAGGTTCTTTTAAATTCCATGCAATTAAAATTCTTGTATGGAATAGTAATTTGCCTTTAACAATTTACAGAAATATTATTTTGAGTTTTTTTGGGTGGATCATGGCCAAGCAGACTGCTTGGCGACAAAATTTTGGCGATAAAGTTTACAATATGGCAACCCTTCCGAATTGCCGGATCCGTTGATTAAAATATGGCAACCCTAAAATCGGTCAAGCAAAAAAAATCGGGTGAAAAGTGGACATCGTCCATTTTCGTCCTTGACCCTGCTGTAACACGTCGAGTTCAACCCTGCTCATACTTTCTTCCCCACGTGTTCCGATTTTTGGCTTGATTTTGCACCGGTTGTTAGAATTTGCGAAAGAAAATTGCTTGAAAGCGAGGCAACCACAGGAGTTTTTGTTTTGCTTGGAGAACAAGGGAATAAGGCTGTTTTAGATTGGGTTACGAAAGAAGGATTAATTCCCTCCAGATATGAGTCTCCGAAGTGTAAAAAGGATATGCGTTTGGTTGAACGAAAGGGTACGATTGATGGTTTTGAATGGCGTTGTCGAGTACAGTCGAAAGAGAATCCCCACTTTGTTGCCGGAGTGTAAGAAAAGGTACGTGGTTTAGTGATAGTAGATTGAGTATTTGTGTGATCTTGCGATTAACCAGGTATTGGTTTGGCAAGAGTATTTTAAAATGCTGTTTTTCCTTTATTTTACTGCCTTTATCTCGTAGAAATGCTCTTTTTTGCCCTTTTCTTTATTTTATTTTTTGTGTAAATACATGTGTTTTCAGCGTCCCTGACGCCATTACGGAAACCCCGTTTTTTAGGATTTTTAAACAGGTGCTGAGACCGTCACGCCCCTTTTCCTTCGTTTCCGGCCCTGACGCCATTACGGAAACCCTGTTTTCTTAGGGTTTTTGATCACCAGCTAAGACCGCCAACCCCCGATTTTTCTTCGTTTTCTTCCATGACGTCATTTTTTTTAAACATGGGTTTTTGGCGCCATTTGGCGAAAAAAACTAATGCCAAAAACAGCAGGCCAAAAACAGCAGTGTGCCAGACTAGGATTTTACCGTTTTTTTTTTATTTAGAAATGATAAATTAACTACCCACAAAATAAATAAATTCAATAATATCAAAAAAAATTTCAATGCTGCTTAGATCATGACTACCTTTTCACTTCTTAAGAACTTATATCCATCACAAATACATTAATCATCTTGCTACTTCTGATTCCAAAACCACCACACAACAATAGGATTTCAAAGTCAGCATGATAGTGATCATGCTGTGAAGATTATATTATAACAATCTTTTAACACAGTTTACATTTTTCCACACACACACACATCTTGGACATCTTACACATTTAAAAATTTCTACATTTTTGACAACCAACCAATTCATAACCTAACAAATTTGATTGGAATCAATCTTTGCTGGCTGGTTTAAAAGATGCGTTTATGTACAGTGGTGGCAAAAAGTCCTGAACACACTCATTTTTTTGCGTAATTTTTGCGTTTGACTTCATTTTTCGTTATGAAATTATCACACTATCTTAAATGTTGTTATTGATTTTAATGTATTTTTTCATGCTGATTTCAAATCTGTTTGTAGATTTCTTCTGTAGATATGTTGAAAAAACCTTGACAAGAAAGCACGAGGTCACTGTAAGAATGAGTGAGTGTGTTTTCCACCAATGAAATGCTCCATTATTTCAACCAATCAGAGAGCAGTAGCGAAAAAGGGTTGAAAGAAAAAGGTAAAACGTGGTTTATTGTATTGAATGCTGTTGTGTGTGCTTGTGGAAAATAGTGTATTGAAAGGAATTTGAAGTGCGTTTGTGGAAAATATTGGAATTATGGTTAAATTTTCATATCTGCCTGAGAATAAAAGGTACAAAATAATACATTTGAAGGAAGAAGGTTATTCTATGCACCAAATTGCTGCTAAAGTACCATGTGGCCTTTCTACTGTTGTGAGAACTTTGAAAAGATTTTCTGAAACAAATTTTATTGCGGACAGGGGGCGATCAGGACACACACGAACAAGAAAAACATCTTTACGTGAAGACAGGTTATTGCTTTCAAACAGAAAGCTTAATTCCTCGAAAATTTTGAAACAATGGACTTTGACATCAAATGTGAGTGTGTGCCCAAGAACTGTTAGAGGAAGACTGCTGGAAATTGGGTTAAGTGGCTGTAAAGCGCGCCCAAAACCATTACTGACTAAATTTCAACGCAAGAGGTGATTGACGTGGGCAAAGGAACATTCATTATGGACTATTAAAGACTAGGAAAAGGTAATATTTAGTGACGAGTGTCAGTTTTGTATTTCTGGCAACCAAAGTAGTGCCTATGTAAGACGACGCACTCATGAGGAATTCAGCCCTTAGTGTCTGAAGCCCGCAGTAAAGTACCCGACAAAAGTGATGGTATGGGGTTGCATGTCTTCTCATGGTGTAGGAAGACTTCACATTGTTAGCGAAACAGTGAAAGTCATGGATTACATTGAAATACTACAAAATAAATTGCTACCAACTGCGCGAGACCTTTTGGGGAATCAGTCATGGATTTTTCAGGACGATAACGCCCCTTGCCATCGTGCAAAGGTAGTCCAGAAATGGTTGGAAGACCATACTGGGAATAGAACGAACTGGCCAGGACAGTCTCCCGACCTTAATCCGATAGAGGGTTTATGGTTTAAAATTGGTTATGAAATTTCAAAGAAAAAACCTTCAAACAAACGTGAATTAATTGAAGCTTTAATATTTTCCTTCAACTATATTGTCACGAAAGATCTTCTTTTGAAATTGATGCATTCCATGCCAAAAAGATGTAGAGCCGTAATTAAAGCAAACGGCTGGCCCATAAAATATTGATTTTCTAACATGTGACAACAATGTAATTTTCAAAATGCTTATATATATATATATATATATATATATATATATATATATATATATATATATATATATATATATATATATATATATATATTAAATATACCATATTTGTCAATTTTCGTGTTATTTTTCTTTGCATATTATGTTATTCTATATTGTTTTACTCTGCACATATCTTACATTATTGTGTTCAGGCAGCTTTACTACAAAAAATATTTAAGTCATTAAGAAACTAGTAGCAGATTTGAAATCAGCATAAAAAATACATTAAAATCAATAACAATATTTAAGATAGTGCGATAATTTCACAACGAAAAATGAAATCAAACATAAAAATTACGCTAAAAAATGAGTGTGTTCAGGACTTTTTGCCACCACTGTATAATCTGGATTTTTAACTCAGTGAATAGTAGTTTTCCAATAATTTCAAGACTCTTGGCTCTCTTGGAAAAAGCTCTGTGAGTAGAAGTCTTGTAAAATTCTTTTATGAAAAATCTTTTTCTTATGTAATTCTTTAGTTATTTTTTTAGGAATTTTCTGCTTTAAGGTTTTAGGAGAATTTGTTGCAGAATAGTAGTCGGGGTTTTCTCATACTTTCTGTGAGTGTCATAAGTCCGAAATTGCTTTCTGACTCAATGGTTCTTTTTTATAGCTCCTTTTTGGTATTTTTCTATGAATTCGATCTTCATCTTTTAATTTTTATTACGTTAATTTTTGAAATGTTCATTATCTATTATTTCTTGTGTTTTTGATATATTATATAAATTTCTTTCATTTATATATATATATATATATATATATATATATATATATGACATGTTTCGAGTCAGAATCAGACTTAATTTTTAAGAAGAGGATCTTTATTCAATGAAATCTGTACAAGCTCTGACGCTGAGCGGAGAAAGAAAAAAGAAAGTCACGGGATGTTTTAAGTGGATTCACTTAAAACACAGATGCGGTAAGTATCGCGGCTTTTATGATTGTACTTGAAAGTTAATTCTGACATATGGGGACTATTAAATCTAACGATCTGGAATTAGACATGTTTATTGGCTCGGCCATATGTTCGGAAGAAATAAATGGGTAATTAGTTTGATACTTCAAGATATGAACTGAGAAAGATGAGTTAAGTGCTAGATAGGGAATTTAATTTTTAATCTAATTTAATAATCCTTACATATATATATGCGGCCCCACCAATGCTTCCTTTTTTGGGGTTCTTTAATTCCTTAGAAAAGAAATGATTTTAGATCTTAATCCGTTTATTATAAGTAGCTACCTCATAAGAAAATCCAGAACTCATGTTGATTACAAATAAACTAAGCTTTTAAATTTTCTCCATCAGTCTTATCTGTAAATAGAAAACCTCAAATTTTCAGGTTTACATTATTACACAGGTTTTACTCACCTCTAACGTTTTCCATTCTTCTTGGAAGATCAAGATCATCTTCAGATAGTTCTTCGGGACCTGTAGCAGGACGAAACAATCAGACTAAATAACCATGTAATTTCTCTTTAAACTTTTGAAATGAACCACAACTGACTTTTGAAAATACTTTTGGAAATAAGACAAGTTTGGAGAACTTTAAATTCATAAAAAAAATGAAACGTAGGTATAAACAATTAATCGCTTTTTAAATAATGAAATATTGTTGATTTTTTTAAAGAGGAAAATTAAGAGTATGGCATATAGTAAGGTGAATTTAGTTCATAATATACACAATGAAAATGTTTAATTATATTTTTTTATTAAGATACAAATAATGCATACGATTAATGGATTTTGAATGTAAATTTGGTTTGTTTTTTCTTAATTATAAATGCTTCCTGCATGGAAATAACTTATTATACAGAACCTCCACACAGTTTTAAGTTTAGAAAGATTTTTAAAGTTATAAGTACATTTAGAAGTTAAACCTATGCTGAATACAGAATGTAGATTAATATCCCTGTTAAAAAAAAGAAAATACTTAATTATCCTTCTAGGTCTAAAATTAATTACTAGTAATTTTGTTTAGTTTTTTAGTATTCTAACTGCCCTGAAAGAGCGTGGATTGAGTGAGTGTTTATTAATGTCAAATTATGAAGCAACACGTGGGCTATTGTGGTGATAGAACTCGTAATCTTGAACTTTTGACAAGTACTGAGGATGACACCTGAGATAGCACCCCACCCCCTTACTACCACACTGGTTTGACTTGAAGTCTCAACAGATTTAACGTGCTTTAGCCCTTCTTCTCGACAGATCTTTAGTAGCACTAGGTCTTGAACGCATGACAGGCAGGTCACGACTTCATGATCATGACCACTAGGTTACTACGGTCATCTAAAGTATATTTGGACGTTTCTAATCAATTTAATTCACTAGTGATGCATTTTTTGATCGTATTTAAGGATAGCAGTTAAAAACTGCAAATTTTATCTTTGTTAACTCACTCTGATCATCTGTTAATCGAACCCACACTCCAGGTAGAAGAGCTGCTTCGGCGTAACCACGACACAGAGGAGCAACCAGATGACCGATAAAGGACTCTTGCAATTTGGCCAATTGAGGATTGTTACGATCCATGAAACGAGATATTGGAAGGCCGAGTGACCGCTCTTCGTCTCCCTTTAAAAAAAAGTGCATGCAAGGAAAGATGAAAGCTAGCAAGTGAGAAGTGTTAAATGTCAGAAATAGTAAAAGAAAATGTATATTATCGTAATATGCTGTTAATCTTTGACATTGCATTGCAATCAGTAATGATGATAAGTAAGTTTGCTTCAATTGCATTGTTAACTTTATATAAGGGTTGCCTAAATGAAAAGTGGACAATTTGAATAAAAAGAATACCTTTATTGGAAATCAAAATAAATTGCCATGGGAGTTGCAACACAGGTCCCATCGTTTTAACAGTAGGCCCATGCCTTCGCTGTAGAAAGATCTTAGGTGATTCTCGAGGAAGTCCTTCATAGCTTTCTTCACCTCATCGTCCGAACGGAAATGTAATACTCTCTTTAAGTGTAAAAAAGTGTTAAAGGTTTCAGGGAGACAAATCTGGACTGCACGGCAGGTGTTCTATTTAAGGCTGTCTAGGTATCAAGGGAGGTGCTTTGACCGGCATGGTCACGGAGATCTGATATCGTTTGCCACTCTTCAAGAAAACTTTTGCACCAATTTTTCGAACTAAGTGGTGCTCGCCATGGACTGCTCCCATTCGCTGATAGATATCCGCATCCAGCTAAGCTTCCGTAATCAGAAACCATACTACCACGCATTGTTTCGATATGGACACATCCAAGAATAGCATGACTTTACTTTTGATCTTTTTCCTCTATCACGAATGGTTTCATTACTGCACATCGCATGCGGTGTACACCTTCTATCTCCCTTTGTATCCACGTTCGGTGGCACTGCTATAGATGCAATCCTTCTGTCACAATTGCACGTGCCCACATTTAATTTGGGCAACCCTTATACTAAACTTCGATTGTTTAAAAACCAATATATGTGCAGTACACTTCTATATTTTGGTTGTATATAGAATGTTTAGCTTAACGTAGGATTATTCTAAACCATGGTTGGTAGCCTATGACACGCGGTACAGTTCTAAATCTTTTCACTAATTTGCCAATTTTTGCGTTAACTTGATAATTTTGAAATGCAGCTAATAAAAATAACATCTTCAAAATTATGAAAAAAAAAATTTAAGAAATTATTAAAAACTTTGGAAGATACCCTTGACGATAAATCGACAGCTTTTTCAGATTGTTAAATGCTTTTTCTGGAGAGATTTAATTGTTTGAAGAGAAAATTGATTTCCCCTTTAGGTTATATATATATAAATATATGTGAACAAATCTTTTCTCGCATGAAAAGTATTTTCAGACTGCAAAGAAGTTGTTTAACAGCTTCTTTGCAGATTCAACTGAACATTCGAAATCGTGTGAAATATAAAGTCACAAATTATGCCCCTGAAACTGCAATTAAAATTGGAGAGGAGCAGGGACAAAAGGTTCACATTAAAACATTTTTAACTGTACTTATATTTTGTGCTGCTGATTTCTCATTTTAATAATTATATCCTTACTAATATTATAAACGTGAAAGTTTGTGTGGATGTTTAGTACTCTTTCACGCAAAAACAACTGAGAATGGATTTTAATAAAACTTTACAATAATATAACTTATACATCAGAATAACACACAGACTATAATTTGTAAAGATACTGTGTGAAGTGTCCAAAATATAACGATAATTGTCAAGTAAGTAGGAAAAAATTTTGCCATCTGCAAAAAGGCCCGCGACAGCATACGTATATCTATCTTTTATGTGTGAAGCAAAACTTTGCATTTTGTTTTGTCTACCTCAGACTCCAGGAACTGCGAAAGCTTGAACAAGCGGAGTGTGAGGCTGATTACAATTTTAACACAAAATAAATACAACAAAAAATGATATTAACGTATTACACTTCCGGATATAAATTATTTATACTATTTTAAGTGTTCATTACACAAAATTTGTATCAATGTATTACTTTTGCTGAGCAGATATCCGCTTAGGATAGTGTTTTCAAAAATCGACCCACAAGAGAGTCACGGGGAGTTATAAATAAAAAAACCCCTTTTTATCAGCTATTAGATCTACAGACTTAAAATTTAACAAATAGTTTTTTTTATTCGGCTGAGATATGCAAAAAGCTTTTTTTGTTTAATTTGCAATTCACGTAAAATTTTAACTTATTAAAAACTTTATCCTTCAATCTGTATTGTTTAATTTTTCAATTCACTCGTGCGAAGAACGGGTATAACAGTTAGTATTTAGTATATATATAAGTTTAACAGATACAAAATACAAAATATATATACAATTTTAATTTTTTATTTACATAGAAGGAATAGTTATATTTTATGTTTATTTTCATGTTAATGAATACCTTTAACTAATGCAAAATTAATATATGATAAAACTCTAAATCTGTATTTTTGACCTCTATCCTGTAACTCTGCATGTAATGACGAAATCGAATTATTTCAAATAGCTCTTATAATTCGGCACCCTGAATTATATTGGTAGATTGATTTGACGTATTACAGCAACAAGGTTGCCAATCCCTCTTCTCAGTCGTTGTTGTTTATTGTTGTAATAAAATGTTGTGTTACGAAAAGTATGCGTTATTCTGTGTTCAAAACACTTTTTCAAATAGAAATATTCTTTTTAAACTTTTTATCACACAATTCTAACTTTATTACCGTTAAGAATTAAACTCATTTCTATTTAAATCAAATAGTTTCTACACTTATACAACAGATGGTTCTTATTTCATACCTTAATTTTTAATATTAAAGTGAAACATAAATTTATATTTAAAATAAAAAATTTAAAAAAATGTAATTTCTGTATTTGTTATTGTATTTTGAAATATTCTTTTCTCTTACGATTTCTTTATTATTTTTTTAATCAATCGCAATGTCAAAACTAGTAAACAAGATCTCTACTCTCAGAATTGTAATATACATAGCAAAATATACGCAAAAAAGGTTCTATCAATAAATTAAATGTAATACAAACTTGTTCGTAGAATTCTTCAGCTATACGATACGTCCATTGCATATGCAGTTGCTGGCATTTACAAGGTCCATTGATGTCGGACAACTTTATTGCCATTTGCATGACTAACAATCGGTCAGCTTCATTGGTCCAATCAATGAAGTTCGATTCCTCGTCAGCTAACTGCTAAGGGTTTCAGTAATTAGTCGATAATTATATACCATAAATAGATTATTATTTTATATAAGGAAAAATTTCATACATATATACTTAAAAAAACTAGTATACAAAACTGAAATATTTTTATATGTATACATACACAACGAAGAGTCATTACATTATCACCAGATACAAGCTTGTCCGGGGACAAAAGCACGGTACAAGTGAGGTTATGTAAACCCTTATATACTATTATCCTCATGGAGAATGTATAAGGGCTAAATTTGAAAAACCGTAGATTTATCAGATTTGGATAATGATTGAATATTTATTTCCCGATTTCAGAAATGGCATGTTTGGTAGGCTACTCACCCGTAGCCATTGTGATTACTTATCGAAAATGATGGATGAAGGATGACATGACAAACCGTTGGCAGTAGTTTGTTGAAGATTTGATTTCAGAGTAAGGAAGAAACAGTTACATATTGTTCGCCATGACTATAGTGATACAAAACGCCCAATATCTTGAGTTTCTGCAACAGTGGCGGTATGTCCCAATGCTTAGTGTAGCTTCGTATGGCTTTTACAATCGACGTCCGAACATTGTTCTAGCGCTAACATCACATCACCTACAGTGGGCCATGGAATACCGGCATTAGATCATAGAAGAATGGGAAAGTTTCCTGGTTCAGCGAATCACGTTTTCTGATTAATCATAATAATGAGCGAGTGGGAATACAGTAGAACGTCGTTTATTCGAATCAATTGGGACCGGACACCGTTCGGATACGCTTTTATTCGGATAACCGAACACCGAATGCGATCCATACAGTATATGAGACCGGACACCGTTCGGATACGCTTTTATTCGGATAACCGAACACCGAATGCGATCCATACAGTATATGAGACCGGACACTATGCGAATATTAAAAATCCTCACATGCGGGAAACGTGCTTGAAGAAAAAGAAAAGTAGGTGCAAAATGTGGCAATTTTACCTTTATTGTGGAAAATAATCACTTATTTTTCGCTGTACCATTGTACACCTTCGTTTATCGCTGCAAGGTCTCTGATTCTTTTGAGTGAGTGAGTGAATATTAACGTCGCACTGTTCAACTACACGAGGGCTTTCGGTGTCTGACCACGTAATTTTGAACCATGGTCAAGTGACGTGGACGACACCTGAGCTGGCACCCCCTCTCCTAGCTACCACACCAACGGGAGGACGTTTCAGCTCTCGACAGATTTAATGTGTATCGCTGCCCTACACGGTGGGTCTTTTTAGGTACTGACCTCGAACTTATGACATGCCTGCTATGATTCGATACCTTGACCACTGAGCTACCGCAGCCCCTGATTCTCTTGAGCAGCAGTAGTTGAATAGGACAGCACTCTGATTGTTGTTCGTACCACTCCATAGCTGTCTATAACGCAGAAAACGTGCCAGCATTTGACCCTTGCTACTTTCGTTGTTGTTGTCCTCATCTTTATCCGTTTCATCATCGACAGGGTCGGATTCTGCTTGCACGGAAGTCACAATCTCGTCATCATTTAGCATTTGAAATCCACTTAGTCTTCTGCATCGATTGCCATCTAAGTTTCTATATCTTCACCGCATTCTTGAAATCTTGGGATCGATTGGACAAAGTCGGTAATCTCATCCCTGTGGTCGTCATTGTAGTCTTTTTCGCCTTCTAATTTGACAAAAGTTGACAAAAAAGAACTGGTTCGGATATTTGACGCTTCTTATAATTGACGTTCGAATAAACGACGTTCTACTGCACTTCGATTTCCAACGAGAACTCTGGCACTCGGGTGCATAATTGGCCTGATGATACAAAGCAATGGTGGCCGTAATTTGGCATGAGCTATGTTTTCATCGAGCACATTAGAACCCATCATCTCCATTGAAATGTCCTTGATGTCTGAGCATTATATCAGATAATGTGCAGCCTTTTTGTCAATGTTCTTGAAGGGTGATAGCGTTTAATAACAGAAGGTTACAGGAAAATGCACCGTTTTATACGGACCTAATCGTCAAGGAATGGTTTGATTAACATTCTGATGAATTTCAAGTTATGTTTTGGCCTCCGAATTCACCTGACATACATCCATCCGAACATTAGTGATTACACTTGGAAAACTAAATTCGTGCAAGTTTACACCTCTATGTGGAAATTGTTGGACCAACTAGGGAGTGTCTGGTATTAGAATTCTCAAACTATCTATCAGTACTTTGTCGAGTCAATACCCTGCTGGATATTGATGATTTTGAGAACAAAATGTAATTCTACTTCATATTAAACAGTTAAGCATAATGTAATGGTTCTTCGATGTATAGATGTCGTAGGGAAATGATTAAATTGGGGATTTCATCAAATCCCTAAGGGAGAGGATTAATTCACGCAAGATGTTTAAATAAGAATTCTGTAAGGTGATTTTCTTAAGAAAAGTAAGTGATTTGATCAAATCCCTAACCTGTTTCAGTGAAATGATGAAATAATACTGTCAAGAGTTTAAAAGTGTTTATTTAGCAAATATGGTGCATTTTTAAAAGTAGAGTAATTAATACAGCAATAATCATTGAATTCAAAATTATTTATCCGAAATTAATTAACAAAATAATTAGATAATAAAGCTGGTATTTTTTTAAAAAAAGAATATTTGTTTTGTAGAATTTCAAACATTTTTTAAAAAATTATACATTAATGTAGTACTTAGAAATATCGTGCTTTATTTGTATCACCTTTTTTAGTTATTATTTCCCTTTTTAAAATAGCTTTTTTTCAATTCCTACTATTAGCTCACACTCTCTATGTATTTAATGTATTTATTTATTTATCTTGGTGGAATTTTCAATCGTTAATAATATACATTTTAAATCGCTCAATTGAGCTGAAATTTTGTATACATCATTATTTTGGATGACAATACAGTAATTTAAATATATTAATAAAAATTAATTGATTAAAACTAATTATTTAAAGAATTACACATACAGCCACGTTGGCATCATTTTTGGCGACTTGTGTCAAAGCTTGAAAAGTTTTTTTTCCTCAAAAAGCGCTTATTTGAGATGAAATTTTCTATACACTATTGTTTTTGGTAAAAAATACGATAATTTAATTACAATGAATTAAATTTAATAACCACTTAATGTTGTAATTCTGTCATATGTATATACATATTTATATTAATTGTAACTATTTAATAAAAGCAGCTAAAGTAAAGGTTTTCTTTGTTGATCTAAGTAGGGGAATTGACTTAAATTTTTTTTTTTATATTACTTGTTTATTATCAAAAAGCTTTTTTTTAATCTATAAAGAGTGCGTGGTCGAATTCCTTAATTTGTTTGTTTACATTTTTCAATTGAAGTTGTATCCAGTTTCTAATTTTCAGGTATTCAAAAGTGATATATCAATCGAAACATAATAATGCAAAGAATATAACTATAAATAAAACTAAAAAAATGATATTTAGGTCACATTTTGTTTTGGTGCGTCACGTCAGAAGCCCGGCGCTGCCTGGCATGGACGAGAAGAGAGGGGGGAGTTAAAAGGGTGTGTAACAAGCTAAAACAGAACTCTACAAATGCTGACTTGTTCTTTTCATCATTTCACTGAAACAGTTCAAGGATTTGATCAAACCACTTACTTACATCAGGAAAATAACTTCAAAGCGACGTTATTTTAACATCTTGCGTGAATAGATAATCTCCATTATATATATATATATATATATATATAGGGATCTGATGATAGCCCTAATTTCATCATTTTCCTGCGACATATATACGTACTGAAATTGCATTTTAAACCATAAAATTACTAGGAAAAATTTATGAACCAAGATAAGAAAGAGTTAATGAAAATTCGCAAAGATTTATTTTCTTCCTTTTCATATTTATATATTTCGGAAAAAGCTCAATAACAATAATCTTTATATGAAATATATAGTTTCTCTTTTAAAAAACTATTCCTTTCTAAAATTGAGCCTCCCGATTTTCTATTTTTTAAGTATATTACTTAAGGGTATCATTTATCATTTTTAAGATGATATTAATTATAAGTCTAGCCATTGCTTTAATAAGAAAAAGTTCCTTTGGGTCTACTTGCTTTATTTATTAAAGTCATTTAATTTTATTCTGGGAAAATGTTGTAAGAGTTTCTTTTATAACTCTTCATGTACTTTAATAAGTTAAAGTATAACTTTGAAAATTACAGATGGTTTATGGAATTCGCTACAAATTCCACATTTATTCCAATTAGATTGCCCTAGAGTCAAACTCACCTTGGCATTAAATTCCGTCACTATGTCGAAATGCATCTTTAAGTCTGTCGCCAAAATTAACTCAATGACCAAGAAACGGAACCTCTTGAACTCCGCCTTTTCCAAGTGGCGCAACCAGTTGTATCGATTGTCGGATAATAGTAAACTCCATGCAGCTGCGGAATGATGATTCTCCAGAACAGATCGGTCGTTGTAGAGTATAGCCTACAACAAGCAATGCCATGGGCTTTTATCAATGCTACGTCTTCTTCTTACCAATACTAATCAATAAGTAATTAAGAAAATGTTGAGTAGTTGAAAAATTTCTACATTTATTGATTTGACTCGAGGGAAAGTTATAACAGGTCGTCTTATACTACCTTGCCATTAATCTGCAAATACCAATCAGCTTGAAGAAAAATAATGATAAACTGGCTGTTGTAGCTTTACTAGTTAAATATTTAAAATATGAAGAATACTATGTATATTTTGTATTGCATTCCTACAAAAATACAATCTCCATATGCTATCACTAGGTAATCTAACACGATTTTATCTTCTAAAAATGATAACTATGCAGCATTGGATGGATTAGTATTGGATGGAAATTTAATAAATTTTGAATTCTTCTTGATATTATTATAAAGGGTTTTTAAATAGTAGTTTTATAAATTTGGGGTCATAGCTAAAAAATATGTTTTTACGGGAATTTAATAGTTTTCGAAATATAAAATTATTTTTTCTATTCAATATAAATTAGTAATTTCTGTTCATTATAATGAGATTTTTTTACAATTTTTACAATAAAGTATAAAATTTAAAGTACTTAGTAAATTTTTATATGAAATTAATATATATATATATATATATATATATATATATATATATATATATATATATATATATATATATATCTTTTAAACAACGTATAATATAAACACAAAATTATAAAGAAATATTGCTTTTTTTATTCATAGCATAACATTTAAAAAAATTGTGTGGTGTAGATTATATATTTTTATACAAAATTTAAAACTATGTAATCCCTTTATTGTATAAACGTCTAATTTAAATTTATTTTGCACTTGAAACTTTTTTAAAAACTAATAAAAATTATATAATTTGAAATTATACTTATAATGCTATGAAATAAAATCTTAATTAAATTTTGATAATTAAAGCTTACATAATTAAATTCAAAAATTTATTTTTATTTATTGAAAATAAAAACACTCCTTTTGCTTTTAAAATGCACCGGCCTCATACGTTGAATCTTTTATTGCTAAAATGCTCATTTGAAACTTTTTTTCGGATACTGAGCCCACTGAGCAGTTAGTGTTGAAGACTTTTTCATATCTGCTTCGTCAGTCTGAAAAACTTAAGTGACTGAAAATATGACCAAATTTACTACGAGACACTTGATAATATTTAATCGCGAATACCAATTATATTATTATTACCTTCATTTCTTCATCATACCAATATCAACTATTGTTTTTGGAAAATTCTAATGTTTTGAAAGTATTACTTCCAAACCGTATAGTTGAAAGTCTCGTTTGAATTTTGTGTTTTTCCCTCGCTAAGCAGCAGTTTAGCAGTTTAGGTAAAGATAACTGAAATTATGGGTTTTTTAAAAATCTATAATAATGAGATAAACCCGACATTTTATGTTTGTATGAAGTATTTTTAGTAGAGTTGGCCTTCTGGAATTACCCCACGAGGTAGAATCAAACAGGCAAAAGTAATATATACGTCAGTTCTTCATCTATGAACATAATTTTAATAAATGTAATAAGCACACAATAGACGATATTACACATATCATTTTTGGAACTGTTGTTTTATGGTATGGCATTCCCATAATAAGTTCTAAATTTGTCTGTCAATTCTTTGGTCAGGTGGTTTTTCTCGTGTATACTTCAACCATGATGTTGAAGTTTTAATTTAAAAAGTCGAGCACCTTTGAGCTTTTGAACATAACCAACACACTCAACTTTCTTGATTATGTTCCACGATACATTTCTGCTCTGTTTTTGATTTGAATATCATGAAAAGAGCACATCACTTTTGACATTCGGTTGGGTGACGTAGTTGATTTTTCGCTGGCCTTGTTTGTCTAATGTTGCGGGTTAGATCCCGGCCCATATCGGTGGATTTTCACGACGCAGAAAATCTACAGCGTCCATGTCATATGATTATGTGGCATGTAAGCAATCTCTCGAGTGCCTGTTTGACTCTCGGCAAAACTAAAATCCTAAGTGCATGTTTCTCATCGTCTGAGCTCAGGTGCGCGTCAGGTGGGCCTCAAAATTACTAAGGTGATTAGTATTCCACCTGCATGCTTCTTCCCTAAAAAGAGATACAAGATCCCGGGGAATGTACTAGGTCTGCAATGGTAAAACACCAATCCGGCGCCTAATTAGAAATAAAAAAAATTTTGCATTACACAGGACAATAATTGTTGGATTGTGTGTGTGTGGACGAGGTTTTCGTCAAAATGCTTCAAATACTCCTAACTATTTTTAAGTAATATAGTTTAATTGGTTTGTTGTAATTGCGAAGGTATTGAGTTTCCTTAAATAGTAAAAAAAAAGAAAGTTATTTAGGATATCTATAAAAATAAATGTTATAAATTAAAATCAATATAAATTTTGCTCATCCGGGACAAGAAAAAATATATTTTGGGAATATTAATACAGTCGAACCTCTATATAACGAACCTCTATATTGCGAATTTTTCTGTATAACGAACCTTTTCCTGGAACCTTGAACATTTCACGATTTTCTTCGTAAAATAACCTCTCTACAGCGAAGTGCATTTTCTACATAATGAACTTTTTATTTTGTGATTCAATTTTATGTTCTCCCTTTTTTTAAAAGTATTTCTGCAAAAAAAAATCAAGTTACTCTCTCTTTAACACATTTTATGGTGATCATAAACCTTGAACTGGTTTTATTAGATCCTAATTCGCCGAGAGCAATAGAGTTCTGGACGTTTCATCCAAGAAAGGAAACTTTTAACCCCATTGCCCAGTTCACTAGAAACATCTTCGACATCGTCTTTCAACCTCAGTGGAGTTATCCTATGTCCCCGTGTTCTAATAATAAAATAATGCTTGTTTAATATTACTTGTATGCTTTAAATTATAAAATGCCCTTATAATTCATTATATTTAGTATAAAATTATTTTCTTAATATTGAAAATACAGTTCGACATTCTTTTTTCTTGTATTCCTTGCAGTTTTTCTTTTTTTTGTTGATGGGTAAGATATGTAAAATAAACATATATTAATTTTTAAAAAGGTGTGAATAATTACTTTTTTTTAATATATAGCGTTTATGAATTTGAAATTTGTTTTATGTGGTTTATAAAGTATATTAAAAGATGAACCTCTATATAACGAATTTTCCATATAACGAACTTTTTCCGAGATTTAGCGACTTCGTTATACAGAGGTCCGACTATATTTGTATTAGGAATAACCATTATAGTACAATTATTGCAAGATTTAGAGTTCTTTTTAATAAGTGTTCTCAATAAAGTTATATAAACTCCTTGTACAGAAACGGAAATTAATTGTACTTTTTTTAGATTTACGTAAGCAAAACAAAATTTTTTCTAAAATATTATACATGAATAAAATGCAAAAATTTCTTGCAAAATTTTCCTTTTAATTAATTGCAATATGTGTTTAATGAAATAGCTTTAAATTTAATCTAAAACTTTTTCAGCTGTAAAAATTTTCTAAATTAATTTAAACATCGCATTAAATGTGTACTATTCTTTATGTGAGATATATTCTATTCCTTACAAAAAAAATATTTCGTCATGATGATATATTGTCAAATAGTACGGTTAATGAAACTAATATTTATCTGTAACTTACTATAACAAATGATAGATAAATTCTCCTGTTTGTTAATTACATATATTGTGATATTTATTTTTATTTAAATATATATTAATAGTACAAATTAATTTCTCTTTTTTTAATCACACAAATCCTCATATTGATACAGTGAAATAGCCGTTAGTTTCTCCAAAGGTAGGGGGGGGGTTAAGACCTCCAAAACCCTTAGAACAATGATTCTCAACCTTTTTTGTTGAGATACCCTTTTAACAATTTCAAAAATTGGCGGCACACGTTAAAAGAAATTTACGTATCTGTAATACCTTTTTTCCCTCCACGAAAGACAAAATGTACCTCGAATGCCTTTAGTTTATTTCTATAAAACGGTCGAATGATTCGGTTGTGTATTTTATTTCCTTTTCCCAGAGTATATTTAATAATTTAATAAAATAATTGGAGGCACACAAAAGTGCCGTGACACTGTGGTTGAGAATCACTACTTTAGAATTACTTTTTTTTTATTTTGCATTTAAATTATTCAAAAAAATAAAGTATTTTACCTCTATTAATATATTTCTGTACTTACCCAATTATTTCAAGGAACTTTTAGGTGAAAGGAAACATTTTTTGCTGGTTATGAATGTCTACTTTAATGTTGATTGAGGGTAAAATCTATCCTAACATTTTCCATGATTATGATCAAGCAATAATGCTACTATATATGTACATATGCATAATATATACTCTACTTTTACCATTTTTATCTTAAGTATAAACAAAGTAGAAGGGTATTCCGTTTAGAATAATTTGATTTGATTACATTATTGCAACAATTTCAGAGAAATTGCATTGGTTCTAATACTTTTTAATAAAGAGTGTTTTTTTTTCAGGTATAGAAGTTTAAGTTGGCATTACTTTCCAAGATGGAGACCGATTTAACAGCTGTCAAGTGATTTATTCTCAGTTTTTGGTTTGGTAATTCATCAAAACGATCATCAAGCAAGGCGTAGATTCGTCGAATGGGCCCAAAATGAGATTGCCGTTGTTCCCGATTTTCATAAGCGAATTTTGTTTAGCGATGAAGCGCACTTCTGGTTGAATGGCTACGTCAACAAACAAAACTGCCGCATTTAGAGTGAAGCTAATCCACAAGTGTATGTCGAAACATCGTTACATCCAGAAAAACTGACTGTTTGGTGCGCTTTATGGGATGGTGGAATCCTTCTTCAAAAACGATGAAGGCCACAACGTTACAGTCAATGGTGATCGGTATAGAGCCATGATTACTAACTTTTTCATTCCTGAATTGAACAATCATGATGTCCAGGAGCTGTGGTTCCAACAAGACGGCGCAACATGTCACACAGCTCGTGCCACAATCGATTTATTGAAAGACACGTTTGGTGACCGCCTCATTTCACGTTTTGGACCTGTGAATTGGCCTCCAAGATCTTGTGATTTAACACTGCTATACTATTTTCTGTGGAGCTATGTAAAGTCATTGGTCTATGCGGATAAGCCACAAACGGTTGACCATTTGGAAGACAACATTCGCCGTGTTATTGCCGATATACGGCCACAAATGTTGGAAAAAGGTATCGAAAATTGGACGTCCAGATTGGACTACATCCGAGCCAGGCGTGGCAGTCCTATACCAGAAATCATATTTAAAATGTAATGCCACAAGATTATCTTTCGAATAAAAGAAAATTCATGTCAATCGAATAATACATCGTTGTTTTATTGCAATTTAAAGTTCTATACCTCTAAAAAACACCCTTTAACTCATATAAAAGGATGTTCACCCTGATTCAAACTGTTAGAGCCCAGATGTTGAGGGTGCTAAGAAAGCATGGGTATATAAGGGTGTAGTGGTGTTTACGCCCACACACTTGAGAGTGAGACACAGAGAATGAAGGTATGCGGCCTGTTGCATGTTTACAATGTTATTGAGTATTTTAATTAGCGTATAGTAATAGTATATTTTAAAAGTGTGTAACAAAGTCTTGTTTTACATTTGTAAAGAAGAGTGTGATAGTGGATGATTTTGAGTAGTTGTGACCGGTCTTTACGCGACCTTCACCAACTAATCCTCTTGGTGAACTTTGGGCAAGCATTCGAGTTTAATTCATAGCGATCCCTCTCAAGAAGAAACCCTGATATGCAAATTAGTTAGAGTATATAAAGTTAGAGTTCGGGAATTGTACGGCAGAAAGAGGGGAGCATCTGAATGCAGCATTACTAAAGTGAGATTTAGGATTTACGCAACTTGACTTAAGGACGGAGTTTTGCTACTATACTAAATTAGTGAATTAGGAATTGATATGTTAAGATTGATTGAGATTAAATTGATCTGATTGCGTGCGCTTATTCACTTAGGGTTGTTTCTTTCTTTATATCACTCCTGAAGCTTCCTTTTGTGGTTTAATTTGTGGTTGATTAGTGTGACTGAATAGTAATAATTAATTAGATTTATCATGGAAGTTTTTGGTCATGCTTTGTTCCCTCCAACAACTTTGGATAGGCAGGAAAATGAGGAAGTGACTTCAGGGAGAAGTCGCTTACACAGTGAGGGAGCTATTCCATCCTGACATAAGTAAACATAAACGTGAAATCACTGCGTAATAGTGCTATGTTCGAGTGAGGCTACAACAAATTTGAAATAAAAAGTGAGATAAAATTTAACCCTTTGATTGGGTACCTGCGGTGAAAAGGTTGCCACAAGAAAAGCGTTGGTTCTTCCGGGATGATCATAATCATGCATTGCTGCGGCTGCATAAAGAGCCATGATCTCCAAAGCTGGAAAATTCGCCCCCATGACTCCATAGACGTCAATCTCATCCGCATCGTCATCTTCAAAATCATCATCATCAATATATGTTCTCACTACCCTTTCCACCGTCCCTTGTCTGGACGCAGGCCACTTTTCTTTACCTTCGCGACCACCTACAATATGAAAAGAAATTATAAGAATTACTCATAATAAATCATAAGCAATTTTACATTGCACAGCAGTAAATTCTCAAAGGAAAAGTTTTATGTTTGTAAAATATAGCGTACCTATGCTACATAATACCAACTTTTAAAAAACTTATGAGAATGTAAATTTTTTATTGAAAATTAATAATTTTATACTTATTAGTATTCTGATTTCCAACAACATATCTCCTTAATACAATCTATTCATTTTTTCAATTACTACTATTGGTTCACACTCCCTATATATATATATATATATATATATATATATATATATATATATATCTTGTTCAAATTTTTAATGGTTAGTAAAATACTTGTTATTCATTCACCCAAGTTCAAATACATTTTTTAAACTTGTAATGGCTGACACTTGATGTTACTACAGTTTTTTCAAGTATTAATTCATTAATTCTACTTAATTAATGAATAAATAGTAACAAACAAAAATAATAGTCCAACAAGTAATATGTAACAAGTAATATGAAAATTAACATATAACAAGTAATATGAAAAAATTTTTTAGTCACATTTCTATTCTGAATGGATGAATAGAAAGTATTTTATTACGATTGAAAATTTGTGAATAAGATTTATATATATATATATATATATATATATATATATATATATATATATATATATATATGTAAGGATAATTAAATTATATTAAAGATTAAAATCCCTATCTAGCACTTAACTCATACTTTTTATCTCATCTTCAAGTATCAAACTAATCACCCATTTCACCTAATCAATCATCTTCCGAACATATGGCCTAGCCAATAAACATGTCTAATTGAAGATTGTTAGAATTAATAGCCCCTATAAGTCAGCATTAACTTTCAAGTACAATCATAAAATCCGCGATACTTACCACAACTGTGTTTCAAGTGTTATCCACTTAAGACACCCCGTGGCGTGCTTTTTCCTCCCTGCTCTCAGCGTCAGAAAAAAATGTAGAAATGATTGAATAAAGTTCCTTTTAAAATTAAGTCTGATTCTGACTTCAAAAAACATGTCAGATGTAAAGCCGGTAGGATTTTTATCTGCGAATGAATTTCAAATCTTAACGTAAAATCTAATCTTTTTTATAAAATAACTTTAAAATAAAAACGACACCAACAACCGTAATAATAGCAATGGAGAATTCGATGGAACTTCGACGGCGCTCTACATATCTTTGCTGAAGACGTTGGGTTGCCGGAATTAAAAATGGTATGGAAAAAGAAGAAACGCGATTGACACCGTTTTTTACCGCCGAACGATATTTCTGTCTTTGCTGAAGAGACCAGCCAGTTTGTGTGTGCTGTGAAGGAAAGAAACAACTTTCGAATAGCGAAGAAAAGAAAAAAAGGGGAAGTGTGAATCCCCTAAAACCCCCTCGTAAAGACAAACGTCGCTTCCTTCCGCCGAAAAAAAATATATATTCTTCTCTGAAGGGTATTGTGAATTAGTTCTAGTGATACAATGATGGAAGGCCAGCATCGAAAAAATTTACTGGTGCAAATCAGGGACAACAAAGTGTGGATTGCCGTGAACGAAGAATTTGTGCCAGTAAAAAATAAAGGTCAGTGAAATAGATACTTTTCATTTTGGTAAGATTGAAGTGACTGAGTTTTGCTGAACATACCTTTTAGAAGAAGAAGAATGTTTGATGTTATATGATATTTAATTTTTATGCTATAGTTGTGTTAAATGAGATATTTTCTTTATATTTTAATTAAGAAAATAAAGTGTATAGGTTTTGTCATACAAAAGTTTGAGAAATTTTAATATACTTCTCATAATTTTATCTTAAGATGTCGAATGAGTTAACATTCATGATAGAAATTGGTAT
Source organism: Trichonephila clavipes (assembly GCA_019973935.1). NCBI lineage: Eukaryota > Metazoa > Arthropoda > Arachnida > Araneae > Nephilidae > Trichonephila > Trichonephila clavipes. The sequence continues at coordinate 339,713 of BMAU01001093.1, read as the reverse complement.
TTTAAAGCTGAAAGTTATAAATTTAGTTATTAGAGAAATGACTCTAATGTACTAATACTATTGATATTGATTTTGATGAGAAACAAAAATGAAGTCACGATGCATTCTTTTTTCTCCACTAAATTTTATTGTTTTGTTAATTATTTTATTCAACAGTACTCTTATTGCATGTCATTTAAATTTTTTTCATTTTGAAATTGTGTGTTTTGATATACTGGCCATATATCAAGATTCACTATTTCTCGAAATTTCCCTTATCTAAATTTAAAATTAATTTAATAACTTGAAGCTTATTTTTGGATATTATACAGTAGATAAGGGAGAATACAATCATTATAATTTTGTATATGTCTTGAAACATTAAGAGGACAAACGTGTTTAGTTTGATATGTACACCTCGTATTGTTTCTTATTAGCATCCTTGAGCATCTGTGATTTGATCACGCAGATTTCTCAGAGAGATGTGTTCAAAATTAAGTAGTGTGATACAGTTTATATTATTGAATATGTGATGTAAGAGAAAGTAAAGAATTTTTTATCTATGAAACGAATATTTAGAAGGTTACGGAGAGATTCAAAATAGTTGTATGCGATATTGTTAAGTTACAGTGAATATTGGGAAAATTTTCATAAATACCAAAGGTGATTATTGAAGCGAGTCCACTTTTCCGACTCAAAAATAATAAAAAAGAGCTCTTATATTCTTATATTCTCTTACTCTTATATTCTTTTATTCCTATATTCTTATAATTTTTATATTTTTATAATTCTTATATTTTATAACGCATATGAAATAAAATATTGTTTATTGTGTTGAATAGTGCATACAAGTTGTTGTGTGCACACTGTTTCCATATTATTAATAATTTCATTTTATTAGTGTCTATATTTTTTTAAATCTTTTTAAAAAATGTATTTCATGTATGCAAAATTTAGTGTATCAATGGTGCAAGAGTAGATTTTTATACAAAATTATTATTTTAACATTTGTATGATATCATGTATTTTATATCTATTACCTTTTTGTTTGATATGATATTATTTTCCAATATAAAAATTCTTTTGAAAACATCATCTGCTAGCTATAATACGAATATATAATTATGAAAGAATAGGAGGAAACGTGAGCTCTTATTCTGGATGTGGAATAGATTTGAACAAGCTAATCTTCATTTATATGTACGGAAATTCATTTTTATCAATTTATATTTTGGAAGAGTCATTACTGTGTTTGTTGTTATAGTTTCGTTTATTGTATTGCATTTTGATTTTAGTATTCCTATTGCTTAAATATTCCTACTGTGTGTAATATGTCTTTCTAAATGATGTTATGTAGTATTTTGTATATATTGAAAAATGATCAAGTTTGTAAAGAGAGAAAAAATCACGCCATGACTCCCTTTTAAAATTGGGGGCAAATGTAAGGATAATTAAATTAGATTAAAAATTAAATTCCCTATCTAGCACTTAACTCATCTTTCTCAGTCCATCTTCAAGTATCAAACTAATCACCCATTTATTTCTTCCGAACATATGGCCTAGCCAATAAACATGTCTAATTTCAGATTGTTAGAATTAATAGCCCCTATATGTAAGCATTAACTTTCATGTCCAATCATAAAACCCGCGATACTTACCTCATCTGTGTTTCAAGTGTTAACCACTTAAAACACCCCGTGGCGTGCTTTTTCCTCTCTGCTCTCAGCGTCAGAAAAAATGTAGAAATGATTGAATAAAGTTCCTTTTAAAAATTAAGTCTGATTCAAAAAACATGTCATATATATATATATATATATATATATATATATATATATATATATATATATATATATATATATATACATATATATATACATATATATATACATATACATATATATATACATATATATATACATATATATATACATATACATATATATATATACATATATATATACATATATATATATAGATATATATATACATATACATATATATACATATATATATATATATATATATATATATATTATATAAATGAATAAATAAGCATATATAAGGAGAGAGTGAACTAATAGTAGGAACTGAAAAAAGAGCATGATTTATCTGCATTGTTGTAACAATGCAAACCCAGTTTGGCTTGTTTGGCTGAAAACCAGGTTTTCGACACCAACTTTTATTTTTGTTTTAACAGTCACGTTGTTACATCAATAGAGACAAGTCTAAGTTGGCGTCAAAAACCAGTAATTACATTAAATCAAATAAATATTTGAAAAAACTGTATTAACATCAAGTGTCATCCACTACAAGTTTAAAAAAATATTTGAGCTTGATTGGATGAATAGAAATTATTTTATTATGGATTGAAAATTTGAACAAGATAAATAAATATATAAATATACAGAGAGAGTGAGCTAATAGTAGGAAGTGAGAAAGGAAAATCACTCGCTGTGTCCATGTAGCGCAATGGTTAGCGCGGGTTGGGCTTCTAATCCAAAGGTCGTAAGTTCGATTACCACCTGAAATGGCCCAATTTCTGAGAATGTGATTTTTTTTACTATATTATTTTATTGGAATAATTAAATTTAATGAATTAATAAATAATAACAAACAAAAATAATAGTCCGACACCATACATAGAACGGAATATGGAAAATTGCAAGGAAAATCGCTTTCTATTTTGTCATTTAATACCGTGATTCTGTGTCATATGTATATACATATTTATATTACTTGTAACTATTTAATAAAAGTAACTAAAATAAATTTTTCTTTGTTGACTTAAGTAGGAATTGAGCTAAAATTTGTTTTTATGTTACTTATTTGATTGGATATTTATAAGTAAATATATATAAAGAGAAATAGAGAGTCTTGGATTAGAATAGTAGAGGTTTCTAGAATGGATAGGTACACAGCTTATAGATATATTAATAATCACAATATTTTTTTGTATTGTAATTTATTAATTCTGACAGTGATCTGCAAGCTACTATAATGATGAAGATAGCTTCCTCAATTGAGATGATATATTATTCTATGTATTAGTACAAAAGAGAAAATCGTAAAATAAAAGACAAAATATAAAATTAATTTACAATGCAGCATATCATCTGTTTTAAGAAATATTTGAGACGAGATGGAGAATATAAGGCGTACTTTGAGATAAAGAATTAATTTATTTGTCCAGAAAAATAAGTGGTTTTGACTTCAGAAGAATTTTACGTTCTATTCAAAATAAAAAAAAGGATACAGCTACATAATAACTTTTCAGCTCATCTACTGTCTTTATGCTTGTTCTTTTTCTACATTGATACGTAGATATGGTGGATTACCATACCTGTACCATAGCTCATATTTCTTGTCACATTCTCTATAATCAAAAAGTTTGACTAATCAGATCCTGTAATGACAGGAGGCACTTGCTTATTTACATCATCTCTTTGGAGAGAAATTTGACCTTGATGTTATTGAAAGTATTTGGCAAAGACGGAGATGACAGTTAGAAATAATTGCCCTCTATAGAAAAGTATTACCTCAACGAGTTATGAGGTAGTGGACAAAAGGAGGAAAGAATATCAATGACGTCTGACAGAATTTAAGTACAGAAACATAGCCATATATAAAATAAAATATGTGTGGCTCCTCAGATATCCTTAGATATATTTGTTGTTGAATAGTATTGATTCATTTAAAAAACTTCATTATTTTCAGCAATCTGCAAATCGAAAAAAGTTAAAATTAAAAGTTCCTTCATAGCTTATGGTAGAAGTAATTAAGCTAAGATTAGAATTTCAATTCTTTTATTAGAAACTGGGTTTTTAAGAATAGAATTTTTAATAAATATGAGTTTTATTTTGTGTTCTCTTTTTTCATAAAAGGTTATATTTTTACGAACAGTTATGTTAAATCTGTTCCAATAGAATACAAAATAGATGGTACAGCAATCATGTTTGTACTATGTAATCGATGTTAAAACTTACACAAATGCAGGAAAATTGATATATTTGATTTATTTATATAGAAAAATTTAATTTTCAAAAGAATTAAACGTTTTATTCATAACACGTATATTGCTGTATATATCAAATTATCAGTTGTTATTAACCAATCTGTGGCCTTTATACTAGATATTTTTGGTTAGTAATATGTAAATGTAGTGCATTATCTCAGGGATATGCAGTATTCGGATACAATCAGGATGGGAAAGCTGAGGACTTGCCAGAATTCGGCCCCAGAGAAGCTCAATTCAGATTGTACGAAACATAATTAAACTTTTATCTTATGACACTGTAACACAGGGTCATTCATAACTTCCTCCAGGGTTTCAAACAGGTTTTGTAAAAAAAAATGAATACAGTAGATACGAAAATTTGAAAGAATACAAAAAAAATTCGTTTTATTTTCATAATTTACAGGTTTTCTACAATCATTGCCATAAAGATTTGCGCAACAAGAAAAAGTTAACAAAATGAAACGAAATTTTACTTACGTAAGTATTACTTTGGTATAAGTGACTAAAAAATCAATGAAAAAGGATCATTTACTGCAAAAAAAAAATCAAATGAAAGGAACTTTTAGTACTCTGTTAAACCCCTTCTAGCTCGAATGCACGATGCGATACGAGCAGGCATTGAGACAAACAAGTTCCGTATGATGTTCTGAGATATTTTGTTCCACTGTTTTTGTAAATACGCCACTAGTTCGACCAAAGTCGTAGGCTGTCCAACTTGCCGTTCCGAATGATCACAGATATGCTCGATTGGTGAGAAATCTGGGGATAGAGCAGGGCAGGACAGGGTGGTAATGTGGGGAGGCACAGTCTTGTGACATCCTTTCTGTGTGTGGCCGGAATTGTTAAAAAATAGCTCCTGAGAGCTCTGACATGGGGGACAACACATGTGGCTGAAGGATATAATAAACATACCCCTGGGCTATCATTATGCCATATATCAATATTAGCGGTAACCGTGTATCGTAAATAACGGCAATCCATTCCATCACACCAGCTGTAGGAGAGTTGTGTCGTTGTAAAGCGAAGGCAGGATTGAAACGTTTACCACGGGACTTCCACACATAAACACGATTGTTATCACTGCTCAAATGGAATCTAGATTCGTCACTAAAGACGACCTGGTTCCATTTCGTTGCAGTACAATCCCGTCTTCCGCGACACCGGTATCGGTGGGGGGTGCCATTGACAGCACACGTAATGGGTGCCACGATACCTGCTGTCCATCAGCCAGGCGCCTTGAGATGGTTCGGAAAGACACAGGCGCCCATAGTGAAGGTACTGTCTGTGTACGGACTGCAGCCAATGAGGCAATTGGATCTACGACTGCATGTCGTATGATGTGATGGTTATCTTGACAACTGGTTTGTCGAGGGCGTCCTGAGCCTTGTCATCGTGTAAATGACATCACTTCTGTCACCAGGTCCCAACCCCTCCTCACAGTCCAATCAGAACGGCCCACTAGACCCGTTACTTGCCGAACAGACCACCCAGCTTCCATCATACCGATGATTCTTCCCCTCTCGAACTCTGACAGCTGCTCATGTGGTCTTCGATGGCGGCGTATCAGCATGTCTTCCTCAGAGTTTCCTTTGCAAAAGATTAAGTACATTCGAACAAGCTCTGCTTACCTGTTTTATAATCTAAGGAGAACGAAGTTCAATGCTCTCTTGAGGCATTGCGCAATTCGCAATCACGCTGCATTTATAATCATTTGCATATCTGCCCGACATGTACCTTCATGCCAAGTTTCGTTATGATCCCACAATTATTTCTTGGAGCGCAAACTTTTATGGCAATGAGTATATTTGTGAAACCTTGTTTACACGGCATACATCAATGCGATAGCCCAGCTCCTGACTCATTCCATTCAACATGGTACTATTACGTTATTGACTGCACTTGTTATCCTTTCCGTGTATCCATGTTATCCAAAAACTTGGTTTTCTCCATTAGACCAAATTTTCGTTGCCCCTTAACCGCATAGGATGCAGAAAAGCTACACGAAAGGATAACACGTGCTGTCAACAACGTTGATAGAACTATGTAGAGTAACAGTAGATAGTGCTTTGTTGAGTCTGGATTATTGCATTGATGTATATCGTGTGATCAAGAGTTCTCATATAGAACACCTGTAAAGTATGTTAATGAATTTTGAATTGTTTTTGTTGGCCTTTAAATGTTCTATTTTGCTGTGTATTCACCTCCATTTTTTTACTATACTACTCCGAAGCCCTGAAGGAAATTAGGAATAGCCCTGTATATTATGCATTTTCTTAACTTCTTTACAATTTCAGAATTTCATTTCTTTTTTGCAAGAATAAATTTTAAATTTTGTTTGGATACGGATTTAGTATTAAGTTTATTTCAGCAATCGGCAGCGTCAAGTTATTTCATGAAGACTTTATGAAATTTAAAAAAAATATATTTTATGCATTTCTGTGGAATTAATAAGAATAGAGAGAACAAATTGTGTGCTTACTTAGAGTCCTGTGCAATGGCGAGTCTGTTGAATGCGGAGGGAGTTGAACAAATCCCGGAATGGGCTGAGAGATTAGGAAGTAAACGCCATGCAGCACATCGCTCGCATGCATCCGATTGTGATCTAAAAGAATAGGAAGGAAATAATTGAATTAAAAATTTATTAAATTACATCTATCTTTAAAAATTCCTAAACTGGTGTGAAACAATTTAAACTGCAAAACAGGACCTTTTTTAAACTTCCTGGCATCCCAGGCACTTAAAATTGTTACGCCCCTCTCCCCAGTATTTCTCTCTCTCTCCAGATCACCCCCTTAGTTAAGTTCTTACCTTGTTAGAGTTGACTCGGGAGGGATATATATTCCCTTAAATCTCTTACTCTTTCCCATTGGAGATTCTTTGTCATTTGGAGAGTCCTTCCATTATCCACACCTATGGTCCGGCCGTGTCCTGGACTGGCTACCGGTAGCCGTAAGGAAAAGGGAGTGGCATGTATTGGCCACTCTTGTTCATTTCTTACCTTACAGCAACACGGACCATCCACCCTTTTGTGCATTAGTATAATAAATTAAGGAAATCGTTGGCAATTACAGTGTAGAGTATACATTAATGTGTAAACTGTTTCCAACTTGTTAATTCTCATCTTTTACATACCTTATCATTTACTATCTTTTAACTTTAGGCATCATTTTTCTTTATTGAGTTACTGTCGATGTATTTGTAAAACAAATTGAACTTGTGTAAACCATTGCAAAAGCATTAAATGACATCTTGGGATCAATTCCCATGGTAATATTATTTTGAGTGCATAGCAACATCAAACTGTTAAGCTTTTCGTTTTCCATAGTAGATCTCATTTCAGTTTTTACTCTCTAAAGAGCAGAAATGCTTCTCTCCTGATTCGCTAGGCTGAGGTACGCTCGTTGTATTTTTAATTTTTTCTCTTTTTTTAAGACTTCTAATTTTTTGCCCCTACAAAATCTTGCGCACTAGGCACGTGTCTAGTGGGCCTAAGCGAAAAAGAGGCCCTGCTGCAAGCATTTAAAAAGAAAATGTGAAGAATGTAAATGTAGAAAAGTTAAAATATGAAGCTAAGTTAGATGAGAATGAGAGGAAACTAAAATGAGAGACAACAAAATAATTTTTAAACCGTAGAAGATACTATTAAATGGACTGGTTATACGTTCGGAGCCATGGTTCTACAAAAGCGTATAAATGAACATTTTTTTTAAAATTTAGAGTCATTTAATTTAGAATATTTATATAAATTATTTTAAGAACATTATTACAATAATCATTCATTATTCAAATGAAATTTTTTTGACAGAAAATTAAGAAAGAATGGTATTTTTTTAAAGCATTCTCTTTTAATGACTTTGTGACTATAATGTTTGTCCTAATTATAAGTAAGACTTATGTACAGAGTCTGTATAAAAACATTGCTTCTAATTTCAGTCGATAGTAACTCTGAAAATAATAGGTATTTTTAAGAAATCCTAGTTCACACAAGCTCTGTACAAAGATATGAAATGTGAAGAAGCAAATGAAGGACTTCTCATAAATGGAGATTTCAGGAGTGTTTTGAACAGATATACATACGCTGGAACAAGTGTGTGACATAGTTTAAGGACAAGTAGTTAGTACAAGGACATAGTTTACTCTTATTTGTGTGTGTGTGTGACTTAGAAAGACAATAATATTAAATTATTATTCTGCGTTTTTAATAATTTGTAATTGACTTATTCTGGGAATTTTTTGACCTTACTTTGTATACGCAAAATAATAGTATTATAGAATAGTTTTCATAAAAGGAGAATGTTTTGAAAAAAGTTTTTCTTTCTTCATTTCTTGCCAGAAAGTCTCATTTAAATAATTTTTATTGTAATAGCACAGTTCGAACCTCCGTATAACGTACCTCTATTGTACGAATTTCCCTATTTTGGAACTTTTTCCTGAAACCAAGAACGTTTTAATATTTTCTTCGTAAAATATAACCACCAAATAGCGAAATACATTTCCTCTATAAAGAACTTTTCTCTTCTCTTTCGATTTTTTTCTCCCTATTTTAAAAATATTTCAGGATAATTTTCAAATTATTCTCTCTTTTAGTACATTTTATGATGATCAATGACTTTGAACTGGTATTACCAGGTTCCTAACTCTCCTAGAGCAATAAAAAATTGAAGTAATTTTTCAATTAAAAAACTCAAGCAAAACTAACAGATTTTATTAGTAATTAAATTTGAGGACGCAAGTGGTAGTGTATGCTTAAAATTACTGTTTATAAAATAATGTAAGTTAAAAATTACTCGTAGGCTTAAAATGAGAAAATGTCGTTAAAAAATTCATTAATTTAAATATAAAGTATTTTTTTTAAAGTTGAAAGAACAGTGTATTCTTGGACAATGTCTTTTTTTCTGTTTTTCTTACAGATTTCTTTTTGATGAGTAAGATATAGAAAATGAATAGATATTAATTTTCAAAAAAAGGCGTGAATAACTACTTGTTTTTTAATTCATAGTATTTATGAATTTAAATTTTATTTTATGCCGTTTTTGATGTATATTTGAAGATGAATCTCTATATTTAACGAAATTTCAACATAGTGAACTTTTGGGGGAAGGGGGATTTAGCGACTATTAAATAGAGGTCCGACTGCATTTTTAAAACGGTTTTATCTGTATATTCTAATTTAAGGTATCCGAATGCGTTCGGAACCGTTATTTTGCAAAAGCGTATAAATGGATAATATTTATGATATTTAGTGTCACTTAGAGTAGAAAATGTATATAAAATTGTTTTAAAAATAATATTACAATAAAAAATTATTTAAGTACAATATTTTGACAAAAAAGGAACATAGAATGACCCATTTTCAGAATATTCTTCTTTTGAGAAAAATGCTTCTATTATAATAATATTTTGCCTGTATACAGCTCAGACCTCTGTACAGAGGCTCAACTAGAATTTTTGAAATATATAACTTAGAAGTGGGTTTATTCCTGTTTTACGACATCAGAGGGAAGAAATTTTAAGGAAAAAAAACGCCGGTAATTATTTTAATTGGTTGTAACTCTGAAAATAATGTGAATTTTTCAAAAATCATAGTTGAGCCTCTGTACTGAGGTCTGAGCTATATACAAGTAAAATATTAATATAATAGAAGAATTTTTTCCCCAAAAGGAGAATATTTTGAAAAAAGGTTATTCTAAGTTAATTTTTTGCCGAAATATTGTATTTAAGTAATTTTTTGTCAAAATGTCTTTAAAACAATTCTATACATGTATTCTAATCTAAGTGACACTAAATATTGATGCGACGCTATTTTAACTTATTAAAATTTAATCGACTCAGGTTCCAAAATTTCACATCGCATCATGACCAAAATTTAAAAAAAACAAGAATCATCTATCAACAAACTAACTTTACACTAAAATTAAAAGTCCGGTCCTATAGCGGTAAACAATTGTATTTATTATCAAGGTATACTGAAAACAATATTAAAAAGAACGATACTTATCTGAGTGAAGGGAGGATTTGGATGGAGGTGACCCCGGGGCAAGGGGTTCTCTTTGAGACGGGTTGGTACTTCTGGAAATGTATAAAATAAGGGGAAAAGCCTCGAGAAATGGTGTGCCAGTGCTTTTAAAGCTGACCGCACTACTTCGAATAGAATCCGCCACGAATTCATTACCGTCAGGTCTACCTTCCTGTTTGGACTCAACAGTCCGCGTAAGAATACAACCTTGCCGGCCATAAAGTGAATTGAACCTAGACGCACCCACATTTTTCACTAATTCCTGTTTCCTGTAAACAGGGCAAATACAAAATAAAATTGTATCTCAGGGACCGGTGACCTCCCATCAATATCATGAAAATTATTCATTTATGAGCTTTTTTAAAGTCACGGTTCCAAACGTAGTCGGATACTTTAAATGATACTAAATATAAAAAAATATTCATTAATACGCTTTTACAAAGTCATGGTTCCAAAAGTAGTCAGTCACCTGAAGTTAACACAATGTAGATAAATTTCCACAGGATTTAAGATATTAATTTTTAAAGGAGGTAGGTAGAGGACACACACACAGATTCTAAAATCTTGAATTTAAGCTTATTTCTGTAAAATTTAGTGGGAATAATCATTAATATGTATTTATATTATTGCAAAGAACATCTTTAAAAAAGATTTATAGTTTCTTTTAAATATTTAATACTTTTTTCTTGTAAATTTAATTGCTCGTTGTGGTTTTGAGTATGGTGTTTTGGTTTATACTCATATGTAAGAATAAAATAAAGAGTTTGATAATGGTTTTTTAAATGAGTTATTAATACAAGAGGGATAACATTGACTTTCAAAGTTTTCTTATTTCTGTAAATATATTCAAAGCAATATTTAAGTAACAGTTTTTATTAAATAAATCATTTGAAAGATCAAACCCCTTAGGATGAATTTTTTTACTATTCAATAAACGCTGTTCTTAATGCACAGTGTCATTGAAGCAAAACTTAAATATAAGGATTGTTTTTAATGCCAGGATATTCCCTTTAAAAAACATAAGGAATTCAAATAAGGAGCATTGAAAAATCTGAATATTCTTTCCTTTTACTTTGCATTAGACTAGATTAAAAATAGTCTAATTTCGGTAATTGTTTTGCTAAATTATAGGCATTCACTAATACAGTAATCAGTCTTATATAGTATTTTTTTCATTAAAATATTCTTTTTTATGCCTGGTTATTTTTATGTCTCATATTTCCTCTATAAATGTTTTGTTGCTTTAATAAATTTTGGAGATGTATATATTGATGAAAAATTATTACATAAAATTTCATGGTGTAGAACTTGTAAATTTTGAAGAAGAATAGTAATAGTTGTTAATGTAAAAGAGAGTAATTATAAAAATCACTTGCTTACATGGTTTGTCTCTATACCCTTTCTCAAGTTCATGGAAGTAGGCAAAGAAAGGAGTTAATGGAATTCGGAAAGATTCGAATAATCCTGTAGCTAGGAACACACGATAGCACATCTAAAAATAAAATGAATAAAAAATGACACACACATTTAAAGTTAATTCAACTTTAAAGATACTTAAAGATGGTGTGTGTGTTTAATCATTCTATCAATTTCAATTCGAAATAGAATCTATATTTTCCGTCCCCCTAACATATGATAATACTATGTTTATAAGTTTTTCAAGTTTATAAGTTTTACAATACAAGTTTCTAAAACTGATGAAAACATTTCAACAATAATATATATATATACATATATATATACATATATATATATATATATATATATATATATATATATATATATATATATATATATATATATATATATATATATATATATATATATATATATATATATATGATTCAATTAATTCAGATCAGAATAAAAATTTTCTTACATATAAATAGACAACAAACAATAGAATTTCATGTTAGGCATAAAATTTATCTATATTAGTTATTAATCCATTAATGTTGTGATTCCTTGATTAAAAGGCTTTTTGTATTATGAATTCCAGAAGATGTTATTTCAAAGAAGTATGGGAAGAACTAAGCAAATTATAAGCCTCTAGCATGTATCACACAAAATAAATTTTCTGAGAGAAGCAATTTTAAACGTAGGGAAAAAAATAATAAGATTTACGCCTTATTTTAAGTAAGTTTTGAATTTATGTACATGTATAGCTATGTATTTTTAGAAAAATTCAACTACTTTATCAGAAATTAAAACGTTATGTTTTATTCGTATATATAAAATACAATCGACATATTATTATATTTATAGGTTCTATAAGTACCAGAAAATTTCAGCCTAGATACTCGAAACATTATACTAACAGTTTTAGTATACAGTTTTGAGAAATTTATGATATACATGGATAGACTTGTGGGAAACGAACACGTAAGTTGACAAAAAAAGTTTAAAAGGAAAAAAAAAGGAAAATGCCCCTAACCCATCTAAGCATTAAAAGAGAAGCATTAGAAGTCTAAAAATAGGCAAATATTGACATCGAACCTCCTAATAAATCCCTAAATCGGAAATACTACAAAAATACAAATGCTCATAAATTGGCAAATACTGTCACAGTCACAAATACTTGGAGGTTTTGAAAATGTCAATGATGATGATGAATTCGAGCCTTCAATACGGTTCTAAAAATCTTGTTAGAAAAAAGTAGTTTAAAATCAGCTTTTTATTTTGCAGGGACTGTTATGGAATCTCTGATCAAGCAACAAGTGCGATCGTCACCTGTTCTTTTAGATTATGGTGTAATAAATGACACTCAGATATAGATTTCCAAATCTTCAGCTATCATTCCCAAACAGTGGAACGTCGAGTCAAATTTGTGACCAAGGTTTCTTGAAAAGTGTATGAAGTGGAAGGAAGAGGGAGCATCATTAGGAAGACTGTTTATCAAGATCAAAAAAAATCACCAAATTTTCTCAAAAATCTAATTTTAAACTATGTTCTTTAAATAAAAATATTGGGTAATTTTACGAACTATGAATGATAACAGAGCCAGCCCCTAAAGGGTTAAAAAATTCGAAATGAAAAATATTCTTATAGTTATATTAAATTTTATTTACCAAAGATGAAAAATAACGTGATAAAATTAATATATATACTTATATATTAATAATAATTTATATAAGTATATAAATATATACTTATAGAAAATATACTTAAAATTGCAAAAAAAAAAAAAAAAAATTACAATTTTGGTTTTTTCCTCCCCCTGTTTTTTACATCCAAACTTCATATTTAAAACAAAAATGTTACGTTATGGTAAGTTGAAATAAATATAAGAATATTGATAAAAAAAAGCAAAATTTATTATTTTTTAAAATTTTAAAGTGTGTTGTACTATATAGTGGCAGATTTTTTTAAGTTATATTTTTTTTACTTATCTAAGCGAAAGGCAATTTTTCTCTGGTTTAGCGATTGGAAAAGGAGAAAAGATGCCCCACCCTCCCCGCCTTCCCTGTTTATTTTTTCATGCTCCATTCCAAATGTAAACGTTTGTGATTTAAAAAACAAAGGGTACTTTCATATTATGCCGTTAATCAATTTCGCCAAATAAAAAAAAAGACGTCACTAATTCGAAAGATATCGCCAAAAACTGACATCAACATGCGTAGGAACTGTTTCTAATTATTGGCATATTTATCTAGGCATTTGACGATGTTTTTTAATTTGAAAAAACTAGTTGACGGTATAAGACGAAAATACCAACAAAGGAAATCACAGCAATGATTATCTAACGGACATTTCTTAATGTTGAAAGAAACGTCAAATTTTTGAAACGCACTTCAGTAATTTTGATATCGTACTTAGTAATAGCACTTTTTTATTCAGAAATTCAATTTTTAAAAATGTTTCATTTCTGTCCAATTATTATATGTTTGTGACCAATACATACTTGGCTAAGAATCAGAGTGCCTGCCTGTCGTTCCATATCAAAAACTGGGAAGTCCCAGATATCAATTAGTCCCAAAAGTGGATCGTTTGCTAAAGCTTCTAGATCGTACACACAATCTGGAAGTTGAATTATAGGTCCTTCATCCTTAGGTTCCTCCTCCACAGTCGACTGTAAAGAAACATTAAAAAATTACCACTCTACGACTTTTTTTATTTCATAAAATAATCCAGACCTATTATTTGTATCGATAAATATATGTATAGTCCACCAATTTAACCCCTTAACTGCCAATTAGATAGTTTCGCAATTCTCTCCCCAGTTCTCCTTTTATAAAAAATGCTTCTAAAATAATAATATTTGCTTATATAAAGTACAGACTTCTCCAGAGAGTCTGAACTATTTTTTTTTTGAAAAATTCACATTATTTTCAGGGTTACCACCAATTGAAATAATTATCGGCGTTTCTTTTCTTAAAATTTATCGCCTCTGTTGTCATAAAACATGGATAAACCCACTTCTAAGTTATATATTTCGAAAATTCTAATTGAGCCTCTGTACAGAGGTCGGAGCTATATATACAGGCAAAATATTATTATAATATAATCATTTTTCACAAAAGGAGAATATTTTGAAAAGGGATCATTCTATATTTATTTTTTGTCAAAATATTGTACTTAAATAACTTTTTATTGTAATACTATTCTTAAAACACTTTTATATACGTTTTCTAATCTAAGTGACACTAAATATCATAAATATTATCTATTTATACGCTTTTGCAAAATCACGATTCCGAACGTAGTAGCGTTCGACGCAACGTAGAACGAATAAGTAATTTTTTTTCTGAAATAAGCCTTCGCACACACTGTTAAGATCATTTTGTTCCATTCCAAAGCCTTCGAATAAGTTGTAAGTATAGTAGCGCAAAGAAAATATCTTATTTCTAAAAGACATATATATATATATATATATATATATATATATATGTCCTAGGTACTTGAAGTACTGGTTGAGCGAGACGAATATATACATCACAGGCAATGAAAGGGCTAACGAATTTCTGCTATAATTATTTTTTCAAGTTCAAATCAACCTCAATATTTCAAAAGATGAAAATTTACGGTTTTTTTTACATACAGATTGTTGCATTTATTTCGTTTCACACATTTCTGCTAAATTTATTTGAGGGTAATCTGCTGTATATCCGATGAAATATAAATAAAAATCTTAAACACTAAATTAAGTTTTCAAAATATTCCGATGAAATTTATACGCTTTTTGAGCATACTATTATCACCTCATACGCTTTAAATAATTTTTACATTCATTGTTTATAGCTAACAGGCAGAAATAATTGATCAATTTGTACTTTATAATCATGTTCTGTGTATTTTCCAAACTTATAATTTAAATATTTTCAACTTTTTATTACAATTACACTTACTATCTCTTTTTACTGAAAAAAAAATATTTTTTTTGCAGAGTAGAAATGTGTGCGCGTGTGTGTGTAAGTTAAGAGTTTTTAGAATATTTAGCATTTTAAGTTCAATAATGAAAATAAATTTTTTGCTTTTAACAACAAAGTTTAAAATCTAAAAGCTCAGTTTGTAAGTAAACGTTTCTTAGATAGTTCCGTAAAGGAATATTTTTTTCAAGATAAAAAAATATCTAGATAGATCGATGGAAACAGTTTTTTCTTTCTAGTATATATATCCTGATAAAGATAAGGATGAAATAAAAATGCTTTTTTACAAATCAGTTTCTTTTTTTAGCTCTGAGAAGGACTATAACCTTTAAGAAGATGCTTTATTCTTTTTCTGTTTTATATTTAGGTAATATTTCTGGTCCTTGGCTTGACGATCATAATACGATGCTGTTTGACGCTAGATATTGACGTCATTGGTTTTATTAAGAATAAAGTAATAATGATCGCACAATTTGCTTCCCAAAATAGTTTAAATCAATTCCACATGACGTCATATTTGCTCTCAGCTAATCAAAATAGTTCGTTTTTGTAATTTTATTTAAAGAGGAGACATCAAATTTCTCAGGTCGCTTTATTTAAAATGCGCTGTACGCGCATGCTTAGCTGTACTTATATTTGTTATCGTTACATTAACTTTAATTATCTGCTTATCATATAAGCTCTTACTAATCTTAGATTACCGCTCATATCCCTTTTACTGTAGTTGCTAAATCTTTTGACGTCATATTAACGTTAGATATTACCCCAAAAGGCTAATCTCGATTTTAGGAGAAAAAAATTGATTTCATTTCACTTCACGTAAAAGTGAAGTGAAATGAAATCAATATACTTTTAACTATGTGATACTTTCGAGTAATTTGAGATAAAAATCTATTTGTTGTACCATTATTTTCCATACCATATCATTTTTTTGTATTACCAGGACTTTAATATATAAATATATTATAACGCAATAGAGAGAGAGAGAGCACATTTTTTTTGTCTCAAAAATTTAATAATATTCCATAATGAAGCATCTACTTTTCGTGTTCAAAGCCTCTAAATAACTATTTCTCAAAAGTACTGACATTTTCAAAAATCATATGGAATTTATTATGAGAGAGAGGGGGGGTATGTCATGTAATGTGCAGTTTTAATATTCCCTACTTCGAGGACTGAATGATTGAACATTAAAAATAAAAACATGAAACAGATAATGGAAACTTAAAGATATGAATACTGCAGTATTATAAGCAATAATGACAAGTCAGCTTGTATTGATTTATATAAAAAGAGGGCTCGGCAAGTTATAAAGAGGGTGATTCGCTACCACACACATAGACCTACAAACTTGCAGGGTGGGTAGGGGGTACAGAGACGACTCGGAATCACACATAAATGCAAGATCGTTACGAGAGTGGTGTAAAGAAGCAAAGAAAAAGAACAGAAACGGCAACACATTATAGGGACAGAAAACATTTTATTGGACGGTTGTACTACGACAGGTGTTCTCTATTACAACTAGAAGTCGACCGGTATGCCTGACAGAGACGCTGCATGGAATTCCTCACGTTCTGGAAGATTCCTGGCATGTCCCGTATCCTCCCGATAACTACAGATATTCGAGCGATAAGGTCATCAACTGAACGAACGGGCGTCTCGTATACCAAAAAGAAACAGTTAACTCGTTAAAGAGCCAGTCTGACGAAACCCTCTGTTCATACTTGCAAAGGTCATGTGATGTGGAACACGCCTGTTCGGGTAACTGGCCTGATATAACCACTGAGGGGCGTGCCCGGTACAATCCGCATGTACAAACACTATCAGCAAGTCGACCAACTCCTCGTTTGAATATGAGTTCATTCTACAACCTCGAGACACAAATTGCACGAATCTGTGTTCACGAAACCTTCCATTCAATGCCACCTACCACAAGACTGCCAGGAGGAATTTTTCAGAATGTCAGGAATTCTATGCAGTGTCGTTGTCAGACTTTCCAGACGACTTCTGTTTGTAATTTCGAACACCTATTGTAGAGCAACAATTTAATAAAATGCTTTCTGTCCCATTAATGTGTTGTTGTTTCTGTTCTTTTTCTCTTTGCACCATAGCTAGCAACTACGGCATTTTTGACCCGGTATTCCAATGTGCTACCAAGTCGTCTTTGTAGCCCCTACACCCGCTGTAACTTTGTCGGTTTGGTAGTGAATCACCCTGTATATACAAAATATACAACAAAATAATGTAATACAACACAACTTAACAGTTTAAAAAATGAAAGAAAACTGATATATAATGATTTAAAAATGCATCCATAAATTTATATTATATAAGAAGATTGTCACACAATCATTTTTATGCTTCGATAAAGAGTAAAAAGCTCTTCTAAGCGTATTAATAATGTTGTATTATTTTTTTGCTTGAATTTTATTGCTAAATATTTGTTTTTGTATTATTGATGCTTTTATTAATCAAAAAAATGACGCATTAAATCAATTTATTAAGCTCGTGATGGAGAATATTTGGAGAATGCTTCCAATTCATGTCGTTAAGATCCTGATATTATGTTATTTTGTATTATGCATTGATTTCACTGGTTTTATTATTAATAACATAATATCTATAATTTACCCAGAATCGCAATATTTCTAATTTACCTCTGATAAAGCTGCTTTTGTGATCCGATATATTAAAACTCTAGACATCAAGATATTACAAGCAATGATGCCTTGATTTCTAAGCTTCTACACTATTCCATATGTTTGTTCTTAAAGGAAACTGGTTATAGTATGTAGTGGTTCTCATTATTCCATATGTGTTTAGTATAAAACTTGATGAACAATCGCAAGGAAGATTGAGAGATTCTTTAGACTTTAAATATTATTTTGAGGTACTTATTCTTTAGCAAAAATCTTCAAGAATTATTTGGAAAAAAGAATTACGTATTCTTTTATATAAAAACTAAGAGAATGATTTGTATGTAAATAATTAAATATAAAACAATTAATATCATTATAGTGTTCAGTAAGTTCATATATTTTTGTAAATTTTCGAATAGGGTTTGCAAAAGTATTTGTTGCCATAGCTTGAAAAGATAAATTGAAAAAAAATGTAATATTATTCAAAACATTCAAATAAACAATAAATACCAGACTCGTAGTAGTTAAGAATATACTGTATAAAAACATATGCATTGTACAGATCATTTAATGAATGATCTTTCTCAAGTCTATAATATAATGGGGGTGGAATGCATTTCAGTTTTGAGGAAGTACTTCTTACCTGTTTGGAGAGAGGCGGTGCGACTGCAAGGGGTGATGGGGTGAAAGGCGCTGCTCTTCCACACAAGGTGCAGGGCCCACTACCGGTCCAGTTGCCCGTCTGCACGGCGGCGTGGGCCCTGAGGATCCTCCGTCCCCCGGCATCCTCTGGTCCGCTAGGGGGAGAGTCACTGCTCTCGTAGTCCGAAGACATGGCAGCAGCGGAGCGACGGAAAGAGGGCAGAGGCGGGAGACCTTCCTCCTCGTCCTCTTCCTCCTGCAAGAGATGGATGTCCCTTAGAAAAATTTCCTTTCTTTCTAATGGGATTGATAATTACCATTGTAGCCCAAGTGCATCCCCTTGGAGCTGGTATCACTTCTTAGTGTGGCACCATATTGGTGTATATTGTAACGAATTTTGTATAAAATAGAATAAATAATTTGTATTTGGATGTGCAATGCATGTATATTACTCTATGTTATATTTATTTTATGTTAAAATTGTAATATTTGCAAGAAACACCGTCGCTTACGTTATAATGGCGATTCAATGGGAGCTTGTTCTAGCTGTTGGCGCTAGAGCCAACTTGGCATCATTTTTGTCGACCAATTTGGTGACTTAAGCAACTATTTTGGTGACCGTGGTGACCATTTTGGCGACTTGGTGTCCATTTTGGTGACCATGTTAGGCACCATTTTTGGCGAGTTCGGGACCCTCTGGATTCTTCTGGAAATTAGTGGAAAAATACACTGCCTTCAAGCTCTATGACGCAAACAGATCTTTCTTGAAAGGAATGCGAGACTTATAAATAGAGAGAGATGCTTACTGAAAATGAGTCAGTATTGTTATAACTAGCGATTAGTAGACTTGCCTTGACCGTGATTACCGATAAGCTAGGCTGTTGAATAGGACGAGCGGTGCTTGTGAATAATCTTTTACATACGTTTATTTTAGACACTGTGATAATTTTATCTGAGTACTGTTGAAAATGTGAAGACCTTCTGTGAGATTTATTCTGTGAATATTGCTGCTGAATCCTGTATTTCAAGACAATATTTGGATTTTCATCAATAAATTCCTCATTGCTCTTAAAGAATTGCCTTATTCCTTGCTATCGATTTGCATAAAATCCTCGAACCCCGGATCAACGTAACAATATCAATTGCCCCAATGTAATTTTGATGCCCAGTTTCCTCCCCAGAGGAAGGCACCTAAGCTCTGACGATGCAAAATTGCACTAGGAATTTAATTTTGCCGAGAGCATCCAAGTCAAATAGGCACTCTAGAGATCCTTAACATGTCCCATTACCCTACGGCATGGACACTGTCGATTTTTTGCATCATGAAAATCCACCGACCGTGGTCGAACCCATAAACTTGGGCGCGCCAAAGACCAGCGCCAAATTAATTATGCCACCTGAATCGATTTTTGATATCTCGTGGGTTTTTATATCGAATTATTCAGTTCATTTAATAAATAAAAGGCAACTATATATATATATATATATATATATATATATATATATATATATATATATATATATATATATATATATATATAGTTTTTCTCTTTGTATGGAAAATATATTTATATTCCAGACAAAAAAAAATCTTCATGCAGCAATTAATTAAGCAAATACAAAAGGAAAAAATTCTACCAAGGCTCAAAAAACCTTAAAAATATACTGATTTCGTTAATATTATTTGACGAAGATAAACACAATTTATTTCTTTGTATAATTTCGTTTAAAAGTTCGTATCGAGTTAAATTTTAATTTACTTAAATTTTTATTAAATACTCTTCTAAAATGAGTTTTAAATCTTGGTCTAAATAATTATTTTCTTCTTGGTAATAAAAATTAACTTTTTCCTTTTTTACCTGAAATTAAGTCTTTTCAAAAACTTCATTGATTTGTATCTAGTACAGGGGGGGGGGAGGGGGGAATAAGTGAACGAATTTAGTTAATAAATCCTTGCTTGTGTGTGTGTGTTGCGTGCTTATTTTCCTCTCAATTAAACTTTTTATATTTAATTATTTTGCAATAGTGTGAACATGAAATACAAAACTGGTATTATGTCATTGATACAATAAAAAAGTTTATGACTTTAACAGTATTTATATCATTAATTATTAAATTAGTAATACATGTCATGTATATCAATTTACTTTCCATTGTCGTTTCCTTTAATACATCACTTCTATCCACAGCTTGAATTTGCGGTGTACTACTCATTTACAAACCAATCTGTGATTTTTTCCAGAATGTTATAATTTCATATTTTTAATTAAGTAATTTATTTATTTAATTATTTTTGTATATATAACGGAGATAAAGAAAAACTGTAGTACATATTATATTGTCGAATGATAGTTATATCAGACTTAGGAACACAAAGCCAATGCAAAACAAACATAAGAACACCGGCCTTTTTAAAAGAATATTGCTCTTCTACTATATCCAATGAATTTACTATTCCCCAATTATTGAGAATACTTAAAAAAAACTTAGATGAAAGTATCGAATTAAAATACTATTATTTCAAATGGAAAACACTTAATTTTATTATTTTTTTTTCAGAATAGATTGTAAATGACACTTAAATAATGATGCACACACATTTTGAAAGCCTTAACTGTTCAATAAAGTTTACGTTACTTAAAATTTTTATAATCGTTCCTGTTAATTATGTATTTTATGTAATCATATGAGTTTAAGTTATATTGAGTATTAACAATAAGTATAATTTTTTAACCATTCTTGGACTGAAATGATAAAAATAGATATCTTCATTAGAAGTTCTATTATAATTCAATCATATTTGCTAGACTTAAAATTTTATGTGGTGTTTATATTGAATATCAACGCTTTAGCAATTAATTATAAACAATAGAACACTTATCTATATATGTTCACACTTAACAAATAGTTGTTCCCCATTAGTATGTTTGTGTGTTCATTAAGTTAGCACACATTTATTATACTATAAAAGTAGAAAAATAATTTTGGTTTGATTGAAAATTTGTTTAAAGCCCCAAACTGAAATTTTATGACATAGCTCTTTTGACTTAACTTTCACTGATTAAGAAAATTAATTTTTTTAACATGTGATTAACTTGAAATATATTGCTGAAATCATAATTTCTACAACTTCACGGATTCCTACGCGGATATTTTCTAATTTAAATTCCCAAAACATTCTTGGTATATTTTTTCACCTTTTCCAACACTTCTAAGTTAAGTTGAAACGAAATATTGTAAAATTTCTACAAAAAATTTTTGGAATTTTGTAATTAAAAAATATTTTTGCTTTTTTCATACATTAAACTATTTTTAAAGAGCATATATTTTCTGTTTTGGGGAGCCGGAAAAATACAACGAAAAAATTGCAAAAATCGCTAAACGACAGTATTAGTCAATTGTGGGAAAGCTGCTGCAGAAATCACGAGTTTGGGTGCCTATAGCGCATGTGCTTAAAAGCATCTTTCGGAAAGTACATCAGCAGATAAAAGATTTTTCTGTCAGATAAAAGTGTTTTTTTAAATGATTTTTTCTTTTATAATGAGTGTAAATAATGAATTTTCCAGCAATTTTTTGAATCCAATTATTAGTTTGAATTTTAAGAAAGTATTCATTGTTTCCTATATAAAATAATTAATACGATCTTAGTGTTTTATAATACATCGCAACTGATAGTTTTCTTTCATAGAAATAATTTAATGAAAAACCTTAAAATATAGGAAAATACTACCATGTTTTTATTAAATAGTACTATTTTCTATTTAAATCTTTTTTATACAAGGAATGTAAACAAATTTTTAGGCTTTTCTCTCCATAGTTCTTTTTTCATTGTTACATATATTTAATCGAATAATCAAACATCCAGATAAAAGCGGTCGTTTCATAGTTAACGGCAAACATTTTTGATTCATCATTTAACGAAAATGGATATAAATTAATATTTTTTTTTAAAAAAATTAAAGCTGTATTGTTTTTTTATTATTTATTACTAAGTTATTTGTTGAATAATAAATTCGTACATTGTTTTCTTGAGAACAAAACTGGATTAGCTTTGTAAATTTTTAACCTAAAATAGAAAGTTGAAATAAAAGATATTATCTCTCGGAGAAAAAAGGAGTTTTTATTCTTGAAAAAGCCCGTATAACGCTGGGCTGAACGGAGGACAAAGAAACCTGTCTGACAAAGAGAAGAAGTGGAAGAAATTTTGGAAAAAATGGTTTTAAATGACATAAATATAGAATTCACTCACAGATACACACCCAGAAGTTCTGGCGTACAAAGAAAAAGGGAAAATTTCCATGGGGGATAAAGTTGTACCTGCGAAGAAAGCCCGTGCAACACCGGGCTAAGTAGGGAGAAAACAGACCCGTCCGATAGAACAAAGACATGGAAAAAACTTCGAAAAGGAGAATTTTAATGGCATTGATATAGAAATCACACACACACACACACCTGGAAGCCCTGACACTGAGAGGGGAAGGGAAATCGCGTCCAAAAAATAAACTATATACTTGAAGGAGCCCGTGCAACGCCGGACCATGCAGCTAGTGTTGTATTAATGTTAGTATCAGTATGTAACAATGAGTAATTTTACAGTTTATTCATGTTAGTTTATCTACTTCATAGAATACGAATAGCTTACACGTGCTATTATTAGGCTTAATACCCTTTTTCATTCTAAATTTTTTCTTGCACTATCATGTCAAAATTTTCTGCTGAAGAGGAAGGGTAGGATAATGTAAAACAAGTTTAATCCTATTTCACTGTCCTAAATGAGTGACAGCTTTAAAAAACATAACAGTTTTCTCTTTTGGTCAATTGACTTTTTTATATGTATACGTATACATTGGTTGGTTTTTATATGTTATCAATTTCCTTATCTATCCATTCTTTTTGTGGAATTTACAAAATGTCTATATATTTATTTTGTTTTACTTTATAATATATATATATATATATATATGTGTGTGTGCGTAAGTCTCCCCTTGGGAGTTTTTTTATTTTTATCACTAATATTTTCCCAAATTTTCTATATTTAGTAAAAAGTAGTACATAGGTATTAAGATAAAAATACGAATAAAATACTTCTCTTGAAGTTTATAGATTTGTAGCTTACAGCTCGATTAAAGTTTTTATAGTTCGAAATGAAAAATATATAATTCTCATATATCGTCCAAAATTTCGATATTTGACTCACAAGATAAATAAATTACTTAAGTATTTAGAAAGCATAGAAATTAAAACAAATTGGGAAAAGCAAGATTAGCAACTAAGTGACTAAAAAAATGTATAAGTATCCCTCTTTGAAAATAAATGAATACACTGAGGTTGTTGTAGGAGTACGAGTATTTTTACCTCGTCATCCTCTTCCTCCTCCTTGATGGTGGCCTCTTGCTGCTCCTGTCCTTCCTCCTGCTGTTGCTCCTGCTGCCCCTTGGTGGCATTTTCGTGCAAGTCAGTGAGGCATTGCACGTCGTGGGGCGTCAGAGGATGCAAGGAGGCGACGGTCTTTCGCTCCCGAGAATCTCTCCGCTGGGGGTGGCCAGAGGGTAGGGCGGTCGTCGAGAAGGACCGCTGACCCTTGGTGGGGGGGTTTCTGGTGCTCGGGAAGAGCAGCGATCAGTGATTCCAGGCTGCAGCATAAAGGAGAAAAGGCATTTAAGTTTTGTTCCATTGGGGGCGAAGAAATACTATAGTGAGGAAAATGTGTGTGGTTGACAGTACCCTTACTGGTACAAGATGTATAGTTATACTGATCAATACACATAAGAGAAAATTTTTACGTTGAATAAAAGGAATTCTTCAGAGTTGGGATTCAAAAATATTAAATTGGTTTGGTATTTGCATAAATGCTAAAAATAATTACATTAGTTGTTAGTTCCACTTAATGTGGTACATGTTGCAATTAAATGGTAAAAAATTATTTCAGATTTTTACAAATTTATGTTCCAGAAGATTATAGTAATACTTCTTTTTAAGATCATATCAAACATGATTAAAAAACTGCATTATAACATAAACAAACTTTAAAAATCATGAATGTATGAGGCTGATTCAGTTACTGCTCCACCATAATATGTCTGGTAAAGTTTCTTTTCCTCTGTGAAATAATTATAAAATGATAAACTTACTTAGAGTACAAAAGCAAAATTTCATATTTTACCAGGAATGTTTTTTAAGAATGTAATTAGTCTTTTTCTCTCTAAAAATTTCTAATGATAGACTCAATAAACAAATATCATTTCAGCGACTCTTCGTACTAAATTTATAGTAGTTAGATTAGAAAGAAAAACTAACTATTAAAGTGAAAATCCCCAAACAATCATATACAGTAACATAAAATGATTGTGAATAGACGGTGAGAAATATCTATGTAAAAAGATTTTAATTCAAGGCATTAAATTATTTAAAATTAGATTGGTATTGTATCGCTATTTGACTTATTATGAATATTATGCTACTTGGCTTGAGTATTTATCATTCAGTTCTTTAAGATGTATTTTGAACTATTTACCCGGGTGAAAACTGCCTTTCTTCCTCTTCCTCTTTCTCTTGACGTTCCTGGTACTGCTGCTGTTCCTCAATTGAGGCAGTGGGTGGTGGGGACTGGAGATTTCGGAAACTGGTACTTCTTTTTCGGAGCGGCTCTGGTTCCAGCGTGGGCATACCAGTGGCAGAAGTGGTAGTTGTCCATGTGGCCGTCGACATGCGCCTTAGGACATTAGGTGCAAGATTCTTGCGAAGACGCTGCGATCAAGACATTATTTTTAAAACGAAATACAGTAGAATCCTTAAGTTAGTTACAATCGTTTTATAATAATTTTTGTTACAAGATAACTGGTATAGGAGAAGCTGGGTGTTAATTTCAACTATGACGTAGAATATCTAAAAATATAACTGAGAAGTTGATCCTGCTGGCTTAAGTAATCTTTATTTCAGTGGTCGAACACAAGTACCTTATTTATTTCAAGGAAGATGACTCATCTCTATGCTTACCCTTTTTGTTTAATTTGTTGTATTATCACACAGCTATATAACAGCGTTCAGCTTTTTTATTTACAGTGAAATTCGTTTAATGAGAAAATGCTAAAGACGAAATCGGTTAACGCGAAATAATACAATGATCCCGACAAACTATTGTGTATTTTCATGCATTGTTTTTTCTTAACACGAAACAAAAATCGCTTAATACAAAAATATTTCCGTTCTGGGAAGGAACAAAATACGTAAAATACCAGACACTTAATGAACTGTTCAAGAAAGTTTCTGTATTATTCGAATGCTGTACTGTATCATCGGAAGAATTCGTTGCAGTAAATGATGATAAAGTGTATGCAACCCAAATTTTATGGAAAAGACATTCTGGAGTTTGTTTAAAGCTGAAAAAATATCATTGATGTACATTCCGACGACGAAAATGAAACGAATAATGCAGCTCCTGTTCTCACGTCCTCTGAAATGAGGAACACTATGAAAAGTATGCGCAATTGCTTAGAAGCACATTCCAATGGTGAGAAGAATAACAAAATGGACGATATTGAACAATTTGATGCTAAAAAAGACAATGCAAAGAAAAATACTAGATAACTGACAAAAATTCAATAAAGGTTTTGTTTTCTAAGAGCTTGAGAAAATTTTGTATTAATTTCCTTAAGTTCCTGTGGATTTTTTTGTTTCATTGATTTTTATTAAATACAAGCATATAACATATGTATGTAAATAAAATGTACTCTAATAGAGCTAATTTTGTAGAATAGATGGGTTTTTTTGCAATATCCTTTAACTCGAAAAAATATTTCAGTTCCCTCAGTTTCGTGTTAAACGATTTTCGCTGTACAATTAAGTCAATACTATATCAAGGTCCATGCTGTGGCCATTGCTCCAGAATCATATTAATTTTCCCTTTAGTATCAGGTTAAGTTTTACCTTTCATTATTTCTATGTGTTAATACTATGCCTAATATTCTATGATTCGTTATAAGTAGTCGAGTACATTTTCAAACCGAACGAATAACCTCAATTTTAAACACTTCTGATAATTGAGGGAAAGCTTTACTTCTGAGATGAGCTCAAAGAATTGATGCTTAACAAAAAAAAATATGTCCATCTGTATTTCCTAAAATGCAACAGAGACAAGGCTTTTGCAAAGAGACATTCCCTTCTTTTTATTTGATTAGTTAGGCAATGATAAATGTTGCAGTTTATATCGTGTAGTCTACCTATAAACTTTCTATTTTTGGACAAGTGCCAACATTTTTGATGTAGATAAAATAATTTATCTTTTATGATGTTAAGCAATATATGTAGCTATCATTTCAAATAACTTTCATGTCTGATATCCATATCCATTTGGTGACTTCTTTTTTAGAGCAAAATATCTAATTTCATTCATATTTTTTGTGAAAATAAATAAAGAAATAAGAAATTAAGTTAAGAAATAAAAAAAAACGTGTAGTACCATAAATATATATTCCTAAATAAAAACATTCTTAGCAAAATTGAAATAAAATGAAAATCCCTTTGCAACGCATTTTATTGTATAACGCAAAAGTTATTGCTGCATGAACTCGTTTATTGCTACAGAAGCTACAGAAGTCAAATTCAAATTCAGTTTTATCTCCATTTGTTATTTTTTCCGTTCGTTAAATTGCTTTCGGTGTCTTTCTTTTCTTTTTTTTGCAAGTTCAAGGATAAGTCAAGGACATTTCTAAAAATCCATTCGAATTGATGACTCATAAAGTGGAAGAATTTAGAGTGATCACTTTTATTACTTCAAATAGTTCTTTACTCTTTTTAGAGTGTTTCTATTAGTTGAAAGGCATTACCACGAGATGGGAACAACTTCCTTCACTTTACAAAAAAAGAAGTATTTAAATACTTTGAATTGTATTGAATTGTATCAAAACTATAAAGAGATTAATGTGAAAATTATTTTTTTCTCAGAAAAACATAAAACATGAATAATATTTTCTTGAAATCTATGTTGAAATGGATAGTTTGGCAGACACGAATGCACCTTAAAACTATTACAGGATCTGAATTTTAAAAATTTTATCCATATATAGGGTGTTGCCGAAATCGACCGATAAATTCAGAGGGGTGATAATAGGCAACATGGGAACGACAAATCAACATAGAACATAAGGTTGCAAATCATGTGTTTAGTTGGGTGAAAATCACGATAATAGTAGCAATCGTAAAGGACGATGAGCAGGGCTAGGAGAGTGGCCAAACGAATGCAAGGATATACATATACTGCCCAAATGTATCAATGGCGAAAAATACCTCATTTTCCAACAGCCTGTCCTCCCGGAGATGCATACCAGCCACTGAGCACCAGGACATGTGGTTCATGCACGATGGTGCACCAGCACATTTTTGATTGCGGGCCGTAACCACCTCCATGCTACATATCCCGGGAGATGGACTGGATGTGGTGAATCTGTTCTTTGGCCCTCACGATCTCCAAACCTCAATCCTTTGGATTTCTTCTTCTAGGGCCACCTGAAATCGCTTGTATATGAGATGCCAGGTACGAGAGTGGAGGATCTCGTGGCATGGATCATTGTCGCTTCAGCTGGCATCGCCAGCACTCCGGATTTGTTTGAACGCGTTCAAAAGTCTTTCTCGGTTGGTGTCGGCTGTGCTATGACCTACGACAGGGATGGCGAACCATTGGCACGCGTGCCATTAATGTCACGCGGCACAATATTTTGGGCACGCCACCGATCAAAACGGTTTGCATTTTAGTTCAGAAACTGTATTATTACAAGGAACCCCAAACTTGAAAAACAATTTCAAAGATTAATATGTACATGAGAAATCAGACAAAGATACAGTTATTGAAGAATTTATTTCCGAAATGGATTCTTCAATCAAGGAATTTTCAGTGACATTTTCTCAGTTCAAGGAATTATGTACCCTGATGTAACATTATTTGATACCCTGAACTTGCCCCATTTCGATTGGTTGGAAAGTGAAGAATTTTAAATGCAACTTATTGATTTCTAGTCTAGTTCAATATGGATTTAAAAATATATTGAAACAAGGGAAAAGCTGGAATTGATTGATACAGAAAGATTAACAAGTAATATAAATAATACACCTGCAACGAAATTTTGGAAACATGGAATTCGATTCGAGACACATTTAACTGTTTGAAGAAGCCTACTCGTGCTATTTTAACCATATTTTCATCTACCTATGCCTGCGAGTGATTATTTTTAGAGATAAATAGCATAAGCTATTTGCCATCTAATCTACAACAAAAGAATTCACACTAATGTTACTTAAATTTAATTACACGCATAACTAAAACATTTACTACCCAACTGTGCGCAAAATGTATTTTTTCGTAGTGAATAAAGAGTTTTGTGATGTTAGTATTTAGTTTTATTATTTCCCCCAAAAAATCACAAGTAAAAATTATTCGGTGCCACGTCTATACCTCAATAAGCATTTCTTTAGGAAAAAATGTCACGTTGCTCCATAAAGATTCGCCATCCCTGATCTACGAAGAGGCAAATTTGAACAGTTCCTGTGACAGTCACTTGTCGTTACACTTCTGGCGCCAAGCTGTGATGCATTGCTCATATTGTAAACATACCTTACGTCTAGTAAATGCATTTCTTACCTCTTATTGTTCATTTTCATTACATTGGGCATAACACCCTTCATAATCATTTCTGCTAATTACTCCGACTAAACGTGGTTTTGCGACCCCATGTTCTATGGTGGTTTGGGGTTGACTTGCTGCTTACTATCCCCTATCGGAATTTGTTGGTCGAATTTGGCAATACTATGTCTATTAAATAATCTTATAAAATTTTTGAATGAGTGAGTTAGTGAATATTAACGCAGCACTATTTAGCTACTAGAAGGTTTTTGGCTCAGGTGTCGTCCTAGTCACTTGACCATGGTTCAAAATTATGAGGTCCGTCGCGAAAAGCCCTCGAGTAGCTGAATAGTGCGACGGCGACGTTCATAATCACTCACTCATTTTGCAGCTCGATAAATTTCTAGTAAAGTTTCCATGTATTTTTTTCTTTTAAAAAAGAGTAAAAATTGATCCAGTTAATCGTCAGAACTAAAAAATTTAATATCGCTTTTGTATTAATTTAATAGCCTTTTGATTTTTGTATAGCTTTCTTCTAAATTTCAGGGAATAATATCTTATCAAAAATACACACAGAAAAGTGTTCTATAACAATTGCATATATCTCAGCGCTTCAGGATATTACAGCTCTTTTCATATCTCGTACGATATAAAACGAATTCACTATGAAATTTTCTCTTTTATCAAATTCATGACCAACTTCTTTACTTATATTGGAAATAAATTTTTTCTTTTGCTGCCTGTGAGCTTGTCCAGCTTCCTCTTCAAATGTGAGCCCTGGTAAATCAGTTTCTTCTTGTTCCACATCTTAAAATTCATTTTGAAATTTTGGACATGATTTTCTGGAGATTTTTTTTTTTAGTATAATGTACCCTTTTTTTAATAATTCACATTCAACTGATTGCAATGATTTACTAAAATAATAATCTTCAGGGTTTTTTTTCCAAACTCTCATGAAATTACACTTTATCCTTTTTCAAATTTTCTGACTGAATAATGAAATTTCTGATTTAATACAAAAATATTTCGTTTAAATCTCGTAATCTTCTAGGAAATCATAGTTTCATTTCTAATACTAAATGTAGTTTAGCTCCCGGATTATTTTTAATCAAAATTCTTAAAATATTTCTACCAAGTTAGCTTTCCAAATTCTAAGGTTTAAAAATTCTTTTGAAAACTAGAAACAATCACAAAACCCTTAATTTTGTATACTTTTATTTTAAAGTTACTTAATGGAATATATGAACTGAACATAAATGCTTTTTAACATTCTAGTTTATTATTATCATTAAATATTTTTTTCTGAAAAAATTTTCAAATTTATTTATTATTATTTTTTAAAATCTTAATACTTCGAAACTGAACAGAACAATAAAACATTTGCAAAATAACTTGAAATTACAAGATAGCCCAAACTTTTTGACAAACACCACAACATCAAAAAGTACAACAAAACAACAATAAGAGAAATCTTTAACTGTTTCAACTAAATTTATATCTTAATTACATTCATAGTTCCCTTTCTCTAAATTAGCAAAAATTAATATTTATTCAATTATAAAATAATTTGTAATATTCTAATAAACAGCTCTTTTTGATGGTAAACAAGTTTTGTTAGATAATTCAAAAGACAAATTCATTGAGCATGCATCATATTTTCATACGGTGGTGAATGTTTGATTTAGCTCGATGATGAATAAATTATGGGCTTTATCCTGCCTAGAAGATCTCTTCGACCTGATTCAGATTTAAAAAGCACCAGTGTTTTAATATTCATTTTTTTCTTTCAACTTAGCCTTTGCAGACACAGAAAGTCTCCAAATGTGAGCCATTTTATGCCATCACCATCTTATGGCGGCACTCACAACCAAACATTTGGACACTCGAATTAATTTTAATTCAAGCTCTCGTCTGATGCTAAACATTTGCCGATATAATTTTTCCGAGAGTGTCAAAGCTACATCGATACTCAACGGATATTTTATATGTCACATATGACGTGTGTGCCTACAATTTTCGCATCCAGAAAACCTCCCTACTCCAGCCAAGATCGAACCCGCAATCTTGGGCTTACGAAGTAGGCACGTTACCTCTGAGCCCCCGAGTCAACAATTTTTAATTATAACTAAAATTTCATATATATATATATATATATATATATATATATATATATATATATATATATATATATATATATATATATATATATATATATATATATAAGGCCGGATGTATTTTTTGTATGTTTGTTAATTGCCTATTTGAATATTTCTTGCGTATACAAAAGTATAATTTTGATAATTCATTCAGGTAATGATATAAAAACTTATTTACGTTCAAAGAAAGAAACCCATCCTAATAAATATGAATAGTACTTCTATAAAGATTACTTATCTTTTTTATATTATTTCTGAAAATGAATGCGTTTTTCATCCTGTTAACGTTAAATAATTTTCAAATTAAATTATTTTTTTAGGGGGGGTATCTTCATTGTTTGTTATAATAATTTATCTTAGTTCATCAAAAGTTTTCTTTAGGTCCATTCTTTAAAAAAAGGTTCCCATCACTGATTTCGAATATATGGGTCTATTATCTCCTTCGAAGGGATAACTGTTTTAAATTATACTTATAAAAAAATTTGGTTTATTATTATTTAGGTGGTATTCTATTAAATATAGTGTACTTTTTAATATATTTTAACTAAAATACTTCATTAAAAACTATCGCCGAGTCCTATATGTTTATTGACAGACTCAAATTTCAAGAAATCTAAATGCCTCAGCATGTTAGTATATATCATTTAAATATTTTTAAAATCTTTAGTATCAAAATTTTTTCTTGCTTATTTTTGCAAAAGATAAAAAAAATTATCTGAATTTAAAAGCTTTTATTTGGAAGTATATTCTTGGTTGATCTCCCCTCAGCCCCGGTGCTGGAATTCTCCCTTACCTTAGGTAAAGCTGATGGTCTTTCCCCCGTAAATGGTATCTCTTCATTGTCCGAAGATGACCGGAAGTAGGGAAGAATGAGGCTGGCCTTGCGTCTCTGGGGCGACCGCCTGTGGTGCATACGAGGCGGGGCGCAGCAAGACGATGACGAGGAAGATGCTGGGGTGGGAGAAAGGAGGGTGGACAGGGTTCGCAGCCCCGACAGGATATGGGGTGGAAGTTGGGGGTCGGCCAACATATCCGAGACGAGTCCGTGAGCCTCAGTGACCGCTGCAAGATCCACAGATGATTCTCTTCGATTACGCCGCTGATGGTGATGCTGAGGTTGATCTCGCTGCTGTTGCTGCTGTTGGTGGTGGTGGTGATGATGGTGACTAGCCTGTAGGGAAGAGAAAACAAAAACAGTTAATTTAAACTCCATGATCGTCATTATATAATTACTTTTATCATTGATCTCGGAAAGCAATTAATAACTCTATTCAGAAGTAAAAATATTTTTTCCTTGTGTTGCAGAACAATACTTGGGCAGCAAACAGAAATAAAACGCTTCAATAATAGTATCAAAATATAATATTAATCATTAAAATTAAAATTAAAATATATTACCATATATATTGAATAGTTATTTTTTAATATCTGAACAGAAGATTCTGTCTAAGAACGATTTTCTTGTTTAAAATATATTTAGTAATTCCTCTCCTGTACTTTAATGCAAAGGGTTAAAAATCATTTTACTTATTTATTTAGCTTATTGT
Organism: Trichonephila clavipes; assembly: GCA_019973935.1. Lineage (NCBI taxonomy): Eukaryota > Metazoa > Arthropoda > Arachnida > Araneae > Nephilidae > Trichonephila > Trichonephila clavipes. The sequence goes on along the minus strand of BMAU01001093.1, from coordinate 306,738 downwards.
ATTTAAAGAGCCATAAATAAAAAAGTATACATTTATTAAAGGTTTTATAATTTTTAGAAATGCAAAATGTTTTTTTAAATATTTGAATTTTTTGAGCCATAAAAGGGGTTTAAGTTTTATGTCCTATTTACTAAACATCTTAATAAAAAAAGACCCAATTAAAATCCCATGTATTATCTTGAAGAAAAATTAAAAGCGTAATATCCCAAGGTGGGCCAAGGCCTGCTGTGCCCATCTCAGTTTTAGTGACCTTGGGCTCTGAGGTGTGAGTAGATCTTCCGGTCTCATGATCAGCCTGACGAGAAAACCAATAGTGTTTAGCAACCTTGTACTTGCCTAGACTAGGGTTTGAACTCCCAGCCTGTGTCAAGGAATCGCATTATCGTATAAAAGAAAAGTAAAATAAGAAAATAAACTAAAATCTAATCGAAATTTGGTTTTGCCTTTAGAAATTTTTCATTTGGTAATTGTTTTGAAATACTTTAAAAATTAAAGATTTATCTATATTTAATATCAGAATACAAATAGAAAAAGTATTTCCTTACATTTACATAGAATAAATTATATTTTCAGCATTTGAAATCGACGTAAGAAACTTAACTAGACTTCCAAATGCTATCACAAATTATAATGTGATGTTGTTAAGTATGTTAAATAAATTTTTGAAAAATGGCGAAAAGTGCTTTTACAAGAACTTACATCTCTACTAGAAAGATTATAACAAACACAATATACAAATATACAACCTCTTACATAATTTGCTGATATAATATTGCTGGCATTTAAATATTTAAACAAAATAAATTTTATACTATGTTATTTTTAACATATATCCCTTTAGTATAATCTGCGTAATCTAACATTTATCGCGAATATAAAATTTTTTATTAAAAAGCTTTTGCCGTTACAAATTTTTCAAATGCACACGGGCTTCAACAGTAAATACTAGTTATATCTTGTCAAACTCAAAATTCTACAAACCTTAATTTGTATTTTACTCTCTAGAACATTAAAACAATAATAGACACAAAGTATGATAGTTACTTGAATACACTATTCTTCAGAAATAAAAAGTCTGTCATTTTCGTTATCGTGGTATGCCAAATATCTAAGTTAAAAGTATGGGTACTTTTCCTTCCTGGGAGTCATTTTAACAAACTAAATATAAATGGAAATTCTTAATCAGGAAAATATTAGATAAACAATCAGAGTGATCCTTATTTTTAAAGTTCTTATTTTTCAAAGCTTTTTATATCCACTCAACAGAATTAAAAAAAAGCGAATTTTTAAGTTACCTTTAAACTTGAATTAGTTTTAATTTACTATAGCTTCTTATTATGCTTACATATTTTAAATAATGTATGTAATTTCCATAGCTATCTTAAAAATGAACTACTTCAGACTACTTACTGCGTAATCGGGAATCCCTTGGTGCAGTATCAGATGCAATAATATGAAAAATTCATCATTATACAAATTTTACATTTTATACAACCAACTCCACAATTTAGATGCCTTTTTTTATTAAAAAAATCCATTGGGCTGTGGGAATGAACGGCTGTGAATTTAATTTCAATTTTATATGTAACCCTTTTTTATTTGAATATGTGATGTCTCTTTAGATTCTTATTTTATGAGTTTTTAAATATCTCATTATGCATTTTTATTCCCTTAATTGCATTACATTTTCTTCTGCTTAATCTTGTGTATTTTTCCTACTTTCTTAAAATTCCATTCATCATAATATCAATTTTTTAGTTACAAATTATATGGTTATAAAATATTTCCGTTTATGTTTGTTGGTATATTATTTTAAATGAAAAAAGTTTTCAATAGCTTCTAACCTTAAATAATAAATTAATAGTATGTAATTAAAAATTGATAATATTTCGTAAAGTTTTTCTTTTTATCCTGTAACAAGAACGAAAAGGATTTTTTCCCCTGTTAAATTTGGCTCAGGTAATAAGAATCAGAATTAGAGAAAGATAAATGCATTCTGTATATTACAAAATAAAATGATGAACGTGATAGATATCAAAATTTAATTTCAATTTTAGGGAAAAAAACCAATGGTATTTCAGTTACAGACACCATTCAATTAACTTTTGGGATCTGAAGCGCTTCAATAATATATATATAGTCACAAGGTTAAATATTTTTTTAAAAAATTTACAGTTAGTTTTTAATTTAAAATTGTAAATATTTTATACATTAATATCTATAAGACTAGTAAATTTTATATAACAATTTTTTTTTCTGCTTTCAATAAAAATCCGTTTTCGCCCAGAAGATTTTATTTAATGACTTAAAAAGCACAGGTTTTGTCCTGTTTAAATAATACAAGCAAAATAGTAATTATATGTCATAACTTATAACAAGCTTCAAATTTTAGGGTACTTTTACGTTTCACCGGCGCAATCGATAAAGTCGCCAAAATGATACAACTGACGCCAAACAGAATATTTTTGCTGGTAACATCCTTTTATTTTTCAAAATGAAAAGCGGGTTTTTCTTATCGGTAACTTCTTTTTCATAATTCATTAAAAATAGATGAAAAACCAATGGGAACTAACATCTATTAAAATTTTTGTGTATATTGTGTGTTGTCACCAATAAAGCCTGTTTGGTGAGATTTTGCACTGGGGAAATGTAAAGTACCTATATTTTAGCAATAAATAGAAAGGAAGCAAAAACATAAAAAATCCTTCAATAGCAGTTAAAATGCAAAAGGAAAAAGCTTTAAAAATCTTAGACACGAGTACACTTAAAAGGAAAAAGATTATTATTTATCCATAGAGAATAAACTAAATGATAGACTTAGCTAACTATTACCAGAATATTTCATATTAGTTATCAAAGGATTATTTTACTATGCATTATTAATAAATGTATATGCAGCCTATTTTATTTTAATATTTTAAAGATAAATTCAGGGCTTTACTATTAATAATTCAACAAAGCTTTTAATATTTTTTGAATAAAACTTTTAAGTTTGTTAGCGTAAGTAGTTTAATTACTTGATTGCTATACAAACTTCTAGTATCGTAAATGTTAAAATTAAACACTAAAAACAGTTAACGCGTTTGGATTATTAAACTAATTTTCACAAAATCATATTTTACATATTTCTGCATTTTTTTCACTTGAACTTAAAGGAACATCAATATTAATGCTTTCATCAAATTTTGATGTCATCATTTTGATGATTTTTTATGCCATCATTGCTTTAAGCCTTCCTTATCTTAAGTCATAAAAATTTTGAAATTTTTCGGAACATATATTTGAATTTAAGAGAAGACTATTAAAATACGCAGATTTTTATCCTTTTCAGTGCGCAAAAGCGTATTAATTTATATTCATGAAAAGCAAGTATATACACTGCTGGACAATTGCTAAGGACGGATCACAAATTGCTATGTAGCATAACATTAAGCGAGACATGAGGCCTAGTAGGATAAAATATAGTTGCCACACTGTTCAGACATTAGAATAAAGAATATTTATTGTCCTGGAAAGTACAAAAGCTGTGAAACATCTGAAAGAAAAAAATGTTCATTTGATCTGCGTACGGAGAAATGGAACAATGCATCTATAAAAGTCAGCAGGCACCTTAAAGAAAGGTATCAGTACGGGATATGTCCACCGTGGAGTGTGATGCATTATTCCACACGTCGTACCATACTTTGCACAACATTGTCCAGCAGCTGTTGAGGCAATTTATCCCATTCCTCTGTGAGTGCACGGATGAGGGTGTTCTTGTTTGTCGGAGGATAGTTTCGACCAGAAACTTGCCTCCCCAAAGCATCCCACACATTTTCAATGGGGTTTAGATCTGGAGAACGCACTGGCCATACGAGACGTTGAATACCCTCGCTGTCTAGACAATCCTGAACAGCGAGTGTTCGATGACATGTTGCGTTGTCGTCCATAAAAACAAATTTATTACCGACAGCACCACGGAAAAGACGAACATGAGGAAGTAGAACTTCATCAATGTATCGTTGGCCCGTCATAGTCCCATTCGCAACCACATGTAGGCGCGTGCGGCCATTGATCATGATACCGGCCACACCATGATACTGCATGTCGAATATCGGTCCTTTTCCTGGATATTTTCTGGACGATAAGCAGTACCACTCTCGCGCCAGATCAGTTGGCGTCTACAATCCGATGACAGACTGAACCTACTCTCATCTGAGAATAGTATGCATGCCCAGTCCTGTTCAGTCCAATTGTGATGCTCACGACACCATTGAAAACGGGCAGTACGGTGCTGTCTGGTCAATGGGACACACACAACAGGTCTGCGTGCGTATAGTCCTCCTCCCCTCAAACGTCTGGCAACAGTTTTCGGGAGATCTGCTTTCCTGAGGCAGCAAGAAACTGATTTGCCACCTGCTGAGCTGTGGTGCGCCTGTTCCGTTTTGCTGATAGGACGATATATCTGTCTTCTGCAGGCGTCGTACTTCTAACACGACCTCCCCCGTGCCGTCTACTACACATTCCAGTAGTTTTAAATGACTTCCACAGCCGTGAAACAACGCTGTGAGCGATGTCGAACTCCCTGGCAACATCTGTTATTTTTCGTCCTTCTTCGATCTTTCCAATAATTCGGCCACGCATAAAATCATGTATGTGATGTCGGGAAGACATGCCAAAAATTTTAAGTTCGTCTATTAAATCTTTCCTGTAAAACTTTGACTTGAAACAACAACTGTCCACACGCGTCAAAATCTTTAAAGCTCTTATGAACGCTATCACGTGATGAACAGACGTGGGGAAAAAATTTGCATACTCATACTTCTTCTTACTAATATCCCGCACTTATTCTAATTTTCCACATTTTGCTTCCTTTCATCTTGTGGTTGCTATGGATGATAGTGTTATCCGTCCTTAGCAATTGTCCAGCAGTGTATTATACAGATCGAATTTATTGAGACAAACGGTAAGCAAACGATTTTTTTCTAAAATCTTAGCTTTTAATCGTTACATACTTCAGTAGACAGAAAAACCTCTATATTAGAACGAAATATGTCCTCCTTTAGCAGAAATGACCTTTTCAACCCGTCTTGTTATTGACCTTTCTAGTGCAGCGCTCATGGTCTTTACTTCATCGTAGAGCCACACTTGTACTGCACTTCTTATCAATTATTCTGTTGTCGTGCAACTAAGCTAAACGATTCTTTTGAATATGAGATAAATTCTCAATAGGATTTAGGTTTAGGGAATTACCTGGCCAATTAAGCATTTTTATTTTATTTTTCCGCGTAAAAGCCTGAACCAGTTTCGAATTGCGATAAGAAGCCAAGTCATGTTGTTCCATCAAATGCTTCCATGTATTCAATAATTCTGCTGCGTAATATTTTTATGTTTTTGACAGAATTTACATCATGATTTCAAGAGGAACTAAGCTTCTAGTGCCATTTATTGTGAAAAAACCCCAAAACATTTGTTTTGAAGAGTGTTTTACAGTCAGTTGGGTATGATCTGGTAGCAGAGTTTCATTTTCATTTAATCTAACTACACCTAATTTGCATCCCTGCACAAATAAATGCGTCTCATCACTGAAAATTACCTTTTTCTAATCGTTAACAGTCCGGGATTGGCATTTTTTTGGTCCATGATAAACGTTTTTCACCTTTTTCTGAACTGGAAATTGCTTTTTCCTCGATCTTGTTGCCTTACTGCTAACTTCCAGAAGCCTTTTTCATATAGTTGAGCGTCTCACTTCAACACCATAATCCTATAAACCCTTCGAAGGTCTTTGCTTATATTTCATGGACTTATTATGCTATTTCTTATTAGAATTTTATCAGTTCTTAGAGTAGTTTTCCGTATGAGCCCACATTTTTCTTTTCCTTTTGGAGACGATGTTCCAGAATCTTGAAATGTTCTTAAAATTCTTGAAACACTTGAGTTACCCACACCAACTACCGTAGCTATATGTCTCACTGTTACAAAAAATTTGTTCATTAAAAGGGATTATTTGAGAGCGCTTCCTTTGAGTAATATCTATCTCAGAACTTGCAAAAGTAATACGTGTTACAAGGAAAGCAAAACTATAACCACCAGCTACCACACTGAAAAGCTCGCAACTGGACAACTGATACTCCAAAACCAATCAAGCGAGTAAGTTATATATATATAGTCAACATCTATCAATTAAATTATCTCTAGGCAGATATAACCGATTTGAGGGGTTCGGGACATCACTGATAATCCCATACCAACTCAAACAAGAACAGAATGCTTGTTCCCAATTAATTCGAACAGTATAGTATTTCTTAAGGTCACCTGGGTTATTTTGTATGTTCTGTTTTAAAATTTAGTATTTCTTTTTAGAAATGAATCTAAAAAGTTATTAATAGTCTGTTATTATTTGCATGTGTATTAAATGTGTTTAGATAATTTAAAAATTCTCTTTTTTTGCCTTTTTTTTAATAACATCGATAAGTACTTAATGTTATTAGTTTCTTTGTATTTTCAACATCTTCACTCAAACCAAGTGTTGGGTTATGCAGAAAGAAAAAAAGAAAAAACACTATAACGCTTAATACATAAATGATAAAAAACAAACTTTACTTCCTCATTCTCAGACAAAAAGGCTCTTTACAAATGACTCAATATCTGTTTGTGGTTTCGTGAAAAAATTTTAAGTAATCCACAAGCTTCTGTAAAAAAGATGGCCCTTTTGTACAAAAAAAAGTTCAGAAAAAAAACTAACTAGATTCATTTTTTTCTCTTTTCTTACAAATCTTTTCATTAAACTTTAACATTAGAAGTGTATCAAACATATATCACATTGTAAATTATTGTTGTTCATATTCGAGATAAATAATATTCTTCATGAAATAAAAAAATTCTTTAATTTTCTTTTTCAATAAAGGATTAATATTATTATAAATTAGAATATTAGCCACATATTTAGATATAATGTCTAATTTGATAAGGAATAAATATATTTTTTACATTTTTATCATGTTGATTGTTTATGTAAGTATTACATGCAAACGAGATAAACATATTTATGAATCTTTCTGTGTGAAAAATGTACTAAAATGAATCCTGTTTTTTTTTAAATTTATTATTTATAATGATAATAGTTTGGATTTCGGGTTTCTTCATAGAAGTTTTATTCATTAATTTTAAAGTTAAATTTTTAATTAAATATTAAAGCCCATAGGTAATATAATCCTTTCAAGCTTTTTGTGTCACTTTAAGATATCCGACTACTTCAAAACTGTGAATTTTGCAAAAAATTGACGACGTTTTATGTTTTTATTTTATTCGATATTTTATTAGCTTTATAAAAATACCAAATTTATTATTTTCCATTCACTAGAACAAAACCTATAAATATTTTAATAAAAGCAGATACTATACTTTCAAATGCTTTACTCAAAATGTGTTTTTTTTTAAATTCTAAGATTAAATGCTGTGATTGCTCAAAAAATTTTGAAAATAATTAACTGAAATTTTTTGTGTATATTCTGCATAATAGTAGCATTAGATAAATCGTCAGATTTATCAATCACTGTTTTATTACAAAATTTACAGTCCCTTATGTGAATATAATCACTATTTTTTTAAAGCAATTTCATAAAATAACTAAGATAAAGTGCTCTATTTTTTGTAAAAATTTTAATACTTCTTATCCTGAAGGTCATTGCAAAAATGAATAGCAAAGCAACGAATCAAAGTTCAAAAATTGAAAATTTGTTCATAAACTTTTTGTACAAAATGGTCCCCGATTATGTAATCTTTTGTAAATTTTAACCCATTTTTCCCAATTTAGTAATAATAATTTCTTTTTCTCTTCTGTACTACATAAATCTAGAGACCACAAAAAATCCCCATATCTCCATTTTTTTAAAGAAAAAGTTGTTGCAAGTAGTCGGATACCTTAAGTGAAAACAAGCCATATTAAAGCTTTTATATTCGTTTATGAATAATATTTCAACACTTGATTAAGTTTTTTACGTTTCAGGGTTATAAGACACAATATCAAAAGTCCCAAATATGTATTGATATTTATTAATTAGCCATGCACAATAAAAAGCTAACTATTTGAAAATGATATTCTTAAGAAGATGTATATATTTCCACAAAACTAAACATTATTATACATTAGTTAATCATCTCAATCCAAACCGATAGAGAATTTTAAAAAAATTAAAAGAAATTATTTCTTCTTTTTCTTTCATATTTAGCAATTTATAAAATGTTTAGATAAATTTCGCTCTCTTGCCTTTTCAATACAGTGAAAATTATTGCACGCTTACAGAGGCTGTAGAGAAAGAAAATTGTTCTGTATTTTAGAAAAGTTATTTTCCTTTCTTCCAATGTCTTAGAAATTCTACACTCTCCAATAATTACATTATATTATTGTACTTTTTACTATACTGAAATATTCTTCTTTATTTTCTGTTGCATTTCCTACTGTAAATTTACACGTTTATAAACCCATTATGAATATTAGTCCTTTCAAAATTATTAACGAGACACAGTATATATATTATAAATGTATATGTATATATATATATATGATATGTATATATATATATATATTAGACTATATATATATATATATATTTTGTTTCGTAGAATAAATTTGTTAAGTAAAAAGGAATACTACTTCAAACTATTTATTATAAGCATATAGTAAAATAAACAACACGTAAAAAATTTGAATAATATTTTCCTTTCTTGCAACGTTTATTTCATTTCATTCAGACAGAAATTTTAAGTTATTAAATTTTAGAATATCAATTATTCATTTTAAATAAATGTACTCTTGAATTTCTTTATTCCATTTTAACATAAAATTATTTGAGATAAATGGATTAAAAAGTATCTATATAGTGAGCTATCCAAACCTTCATTTATCTAGCTATATGATTCTTAAACTAGGTAGCAAAATTGAGTTAATGGGAATGAAGATTTTTATATTTTTACTATAAAATTTAAAAAATATTTTTTTGGCAATAATCTGAGTTTTTAAACAGTTTTCGTAAAGTCTTGCACTCAATTTTGAACAAAGAAGTATATTTTAAGTAAATGTAAAAAATGATAATTAGTTTTTGAAAGTAAAGTAAACCAAGATGAAGAAATATTAGCGAGTTTATATTTTTTCATTTGGGATTTCATATCCAGATCTGTCAGATTCTTGATTCACTGAAACATTTGCTTAAAAGTAAATCCTTGATGCCTATCTATATTTGCTTCAATAAAAGTTATAGAAAGTAATAGCTTTTGTTTTTTATGCGTAAATTGTAAGGGTTTTTTTTTCAAGTTTTTAAGGCTGTTTTCGTTTTGTGTGCGAGAGCGTAAACTTAACGCGGAGCACATATTTTCGGACAGAAAAAATTCCTCAATTTTTATAAAAATTTGGGACATTGTAACTCATGCATTTGTTTATAATATAGTATTTATATTATAGTGTTTTTAAAAAATTTCAAAATATTTCATTAATAATCAGTTTTTTCTTTTAACACGAAAAAGGATAGCGCATTTATCATTACGATATAGCAGAAAAAAGTAGACACATTCTATAAAAGAAAAAAATCTATCAACTCGGACAAAAATGTGTAGTATGATTAAGTAAGTGATTTTCCACAGGATAGTGAAGGCAGAATATAATATATATGTTTGAGTATTTTTATATATAAAAAAATGTTCCGAATTTAGGTCCTTTTCTTTAACTTTAGCCAAAGACATCCTTAAACCTTTTGCATATATAATTAACGAGAATTAAAAGAAACCCCACCAAAACATGAAAAGATTTCAATTATTTAACTTATATAGATTATAAGAAATACAATATATTCTATTTCATTTCCTTATCTACTTCTCTATTTCAAATTATTATTATGCAGATGAAACAAACAAAAATTGAAATATCGTTTCTTTTGAACTGCAAAACTTATTTATACTTAAAGAAAAGTAGGCATTCAAGTGTTGAAAATAATTCATAACCTTATCCAAGAAGTAGTGTTATCAATTCCTATACACAGGTGTAAATTGGCTTCAAAATTAGGTAATTTGGTATTTTTTGATTGTATTACGAATCATGAGCTATATTTAAATGTTTTAAAAAACATTTTGAAATAACCCGCCCAAAATTTGGACATTAGAGGAGACTTCGTTTTTTAACGAGATAATGACGCCAAGCATCCTGTTCTCAATGTACGCCACTGATGTCTCTGTAACTGACCTCAAATTCTGAAAACACCTTCTAAATCATCAGATTTAAGCCCAGTAGAACATTTGGTGAGAATTTGAATTAAAAAAAAGAATACATGGCATATAAAAAAAGTTATGCGAAAATAATAATCACAGAAGAATGGAGGAATATCAATGCAGAAATTACAAAAAAAGAAAAGAAACTGATGAAATCTATACCAAGACATTTAAAAGTAGCTGTGGACGCTAAGAGATATCTTATCTAATTAAGAAAGAAAAAAAAACATTTAAAGCTATGTTGAGAGAGAGATTTTTTATGTGTACGAAGACTTTTGTGTCGCGTAATTTTTTGATAGCTTTTCGATTATTAATTTTTCAAAATAATAGTTATACTATATTTTTAAAAAATTGATTATTTTAATCAAATAAGAACGAGTTATAGATATGATATAAAAAAAATTGAGTTCAGATGTATTAATAATTATTAGTTAAAAACATTACAGTTTGTAGAAAATTGTAATTGTACGAACTCTTTTGACGCCCACTGTACTATATATTTAATCAGAGATAAGATGTTCAAATTTAATAATTCATAATCTCATATGATATTCATATTATTCAATACGTGTAATTTATTTCTGTTACTAAAATAAACGTGTATGTTAGTCTTCATATAAAAGCTCAATAGTAACGCCATAATTATTTAATTATTGTTCAAAAATAGTTTTAAACGAAGCATTGTTGCAAAACATTACAACAATTCACATGAAATTTAACAACAATACACACAATGGCTAAGCTACCTATTCTTTTCTTAGCTAACTAAAGTAATCTAACGTTATTTATAGCTCTAAAATTACTTCCTGGGATAGTCAGCATTTTTGTGATCCTATTTAAATTTTCTCGGCGAAGAATAAAAGTAAAAGAAAATTCAAAAGCGACGAACGAAAGTGTAAAAAACCTACCTGTCCAAAATACACCCACCTCTTTTCATCGGAACGCCACTTGCTGTCTGTTAAACCGATCGATAAGTATACTACAGATAGTGTTCTTTAGACTTATTTATAGGATCTATTCAATCTTATGGATCAACAATCAGGTGCACAAAATCTTGAATATGTAGCTCAGAATCTTCTATTGCTATTAAATATAGATTTAGATTAAATTTTTCTTCACGATTTATAAATCCAAAAGATTTTTCGACGAGTTTCACATTTCGTAACTTTCTGCGAGTAATTGTTCCAAAGCAAAAGAAAAATTTACCTTTGAACTTCATTCTGCAATGTGACGTAATAAATCGTATCGGAGCTTCAGTATTATGATGCATTCATAAAAAAAGTAGGCGGATTACATTTAAATTATTCTAAATATTATGCAAGACCTTTTTATAAAATGGCAAATATTATGTCTGCTTGATTTTGAATTCTTACTTTACAGTTCTGTTATTCCGAACAAAAAAATCTTTAATAGAAGAAAATTAAATGCTAAAAGCAAACGATTATATATAACAAAAGGTGAATGACAGAAACGATATTCTAGAATCAAAAAGATTATAATGAATAATTACTAAAATTCTTGCTGTATTTAATATTTTATTTTACTAACTACTGACGCATACAAAGATTTTAAAATTCAAGGAATGAGAATTATATTTTTCAATAAATCATAGTCAGGTATAGGAAAAGAATCATTATTATATAATAAGTTTGATCCTAAATCCCATTCCGATTACGTTTCAGAATAAAAATATCTGAGATTTATAAAATGTAATTAAAAAAAACGTAAAAAGTTAAGATATTATGTTTATATAAGTAGGAAATATAATATTATTTTAAAGTTTATAAGTTTGAATTAAGTCCTGAAAACATTTTATGAATAATCTTCTAAAAGAAATTTCGAGTAATCCAAGTTTTCAGATGTTTAACCTAAATTCTAAATCAGTAAATAGTTATTTATTCAAGAAAAGTTTGAGAAATTTATAAATCTCATTTTCTCATTTCAGTAATTCACTTTCAATTCTTTCAAGAATAAAATTTGAGCAGTAACAAGTAACTAATTTAATTTTAAAATGAAACCTTAGAAAGCACTATAAATCAATATCTTTTACATTATTGAAGCTCATTACAGTGAATGAATATTATATAAGCTAAAACACTCTATGATCATAACGGAGAGATTTAATGGGGTTTTTTTCATTATATTACATATCTGTGGTTTGATTGCAATCTCCAATTTTCCATAGAACCAAAAATTTTTACAGGAATTTTGGGGTAATTTTTAGGAATATATATTATTGACATAAAATGTTTTAGCAATCGTTCTTTTTTAAAACTTCTATTTCTAATTAATATCTCTTTTTTTTAAATTTTGTACAAGCACCTTTAGTATTAAACAAGTAATAAAATTTCTGTACAAATTTGATACCACAATAAGTCACTGTTTCCATCTTAATGTTAATTAAACTTAATGTTATGCTTAGAAATACTAATAATGATGATAAATTGTAAAACTATACAGAAAATTGAAATAAAAAAAATTGTTGTTGAACTTAAGGTATCCGACTACGTTTGGAACCGTGATTTTCAAAAGCGCATAAATGGATAATTTTCATGATATTTAGTGTCACTTAGATTAGAATATATGCATAAAATTGTTTTAAGGACATTTTAACAAAAACATTTATTTAAATACAATATTGTGGCAAAACAGTAACTTAGAATAATCTTTTTTCCAAATTTTCTCCTTTTGTGAAAAATGCTTCTATTAGAATAATATTTTGCCTGTATATAGCTCAGACCTCTGTTCAGAGGCTCAACTAGAGTTTTTGAAATATATAACTTAAAAGTGGATTTATTCATATTTTACGACAACAGAGGGGAGCAGTTTTAAGAAAAAAACGCTGATCATTATTTCAATTGGTGGTAACTCTGAAAATAATGCGAATTTTTCAAAAATTCTAGTTGAGCCTCTGTACAGAGGTCTGAGCTATATACATCTAAAATATTATTATAATAGAACCATTTTTCACAAAAGGAGAACATTTGGAAAAAATTATTTTAAGTTAATTTTTTGCAAAAATATTATATTTAAATAAATTTTTTTAATCAAAATGTCCTTAAAATAATTTTATTCATGTATTCTAATCTGAGTGACACTAAATATCATGAAAATTATCCATTTATGCGCTTTTTTAAAAATCACGGTTCCGAACGCAGTCGAATACCTTAACTAAATTTTACTGTATAAATCAAACTGTTACAAGTATTCAAAAATATGCGTCAATACGTTTGAAAAATACTAACGAGAAACGTTTACATCAGTAGTTGCATTTCTAACGTTAACAATATTCTACATTATTTAAGGCTAAGGCTTTGCTATAAGAATTTTTATATCCATTCTCATTTTTATCTTGAACATTTGTTGAAACTTTCACATATACTTAAAGTAATTTTAATCAAAGTGAGACAAAACTGAGAAGAATCACATTAAAATATAATGTATTTACTGTATAAGTCAGTAATAAGGAAATAACAAGCGTTAAGACGCTTTGAGCTTTATATGTATTCCATTATTTCAACTCTCGAGGAGTATAAATCGATTGTATTACCGTTCTTCTTTCTTGCATCTCGAACTTTCGTTTGATTTCTTAAGTAAGACTGTCAGAACATTAATGAGATAAATGTCAAAGACAGCATTTAAAAGGTCTTCATTAGTTAAAACATCGTCATACATACATCCAGGATGATATACAGTCGAACCTCCATATAACGTACCTCTATATTGCGGATTTTTCTATGTAGCGAACCTTTTTCTGGAACCAAGAACATTTCACGATTATCTTCGTAAAATAACCTCCTAATAGAGAAGTGTATTTTCTATACAACGAATTTTTTCTAGGAATTCAATCCCCCCCCTTATTCTTGAAGTATTTCTGGATATTTCAAGTTATTCTCTTTTATAACACATTTTATGGTGGTCATAAAGGGAGTTTTGGTGCATTGCAAAGATGTGAGACGTATGTATATTATGAAATAAAGCAATTTCCAATAAAAAAAGCTCAAACAAAATTAGATTTTATAAGTAATTAAATTTAATGTACGTTTAAAATAATGTACGTTTAAAATTACTTGTATGCTTTAAATTAGAAAATGTCCTAAAAATTCGTTAATTTTAATTTAAAATTATTTTCTCAATGTTGAAAATGCAGTAATTCCTCGACATTCTTTTTCTTGTTTTCCTTGCACAGTTTCTCTTTCTTACTTTTTTTACGGGTAAGATATATAAAATACATAAAAATTAATTTTAAAAAAGGTGTAAATAATTACTTTTTAATAAATATAGTGATTATGAGTTTAAAATTTGTTTTATGTGGTTTATGAAGTATAGTAAAAGATGAACCTCTATACAACAAATTTTCCATGTAACGAACTTTTTTTCGGGATTTAACGACTTCGTTATATAGAGGTCCGACTGTATTTCCATTGCCATATATATAAAAAACCTGCGGATATCAAACTTTTTAAAATTCCTAAACCAGCCTAGTCGAAAATTCTTTCGAAACGCATAAAAAATATAACATTATGATTTAGCATTGCAACTCGTTAGCTGTTTTAAAATAAAAGTAAAAAAGATAGTAATTAATTATCAAAAGAAGGAACTATTTTAAATTCTATACTGTGGATAAAAAAAATAAACCTGTATTGCAAAGCTGTTTTTTCAACTCTTTTGCAACATAGGAATTCTTATTGGAACTAACTTAAATTTCAAATAAAATAATACTTTAATTTGGTACGAATGTTACTTTCATCAACATTTATTTTTAGTGTATCAACTCGGAATGAGATAACCTTCACTAACAACAGAAAATTATATAAAACATTATGAAATGATTATAAAATGTTGATAATACGTAAAAAAAGTTAACATTAGCATATCTAAAAACTTCTTCTGAATTTGCTCACGTTATTGTATAAAACATATTATGTTCTTTATTTTATTTGTCTCATATATATATATATATATATATATATATAAAAAGAAAACTTAAAAAAGGTTTTACAATGTTTACAATGATGTAGAACAATTTTTTACAAAAATTCATGTAACGTTTTTCGGGTTATCAATTTTGCCATCTTTTGATGGCAATATTGATAACTTGGATAACAAAATTCATATTTCTAGACATTAAGTTACTTAAATACTGTTGCCAGATCCATTATATTTGAAATAAAAATATAAAAAGGATGTGTGTGAATTGGCTTTTATTTTAAGAATATTATACTAAAAATATGAGACTGTCTAATTATTAAAAAAAGTAATTCTCTCTTTACTAATCTTTTAATAATTTTCTAAAATATTATTTGATAAGTTTTACAGCAGTATTTTAAAAGAATTGAAAAAAAATAACAATGAAATAAAGGAAATAGCCACCTTTGACAAAATGCATATTTTTCTTGCTTAGTAAAAAAAAACAAAATATCTTGTCTTAATTCCAACTGAATTGATTTTTTTTTGTTCATTTGAAGGAATAACATGATCTATAATTTTCTTATAACACGGGGAAATGTTTACTTTTATAAATATATGCATTATGCTACTAAACGTTTAAGCATTTTATTTTTTATGGAACTAAGACTAATATATTTTGAAATGCTTATTTAGTCAAAAAGATTTAAGTATCTATTTTTTAAATAAATTTTTTTAATATTAATATATTAATTTTTTTCACGATAATATTAACTTTAGCACACTTTTATTATTTTAAAAAGTAATAATATAGAGCACATAAATTATTTTAACAGAATTTTCGAATTTATTAATATGCTTATTTTTTTTGCTCAGTTCAAATATGCTTTGATTCCGGATCTTTTATGAATTTTTTGATGTAAAAATAAAAAAATATGTACCAGAATATTAATTCCTTGTTGATGAATCATTAGCTAATTTTCGAATGAAAGTAAAAAATAAGATTTTTAATGAGCATAGAATCCGGCGTAGATATAACGCTCATCAATACTTTCATGCTCCTTTTTTTAAAAATTTTTTGGATACATTCGCCGTATAATGCGCATCCTTTTTTTTACAAATGAACCTAAAAATGCACTTTGCAATGCTATTATAATTAGAAGTCATTTATTCGAAGCATTAACCTGGGAATTTGAAAAAAAGCATACTTATAGAACTACAACCTTCTAACGCCATTAGATATGTCATTCCTTTTAAACAAACAGCATTTACGTAGAAGTTTAATTTTTTTGATGCTCCTTCCTTTTTTTTTTATTTTTGAAGCTACCATTTTTATATCCGGCATGTAACGTTTCAATCTTAATCTTTGTGTGAAAAATTTGTATTATTCTCTGGAATTGAAGGTTTAAGGCTTTTATTTAGGCATTTGTTGAAAGCATAATTTTGTTAAACTAAATTCTTCCAAAAATTTTCAATTTCATTTGTACAATTTGTATCTTAAGTTGCATGAAAAATTAGAAAACGGAACATTAGCAATATTTGACAACTTTTTTTTTGAATTAGTACATCGTAGAATAATTCTTGAGTACTAAGAAATATATTTATTAAATCTTAACCTATTGGGGCTCCTATGTTTCCTGTTTCTAATGAAGGATCATCCCGATGTTATATTAATGATAATAATTAACAACTGATCTATCATCATATTGTTTATTTTATAGTTTCATTTTTAAAAGTTTAGCTGATAACATTCAGTACTTAACGCACTAAGTACCTAATAGAAATATTTTTAATGCGACCTTATCTGATCACAAAGAAATTATTCAGCTTTATGACATGAAGAGGCTTCCCATATTTTGTCAGGTAGAATAATCTTGTTTTAACAGATTAGCTTTGTTGACTCTGAATCTAAAATTTACATTCGTTCGAAATAGAGGTAAAAAAATTTCATGTAGTTTATCAAGGCAATTAAGGAATTTTATGAAACTAATTATTTTAAAGTAAAAAATAAATCAATTTCCCTTTTACATAAAAGTGTTTTTAATCGAAGATCAAAATTCCTCCTAAAATATTTTCAACAAATTTTGTGGGATTAATACTGAATTATGACTTAATAAAAGTGAATTTTGGTATATAAAGACAATGTATTTCAGTTTATCAGATGTTTAACAAATGTGTGACGCCTATTTTTTACTGTTTCAAAGAATTATTTAAACATTATCTACGATGAATTACTCTCAATACTTTTTGAACAAAAAAATTAGATTATGTATAAAAAAATATTTTGTGGAAATCAATTGCATAAATAATTCCATGTCACTATAATTATTTTTAAGTTCATGTATGCTATTTATTAATATATATCATGAAATATATATCATGAAATATATGTAATAGTGCTTATATTTTCAACACTCATTAAGATGGTTCTAAAGATATTTTTCCTTTCCTAACATAATGTACTCATATATTTTTATTATAATTTATATATAATGTCTAGAAATATTTCTCTCTCTTACTGTTTCCTAATTTTTATTCAATTTACTTGTATTCGGAAATAAATCTCAAATTATAATTTTTCTTTTAAAAAACTTGACTTTTTGCATTGTAAAATTAAATAATGCTAGAGGAGTGTCAAATTAATCGAAATGAGTTTTTGTTCTTAATTGTGTACTTAAAACTGCATTTTAGAAATACTTATTCTTGTACAATTCTGCACGAGAAATAAAATCATAAACATAAAGAGCAGTAGATGATATACAAAAAAGAAGTAGAATATTACATGCATAATTTTTAACTGAAAATTACAATATTTTTATACAAAATTACAATAATCTTAACTGAAAATTAGACATTTATAAGCATGATACATATATATAAATTGCTTTGTCTCAACAAATTATTTCACAGCTGAATAATTGCTTTTATATTCTTTCATGCGTGTATCACACATTTATTTGGAACATTAAAGTTTTAATCAAGTTTTGTAAAAGAACTGCATGATAACTTAAACTCTCTTTCTATATATATATATATATATATATATATATATATATATATATATATATATATATATATATGTATATAAATTTATGTGTATAAATTTATATATATGTGTATGTATATGTATATGATTATATATTGAAAAAATTCTTTTATATTTGATTATATATATATAAAGAGAGAGATAAGCATTTTTTAAAATTAAAATAATGTTATCTTATAAGAAATATTTATTAAAATAATAAAAAACTGTTTTAATTAAAAAAACTTCTGCTAACTCGTAATAGCTTAGGTGTATAAATAATAATTATAGAAAAGAAACTTAAATTTAAAATTTCCTGAAAAAATATAGTTATTTTGTGGTTCACTATAATACAGATAATATCTTTTTAAAATACATGCAAAAAGGATACTGTGAAGAGATTATTGAAGAATACTAGCTAAAAATTAGTACATTTCTATAAAAGGCTTTTTAAAAAATTTCGCTCATATTATTAAGTTTTAAAATATTATTTAAAGTTCAGTAAGGATTATGTGTACATTAACAATGATTATGTATATGAATGAAAAATAAGGCAATAAAAAGTAGAAAAATTATAGAATAAACTAGACAAAACTACATTATTCTGAAACTTCTAAAATTAAAATTTAACTATTTTAATGATCAAAATTTTTACAAAACTCAATATAATTGCTAATTCTATATGATAGCGATATAATTATACAGAATTTTTCTGTGAACAAAAATATACATGTAATAATGCTTAAACTAATAGTTTTCGTAAAAAATACATCGAAAAACTCGAACAAATTTTAATTCACATGGTGTTTGAATTTGTTTTCATGCTTAAATTGGAATTTATAGTTATTTTGATTTCATTGCAATACTTTTAAAAAACTTTCCAGCCACATTCAGGAGTTTTTTAAATTTTGTTTTTCTTGCAGAAGATTATTCTTAATATCATTTGCAGTTTTTCTCATTAAATTTTGAAGCAATTAATTTGGAAACAAATATCTTTGAGATACTTTAATTTTTTTAATTATTCAACTTCTAGTTACTTCTACTGTTCTTCATCTACAGTTACTAGTTCTTCACTTCTAATTATTTACTTATTTTACAACTTCTCTATTTAAATATACATGAATATACATACAGCCAATATACTACTGATATTGAGTAGCCAAATTATACGGAAGTTAATAATAATTAAAAAACAGCTCATGATAAAAAAAAATTTAAGCACAGATTAAAAATATTTTTTTAAATAACTCAAAATAAATTTATGTGCTTTTACATACGCTTTTAAATAAGATTTCAACTATATTCATTAATATTTTTACTGTAAATCCAATCTGAACGAAAGTAATTATTAAAGGATATTTAAGTATTAAAATTCTCAAATTTTTAATAATATTACTCAAATTTATCAGGATATCTGACTGTGCTTTCCACTTTTCATGACACTTTCTATAAAATAAAGCAGTTTATGAATACAAAAGAGGATTAAGAGTAGATGAAGCACAAAATATTTTCCGTTTGTGTTTTTAGCTAACTAAATATGTTTCATGCATCAATTGATATTTTTTCCATCTTTAAATCTTGTAAAAATGCATGCATTGCAAAAAAATTGAACAAGAAAATGCAGAATTTTATAGAAGATAAGCAAAAAAGAGATAAAGATCAAATATTCAAACAAACAAAAAATTTTTATAAAAATTTCTACATATTATATCAATACGATTAATTTTTCCTGAATTTTTAGGTCTTTAGATATCATATGAACTTTTCTGCAATACTTGAATACCGATATCAGGCCCTACACTCAAGATTTTTTTGCCCAACCATCAACAGGTTGTTAACTCGGTTATTTATATGTGCATGTGGAACAATCACACTTGGTAAACGAATTTTACTTTTGGAAAACATTTTTTTTAAAAGAAAGGGTTATATTTTAAAATTACACAGCTCAAACTGAAAAAAAGCTAAATGCATCATTTCGAAAGTGCATAAAACTCAAACTCTATCACTAGCTAGCACTAAACCAAAATTGTTCCAAATGCATATCGAACGCAGATAGACATTTATTTGAATAAAAATAAAAATGAACGGAAGAATAACGACTTATCATTTATCTCTTTGGATGATTGCGTGAGCTAAGGAACGCGCCCTTATGACGTCACGAAATAAAATATTGGCAAATTAATTGACATCGGGAATGTAGGAGGAGATGTAAGAATACAATGGTGGAAGTTATGTATGCTATTAACGAAAAGCATTGCAATGCAGTACAATTCTGATACTGAACAAACGCAAAAGGGTTGTAAAAAGGGGTTGGGATTAGTACAAATATATTGAGACTCACCCTGGGTTGAGTGTTTCCCATGGTGTCTACCCAAGACGGCATCACACGCCTCCCCTCCCCCAATCGTTCTAAGCAGGGGGCGGGGGAGCCCGGCACGTGCAGGTGACCCAGGTAGCCGACAACATGGCCGCCGTTTCTCTATCTCCAAACGTTTTTCGTGTCCGGATAAAATCGGATTTGGGGGATTCTCTTTACACTTTGCACTCTAGAAATTTTGTAACTGGAAAATGATGCAAAGGAAAAAAAATGCTGGGGTGTAAAAGTGAAGTGATGGTAAAGAGAGCAGACACTCTGGCCAACGATGTTTGAGAGGGAGGTGAGGAGAATCTCTTCTCTGTTCCAGAGAAGAGGTGATGACAGAGACACCTTGCGGGTGAGGTCTGAAACCGGGATAACTCTCCGGAGTTGGCGTTTTGGTTTGCTCCTAGTGTGCTGGACAAACGAAGGTTTTTAACCTTTTGAAATCTGTTTCTTGGAATGTTTGTAGGATGGGGTGAGGGAAAATCGATATTCAAAAAAAAGGGGGTGGGTTTTTAACTTCGTGGAATTGTCAACAACTGTGTATGTGAGTAGGAGGATAGAAGTTTGTCTCTTCCAAGAATATTTATTATTGCACTATCAATAAATCTGATTTAAAACAAAAAATTTGTTTATCATAAAGTAAAAGCTTAAAATAATTTGGAAATTAATTTAATTATTATTTCGAAAATAAAAAGATTCCATTTTAATTGATTTTAAGAAATATGAATGCTAGAAAAATAGATAATAAATTTAATCAGTTAATTAAAGTGTACGTGTCATATGTACATATGTAAAGACCATATATATATATATATATATATATATATACCTTTTTTATGTCTCTTGAACTCCAATTTCTTTCTTCTTTGGTATTGTAGGTTATACAACTTTTTCACTTGGTATCTTATTATACATACACACACACACACATATATATATATATAATATTTACATACATATAGTCTTTACATAAGTGTTCGTTTGAACCATTAGATTAAATTCTCTAATATTTAACTAGAAATAAATGTTTGGTTACGTAACGGTTAAAAATATATTAAAAATTATGTAGCCATTACTCAAGTTATTTATACTTATGAAACATGAGAATTATTATTACAATCAGATGCTGAATACAAATTAATGCAGCAAAATATTTTCAAATACAGAATAGTTTATTTAAGATACATAATATATATTGGAGCAAAAATATTTAAATTGTACTACATGATTATTTTTGAACTGTAAAGTTTAATAAAAAAGTGATAGAATATGAAATAAAATAAATAATGATGAAAATTTTGTGTATAAGATGAAACGAGGAAGCAGAAAATAATATATTATAACAGTATAAGAAAAGCTAGTACATCTATTAAAGATTAAAACATATTTTTTAAATTAATTTTTAAAAACTGAAAAAATTTGATTTATTGTAAAATATAATAAAGTAAATACCATACTAGTTCAATCCGTGTAAATCAATTACAAACCAAGCTTTCTTTATAAAACAACATGTTTAAAGAATAACAATTTATTAATAATTATCTGAACTAATGTGTTAAAACTATTTTTCTCAATGCTCGTGTCATACATATTATGCAAAATTAATGGAGTATTCTCATATGTATATGTTTTAGTTACTTACAGTTATATCTTAGTTCATTAATTAAATTTTTTACATTGCATATTATCAAAACGAATACATTTTACTGCGCTTCCAAGCATTTTAGAATGTATTTCGGTAAAAAAGTCAATCATTAATCTACACTATGTATTAGTTATTTGTATATAATATGTATTATCTTCTTTTGAAATTTTAATCCAAATAATGAGAGGTTATAGATAAGTTCAATGTGTTTCATATCGGAAAAGCATTTCTGTTATTTAAATAATGTATACTAACACAATATAATACATTTCTAATTCCTTGTATCAATAACAGGATCGCAGTTTAAAACACTAGAAATGAAATTAGAGCATTATAATATTTAAACAATCAGAAACAATCTGTATTATTCTTCATATGATGTATTATTATTCAACAAATCTTCAACATATTTTACAAACACAGTTGAAAATAAAACTTAAAAGAAATTTGCACACTTTTGTCAATTAAATGATTTTTAAAATACATCAAATAAATCCAACATATATTACAACACATTGAGAATACTCTAAAACAACATAATACTTCAATAAATATTCTAAATAATAATTTTTTAAAATGTCTCATTGTTTTATGCATAAACTTTCTGTGACGATCGGTCTCAATATTAGAACTCTAGCCCCAAGTTCCTCGAACATTCGGGATTAGATACAACTCTTGCACTGCTTTCACCTCTTGACCATGAGCAGTGGCGAATACACTGGCTATCCTTTTCTTTTTGGGTAAAGGGGAACTGGGTAGACAACAAGGTTTTCCGGTCGTTTTAAGATAAATAGAATAAATCTCCCCACTAGAAAGAATGAGAGGTTCCGAGAGCAGGACTTCTGCTTTCATCCAGTGCTCCGGCTCACTCATCCGGCTTAATTTCCGGTAAGAACCCTGGAAACAATTTATCTCTTGCCTGAACACCTCTTTCCTGTCCAATTCTTGGTATACTTGTAAGTAGGCTTCTGTTCTGTAAAAAGGAAGTGAGAATTGGAGTGAGTTGAGTTTGATTGAAATCCCAAACAGAGAGAGAGAGAGAGCGAGCAGAAGTATTAGAAATCAAATGATGCATATGATGATAATAGTAACTCTCTCTCTCTATTAATATTATTGTGTCGAAAAAATCAGTTTTCATTTATTATTATTATTGGTAGTATACCATATTTTAATAATAAACCATGCTTTTTAGAATTGAAAATCTTAAATTTCAAGAGAATTTTTTAATAAATGATGGTTAAAAAACTAAAAAAACGCGCTTTTAGTATAGAAAATAGAACTACAAAATTATTGACTATAATCCTCCCCTTTACCACACAAAGAAAACTTTTTTGTTTGTTGTATTTGTATTAACTATGAGCGTTTTGGCTTTAGTGTCATATATTAATCTTTTAGTCACCAAATCTGGAAATGGGAAATCGTTACTCCTGATGATCCTGATGAAGATAATGGAACAAAATTATTGTATTGTCATCGGTCCTTGAGAAGTGTACAAAATTTCGAATTAATCTGATCTTTTAAGTGGGTAACTATCGAGTTCAAAGATTCCGTTACATGCAGGTGAAGTTAATAAAAGCGTGTTAAAAATGTTCATGGAGTGTTTTCATGGAAATTGTTAGTATGAAATCTCTGAAAAATTCCTTCTGCTGCAATTGGTGAAATTTTTAATTGAAGAAGTGTCTTGAAATGCATACTTATCCAGATAACATTCAAAATTTGAGTTTTAAGTACAATAGATATTGATATGAAACTTCAAGATGAAAATACGGAATCATTGAAGAAAAAATGATATCTAGTAACAAAAAATATAAAAATTAATGAATGAAAATAAGAACATACCTATTAAATTAAATAATTCTCCACTTATCATTCAAATCAAAGGAGTGTCATTTTTGATGGAATTTTCAAAATTATAAACATATTTTTCAATCTGTTTTTTTTGTTGATTTTTTGATGAATTAAATTAATTAATTTTGTTTCGAAACTTGTATTAATTCTTTTTTTTAAATTGTGAATCATTGCTTGTATAAGATTTGTTTTAAGTAAATACTTAATTCGTTAAAATAATATCGAATTCATATACAAATGTTCCTTTTAAAATATTTTCTATCCCTTTCAGTTAATATAAATAAGGTGTTCTACTATTTCATTAGTAAATTTGAATAGCATCATTTTTTAGAAATTATCAAAGCAATGGATTTTTCAGCTCTAATCATATTAAATACAAATAAAATAAACAATTACATAGGTGTCTGAGCATTTTGCTGAAATATACAAGAACTAATCAAAGAAATATAAAATGTGTATTTCTAAACGCAATGCTTAACCACCGCCGATTTAAGCTCATTTCTGTCCCTGTGCGCAGAAGATCTACGAGCCCATTTGGCCCTGGAGGATCGAAATTTATAACCAGAAAATATGATTAAGTCCAATTTATCCGGGTCCCTGGGCACCCACCTTAAATTCCATATGGATAAACCGGCGTTGTGCGTAACTGCTGTATTGCCGGTACATTAGTTATTTCCCCTTCATTTATCTGGAAAAAAATCACCCAGATATGCATTTGACTATGTTTGTAGTCGGATAACAAAGATGGTGTTTGTACATATTTAAAAGAACTCCTTTATATTAAAATTCGTTAAATTAATAGAGTGGTAAGTGATCAATAGGAAGCCCAGGGGTTAAGTTGTTAGTGCATCGTGCTTCCGCACCACAGGTAAGAGGCTCAAACCCTGGGCTGGGCAAGGTTGACTCATACTTTCATCCCTTCAGTGGGTCGATAAACGAGTACCAAGCTTGTTTGGGAACTTAACCGTGGGGTTTCGTATCAGACTGGAACATCTACTCATGTTCCTCAGAACCCAAAGTCACGTATACTAAGTCGGGCACACAGTAGACCTTGGCTCTCAAGGGCTAATGCTCCACTGAGTTAAGTGGCCAGTATTGCATTAAAGGAATAACATAGGGTGGGATAAATAAAAGTGACCTCGACGAGTGGATACAATTGGATATGAATATGAGGCGCACACCAAGTGATTGAATACAGTTCAGCCCTTAATTCGTGCTGTACCAGTGTGATTTGATCAATGACAATCCATTTGTGGCGGCATTAACTAAGGAAGGAAAAAACGAAAGTTACTTCCAACAGGATGATGCAACTGCCCATACATTCCGCCGAACCATAGATCACATTTACACAATCTTTCCTCCTGTCAGAGTTGATAGCGAAAGGTTTGTCTGATCTCGGCCCTAGCTGGCCACCCAGGTCACTTGATCTGTCAGAGGATGATTACTTTTTCTGGGGAACCCTCAAGTCTAAGGTGCATTGCAATAATTTCATAGTCCAAAAAGTGCAGCAGAACATTTCTGATGAAATAGCACTAATTTTATCTGTCCAGCTTCAATATTCCGCAACTTTCTAAAAGGGGCCGTTTGCGCGCATTCAGAAGCACTACTCGATTGCGAGCTGAGCTCGTTCATGACCATCAAAGGGTTAAGCGCCCTTCGTGTATATAAATGTCTCGCTAAGCCAAAGTGTTTATTTCCCGGACGTATATATACGTCTTTCTGAAGTACGATCTTTCCTGAGCACTGCTATCCTTACAATTAATCCGAAGGTTTTGAAATGCAATAAAAGGACCTTGACAATGTTTCAGATTATTTGCTTCTTTATTCCTCTTTCTCCCCCCCCCTACAAATACATCACATACGCACGTCTACGTGAAAAACATTTGGTATTGGGAAGCGAACCTCATAACTTTTAATTGGCAGTTAAGGGATTATTTATAAACTGTGCAAATTATCAAAATAAGTGTTAATTTTTGTTTTTAATAATATGTATGACAAGCCCAAGGGGTGACTGGCAATTAATAACCTTATTCTTAACTTAGTATTGTTGAATTAATTATAAAATACATTGTGTATCACTTATCATTTATAAGTGTAAATTAATAATTTTAGTAATTAATAATTTTTTTAAATAATCTTTTATTTTCGACTTTTCAATATGCTCGCGCCCCCTAGAAGAGCTGTCACGTCCCTCAAGGGGGGCGCGCCCCACAGTTTCAGAAACGCTGTAGTAAGGTCATCAGAACATTTCTGGAATTCATTTTTTGCCATGTCCTTTAATTCAGCATGCGATGCACTTTTACTTTCATTTGCAGTTTGAAATCGACGACCTTGAAAGCGACGTGTCAATTCTGGAAATATTCTAAAGTTACAGGGGCAAAACCAGGGGAGTAAAGAGGATGTGGCAAAATAGCTATATTCCTGTTCACAATGTCGTTGTTTGAAGTGTGTTCGACGCTTTCCTTCACATCCCTGAAACGTCGATACCACTCAAGAACTTACGTTTGTCATAATGTATCTCTTCTGTACACATGCTTGAACATTTCGTAAGTCCCCGTAGCACTCTGAAAAATTTCATATTCATTCTCTGGTATACAAAATTCATTTCTTTCAATCGCTGGTTACTAAGTACCACAAAATATGACGCAATGGTGAGTCACCGACCACTCGATTTAGTACAAATCATTTTTAGAAAGGGGGAAGAAAGCATCAACACAGAAACGTTATCGTAGTCCCTCTACTGCAAAAAATTTTCATGTTGTTGGCTCAGTCAGGGAACTTTAGAATCCTTCCTCATATAAATAAAGGAAATAATTTGAACACGCACAAGCATTATTTTTTTAAATAAAAAACTGGACACCTTTTTTCCTCTTCAATGGTAATAAGCGTAAAATGGCTATTTTAATAACACTAAATTAGGGTATAGAATCTTTTTTTTTATAAAATGTGTGAAATAGGGGTTTGTCCATTCATTAACATTTCATATTGAGTAAGATGAAGTTGTAACAAAATGAAATATTTTGTATCTGCTATAAGTTTAAATAACAAACATTTAAAATATCCCTGCAATAATGAAAGAATCTTCTATCATCTATCTGTTTTTATACTTCTTATTAGATATGAGGATAAAACATTTTCTTAAACAAGAATTGTACTTCAGATTTTATAAGATTTTCTATGCCATTAGCGAATAAATTTAATATATAAATAAAACTTCACTGAGATATAATTACTAAGGTGAAATATAGTTGTATATAAGAAATATTTTGAGTAGCAGAAAATAAAATATATCATAACCATTCGAGTTTTCCTAATAAGCCGAGTAACAAAATATTGATTATTTTACATTCTATTTATATTTGCGTGACAAGATAAAAGAGTTTAATCTGACGCAGATTTATTTGATTTTCGTGATGGTAACCTTTTTCAACAAGCGCGTGGTTGTTTATTAGATATAATTTGCTTCTCTTAAGTTCTGATATTCAGACTCTCATACTTTTGCATCGTATTTATTAGATCTGAATTGTAACGAACTCTAGATAGCAGAATTCGTTAAAAGTATACGATTTACATTTTACGCAATCTTTTATTTCAATTCCTACTCTCAATTATAGTTCATACTCTCACTATATATATTTATTTATGTATATATCTTGTTCAAATTTTCCATCGTTCATAAAATACTTTATTCATTCTCTCAAGTTCTAATATACTTTTTTAAACTTGTAGTGGATGACACTTGATTTTAACATAGTTTTTCAAATGTTAGTTCATTAATTAAATGTAATTAATGTGTTAATAATTTAGTAACAAACAAAAATAATAGTCCTACAGCATATATGAAACGGAAAATCGCTCGCTGTGTCCTTGTAGGTCAGTTGATAGCGCATTGGGCTTCTAATTCTAAGGTCGTAGGTTCGAATTTCACCTGAGTTTTCCTAATTTCTGAGAAAGTGATTTCTTTTTTTACTATACTATTTTATTGGAATAATTAAGTTTAATCAATGAATAAATAGTAACAAACAAATAGTCCAAAACTCTATGTAGAAATGAAAATGGAAAATTTCAAGGAAAATCGCTTTCTATTTTGCTACTTAATATTGTGATTCTGTCATATGTATATATACATATTTATATTAATTTTATAATTATTTAATAAAAGGGAACTAAAATAAAATTTTCCTAAGTAGGAACTGACTTAATTTTTTTTATATTACTCGTTTAAATAACATCTGTGTAAAATATATAATAATGTGAAAATTGCTATCTTTTCTAATATATTTAATCAAATTCAATCAAGAATATCTTCTTCAAGCTTTGTATTTAATTTCATACTAAAAATCTCTCATTTAAATTTTTTAAACTCAATATTCTGATTTATCCTAAAGAAATATAAAACGCTTCAAGCGATCGTATTCCATATTGCAACTCCCCTTACAAAGCTGTTTTTCCATTAGAGTACGCTCACTGCAGGAAAACGCATTTCAGAACAACTCTTGATCTTTCGAAAAAAATCTTTTCCACTTCCTTTCGCTACGGAAAATATCGTTCGTTTATTTCTTCCGGTGAAGGATAAGTAACTTAAGGAAGAAAATTTAATTCCATGACTCAAAAATTCTCTCTCTCTCGTTGCGAGTTTTTCCGAATTTATAAACTTATCTAGAAATCTCGAAATAAGAGTATATTTCTTAGAATGCTACATGTAAATTTTTCATTATTAAATGACGGTTTCATCGCATCATTATTTTGTAACTCAACGGTTTTATTACTTATTTATTTGATTATAATTTATTGCATTTGAATTTGAAAAATATTTAATGAAGTGAATTAATACGTTTTTAAGGAAACATTTAATCCAATGGATGTAATTGATAAATATTTCACATCTAAAATTTGAAATAAAGGATTAACGTTTATGAAAAGAGTCTTATCAAATAAAATTAATTAAAATACTTCTAAACATAACTATTTTTAGTATACT
The DNA here is from genome assembly GCA_019973935.1 of Trichonephila clavipes. Classification (NCBI taxonomy): domain Eukaryota; kingdom Metazoa; phylum Arthropoda; class Arachnida; order Araneae; family Nephilidae; genus Trichonephila; species Trichonephila clavipes. The sequence continues at coordinate 277,730 of BMAU01001093.1, read as the reverse complement.
TCATCCTTAAAATAATATTCTAATTTTCATTTCCTATTATGTCATCGAATTCTAATACTTTCCTTTATAAGCTGCAGAGCAATTATTATCCCTCTTATTTACTCGTTTAAATTAATGAACGATAAATCTATCAAGAGCTCAGATGTCTTCCCGTGGTGTGATGTGGAAGTTAGGAAAGGGTTATGCCAGCTCAAGTGTCGTCCTTGTCACTTGACTGTGGATCTAAATTACGAGGTCCGTCGGTCCGTCACCAAAAGCCCTCGAATTGCTGAATAGTGTGACGTTAATATTTATTCACTCACAAATTGTGTATTCATATATATATATATATATATATATATATATATATATGCACACACACATAAAATCCTCAACCGTTTGAAAAAGAGGTAAGAACGCGATATTTTTTTTTCTGTAAATATGAGAAAAATTCTTTCAAGATATGTGAAACATACTTCATAGCCTGCAGAGTGTACTTATAAAAAGCAAACATTCAGGAGTTTTTGTGCTCGCCATTTATAAAATAACAAAATTAAGTGTTAAAACTTTAAAATTTAAAATTGAACTGAAACTCTTCTATTTTCATATTCTGTTAAGTATTATATTTAGTTATATGTAATAAAAAATGAGTCTTTTTTGGAATATTTTAGTCAAAAAAATTGACAGCTTAAGTGATTAAAGATAGTTTTAAAATTTGATAGAAAAAATTTTAAAGATTTCAATCAAAAATTATTTTAAACTATTACTTACACACAAGGTGCACAAATCTCAAAAGTAGCTCCCATCAGCATTACACTTTTATCAAATGACATCTGAAGGCAAAGACTCTCACATTCTTCAGGAAGGCTTTCAGTTAAATTTTCCCATGATCCACTTGTTTGCCAAGAGTTGCAATAATCCAAAGCATCTTCTGGAGTCTTGTAGCAGGTTCTTTTTGGAAGACAGCCATTCATTTTTCTCAATGCAATTTTAGGAATTTTATCTTTTTCTCTAATAGAGGAGCATCTAAAAAAACCCCAATGAATAAATTAAAAAATTTATTTGTAACATTCGTAACTGATTTTACAAATAAAAGTAAAAGCTGTCCGACGAGTTCAGTTTGCTTAAATGAATATAAAAGCGGATTTCTAAATTTTTTTTATTATATTTAAATTCCCTCAAGACTAGAGACTTTCAAACTGACCGAAAGATTTAATGTTTTAAATTGAAGCTGCTAGAAGAACATAAAATTTTCAAAAATTAATCAATATTATTATTTTCGTATTTAATAGTCTTAATTTATTTAACTATATAAACTTTTATTTTTATGGTAAGATAAAGATTTTCGAAAAATGTGTATATCCTTTCGTTGAATAGAAACAAAAAATAATTACTAAACGAATGCTGTCACCCCCCCCATATTTAACTTCTTTATTGTTTTCTTTAAAACGGACATGTTTACCTGTTCATTCTTTGAAATTTCGAAACTTTTTTTTGAGTGTCCCTATGAATATAATGTAAAGGACATATATCAAATTGGTAGAAAATATATGTGGTTCAAATGCCGTCAGCACTTAAAGTATGAGTTGGGGATTGTTCACAAACTCAGGTTCATGAAGTATTCTGTCACATGGTTGTGTGTTAACATCTAGAATATGGAAGGATTTTGAAATTAAATAATCAAGGAAGAATTTAAAGAACATTCAACAAAAAGATGTAAGTCACAAAAGCGTCAATCTTCTTAGTTTTATTATCTGCAAGACCTGAATCTTCAAAATCTTCAAAGCTTGATACTGTATTAATGGAATAATTCGTTGGTTTAGTGTCACAATTAATTTTAGGTTAATATTTAAGTAGAAGTTAGCAATTTTTTTCGTAATTGGCTAGAAAAGAATCAGGACTCCAAATCACGAACCAAATACGTTTTAGGCAATGAGATTCTCGATTTTAGAATTTAGTTTCGTTGCCTTTGAAAACAATTTTTGATTCATGTATAGATTCACATTTCGAGAATGTACTATAATTATTTAATTTGTAAGAACTTGATCTCAACTTAAGGGGTGTTGGAAAGCTAAAATCTTATTTTTTTGACAATTTGAGATTTTTACATTTTCAAACTGTATACATTTTAACCTTTCTAAAAGTACCTTATTTTAACCTCTAGGGTATTTAGAAGCCCTTAAAACGTATTTTTAAATAATCATTGAATTTGGGCCACGCCCATTTTAATGGCGAAAATTGTAAACAAATTACTTCGTTTTTGCTTAAAAGTGTAACGACTGATATAAACCAAAACATGTATCTTTTATTTTAAATTGAGCCTTTTATTTTTTTATTTCCTAGTTGAATAGAAGTCTCACTGTACACATTAAAATCAATTTATCTCAAAATGTAAATTTTAATGTGCGATGTACCTTTTCTGAGAAACTACTGTTCACAAGTTTGTAAATTTTTTATGAATTATTTATAATGATGTCTAATATATACTAAAATGAGATTTTTGTAAAAAACTCAAAAATTTAATTTTTACAAATTTTTTAAGTAAAAAATGGGTCAAATTTCGCAACGTTTGATAAATTATTTCCTAATTTATTTAAAAATTCAAAATTAGCTAAAAGCTCATTTTAGTATAATGAGAGAGGTGTACTTTAATAGTATGGAAAATTTCAAGCATGTACATAAAACAGATTTTGAGAAAAGGTACATCGAAAACAGCCAATTTAACATTGTCAGTATAGAGAAAGAGAGAGGTTTCCAACTCCCCTTAATATGCTTTATACTTCCACTTTTACTTTATTGCATTTTTACGTTGATACTCTTAGAAATATAATCTTTAATCAAATATCAATAAGTTTTTGGCACGACAGTTTGTCAAAATCGATCATGATCAGAAGATTAGAAAGAGATTGTAAAACAAATGTAATATAACTAAGTTATATCTGACCCTTTTGTTGTGAGAGATATGGGTAAACAAAACAGCACATTTTTCTTAATTCAGCAAAATACTTTTTTTCGAAAACCAAGTTTGGAAATAAAGGAGGAAGTTGTTAGTTACTTATTTTATTTAGTACAAAACATACATACATACATAAATTTATAGCGGAGAGAAATATTTTGTTACTTTTTATTTTATAAATTGGGATTCGCTGGATATGATTTGGGAGCACATGAATCATATCATTTCAGCATCCTTTATATTTAAACTTTTTTATTTCTTTCGTTTTTTAAAAATATTTTTCCCCTGTGAAAAAGGATGTAAATATTTTGATAAGATCTGCTTGATAAAATGTTTAAATTCAGCAAATTCAGATAAAAAAAAAGGCAACAGCAGGCAATCACCTAAAAACATCTCTGAAATTAAAACTTTGCAATAAATATACTTAAAATATTTTATAAAATTCTAAAAGTTACAAATATACGCAAAGATAAATAAGGATTGATCGATCCAAATCTAATTTCCAACCAATAGTTTCAGATTCTACAAAGATTAACCAAAATTTGAAACTTTGTCATATCTAAGTATCATTTTCAAATTGTTTAGTACATGAACTTTGAACTAAAACTTCGTACACTTCGTACACTTCAAACTATAAATTGTTAAAAAATGAATAATGAAAAATGCAGCACATCTGTGAGAGAGCCAAAAAACATACACACCAAAATTTTTAATGTACTTACTAAAAAATTATATTTTTATTGAAAAAATAACGTGTATCTGTTTAGTAATTTTTTTGTGCTTGTAATTCACCTATAATAAAAAAATATATATTATAGACTATTTATTTTTGCATGAATTGCCCTAATTTCATATTTATTCACTAAATATAAAATTAGACCTAGATAGTGTTAACTATTTTTAACATCCTCTTTTAAAAAGTATTTTAAGTAAAAATAATAGTTAAATTTTTTGAACTAGTTTATATTATTCATACAGTCATTTTAATCATTTCCTCTAATATGGTATCATATAGCTGTTAAGTTTAACAGTAGTAAAAAAAATAATTTATTGTAAGTTTTGGGACGATTTTGAAGAGCGATACTTACAGCTAGTTTATCAATCTGCAAATCATATTCTATTACTTGAAAAAAAAGGGCAAAAATCGGTTGGATTTATTCGAAACAAAATATTGTACACAGCCTACATTTTAAAACATTCAACGTTTTCTACAGACCTACATCAAAGCATTGAAATTTTTCACGTTTCAAGAATAATCAATGATAAAATATAGTTATTATATTAATTATTAAAAAGCTTCAAACTGTTTAAATAAAAAATATTGGAGATCTTACAGCGTAGAAGCGCACCAACAGTGAAATTTTTATGCTATAATTAGGATGACGTCAAAAAAGACCATTGCTTTTTTTAAGGTATCCGATTACGTTCGGAACCCTGATTTTGCAAAAGCGTACAAACAATTTTTTTAATATTTAATGTCACTTAGATTAGAACACACGTATAAGATTGTATTTAAAATTACTTAAGTACAATATTTTGGCGAAAAATGAACTAAAAATTACCTGTTTTCAGAACATTCTACTTTTATGAAAAAGGCTTCTATAACTATTATATTTTGCATATAAATATATAGCTAACACTTATCCTAAGAGCCTGAGGTAAGATTTTTGAAAAAAATCCGCGTTTTCAGAGTTACTACCAATCAAAATAATTATCGGTGTTCTTTCGTTAAAATATCTTCACTGTCAAATGTCTAAAAGGAATTAAAAGATGGATAAATCCACTTCTAAGTTACAAATTTCAAAAATCTTAGCTCAGACTCTGTGTAGCGGTCTGAGCTGTATATAGGCATAATATTATTATAGATACATTTTCCATAAAAGAAGATTGTTTTGAAAATACGTAATTCTGAGTTTCTTTTTTGGCTAAAATATTGCATTTAAATAATTTTTTATTGTAATAATATTCTTAAACCAGTTTTGCACGTGTATTCTAATCTAAGTGATACTTAAATATCAAAAAAATATATTCGCTTTTACGCTTTTGCCAAATCACAGTGCCGCACGTAGACGGATACTTTAAAATTATCAAAATAAAGAGTGTTTTTTTTCCAGGTATAGAAATTTAAGTTGGCATTATTTTCCAAGATGGCAACCGATTTAACAGCTGTCAGGTGATTTATTCTCAGTTTGGTTTGGCAATTCATCAAAACGATCATTAAGCAAGGCGTAGATTCGTCGAATGGGCCCAAAACGATATTGCCGTTGTTCCCGATTTTCATAAGCGAATTTTGTTTAGCGATGAAGCGCACTTCTGGTTGAATGGCTACGTCAACAAACAAAACTGCCGCATTTGAAGTGAAGCTAATCCACAAGTGTAGGTCGAAACACCGTTACATCCAGAAAAACTGACTGTTTGGTGCGCTTTATGATCTGGTGGAATCCTTCTTCAAAAACGTGAAGGCCACAACGTTACAGTCAATGGTGATCGGTATAGAGCCATGATTACTAACTTTTTCATTCCTGAATTGAACAATCATGATGTCCAGGAGCTGTGGTTCCAACAAGACGGCGCAACATGTCACACAGCTCGTGCTACACTCGATTTATTGAAAGACACGTTTGGTGACCGCCTAATTTCACGTTTTGGACCTGTGAATTGGCCTCCAAGATCTTGTGATTTAACACCGCTAGACTATTTTCTGTGGGGCTATGTGAAGTCATTGGTCTATGCGGATAAGCACCAAATGCTTGACCATTTGGAAGACAACATTCGCCGTGTTATTGCCGATATACGGCCACAAATGTTGGAAAAAGTCATCGAAAATTGGACGTCCAGATTGGACTACCTCCGAGCCAGCCGTGGCAGTCCTATGCCAGAAATCATATTTAAAATGTAATGACGCAAGATTATCTTTCGAATAAAAGAAAATTCATGTCATCGTTGTTTTATTGCAATTTAAAGTTCTATACCTCTAAAAAAACACCCTTTACAAATATAAAATACACCTAAGCTCCAAACACATCCAAATAAAAAAAATTACAATTATGCGAGAAGCCCTTTAATTTAGAAGTTTTCTTCCATAAAACATATTAGATAGTCAAGAAAGGTTAAGCTTTCTATAGATTCTTTCTAGCACAGAAAATTTCTAGTAGAAAAGAGTAATGTTTGCGACAGAAAAACTATAAATACGTTTTAATGTGTGTCTAAAATTCATTGTTTTCTAAGTGCTGAGAAGTATAAAAGAGGATGCATTTTGCAATTAAATAATAACTCATTGTATTAACTATTTGTTTTTTTCTTTCTTGGAATAAAATAAGTATGTTTATTCATTCTAAGTCAGTTGTCTGGAGATGTAAATCTTCCACAAACAATCCCTAAAAAATAGATAACTTTACTTTTTTGACCGATGTCATTGGCTGAACAGAAATGACGTCATAGAAATCGAAGTGATATTCCTCCATGACGTCAAATAATACTAAAATGTCTTTTATGCATGACGTCACACGCGAATCATTTATAGTGCGATATTTGACTCTTTAAAATAAGTATCCAGTTCGCTTATTTAATATTTTCTATTCTTAGAAAAGATGGTCTTCACTGGGGAGAATAACAATTTTGAGACTCAGACATCTAATATTATCGTATAATTTGAGCATTCTTTTCTCTCTCTGGTATTTTAGGAAGAGAAAAAGCAATTATTTTCTAATGAAACGAATTTCCGTTGATAAATGTTTGAAAAACAAAGAATATGATATGAAAGGACGTTAAATGAAAAAACATGCTTCTTAAAAATGGAAGGTTGTTATTCTTTGAAAATCATCGCGTTCAGATTTTAATAACTTTAGAGATTAAAATATTTCTTGTTAAGGGTTTTAGGGATAAAGTCTCAAAATTATTTGATTGTATATTTTTCCATTAAATAAGTACATTTAATAAGTTCTAACAACTTACACAACATTTTTTATCTTTCATATTGTATATATATTTCATTTTAATATTGAATTTTATGTACAGATATACTTCAACACTTTCAGTTTTTTTTAGATAATACTTTATATATTGGCGATAATTAATTATCATTCATCTCCTTTTTTAAAATGTTAACTTTTTATTTGATTTAAACTTATTCAAACATTTTCATAACGTATTTTAATTATTTCAAATATATCTAAATGTAAAATTCTTATGGAAATTTTGATTTTTCAAAAAAATAAGTCTAGTTATGTAAAAATTATTTATTTACATTTTCAAAATATGTTACCTTATTTTTGACTTTTAAATGATACTACGAATGTAATACAAAAAAATGCTATTTTAAATCATTTAGAGGTCACTAAAACAAGGATTGGTCCTTTCTCTCAATAACACACATTCCCAATATTAGCTGTTTTTACATCTGATTTGAGGAAAAGCTACTTTTATTTCATGCAATTCTTTTTTTACAAGAAATTAACAACATATTGCGCTTAAATCAGTTTGAATGAATTCCAAGGTTTATTCTAGTATGTTTTGCATAGATGAATGAATGCTACGGTTACACACACACACACACACACCTAATCTAAATCATTCTAGAATCCACTTGAATCCCTACAAAAAATATCATCCAAATCGGTCCAGCCGTTTAGGAGGAGTTCAGTCACATACATACGCACAGAAGAATTATATATAAAAAAGATATATGTCGTATCGGGGTGAAATGAATAATCTTTCCGATTCTGTAATTATTTTTTGTCTGATTTTGATTGAAAAATTAGATTGCAATTTTAAAAACGGCGAAAATATAGGAAAAAATTCTCCCCTTTTATTTCATTTTTTCTGACCGCGCTTTAGCAGAATAAACAGCACACAGGGGTAAAACAATTATGCGTTTTAAGGTTTTTAATTAATATCTTTTTAACTAATTGCGATATTGGACCGAATTGTGAATCCAAACCATTCTCGAATCCACTTGAACCCACACAAAAATTTCATCAAAATCGATCCAGCCGTTTAGGAGGACTTTAGTCACATACACACGCACAGAAGATTTTTATATATAAAGATATATATACTGTATTTTATAGTGTAGTTATGGTTTTAATGAAAAATTATTTTGTATATGAGAATTCTCTTTACACAGTTCCTTCCATACAACTGCAAAACTTTTAAATTTAGTAAAAAGTGCTTAAATGAGATTAAAATAACACAAATCTACAGCCAAAAACCTGATAATTTTAGCTAATCTATATGTTTTTGGTGTGCTAAAACCAATAATGTGTGAAGTCTGTTTTTTCCCAAGTACGTATTTTTTCCAATCCAGGGAATATAATGCTATTGTAGTGTATGCACAAATACCTATTAGTCTTGTATAGCAGGTATTTTTTAATATTTTTTCTTAAATGCATTTTCTAATAATCTAAACACTTATTCTATTAATTTCTGGTGCTACTGTCCCGCAGCAGATGTTGTAGGCTTGAAGCTCCAAGTAGGAACGAACTTGTTATCTGATCTCAATAGTCATCTTCTGAAGCTATACTAGTCTGAACTTGTTATATGTAGAACTTGGAAGCCATTTTCCCGCTCCTTCTTTCATTCCGGTTGTGTCATTTGAAGTGAATACACTCAACCAGGTTGCCTAATCGCGGCAAAGGGGCTTAAAAGTGTTTTTGAGATCTTAAGGCACATTTTCTACATCATTGCTGTGTTATCAATCCAGACTACTTCTGCTTTAACTGTGTGGCACTAAATATATAATCTAAAAAAGCCAACGAAATACAACAAATTTTGTCAAAAAGGTTTAGTATGCTTATTTTGTTCTGAGAATTGGAGGAGATCACCTGTGATGATCAAGGTTAGAATCACAAATATCAGAAGCTCAATAACTACCCTAATCTTAAATCTGCTATTCGCTAGGTACTGCATAGTTCTAGATTGCCAGTTCCTCAGCCAGACTTGGACAGCATTGATTGGGAAAATAATAGAGAAGCTTTCATGGCGGTAAAGTATGAATCAAACAATTCATTGGAACAAGACAGTTCAGAGGACAAACTTGAGCTCTTTTCTCAGCAGGAGTTAAACAACTTAGTGAGAGATCTAAGACTTCCAAAAGATACTGTTCAGGTACTTGACTTCCAGCTTATACAAAATCAGGAACTCGCAACCAAACATCACAACCACAGAAGAATCATGGAATGTATGTTTAAGACTTTTCAAATACAAGTTTGCAACGTGAGTTTGGTTCACTTCTTTCACTTGCATGTGAACTACTTTCTCTAAAGCATGGAGAACGTCCGTAAAGTGTTCCACCAAGACGTCAAGAAGATGCATCGCAGAAGTGGGGAAATCGCATCAGGGGAAGTGGAATGGAAATATGATGGCGGAATGTTATTGGATGCTACTGCGTATATATAAGTCATTTTAGCAGTCCTATATTTAGAAGCATACACGAAGTTTTCAAGAGGAAAAAAATTATTTTTACAAGAGCAATAATTTAATATGCAGCATTGTTTCGTTTCTGAATAGCTAATATCTGAAAATATTTACGTATTTAATAATGTTTATTACAAGAAAATAAACAAAAACTATCAACCGAATCTGTTTTTTTATCATTATAACCACTGTGCTTACTCAAGGTTGAGCAAAATCTGTACGAGATGGTAAAATTCCTTCATTCTCACTCTTCATTTTCGGTTTTAGCACACCAAAAAACATACAGATCAAATGATGGTGTCAAATCAAGTTTCTAATTTTTTTTCGTAGAACTGTTTGATTTTGAGGGAAGGGAAGGGGAATTGTCTTTCACAAAATTTTGAGCTCCTTCTTAATACTGCACATTTAATCATGAGTAATCATAAGGAAAAGTGTATTTTCAGAAGTGAAGATGATTTCAATGTGGAAAAAATGTTTTTTCTGTTGGAAGGGAGTTTTGATGTTTTTAATGATATTGGATCAGAATCAAAACTAAAAGCTCTTCCCCTGTACAGAATTTTATCAATATATTGAATAGGAAGTCTAAAATCTAATAAGCAAAATTTGAATTTAATGAATCAAATTTGTCAGCTTCTTTTCAATGATAAGTATTCTGGTTTTACCACATATACTCAAATACTTCAAAAACGTCACTTTGACTAAATTTCTTAAAATAAATTCAATTGGGTAATATTTTGTAGCTGAAGCTGTACAAATATTCCTCAACTAATTAAGATTTAATTTTCCTAGAAAGTAATATAATTATGAAAAGAAATGTAAATAAAGAAGGAATTATGGAGATCTATGTATATTAAAAAATATATATGTATGTGTGTTTGTGTATATATCAGGAATTTACATTGAAATTTTATCCATGAAAGGAAATTAATTATGAATTATGATTGAAATAACATAAACAGAACAATGTGAAATCTCGCAAATGGTCTCGTGGAACATCAGAAATATTTACGTGCTTTAAATTTTAATTTATTTCTGAGATGACGCAACTGAGACAAACGTAGCAGAATAATATATAAATATACTCCTGTTGCTTAAGTGTTTTGCTTAGTTTTGAATGTAATAAATAAGTAAATATATTATGAAATTTACCTAATACAGCAAAGCATTTCCATGATGTGTTCCACCACAATCTTGTCGTCCAAAGGTCGATTAATTTGACTGCAGTATCTTCGACCCCATCGCCAAATGCCCCGAAATATTATGGCTTCATCTGGAACATTTAGATCGTTCGACTCCAATATTTTCAGGAGAACATTTTTGCTAAATCCTAATACCAGATCGGAAGAAAACACAACGTAAGCAAAATTCTCAATGATAGACATGCATGCAGCTTTCACAACGCAGTCTTTTACGAAATACTGTTGAATTTCGAGGTTTTCCAACAAGTAGCATGCATCTGCAATGGTAAGATTCTGAAGAGATAGTTCTTCTAAGTGTTCTTTTAGGTGCCTTAAGCCAAATCTTTCAGAATTTTTTACAATGTCAGCCGTCACTTCAGCAGGATATTCATTCAAATAAAGATACCTGTAAGAATTAAAAATGGTTTTTGATTTTTATCATTGCACAAAAATCAGGTAATAAAACTAAACAATGAAAAGCAAATTAAAAACATCTCAACTCTCGTTGACGTTTCAGTTTCTTAAATTCTTTTATGTCATAATTGGAAAGAAGAGTAATAAAAAAAGAGTAGAATATTCGAAATATATATCTTTACACACAATGTTGGATACAAACACATGCATAAAAATTTGAATGAACAATTTTTTATATGCAGTTTGGGTGATGCATTTGGTTTACCGCTGGTCTTGTATGCCTAGGGTTGCGGGTTCGACCTCGGCCCAAGTCGGTGGATTTTCATGATGCAGAAAATCGACAGCATCCATGTCGCATTAAAATGCGGCATTCAAAGATCCCTAGAGTGTTTGCTTAGCTAGGGTGCTCTCGATAAAATTAATTTTCTCATACCATTTCGTATTGTTAAAGTGAAGGTACCTCCCTCTGAGAAGGAAATTGGACGTCAACACTACATTGTGGCGATTCGTGTATCATCTATATATTACCGCACTAAAAAAAGTGATACCAGCTCCCGGAGAATATATTAGGTCTGTGCAATGGTAAATGCACCAATCCACAGCCCCATTAGAAGAAAAACTTTTTTTTATTTATAAATACTCCACACTGAATGTTCTTTTAAAGTACAAATTTTATTTCTTTTTAAGGAATTCTTTTTTAGTCTTTAAAGTATTTAAACGAATTTGGAAATGCTATTGAGTACAGAATTCAAGTTTTTCAGGTATTTTGTGTGAAAATAAGATTTCCACACAATTCATTTAATGTCATAGTAACGCTTCAATAATTATATATATGTGCATGTCGTAAGTGAAAAAGTTCACTGTTCCAAGTAATTATCCAAATGAGACATCAATCAGTGCATATGATGCGTATTTAAAGAAATGATTAAAATTTTACACGAATTAAATCATTTCTTCAGAAGCAGTTACATGTAACAAACCAATCAATAAAATTTCAACCCAACACTTGCTAATACGCAAACTCTGTTTGGTCTTTCATTGATTCGTAAAACTAGCAAATATCCTCTTGTTAGAATATTTGCCAAACTTTCTCCTGTCATCAAGTTAGATCAGCAAGATATTGAGCGTCTGCTTTGATGGAGCGTCTGCAAGATGTTGAGCTCCCAATAGTGCTTTTTAGAGAGAGAGAGATCTAGTAACCCAAGTGGTCTGAAAGTTTTTTAGAAGCACGATTACAACAAGGAGAATGACTGCCAAATGCACCAGTGCATTTTCAATGTGTGTTTCAGCAAGCTCTAGATGCTGTGAAAATACGAATAACACGATGAAACGTGGAACACTATATTCGGTGAAATACTCATAGGAGGAAATTTAGGTGTGTTTTACCAAATGAAATGGTACTTTCTAGCTCCCAATCTTATAATTTGTTGGTTTGGTAATTAGCATGATATATACTATCGTTCGGTTATTTAAGTTATCTAAATCAGTGGTTCTTAAACTTTCGATCACCGTGGACCGCCTTTATGTATCAGTATGACAACGCGCCCCCCAAGAATTTAAATATCCTTTCCTGACTCCCAACACATCGCTGAGTGATTTAAAGGTTCCACAATAATCCTTAGACTGCCTCTGTTGCTGTCTTCTTTTTTTCCTTTAAATGAATTAATATTCTTGAATATAAAAAAACTGTGAATTGATATTCTTAATCAAAATACGCATATTCTAGTAGAGTATTTTCATTGGAAACAATTTAGAGATCTAGTCTAGGATGGGACATCTTTAAATTTTTTCAAGAGGCCTTTAAGAGTCTGTAAAAGTAGGAAATCCTAACTTTTAGGGAGAGACCTTCGTAGACCCATCTAAAAGGCGCTGGGGACCCCCGGGGTTCCACGGGCCACAATTTAAGAACCACTGATCTAGATGACTTTAATCACGGCTTGGTTGGTGATTTTAAAATAGCATCCATTACTAAAAATATGTCTACTTTAGTCGGGGAGATGCTATGTCGAATGAACTCAACAGCTCTGGAAAATGCAATGTCTGGACGTACAGATGAAACACAAATGATGCCATAAGAATTTGCATTTTGTATTATATAAGTTGCCTATTTCAATGATACTCATAATCGAGGATGTCTAGTTTGTGCTCCAGATAATTTATAATAATAAAAAAATGCCTTGGAAGTCACTGCAACAATTGTTCCATCCTTGTGTCGTTTTGTGTTTTAGTTAGCTGAACACTACATTTTAACGCTGAGCGTTGCTATTGTTCAATCCTTTTATTCCAACATCAGCGAGTCTTCGAATTAATCATCCCGAGTTATTGTGTATGTGTGTGTGCCAACATTAAGTCTCTTTTCCTCTCTCAAATATTGATATTTGTGCACAAAATGTGTAACTCTGCAAGGTTTTAGTGCAATCAGGATAAATAGATACAATGGTGGTTACGTATTATCACAATAATCACCGACTTAATTAATAACTCACCTAATTGGCAACCCGGATTTCCTATGTGTCGTACGCACTGAATAGTTTCATGTAATGTCGCCAATAAGTTGCGATAATACATAAGTACCAATTCAATCAAAGTCGAATGAAAACTATATCAATTTTGTTCCATGCGTCATTCGGAATTTCAGTTGTGATAGTACTTGTATAAAAACTTCTAGATATTCATCAATTAGTTTCTAAAATTTAACCATTTTGCATATTGGATTGATAAATACTTGATAAGAATTTTCAATAGAATCAAGTAGTTTTTCAGTGTACCTTTCTGGAAAAAAAAATATTGGAGTGCATCTTAATTTCAAAATAAAATTAACAATTTCTCTCTTTTGTCTGTTTTATACGAGTCACAGTTTCTTTAATGAATCTTACTACCAAAAACTCGTCAAAGTTCAGAATATACCTTAAGATCCCATGTATAACGCGTACCTATACATTAAAACTGCATTTTTATGTATATTTTCCGTATAATGCGTATACGGGACATTTTTTACGAAGGAGTCTGAAATGTACGTATGTAATGCTATTATGCTTTGAAGTCCTTTATTCGAGGAATCCCAGAATTTTGGAAAAATAGCGTACTTCTAGAAATACAATCCCTTAAGATCATTAGCTTTGTCATTTATTTTAAATAAATAGTACAAAAGAAAAATCTTTGTCAATACAAAATCTTGTCAATCAATACAAATAGAAAATCTTTGTACATGAAGATTTTTATTGAAAAAACCAGTACGAGATCATTCGTAGGTGGGACTCAGCACAGGAAAGTTATTCAGTGACGCCAGGCTACGAGTTATCTCGTAGAGTTTTCTTTAAATAAGAATTACTGTAAATGCTATTACAATATTATATCAATAACTCAATATTATTATATTTCGTAAACTTTCATGTTTTCTTTAAAATATAACTTTGGCACTCATGGCAAGACTCTCTAAATTCACATGGCAGTCAATGGGTTAAACATTCGAAAATAAATATGCTTACTTCAATATCTGTAACATTGTGTCTGGTTGCATACCAATTACCGTTATGGAAGTCGGGAAAGGATCATCAGCTCGCTCTTCCAGCATTTCACGAAATTTATAGGACTTTGCAGCTAGGATGGCAGAATGGGCAGCAAATCTCCACGAATACCCACCGTGCGGAACCTTCAGGACCACATCATTCATGTGGTCACTCATTATTAAATCAGATGACATCGTATCTTAATTTTTGTGTACTTGTAATCAATTATCTGGAAAAAAATTAGTATTTGGGTTTTTTTTATTGAAAACAATTATAAAATCCCCGTGCACCACAAAGTATCACACGGGGCTTACAGAAGTAAGTATTAAACACACATTCAAGGGAAATAAACAATTAAAAAAAAGAAGTTAAGAAGGATTACAAACAGTTACAACAAATTTACAGAAATTATTGAAAGCACTTCTGGTGGAAAGAAATTGGTGAAAATTCGGTGGCCAATTAATGTTGAGTCTCTTGAACGCCAGTCTTATGATCTTTCATAAGACTGGGTAAGTATTTGGGTTGATATGTTTTTTTTTATATTAGGCATTTTAGTTAAATCATTTTCAAGAATTTGACGATTGCTTTGATCTTAATTTCTTTTAAAGATTCGTGATATACCGCTGTGTGTTTTTTGAGATCAAAATAACAAGTAATAGAAAAAAATTAAGTCAATTCCTACTTAGGTTCCACAAAGAAAATTTTTGTTTTAATTACTTTTTATTAAATAGTTACAATTAATACAAATATGTGTATACATATGATAGAATCGCAACATTAAGTGAAAAAATAGAAAGCGATTTTACTTGCAATTTTCCATTTTTCTTTCTATGTATGGTGTCGGACTATTAGTTTTATTTGTTATTATTTATTCATCCATTAAATGCAATTATTCTAATAAAATAGTATAGTAAAAAAGAAATCACATTCTCAGAAATTAGTCCAACCCAGGAGGAATTCGAAACCACGACCTTTGGATTTGAAGTCCAACACGCAATTTATTTCGCTACAGGGACACAACGAATGATTTTCCTTTCTATATAGGCTGTTAGACTATTATTTTCATTTGTTACTATTTATTCTTTTTTAAATTAATTAATAAATTAATATTTGAAAAAACTGTATTAACATCAAGTGTCATCCACTACAAGTTTAAAAATTGTATTTGAACTTCAATGGATGAATAGAAGGTATTTTATTAACGACTGAAAATTTGAGCCAGATTTATGTATAGGGAGAGAGTGAACTAATAGTAGGAATTGAAAAAATAAATAACTGTGCATGTATGTACTAATAAAGAGTTATATATTGTTTTAAGAGAAAGTATAGAGACTGTTATGCATTAGTATGATCTTGAGAACTGGTATGATTTCGAATAAAATCATTACTTTTAAAAGCTAGTTAAATATAGCTATTTTTATAAGTTAAAAGACAGATAATGTTTGAAATTATAGTTGTTCGAAGAGGATAAAATCATATTTTTGATCGTTTGGAAGTAATAAATTCAATTAATTTTTTCGATGATTAATTTAAAGCAATATTTAAAACTACGAGTAAAACCATACTGATGTTATTGGTATTTAATTTGATTAACTTGAAAATATGACCAAAAATTGTACGGACTGAACAAATTTAAAAAAACTTTACTATTTAAGTTATCAATTACTTCCATTAAAATTCAATCCTAAAAAGTATCGATATATTTTATACTAGAGTATTTGTTATAATATTTCGATAACATGCCCTTTCTATCAATAGCAGTCTCCGAGATTTGGTATTTGATTTTATGTTAAATCAAAAACATTTAAGACAAATTCACAATGCAGTCTACTTAACAATAGAAATTCAATAAATAAATAAATATAATTTACCAAATTTTAGTATAACATTTATTGAGCTCAAAAATTTTCTATTCAAGTACATAACTCATAAATTTTGTCGCCTAAGATGTGTTATATAGTCTCCTCCCCTATAAGAGCGTGGCCGCGGTAGCCGAGTGGTATAGGCATCGGATCGTGGCTGGCTTTGTCACGAGTTCGAGCCCAGTACCACTAAAGACCCGCCGTGTAGGGCAGCGATGCACGCTAAATCTGTCGAGAGCTGAAACGTCCTCCCGTTGGTGTGGTGTGGTAGTTAGGAGAGGGGGGTGCCAGCTCAGGTGTCGTCCACGTCACTTGACCATGGTTCAAAATTACGTGGTCCGTCGCCAAAAGCCCTCGTGCAGCTGATCAGTGCGACGTTAATCTTCACTCACTCACCCCTATAAGAGCAGCTTATTTATAAACTTGGTACTATTATTAGAATAATTTAAATATCTGACATATTGCTAAGAATGTTTAATAAAGTCAATAATAATGAATAATTTTATCAAATCTATGAATTAATAGCCTTGACATATTTTACTTAATAAATTACTCCTTATTACTACCTTAAACGTCAGATAATTATTGACTAATTCCTACTAACTGGGTTTGAATGTTGTACGTTGTTTGCATAGTAATCAGCAGAGTTCGCTGTTAACGTGGTGGCCGCGGTAGCCGAGTGGTATAGGTATCGGACTGTGGCTTGCTTTGTCACAGGTTCGAGCCCAGTACCACTAAAGACCCGCCGTGTAGGGCAGCGATGCACGTTAAATCTGTCGAGAGCTGAAACGTCCTCCCGTTGGTGTGGTGTGGTAGTTAGGAGAGGGGGGTGCCAGCTCAGGTGTCGTCCACGTCACTTGACCATGGTTCAAAATTACGTGGTCCGTCGCCAAAAGCCCTCGTGTAGCTGAACAGTGCGACGTTAATATTCAATCAATCGCTGTTAACGTGAAATTACTGATAAAATCTCATAAGCTCATCTAATGGAGATGTTGAGGATTGGAAGGAATAAGGCAATGTGTGTGTGTGTCTCTTAAATATTTATGTATATATGTGTGTATATGACTTTCTATTTTTTTGAAGACTAATTTTACAATTTAAAAGTTAATATTCATGTATGTATACACTTCTGAAAAAAATACTTCCTGAATTATTAAGAATAAAGGAATAATCCTCATTCAATAAAAATTTTGCTTATGTTAGAAATGAAAAAAATTTCAATTTATAATATATAATAATAATAACACTACATTCCTACGATTTTTGTTTTGTTTGCATTAGTACTACCCTGGAATTTCACAATAATGTATCCGTGACGGACTTAATTACTTGAAATCTATTTTTTTGTCCATGTTTTTGTGTGTATGAAGGTTTTCAGCAAACTTTCATAACTCTCCATTTGAAAAATTATGCAAGTGAAACAAAATCTTGTTTCACTTATCAGACAGACGTACCTTAATTCTCACATAATAATTCTAATATAGATGAAAATCTTAAGGGTTTAACTATACTATCACATAATATGCGCCGCTATAAAATCACACCAAATGCAAGGTATGTGGTGTGATTTTTTTTTTTTTTTGCTCCATTCTTTGACCGTGAATTTAGAGTCGCATGCTGTCCAAACATTATGAGTGAAAGTGTAGAGCATCGTTGGGTCAGATGTTTCAAAAATAAAAGAACAAACGTTCATGTGGGGAACCATGAAGTGAGAAGCTATCTGAAGTGAGAGATAATCTCTTTAAATAAATATATTTTAATATAAATCATATAATTAATAAATTTAATTAATATATTTTAATAAAGTTCGTGAAAAAGGCTGATTCACAAACTCTTAATTTTCACAACAACTTCCAAACATTTTTCAAACCATTTCGCATGATCTAGTCACCAAACACAAGATCTTTTGCACCAGTTTGGGACGTTTTAATCATACCAACAACTCAGACTTTGCTTCTGATAATCCTCATCTATTCCATCATAAGGAGTAGCTCTTCTCTGATGATGAGAAACTTCAAATTGTTGAAAGGTTTGTTAAAATTTCAGGCGATAGAGCTTTCTGCAGAAATTATTTGTTAAGGTATCCGACTACTTGCGACAACTTTTTTTTGAAAAAATGGAGATATGGGGATTTTTTTTGTGATTTTTAGATGTGTTTAGTATAATTTAAGAAAAAAAATTCTAAAATTGAAAACAAAAATTCTTTTATTACTATTAAAATGTGAAAAACTGGTAAAAATGTACAAAAAAATTACACAAACGGAGCCACTCTATACAAAAATTTTACGAACAAATTCTCAATTTTTCAGTTTTGATGTGTTACTTTGTTTTTCATATTTGAAATGACCTTCAGGATAAGAGATATTTTGATTTCTACAAAGACTAGAGCATTTTATCTTAGTGACTACAGAAAATTGCTTAAAAAAGCAGTGATTATATTCACATAAAGGACTGTAAATTTTGAAATAAAACAGTGATTGATAAATCTGAAGATTAAAACACTTTCACTGTTATACAGAATATACACAAAAAATTTCAGCAAATTATTTTAAAAACTTTTTGAGCAATCGCTTTTCCCGTTTGAATTTTTCGAAAAAAAAACACATTTCGAGTAAAACGTACTTTAAAATTTAACATCTTTTATGTAAAGTTATGGCATCTGCTTTTACTAAAACATTTGTAGTTTTTGTTCTAGTGATTGGAAAATAAAAAAACTTGGTATTTTAAAAGCTAATAAAATGGCCTATAAAATAAAATCATAAAAAAATTATCAATTTTTGAAAAAAAAATCATTATTTTAAAAATACCGCTCCTGACATTGAATACACGCAGTGTCTATGTTGAAAAATAGAAACAGCTGCACTCTATGATGTAAATAAAAAGTGTAATTGTGCGAGTTCTTTATTTTCAGTGAAATGAAGGTTACTTTCCGAAATGCATTTATTCGTGCATGTGAACATGTGTGTGTGTGTAGTATACGAGGGGAAAATTATAATATATTATATATATATATATATATATATATATATATATATATATGTGTGTGTGTGTGTGTGTGTGTGCGTGTGTGTGCAATAATTCCCTTTAATTTCTATAAACAACTTTTCAATTTGTAAAGGTCCTGGCCTTTAAGACTCGCGTGTAAATAACTAGCTTATCCGCATCACCGTATAATTGTAACCGTATCTCTTGAAAATTAACAGCTTGCATTTTTAAAAGTAAAATTAGATCAGTATCCATCAAACGATATCTTTCCACCAATCATAGCCTGCAACCTTGGAAGCCGTGGGGATTTCAAGAGTTCCTGTTGCCGCTGCATGTAAAAATCAAAGATACTGGGAATACTCTCTCTTTATCTTTGTTTTCAATAGATGTAAATAGCTGCAGCTCGTTTTCTGTCTCCTGACTACTTAATGTGATGTCGAAACACAAAGTCTTGTCCAATAATATTTATATGTATGTGTGAACGTCAATAAGTGTTGAATACTACCTAAGAAGATGTTTCTTTATACTAAACGGTTCCTTATCACTGCAACAACCATAACCTTGATAATGGAATAAGTAAAATCTCCCACTTGCTATGTTACTACATATATACTCGTATATACTCTTGCCTGCGAAAGTCTGCGTACAGGCAATAATCTTACGTATTTATGCTATAATTCATTTTAAAATATCACTTTAGAAAATCAAAATACTTGTCAGCAATTCTTCAAAATTTCCTTATTCAAACAACAGCAACCAAATTCACCTTAACGAGAAAAAACAAGAATGACCACCACATAATCATTAACCATCTGCGCCAAAAGTCTTCGAATACTTACAAAATAGAGCTTTTAAAGACCTTTTATTGTAAAATAATGCACTAAATGTTGTTTTCAAGTAATTATAACCTTTTTTTGGCGATTTATTTAAGATTTGAAATCTTTTGTGGTTCCATGACAAGATACAAAATAGAGGTCGATGTATTATTGAAAGAAAAGGGGAAATGTTTAAAGCAGTTGTTGAAATTGTTAATAAGGAGGCACTCATTGTTTGGTGGGAACACTTTGTTCATAAACTACAAAACAACTAAAACTTTAACGTCCAAGCCAAGACCCGGGCGCGCATCTGTAGTGTCACCTCGAGAATCATGCTTTGTAATACGCTCTATAAAAATAAATCCAAGACTATAAGATTCATAAGTAGCTGAAAGTGTTGCTGAGATATTGCATAAAAGTGTGACTTTAATTACAATTCGAAGAAAACTGAAAAAGGATGACCTTTGTGCCCGAGTGTTGCACTCAAGAAGTCATTCATTTTTCGAATGAACAGAGCTAAGAGAATGATTTTTGCCAAAAAACACCTAAATAGGACACATATATCTTAGAAAAATGTAATATATTCAATTGAAAGTAATTTTGTAATTTAGCATCAAAAAGCACAAAAATATGCTTGAAAAAATTCCTGGACCGATCTTAAGAAAGAATCCTTTTCCGACTATCAAACATGGAGGAAGAGGCTTAATGTTTGGGGGTGCATTGGAAGTTTTTCGGCTGGTAATCTGGAATTATTGAATCAACAATGTACAAAATTGGTTATTTGAACTTATTGAAGTAAAATATCAGGGTATATGCCGAGAAATTTGCGGTGAGTAAGGATTTTTACTTTCAGCGGCTCAAAGGTACCATGCAAATGGCTCACATTGTGAAGCATGGTTGTTCTGACTTGTCCCAAACCAATTCCGAAAGTCAATCTAGTCCTCAGACCTAAGCACAACCCAGCATTTGTGGGATTTACTCGAGTGAACAATCAGGGAGAACGTAATAACATCCAAGGAATTGCTCAAATTTGTCACAGCAGAAAAATGGAACAAAATATCCTCAGACGAAACAACTAAGCTAATTAAATCCCTGCTAAATATGTTGAGAAAGTTATAGAGAAAAAATGGAATAGCTTAAAAAGTATTAACTTTTAGTTACAATCCATTATTATAAAGGTTTTTTTTTCTAGTGTACGCAGACTTTTGACGCACTCGATTTGTGTCATTCTCAAGTTATAAATATTTGTATTATTTTATGTAATATTCAGGTGATTGTTGCTTACTATACTATTTGAATTTACGACTTAAGAGGAATCAATAAAAACAGTATTGATTCAGAAACACTTCATTTAGTTAATGATCTTTGCATGAATATAAAAGATGATCGCCTGTGCGCAGACTTTCGGAGGCAAGTGTATACGCCTATTACGGTAAAGTATCCGTAAGGTTATTACACTCTAGTGACTTTGACAAATAATAATCATCAAGTCCACTGTTATGCAAAAAATTTTAAGTGGAAAAATCTTTTGAACTAAAAAATAGGCCAAGAAGAAAGCTAAATTACGAGGAAACAGGTGCCGAAATAAATGTGGAAACGTCATAGCTTTGCTTTGCAAATTGCTATGAAAAAAATTGCTAAAATTTCAAAGGAAGTTTGAAGTGTCCGAATAATTTTGAGAGGTTGATATAATCCCCCCCCGCACAAGACTTTACTTTAGAAACTTTTTGAATATTTTTTATTGTTAGCACATGTGCAGAAATAAAAATTCGTACATGGCAAACACTTCAAATAATTGTTTAAGGTATCAGGCAACGTTCGGAACCGTGATTTTAAAAAAGTGCATAAATGGATAATTTTCAAAATATTTAGTGTCACTTAGATTAGAATACATGTATAAAATTGTTTTAAGGACATTATGGCAAAAAAAATTATTTAAATACAATGTTTTGGCAAAAAGCTAACTTAGAATAACCTTTTTTTTAAAAAAACGTTCTCCTTTTTTTTATAAAAAATGCGTCTATAATAATGATATTTTGCTTATATAAAGTAAAGACTTCTCCATAGAGTCTGCACTAGGAGTTTTGAAAAATTCACTTTATTTTCGGAGTTATCACTAATTGAAATAATTATCGGCGTTTTTTTCTTAAAATGTCTCCCCTCTGTTGCAGTAAAATATTAATAAATCCGATTCTAAGTAATATATTTCAAAAATTCAAGCTCAGCCTCTGTACAGATATCTGAGCTATTACAGGCAACATATTAAATAGAGCTCTTTTTCATGAAACGAGAATGTTTTGAAAATTGGTCATTCTATGTTCTCTTTTTGTCAAAATATTGTACTTAAATAATTTTTTATTGTAATAATATTCTTAAAACAATCTTAAATACGTTTTCTAATCCAAGTGACACTAAATATCATAAATATTATCCATTTATACGCTTTTGCAAAATCACGGTTCCGAACGTAGTCGGATACCTTAATGAGTAATAGAAATTTCTTGCAAATAAATTTCGAAAACAAATATCTTGAACAACTGTTTGTTATTATATTTCTGGAAACCAAGTATTTCGAACGATGCTTAAAATAAATACTAAGATCAGCAGAAAGAGAGAAGTAATGAGGAAAATATAAAAACCCTTGTCACATTCTCTGTACCATCTTAAAAGCAGTAAGCCGAATTTCGTCATTACTTTTTTTTACCTCATTTCGACAAAATTACGTAAATTGTCTAATTTTACATCCAATTACATAAAACTGGAGAAAAGTTTTTTTGGAAAAGTTTCTCAATAACACTTCATTAGAATTCGCTGGAACTTTTCCATCAGTATGATTTAACAGTTGACTGCTTAACGAACCGTTGCTAACGTATATTACAGCTATCAGTAAAGTCATTATACTTCAATACCCTAGTCTTCATAATTTATTTCAAAAATCTTACATTCATTGAAATTATTTTAAAAAGAGAGAGAATATAAGTCTTCCTAATGAAAATCTTATTTATCAAAATTAAAAAGATGTGACCTTGAATGGAAATTTATGAGTTACTTAAGTGAATTCTAACCCGTATTATACTTCAATTTGGTTTTTCTTATCTGTTGGTTTGCTTTTATATAAAGAAAACCATTACCGGCAAGGGTTATGAACAAAATTCTACTTCTATAGAAAAGTTTGAGCTTTCTTCTAACCAGAATTAGAAAATAGCAAACTATATTCAATAAATATTGAAAATATAGAAAATTCACAGAACACATATATTGTACCATGTTTAGGAAAATTTTTAATATTACGTTTGTTGCTGCACTTTAAACTTTAAATGTTTGATATTCAAAATGTTAAAAGATACAGAAATCTTAATATGCAACTTATCGATACAACAATCTTAAGTTGATCTTTAGAACATATAGTTATGAAATTTATGTTTTTTTCTTGAATCCTTGTTAACATTAACTTTGATTAAATTTCTTCATAAGAATTTTAAAAAAATGTGCGCAGCTTTTTAAATTTATACAATAAACCAAAATTTAAAATTTGGTGCCCTTTTTAACTGATTCCCGCAAATTTTTTTAAAGAAAACACAACTTTTTCAATTTTTAATAAGTCTTTAAAGTTACTACTTATCAACTGACAGGACTTCTCAATTTTATGATAAATTTTACAGCATTATTTAACTCACAACGAACAAGGATATATTTTCAAAGCTTCTCATTTACATTACTTTTCCTTTTTTTTCCAAATAATTTTTTTTTGCTAAGGTTTTATTGTTCATTTTATTTCGGTACTCATATATAAACAAATTTCTTAATTTACATGCTAATTAAATTATTCTTACTTGAAGTATCGTTTTGTTAATTTCTGTTTCGGAGCTTAAAAGAGATAAATAGGCGGTCTAAAATCATTTTAGGTGTTTTTATGAGTAAAAACGCTTTTGTATTTATAAAAATTCATCTAACTTTATCATTTCATCTTACAATAACGCAAGTTAAAATTTGAAAAAGCTACATAAAGTGATAAATTTGATACCACTGTTTATACGAGATTTTTAGAACACTTAATTCAATACTTATTTTAGGTACGTTATCGTTATTTTGCTGATAGTTAACCTTTTATCTTTTATAAATATATCTTAAAAACATATTCTATATCCTTTGATAAGCGTTGAAATATGTTCATGAAGAATATATACGGATGAAATTGTGTTTGGCTGGTAAATAAAAAAGTAAGTTGGGGTTGTCGAAAAATGATACAATAATGTAACAAGTTAAATTGGGGACGCAATGAAAATGCCAATGAAGATTTATTTTACAATGTTCAGTGGCTCACAGACTTCCTTTTAAAATCAAAAGTATGCTCAATCTTGAATATTCCATTTGGTGTAATATGTATGAAACATGTACACGTTGAATCATTCGTTATTGAAGAGCAAATTGCAATATAATCTGACCATACTGAATTAATTATTATTTAATCATAATAAGTGCATTTTTTGATATTCTTACCAATGTATACCGTTAAATGAAGTATAACCCAATTCGATCACAATGCATGTTAAATATTACTTGTTTTCTTTCAGTATGTTCTCGGAAATTCCTATCAAGTATATTCCATAATGTGTTCAAATTTATAGACATTTAAATAGTATTCATTCGATTCAAATATAAAAGGATGCATGGATCCAACAAGTATTTTCGAAATTACGAGGGTAACTCTGAAATTTCTGAAATACACACAGACGAGTCGTTACAAAAAAAATTAAGTTAAATTAAAAAATAATAGTTTCATTTAAAAGTACGAAATATTTGAACACAACAGACGATTTTTTTACTGACTTACTTCAAGTTGTTTAGCTTAGAATAAATTTTAGACAGAAGCAAAAACTGAATTGACGCTAGAACATTATTGAATTATGAATTTCTATTATTTTAAATTGAGATTAAATTAAGTCGAATGCATTCAACAGCTGCAATCAGCATTTGGTGATGAATCTCCATGTTGCGCTACTGTATTCAGAAGGTTTAAAGAATTTTTCTGAGGTCTCAACTTTTCTCAGGATGAAGAACACAGGAACGTCGCGGTAAGCAGTAATCCCGAATAATGTGTCTGCCATACGAAAAATGTTAACGGATGACAATCACTGTACCTACCAAATGATACAAAAGGAACTTAACATTGGATCCGCCGCCATACGCAAAAATATTCATGAAGAATTACACATGAAAAAAATAGTTTGGCGTTGGGTGGGGGGTCATAATTTAATTGAGAACCAAAAAGAGGAGCGTGTCAGAATCAACAAAGAAACCCTTAAATAGCTGAATGAATATAGCCATCACATCATTTCTAAAATGGTAACATGTGATGAAACGTACATAACGTTTTTTGACGTTTCTACGCGTCAAGGAAGCAAAGTAAGGGTCTTTGAAGATGATCCTATATCGACAATGGTGAAAAGACAACGAGCAATGAAACAAGTAATGTATGCCGTTTTCTTCAGAAGTTTGAGATCGGTCAAAGCCATCAAGTTGGAAGAACAGAAGACAGAAACAGCAAATTGGTATACCACTAAATGTCTTCCAGAAATTGTCCAAGAAGTGAATGTTAGGGGACTGTTGCTTCAACGTGACAATGCATCTTCCCATGCAGCCAAATCAACAGTTCAGTTTCTTAAACAAAAACAAATAAAAGTGATGGAATATCCACCTTATTCGCCGAATCTAGCTGTGTTTGACCTTTGGTTATTTTTCAACCTAAAAAAGAACTTACGTAGATGTCATGTTCATTCAGAAGAAGAGAATGATGTGGCTATAAATACATTTTTTTAATCAATTCCAAGAAATTAATGGTTTGAGGTATTTAATCTGTGGAAAATTCGTCTACAAAAGTGCATTGATGCTGAAGGAGACTACTTTGAACACTCCTGAAATTTTGCAAGAACAACTTTAAAAACCTGGGTGTATCTCAAAAGTTTCAGAATAACCCTCGTATTAACAATAATGAGGTAGAGAAGTAAAAGCTCCTTTAAATGATCTTAATTTAATTTTATATTTATTGACAAAGTAAGTTTTTTTATTTGCGCTTGAATCGTAGGTGAACGCAATTCTTCCGCAAAACTATATATTAATCCATCATAAAATACACCTTTAATACAAATTTTGACTTAAATAATATTTTTGCCTAATATAATGAGAGAGATCAAAATAACATGACACATTAAAAAATATTGCGTTGGTTAAGCATCGAAATTAAAATAAAATAATTAATATTTAATTTAAATAGTTATATGTGAGAGCTTATTAATTCATTTTAATGATACAAAATAATTTTTATTCTGTTATCTTTAGAGACATTAAAAAGCATCAATGAGAACAGTGCATTCAAGGGTAGCCCTTATCATGATGAAATATTACTTCATTTGTCACTTATTTTAAATCATTTTAAAATTGTCATCATTGGGAGTATAACTTCGAGTAACCAAAAAACAAGTAATACAAAAAAAAATTAAGTCAACTCCTACTTAGGTTAACAAAGAAAATTTTCATTTTAGTTAACTAAATTTAATTAATGAATTAATATTTGAAAAAACTGTTTTTTTACGTCAAGTGACCCTAGTAGATGGGAAAAAAATAAGCATTTGAAGCCAAGAAAAAATTTGTTTGAAAACATACTAGCGCCATCTGTTGATGTTACTTCGAATTTCGTCAGAAATAACGCAGAATGCATTTAAAATTAAAAGATAAAATTTAATTAATGAATTAAAATCTGTAAAATGGTGTTGACATCAAGTGTCATCCACTACAAGTTTAAAAATGTGTTTGAACTTGAATGGATGAAAAAAAAAATTATTTTAATAAAGATTGAAAATTTGAACAGGATATATATATAAATAAACATAGGGAAAGAGTGAACTAATAGAAATCGAAAAAAAAGCTAAACATAGCTTCAGTAGCAGTATGTTTTATTTCATGCATATTCATGTAAGATTTAAGCAATGTAGCATTGCTACTATTAACAACTTAATTGATTTTTTGATAATTTAGATTTACTCTCAAAGGTTTAATTCAATTTTTAATAATTCCATTTAACTTTCAATGGGTTTTTTTTTTTTGCTTTTTAGTAATTAAGTTTTAATTTTTATTAAATATTGTTTAATAAGTTAATTTTAAAAAGTTTAATCTCATAAAAAACATAGAAAAATGTATTAAAAAAATTTTTTTTATTCGTGTAAGAAAATTTATACAGAAAGCATTTAATAACCTAGATCATAAATTATACCTCTTTTATCTTAAACAGAGTTATAGTTTTTAATTTTACATATGTTTTTAATTCCTATAATTAGTTCATAATCTTTTTATATATATCGTGTTGAAATTTTCAATCGTTAATAAAATACATTTTAAAGCGCTTAATTTAGCTGAAATTTTATGTACCCGATTATTTTGGATAACAATACGGTAATTTTATTATAATTAATAAAAATTAAATGATTAAAACTAATTATTCAAAATGTTACAGATACAGCCACAATGGCATCACTTTTGACGACTTAGCAACCATTTTGGAGACTTCCGTCAAAACTTTAAAAGGTTTTTTCCTCACATTTTAAAGCACTCATTTGAGCTGAAATTTTCTATACACGATTTTTTTGGGTGACAATATGGTAATTTAATTATAATTAATTAAAATTAGTTGACTCAAACTATTTATTTAAAGAATTATAGATACAGTCACGTTGGCTGCATTTTTAGTGACTTGAGTCAAAACTTTAACAGATTTTTTTCCTCACGTTTTAAGGCATTCATTTGAACTGAAGTTTTATACACACGATTGTTTTGGATGAAAATACGATACTTTAATGATAATTAATAAAAGCTAATTGCCACTTAATATTGTGATTCTGTCCTATGTATATACATTTTTATATTAAGTGTAATTATTTGATAAAAAGTAACTAAAATAAAATTTTTCTTTGTTGACCTAAGTAGGAATTGACTTAAGAAAATTTTATATATATATATATATATATATATAAATTACTTGTTTATCTTAATGTAAATCTCGCTTACTTATTCAATCTTTACATTGTTTTTACTTTCCATTTATTCATTTAAACAAACTTAGATTCTTTAATGTATTCTCGTACATTTGTTAATTATATTTACAAAAGTAAAGAACATATACACTTACATGAAAAATGGAAAATCCTCTCAAACTTCTGTGAGAAATAAATTCTTGACGTATCCTTCAAACTATTATTCCGAATGGGAAATGCTCATTTTAAATAATAGAAATATATTTATTTTGTGCTTTCTTCAGAAGAAACCGTTTCCTTCCTTCTTGTTCCAAGTTAAATTATTTATTTGTAAAAAAGTATCGATATAGTAAAAAACGCACTACATTTGTTGTAAATAATTAGTTTAGCTCATATTTAATAATATCAAGCGAACTATTTGTCAAAGATAATCACATGTTCGTAGAATCCCATGCTTCTCTCTGTGACACTTCTATGTCTGATGTCATTAAACAGAACGAAAGGCTTAACTGTAATCTATGGAAAGATAAGGTAACTTATCTAAAAATTCTACCGATCTAGTGATTGAGATGCGTATCTATTGCCCTCAATTGAGTAAATTCTTCAAACAAAATATTTCTTAGATAATATCTCTAAAATAATATTCTACTATCAGAAACATTTTTTAATTTCTTTCTGTTTTAAAAGTTATTGTTATGTTACAGAAAAATATCTGCACATAACATACATGCACAAGCTACACAAGAAAAACGTACAAATATTCTAAATACAAAAAAAAGTCCAAACCGAAATGTGTTACAAAGAAATTAAATCTAAACATTCAAGGTACAATAAAATCAAAATATTCATAATTCGATAAAATATTCAAAGAACAGTATCCAAATCAAAAATACAATTATTTTCTACATGATTAGTGTAATTGGCGTAATAATTTACTCAGATAGAATCAAAATTTCCGAATAATTTAGTTTATTTTATAAAATTTGTTCTGTAAAATAGAACATTTCTTGCAAAATTGCATACGGTAAATGCGCAACAGAAAAGTTTTCGAAAACCCAATAAATGAGCACCAAATTTTTTTTTAGTTAAAACGTATAGAAAATTTATTTCTATTACTCAAAAAAAAATTTTGTTGGCAAAAATGTTATGGAAACCAAAAGATACAATAACAGAAAAACCAGCAGTAAAACAAGGTCTCAAATTTAAATGTATAGCTTGCAAATGCTCTGTAATATAAAAGCTTGAAAATTTAATGGGAGTTTCTCGAAGGCATGAGCGTGGGAGTTTATCGTAACATGGGGGAGGCAAAGCATTGAATTCAATTGATGAAAACATTTGGTTATTTAAATTTAATCAATTAAATTTAAGACCGACATTAAACATACAATGTTTGAAGGAACATCGCATATATTTGATAGTATTTTCATTTTACATAAAATTATTTTTAAAATTATATTTGATGTGACTTTTTTACAATTCTTAATTAGTATTTAAGGTATCCGGCTACATTCGGAACCGGGATTTTAAAAAAAGCGTATAAATGGATAATTTTCATGATATTTAGTGCCACTCAGATTAGAATACATGCATAAAATTGTTTTAAGGACATTTTGACAAAAAAAAATTTATTTAAATATAATATTTTGGCAGAAAATTAACTTAGAATAATCTTTTTTTCCAAATGTTCTTCTTTTGTGAAACATGGTTCTATTATAATAATATTTTGCTATTTTGCCTGTATATAGCTCAGACCTCTCTGCAGAGGCTCAACAAGAATTTTTGAAAAATTCACATTATTTTCAGAGTTACCACCAATTGAAGTAATTATTGGCGTTTTTTTCTTTAAATATCTCCCCTCTGTGGTCTTCTTCTGTCTCTCCCACTTCTGAGATATATTTCAAAAATTCTAGTTGAGCCTCTGTAGCTGATATACAGGCAAAATATTATTATAATAGAAGCATTGTTCACAAAAGGAGAACATTTGGAAAAAAGATTATTCTAAGTTAATTTTTTGCCAAAATATTGTATTTAAATTCATTTTTTCTGTTATTTAAATAAATTTTTTTCTGCATAAAAAACAATTTTATGCATATATTCTAATCTAAGTGACACTAAATATCATGAAAATTATCCATTTATGCGCTTTTGCAATATCATTGTTCCGAACGTAGTCGGATACCTTAATATGAAAATTACGATTGCGAAAGCGGATTACATGTAGAGGGATAGATATTAAACAAACGATACTAAATATAAAAATTTAATGGAGAAAAATAGATAAGAATTTATCAAAAGTATTAGACAAGAAAATTTAAGCATAAAGATATAAAATATAAAAAAAAATTAAAACTCTTTATTTATCAAATTTAAAAACCTGCAAAATATTATTTTAAAAATAATCGGCCTTTTTATATCCTTTTTAAAAACAGATTTTTAAATTTCCTATAATATACTTCACAAAATATGAAAGCAATTGATAATAATAAGTATCTAACCTTTGTGTTATGCCTTGATTTTTACCATTTTTGCAACAGAAGTTTAAACAACATTTTTTTAAAGATTTTGAAATGTAGTGAATGATATGATAAATACAAATGCAGATACTCATACAAGTATTCAAGATAAGAAATTCTGCCCAAGATGCCTTAGATAAAAATATTTGTAAATCTGAAATTGATTACTTAATTTTCTTCTTATAGATTACTTGAAAGATTATATCTTAATATAGTTATGCTGAAAATATTTCGTAAATATGTCACATGATTTATACTTAACTTTTTACAAACCTATATATGCACAATTGGGAACATTAAAAAAATTATTCAAAAATCGAAATTCATCAATATTTATTTGAAAAATTAACAGTTGTAGTTGAAAATTCAACTTTTTTATAAAATAAAAAATATATTGTTATCATTAGTAGAAAAATGCACAGAAAATCATCTAAATGACCGTCACAGATCTCAAATAAAAATTTTATAAAATGTGAAAAGACACATCCTGTTGGTATATTGATATCCATAAAAACTTGGTACACTTAAAATAGCTCCCATTTTTTTTTTTAAAAAAAAAGAACATTAAATTTGTTATATTGTAAAAAAAAAATCCTAATTATATCACTAAGATATAGTTTTTCAACACATTAAATAAGTAAGTGTATAGGTGTACATTAGATTATATTTAAATAAATTTGTCTTTGAACTTTATAGTATTCACACGTTTTTTTCCCTCTTATAACCGCAGTTATTATTAATTCCAGAAATTAAAACTGTTACTAATATTGTTTTAACAGAAAACTAGTAGTTAAACACAAGTGATTCTTTATTTTACTAATATCTAATACATACCATCTGAATATTATTCATAGCACCTATTATAAGAATTCTAAAATATCATATATATCTATCAAATCTAAATTCTGTAATATAATATGTATGCTTTTGAGAAGGATTGTTCAAACTCCCTACAGAACGTTTATTTTTTTCTAAAATTTAATTATAAATTCACTTATTACGTGCATTCGAAAATGAAAAATTAGGAGAAACCTATTTTATTGAACGATAAACAATATATTAATATGAAAAGCCCATTTTATTACATTGAAAATAAAATAAAATAATAAAAGCATGAATGTAAAAGATAGATAAAATTTTTAAAGGAATGCACAACTGAATATAAATGTACAGATTAATCTTGTTTGCATGAATTATTAGTGATAACATATTTTATAAATTAATTTGGTTATACAGTAATACCTTGACTCACGCTACCCAACTTACGCGATTTTTAAATCTCGACTATTCATCTTTTGTTTGTCGTTTTTTTGGAAAAGACTGAGTCCTTTTTTTTCCATCACTGAAACTTAGATAGAGCCAGAGCCAGATGAAAATTTTAATGTGATTGAAGAAGTTGTCGATCTTGCAGGCAAATAAATTTAGAAGTGGATAGTGATGATATTCAAGAGCTTTTGGTTTCTCGCAATCAGGAGCTGACAATTGAAGAACTCATAGATATACATGAGTAAGAGCAAGACATTGAAGAATTTGAGTTTTTAGACTCATTTGAATCAGATCGAATGACGTTTGGAAATTTGACAGAAGACCTCAGTTTAATTGAAAATCGGTTATGAATTTTAGAAAATATAGACTCTAATGAAGAACGCATATTTTTCAACAAAATGATTAAAAAATTTAGTATGCTATGAGGAAATTTTGAGGTAGAAAGAAGAATCTTTGAAACTGCTTTGTTAGGTTTTATGTAATCTTTTATATTAAAATAACTTCTGATTGCAATTGTGTGTGTTTCTAAGATTTTATTAATTTTTTTTTCTAAATTATTATTTTCTTTCGTTTTCGGTCACAACTAAAAATAAATTACATGGATTTATATGCGAAATTATACCCCGAAATACGCGAATTCGACTTGCACGGTTATCACTCAATCCCACCTATTGCGTAAGTTTAAGGTATTACTGTATATATAATGTCCTTCAAAAAAATTAGGGCATGTGCTACTTAAAACATTCTCCATATATCTATCTATCGCTTTCTTATTAATTATCACAGAAAAAAAAAGCAATTTCTGCGTTGAAATATTTTTAGAAATTAATGTGATCTATTATATAATTAATTTGATTAGCTAATTCATTTACATCCCAAATAAGTTACTTTTAACTATATACAATTGTATCAATTTTGTTCGTGTGCAAAAGAATTACCAGCGCAGAAACATTAAGAATTTTTTACGATTGTATCTTTTGTTGTGTGTAATATGACACCTTATATTATGTGTATGATATTACTCTTGCATAGAAGGAATGATATCAGAAAAAGGTTGAGAAAATTATTTTCGGAGTAGTAACACAAGCAAAACTATCCATAATTAACAAGGGACAAGATTAAATGAGTTATAAATCGACTCTAAGCCTAGTAAAAAAGCAATTTAATTAAGTTTCAAATAAAAGACTTGGCCGGTTAAGTTTCGTAAAGTTAATTACAAATTTAATGTCTGCAAAAACAAACTTTTATCTGAAAAAATTAAGGTTTATTGCGAATTAATCCCAATAGTGTGTTTGGATACAAATTATCACACAATTTACGTCAAAAACAGTGTCATACGTGAAACACCAACAAGAATAATAGATATTGTACTCTATCAGATATATTTTATCTTGAGAGTCGATAAGGATTCTGAATTTAGGGAAACACATACATCACAATGATTAGGTAAATATTTAAACACATGAGCTTCTGTATCAAAGATTTAAATCGTAGATAGTGAAAGTGTCATAAAATCGTGATTATAGATTATTATGAATAATCGATTTCATTTATTGAACACGAAACATTTTCCTTACTATCCGGCAATTCACGCAGTGTGAAATATTTACATACAATCGTAAATATTCTTTAAAGAAAGTTTTGTGTACATTTTCATTATTATTTTAATTGCTCTTAAAAATTGCAGAATATGCGTCTGTCAGTTTTATTTAATTTAAAAATTTAATAACTTCAAATTTAAACGAGATTATAAAGGTAATGCAATGAAATGTGTTCGTCATCATAAATTAAATAAATCAAATAATTTAAGTAATGAAATTGCTAATAAGGGAAAATATATAGTAGAAAATATAGAAACCCATAAAAAAGTGCAGATAGAGTAATTTATAAGGTCGCAAGAAGTATAAGAAATTTTTTTATCGTACTTATCGTTATATTTGTTATAAAATCTATATACACGTCTTGCAAGTAGACATTATAATACATGGAAGTACAAGTAGTACAATGATCTCTTCATATATTATTTGAGAAGTTTTTGCTGTCGCTTGAATTATTAAAACACGTTTCTGTCGTTGTAAAATATGTCGATCTTGAAGGTTGAAAGCTAAATGAGTTAATAGGTAAGATTTTTTATTCAATAAATTCAAGGTATTGTTACTAAAAGTAAGCTGAATATATCTTGGCGAAAGGAGATAAATTTAGTATTTTGCAACTTACCATAACACCGAATTCACTAAGTTAAGTACGACTATTCAATAAACAAATAAAAGACAAATCTATGTTTTCAAAACTCATGTCGTTTTTTCCTAAATGTCGTATATATGTCTGGAGGTTTCAAGGAGATCACTCGTCCTCTGTTTGCATTCCATATTGGCATAGAGACCCGGCACCTGGTTTTAACCAAAGACTTAGGAAGCCTTTGGGTAAACGACCCGCACATCTCTAGTTCAAATCAACGGTAATCTGAATGCAAATCGAAACATTTTTGACACCTTGCATTCAATGGTTCTGCCTATCTTCGTGGCCTGTTAAGCACCATTTTTCAAAAAGGTAATGCACGTCGTGTTTTGACCTTTTTCTATACACATGATATTCGATTGTCACCTACATGGTCTCCAGATCTGTCACCCATTGAAAACATCTTTTTGAGGGTTGCTGAGAAACAGACAAGCCACCCCTCTCCAGCTAATACGATTGATAAAGTGTAGCATAGACTCGAGGAAGCATGGAATGAGTTGCCCGTTTCTGCCATCCAAGCCCAGTCCGGTTTTATGCCTAACAGGTTACAGGCCGTTTTAGCTGCTACTCCTGACAGCTATTTTTACTAATTCCACACCTTTGTAACCCTCCAAACTGCTTGCAAATGTATTCATTCTGTCTTCATGACTTACTGTTTACGAACAACTAATTTTTTAACTTACTCTTTATTATGATGTTGCAATTTATAGGCCAGCAGTGTAGATATCTGTAAGGATCTACTGCCTGCATCTGGCAACAGGTCGAACCATACACACGAGACTAGAGGAGGACCTGGCAACGACAGGGGAGACCAGACCAGACGAGACCGAACCAAGGGAGAAAGGAGAGCGTTAGCGAGAAAACTGGAGGCGAGAAAAACGTGGTCGAAGGAAGAAAGACGGCTGGACGATGGATTGCAATCTTGTATCATCTTAATATTTTCTTCTTTTTATGAGGTGTCCCAAACAAGGAGTGAAATAAAACAGGAACAAAATCCTGACTGCAGTTATTTTTTTCACAATTTGAACACGACCCGATCCGAAAAGAACCCACAGGTTTACAATATTAAACATTTTTTTTCACACACCACTTATTTTCTTTGAATACATGATAATAGAATCTATTCTGTTTGTACAAGAAAAATTTCGAATTTAACGCTCCAAGTTTTTCTTATAAAGAATAAATGCTTATGTCTAGTGAAGTCTTTATTGTTAGATATTTTGAACGAAAGTTCTTTCTTTTAAAGTTCCTACTTAAAAAGTTCTTTACAATCATGAGCATTTTTAAAAATTCTGTTCTTAAATGAAAGTAAACGTATTATCTGAGAATCAACTTTAATATATTTTCCATTAAGAGAATTAGATATAATTTATACTATTTTTTACTTTGTGAAACATTGGTTGATAATAATTATTTGGGCCTTTTACACACATTTTTTTAACATGATTGTTAAAAATGATATTTGTTTATTTCGAAAAACAAACTACCTTCTGCATAATCCCTTTCTACTTTGCATTTGGAATACACGATTGTTTTATTTCATTCTTCTTATATTACCCTCTTTGTTAATAACACTTATTAAATTTATCTTCTCAAAGGTATTTGATCCATTTTTAATTTATCACTTAGGGTTTGTATATGTGGTTTATTTTTGATTAAGTAATAATTTTTTACGAAACCTCTGTTTCATATTTCTGAAAATAGCCTCTGATAATTCGAATAAAAATAATGTCGCAACACAAATTAATAAATACAGAATATCGTTCGCACTTTATGAAAACAATTTTTGTTAGTTAATTCTTTTCAATAAAAACCGTATTTTTTGCGGAAATTTGCTTCAGTCTGACAGCTATGATTCTTGACAATTCTAGCTCGACAAATTCTAGCACGAAGTTTTCAAGAAATTTAACTATTTCTTAGTACTAGCATGCAAATTTTACACCATTCCTCTTGAATCATTTTACAAAGTCCGTTCAGTGTTCTTGGATGCCATTTTTCTAACGCTCATTTAGTGAACCGAAAGCACAAAAGTCCATTGAAGAAACGTAGGGTGATTTTACACGTATTTCATCAAATGGGATACACTTTATTCCGGTTTCTGATTCTTTCTTTGAAAACAAGTGGCAGACGTGTGACTAGAGACTTTGCCCGTATGAAGGTCAACTTTATCAACGTCCTTTCCTCATAAAATTGTAATTTCTTATTCAAAAATTGGTTCTAAAATATTCTCTTGATAGTAGAGTGAATTAATTTTGGCTTTACTTGAGATTTTTTTCATTTCTAATTTGCCGTTGTCAGAAAATCCTGCAACTATCATAAATCCCTTTAGGAACTTTACTGCATACTGACGAAGCCATTTCGTACAGTCTTTCCCGTCAGTTAAGCAACAGAGAATTGATCTCTTTTGACCACAGTCGCTTGAATATACCCATACCTCATCGAGTGTTATCACAAATTTCCATTTTTCAGCAGCTAGGTGCTTTTTACATAATTTTCTACGATACGTTTTAAAAAAAGGAGACGAACTTTAGGTTTAAACAACTGTTTTGATTTTAAATCATTATGAATGATTTTAATTACAATTCCAGAAGGCATTCCTGGTTTCGATGCTATGAATTTTTCATTCAGTGGATTATCTTTTAAACATGTTTTTATTTCATTTGTATGTAATGGAATCTTTGAACTAGATTTTTACCAACTTTAAAAGGTCAGACTAATTCGAAATGTCGCACACTTGTCAAGGACCCATGAGAATGCAATAATTTCATAATTTTGTTTCATTGTCCTGATCAGGATTTTAATATTTAAGGAATTTAAGGATTTACGAGATTTGGCAACTAATTCATTATATCGTTTCTAGATTTGGCGACTAATTGCATAAACCATTTTCAGATTTGATGACTAATTCCATATGCCATTTCTAGATTTGGCGACTAATTCCAGATTTAGCAACTAAAAGATTAAGGTACAACCCTAAAACCGCAAAATAGGCTTCTGGTTAACAGAAAATAAAACAAAAAAAGTGTTCTTTATGTGAAAAAAACTAGGGTGGGTGCGTGGTTTTTCTGAAAATGGAGATTTAAAAAAAAAAGATCTGTGCATGTGAATAAAAATAATTTATGTTCTAACTGCTAAATATTTTTTATTTTTATGAAGCAATACGTTTAAAAGGGATGATACGAATTAACATTATAGCAATCCGAGGCCCAGTTAACGGAGAGAATAAATACCCTTCAGATCCATTAATTAATATCCATTAAAGAGCAAGACTAATTCCAGCAGCCACATAAGTTTGGCCCCAAAAATCAAACTCAAGAATAAATTCAACAAAGGATAAATGATAGTTCTAAAAACTTAAAAAACAGGCTTTTATTGTAGATTGAACTAAAAAATGAAAAATAAATTAGTTTTAAAAAAAACACGCTTTTATAGTGAATCGAACTAAAAAGTAAAAAAATAATTCTTAATATAAGAATAAAATGATTAACGAGAAAATTAATGTCATTGTGGTAAAAGCGTGGGGTGTGTGCTTGGTACTACATTTTTACACTAACTCAGCATTTAGGAATAGAACTAGTAAGAAATTATAACAATTAATATAGAGCACCCCATGTATTTATCCCAATGACATTAATTTTCTCGTTAATCATTTTATTCTTATATTAAGAATTATTTTTTACTTTTTAGTTCGATTCACACACACACACACTAAAAAACGTGTTTTTTAGTTTTTTTAAAACTATAATTTATTGGATCAGAGATTTCACTTTCTTGATAGTTGCTTGTGTTTGAACAGTGTTACGGTGAAGTTTCGTGGTTATGTTTTCACTTTGACTTTCTCTGCTAGACGCTTTTTCCCGTTCAAATTTAATGTATTATAAGTACCTTTGATCGAAATATAATATCAGAGATTTTTACGCCGCTTTTTAATTTGTTGATATGAATGTTTCTCCTTGGAAAGTGTAATTACGTAACCTTCGAGTCATATATCATTTTTAGGAGCCATTCTTAAAATATAAATTTTTTATTTTACATTCCAATCAAAAGAAAACCTTAGCAGACGATTATTCCGAAGTTGCCAAAGTTTTATTTCAAAAAGCAAACAAGAAAATTAATTACAAAATTGTTTCCATGAAGTGTGAATGTCCTTTTGTGTGTATATGTTTATTAATGCTATTTTTTAAAAAAATGCTTTCAAACATTTTGAATTTTTTTATTATGTTTTGCTTATTTTTAAGTTATTTATATTTTACGTTGAATAATTTTGAAAATATTAAAAATATTATTCATGCAATCAAATCTGGGATCGTCACGTCTAAAGAATATACACTCAAATTCATTTCCAATACACTCGTATATTCTTTCCATACCGAAACATTTCCTCAATATAAATTAATTTAGAACATACTTTACTTCCGCGTATCATCATACAACTGGTTTTGAAAAATAGCATTTTAAAAGAGAAAACGGTTCCTCTTAATGCTAAATATTTAAAAAAAAATATTTAGCGTTAAACTAAAACTCAGTGGCGTAACGGCCTATGAGAGCCAAGATCTGCTGTGCCCACATCAGTTTACGTGACTTGAGGTGTATGAGCAAGTGTTCTGGTCAGGTGATCAGTCAGATGCGAAACACCCAGTGTTTAGTTCCCAAGGAAGCATGGTACTCATTTATTGATCTACGGAAGGGCTGAGTCAACCTTGCCAGCCGGAGATTTGAACTCCGAACTTGTGGCGTGGAAGTGTGATATGCTAACACTCAGTCACTGGGTTTCATTAAAATATTTAATATTTATTAAAACACATGCATTATTCGTAAGTAAGAGTATTACCAATATTCATATATAAACATGCACTTCTACTTTATATGCAAAACTTGCACATATATAAACCATGTAACACAATTATTTACTCTGCTTTACAACTAAGTTTTCCAACTAAGTATTCTCAGTTTGGTTTAGAACGTTAAAGTACAGGCATTTGGAAAATAATCAGTCTTTTAGCTAATTACAGAGCGCACAATTCCTAATGGGGAATTAAGGGTTTCTTTTTAAAAAAGTCGAACTTCTTCAAAGAATTCAAATGAAGGAAATCGAAAATAAAACCAGTTGTCTCTACTATTGTGTGTTTAACTACTAGGAAGTAGCAAATTAATGGGTAATTAGCCATTACAAATTAGTTCAGCAATTTACAATCGGAGGAATACAAGTTCTTGTGTAGTCATCAGAAAAGTTTTTTTTTCTTTTTGTCTTACTTAAAAAGTTAGAAGAATTGAGAAACAATCAAACTAATGATTTCCTGAGTCACGCAACTCATTATTGAAATTCGTTTTGTGACAATTAGGGGATTACTTTTTTTTCATATAATATACAACACAAAATTTTAAAATTGAAACTTAACTAAATTATTTTTAAAAAAAATATTAAAATTATAAAAATTAATTGAATACATGCTACACACAATAACAATGGTCAAAATTATAAATTTCTTTAAGAAAATGTGATTTATATACATTTAGTTATACGTTTAAAGCGATGAATCAAAGGTTTGAGAAATGATTTTTTTAATGAACTATTCTAATTTTAATTCCCCCTTAACAATCATTACTAGTCTATAGAGGTCCAAGTGATATAATGATATATAAATTCTTAATACAACCTTTTGAAAAAGTATAGTTTTAAAAAAATTCACTACTTACTGTTATGGCAACTACGGGGTTCTGTGTGCTAAAATTCTATACAGAAAAACTACTAAACTATCAGAAATTCATGGAATGATCAGATAAGAAATCTTTTTATTTAAATAGATAAAAGTTTCGCCTCTCTGATAAGGTTAAAAGGGTTAAGAGATGCATTAGATATAGAGAATGTGTAATAGTTTGACTAACAATATCTATGAAATTTTACCCTTTAAGAATTTTCCCTAGGAAACTCGAAATGTTATAAAATGCTACCTTTTTAAGTGCTTTCCTTAGAATTTCGAACACATTATAGACGTACTGAACTGGAGAACAACTGTTCTCAAATAATTTGAGTAGTAGTAACAGCAAAAGAGAGAAATTAAAATTTATAGAAACTCAACACATCTGAATGCTGTAGTCATAAAAAAAAAGGACACACTTAATAATTTTTACAATTGTTATCATGCTACCCATCCGGTATAGCGGTTAGCGACGCCGACTGTTGGACCAGGGTTCAAATCCCAGAGAAGGCATGCATTTATATTTGCAAATGTATAGTGCCTTTGCGGCGTGGAAGTACTCTTAAAAAGCCGTCGAGTCACAAGTCCTCTTGTGAGGTTGGTGGAGGAAAAAGAGGAACCCCAGGGTGTGTTTTCCCTCAAAATTGAAGTGGAACCAAGCTGCAAATCGTATTGCCCCCCTCGTATGGTGCTCAAAGTTACGACTAACACCAAACTTTTGCCGCGATAAATTTCGTGGGCCTCGATCTGACATGAACATTAGAAACAACAACAAACTAATCTTATTGAAAATTAGTATTTATAGTATTAGTAGAAACCTCAAAAGAAATTTAATTTCAGTGTTAACAAATAATTAACTAGATTTATTCTTTTTTAAAAAATCGCATACTAAATGTCTTTCTCTCCTTCATTTCCCAATCATACTATGTAAATCTCATAAAATTCTGCTTTAATTTTATAGAATTTCTAAAAAAAGATGACTTTAATATTAAATAATAATTTCAAACATTTGTTAATATATAATTTTTTATGTGTTCAACATTTAAATTTTTTTTACACTGAGAGATAAGTATTTTACAACTCCGAAAGTGCCAAAATGTGACAAGTATTGTAGGATTGGATATGTACAATGTCACATCCCCTTCCCCTGTTACTTAGAGTGGAGCAGTCCACACTGACGTCACACCCCACCCGGAATGTCCGACTAAAGGACACATGGGAAATGACGCAGACGGACGTTAGAGACGCTAAGCTCTAGAAGTAGGATAAAAACGTTCTCCTTTGGTGTTTAATATAAAATGGTCAAGCGTTTGTGGCTTATCCGCATAGACCAATGACTTTACATAGCCCCACAGAAAATAGTCTAGCGGTGTTAAATCACAAGATCTTGGAGGCCAATTCACAGGTCCAAAACGTGAAATGAGGCGGTCACCAAACGTGTCTTTCAATAAATCGATTGTGGCATGAGCTGTGTGACATGTTGCGCCGTCTTGTTGGAACCACAGCTTCTGGACATCATGATTGTTCAATTCAGGAATGAAAAAGTTAGTAATCATGGCTCTATACCGATCACCATTGACTGTAACGTTGTGGCCTTCATCGTTTTTGAAGAAGGATTCCACCAGATCATAAAGCGCACCAAACAGTCAGTTTTTCTGGATGTAACGGTGTTTCGACCTACACTTGTGGATTAGCTTCACTCCAAATGCGGCAGTTTTGTTTGTTGACGTAGCCATTCAACCAGAAGTGCGCTTCATCGCTAAACAAAATTCGCTTATGAAAATCGGGAACAACGGCAATCTCGTTTTGGGCCCATTAGACGAATCTACGCCTTGCTTGATGATCGTTTTGATGAATTGCCAAACCAAACTGAGAATAAATCACTTGACAGCTGTTAAATCGGTCGCCATCTTGGAAAGTAATGCCAACTTAAACTTCTATACCTGGAAAAAAACCCTTTATTTTAAGTATTTCATCCTTCATTTTGTTAAATAAAGCATTTATCATCCATAGGTTGTAGTCATTTTCCCATATTATTAAATAAAAAATATATGATTGTGCATACAGAAAGAAAAAAAAGTAAACACAGTAACAAACCTCTTTTAGGTATTTTATATTCTCTATGTCCCAAAATATTTCAATCCAAAATTTCCCGCAGTTACATCCACAAGAGCTTCAAAAACTTCACAAAAATTTAAAGTTATGATTAAGAAATTGTGGCTCCCATACACTTATTTATAAATTTTATCTGCATAAAATGTGATGTTTCAAAATAAAGTGAGAGAGAGCGAACAGTTTTATTTCTAAATTAATAACATTTTTAAAAACTTGGTACTGCTTTAAACAAAAGCAACTTTTATTGCTTTGACAACAATAAGTAGGGCAATAAAAAAACAAAGGAAAACCTTTTTGAAAACAGTATAAATGAAAGAAATAATAACAAAAATTGTGGAGTCAGGCAATGCCTGCTTCCCTTCTTTTTAGAGAGTCCTTAAGCTATTTTCTGTAACTATAATTGATGTGTGTTGTTTATTTAAGTGACACCTTGTGTTGTGGAACATAAAAACATTAAATATGATTTATTCCAGTTATACAGCCTTCTTTATTCAATACAACGAAGACATGACATGGGAGGGATTGACATAAATTGTAATTATTTAATTAAAAGTAATTAAAATAAAGTTTTTCTTTGTTGACATAAATAGGAATTGACTTAAAAAAATTTTCTTATTTTTTACCTGAGTTTTTTTTAAAACATTTGAACTCAATTTATTTTAATACCTATATTTAACCAGCCTACAATTCGTTGCACTATTTTCTCAGAACTAACGAAAGCCAAAGATTTTGCTTCTACAGTTTTTTACCATCCTTAAATCTTTTTCTTAAATCATCTCATTTGAAACAAAATTTAAAAAAAATACCAAAAGCTTGACTTTTTTGAGATATGAATTTATAAAGAAAAGAATTATAAAATATGTAGTGATATGAACACATTTCAAAAGAGTAAATAAAATAATAACTAAAATATTTTTAATATACCTTTCTCAGGGGAAAAATAGTTGCAACAGATATTTTTTAGTAAACAAGTATTAAAATGATTGAAAGTAATAAATAGTATATAAAAAGAAATGAATATTCAAACCTAACATTGTGGAAATTTCTTTGCAAAAAATAAAATTGATAATCATAAGTCACGAAAAAGCAGCTTATCTAAATATTCAATTAATAAAGAGCTCATCAACAAAAACTCATTTAACAGAATCCTTTTTAAGAATATGTGCAAAACAAATGCAGAATTTCTAATATGAAAACAATTGTTAATGACTTCTAATTAAATAGAGAAAAAATTCAATACACGTCATCATTTCAATTGAATAAAAAATTTCCATTGCTTTAACTTGGCCCTACTGTAATGAAATTTGTATGTAATGAATGTAGAAATAATTTTTAATGACATAATTTCAAAATTGTGCAACGAATATCTTTTAAATGCAAAAGTATTGAAAGTAAATTTATATATTTTGGATAATGATGCAATACATACATAAAACAATCCTCATTCTTATATAATATTTATTGAAAAATAAAAAATGT
Organism: Trichonephila clavipes; assembly: GCA_019973935.1. Classification (NCBI taxonomy): domain Eukaryota; kingdom Metazoa; phylum Arthropoda; class Arachnida; order Araneae; family Nephilidae; genus Trichonephila; species Trichonephila clavipes. The sequence continues at coordinate 234,281 of BMAU01001093.1, read as the reverse complement.
TATTTAAAAAAACTTAAATGTTTAACATAACCTTTATTTAAAGAAGAATGTATATCACACTTATGTATATATTCTTTTTTAATGATATTTCTAGCACATAATTTCCACATTAATAGAAAAAAAGTCAATACAAAAAAGTTTAACTCCAGGTTTACACAAAGATATAGATTGTATATGATACAAAATAATTGTGCCTACACTTATTGTTCTTCAGATTTTGGTTAATGATCAATTCGTATTTACCTTTAAAAAAAAGACATCAGTAAATGATTATTAATATGGTATTATTTATATTATTAAACTACTAAAAAATGTTTAATCTGAGACAGCATAGGAACAAATATTTAACAGAATAGCAAGGGGAAAAAAAAACCTTAAAATTTTCAGTCTTAGTGAAAAATAATTTTGGCATAAATAAGAAATCAAAAAATTTTAAAAAGATATTAATAAATTTTACACAGTACAAAAAAAAAATTTTTTTCAGTTTTTTTTTAAATAAAACCCTACTTTAATTTTTTGGTTTAAAAATAAAACTTTACAAAACACACATTTAATTAAAAGTTTAAAAAAATAAAATTAACTAACGATAATTTTCAGCTATGTGAAACACAAAAACCAAAACATTTTAATAAATTTAAAATGATCTTAAATGCTGTTAATATCACTAACAAATAATTTAAATTTCAAATTCTGATTTACTATAACAGAATTTCATTAAAAATGCTAAAATTATGCATGTCACATTCTTAAATATTAAATAAGTACATGCTTTAAATTACCATTAGTATACTTTAAAGCTATCAAATAAGCATTCCAAGAGATGTAAAGTCAACAAGAATTTCCAGACTTTTTAGATGTGTTAATAAATTATTTTTATTTCATATATACATATCAATTAACAAAATGAATTGGCTTACAAAAGAGTATATAATTAATACATCAAAAATTATAGTCAACACTAAAATAATAAGAATGAAATTAATTTTAAATAACAAAATAAACCTTTTTTTTTCTTCGAAGAAGCCTTTAACAACATCAAAGTACTTTTTAGTGAACAACACCATAAAATATTTTAAAATACATAATACAAACTTAAATCTAAATAATCAATCAAATTTCTTACAAGTACAATAAATAGCAAGCATTATTCCTCTACTTGAGATAATAATAGCAATGATTGGGATGAAGTTTAGAAATGAATTCAATAAAAAAAATTTCTAAACTCTTATTATTAAATTTTTTGAGCTCCAATATGTACATATATCACTTCACAAAATTTGCCATCAAAATATAACATCATTTATTCATTGTAATTTATTTTAACCACATGAATTTTTTTTAATAGACACAAGTTGTTCTTCACAGACAAACATTTATAAAATTCACTTCTGAAGCTCATAAATTGGCTGGTTTGTATGACTTTCAAATGCTATGTCAGCACATTTTAACAAAAAAAGCTTTGAAAAATGTACAATCGTCTTCTGGATTATGGCAAACAAAAACAGGGATGCTTACACAAATTTTCTCACATGCATTACCAGATCATTTATCAGAGAGTGCAAGCAGAGAAGTAATAGCTTCATCTTTGTTCCCACGGAAGTTTTCCAACACTCCAATTATTACTTCCCGATCATAAGTTGGAAACATTTCTTGTATCTATAAAAGATTTTCAACAAAATATTTACATACAAAGAAATTAAAATCATAAACTTTTAAATTGAATGTAGCTAACAAAAACAAATCGGTCATTTTTATAAAAATAATTTTGTGTTATTCAAATACAAAATAAATATATATATGCACACAGGTAGATACACACTCATATATATAATCACTGTACTTTTTTTCTTATTATTGCATATCCTGATTTCAACATTAAATTCCAGGCCCATTTTTAAATATTCATGGAGTAATAATAATTACAACGAATATATGTGCATACTACATACATACTTCAAAACATTTGGATTAAGATAATTTACTTTTAGCCATTATTTTAGTTATAAAAAATCATCACAGGACTTTGTAATTTACTACATAGAGATTAAAAAAAATATTGGATTTCTTCAGAAATATGGTATTTTGCTTAATAATAAAGAAAGTAATTCAAACATTTGTATGATACTTTTGCACTTTGAACCATAAAGATTTCTTTTTTAGTATTTATAAGTGAGCAATAACTTTTTTTTTTGTTTGTTTTCCAAATCATTACTTATTTGGCAACTTTCATAAGATATAATGAATTATTTTATAATAAGAATTATTATAAAAATTATTTATTTTAGATATAAGAATTATTTATTTTAGCTGAGTTTTTTTTTACTGAAAATTTAAACAAAAGCTAATAAAAATAAAAGTAAAACATTAAGAAGGACATTTTTATTTCGCATGATAACTATTGCAATTTTTCCTAAGACTCAGAATCAAAATTTGTAGGACGATTTCAATAGAATTATGCCAACACATGCAACAAAAATTCATGTAATTATGTCTTTAAAAGAAAAAGAAAAATATCAAAATTAGAGAGAAAAAAACTGTTTCATTTTAGCAAACTTCTCACTATTTTGACATTTTGATAAGCAGCAGGTACTTAAATCTTATGACAGTCTTAAAATCAAATTTTAAATCAATAACCACATAAAATCAATAGTATGCCTTGATTCATTTAAGTGTTAAATTCCATTTTATATATAATTCTTTCATAAAAAATTGATTTCTTTTTAAAAATATTAAAACAATTTTTTGTTTCTCTCTTCTCAACATTTTAAATAAAATCACAACTAAATGACTTTTACAAGAATATATTTCCTTCAAATCATATCTTCAATTGTGTATGTGCATTTTTATATAATTTAAGTCTAAAATAAAAAAATCCTTAATAATAATGTTTATATAAAAAGAAAAAAGAAAGAAATATCAGTTAAATTTTTTGAAATTGAGATAATATTTTCAAAACATGGGGTAGATAAATTTGTCTACAGATGGATCTCACTAAAACTATAACTAATATATTAGGTTGGGGAAAAAGAAATCCATTATTTCCGTATGAAATTCAAGACTTTATTTAACATACTTCAGATTGTCCGATTTGGGTCAAATATGCACCATTTTGTTGTATGATTTGTTGCCATTTTAAAGGTAGCTTCATAATGCCTCCCTCATAGAAGTCTCAGTTCTTATTGGAGAAAAACTCTAGTAATCAAAAATTTTCCCAATCTTCTCTTGATTCCAATTTCTTATCACTCTGGAAGTTTTGCAGTGCGAGAAAAAGGTGGGAATCGCTTGGTGCCAGGTCTGGGCAATATGGTGGATGCATTAAAATTTCCCAACCAAGCTCCCAGAGTTTCTGGCGAGTCACTACAGATGGTTGTGGCCTGGCGTTGTCCTGATGGAACACAACACCTCTTCTGTTGGCCATTTCTGGTCAATTGCTAGCTTCAAACGGTCCAGTTGTTGACAGTAGAGATATGAATTTAGTGTTTGGCCATACGGTAGCAACTCATAATAAGTTATTCCTTTCCAGTCCCACCAAATACACAGTAGAAAACTTCCTGGACGTTAGTCCCAGTTTAGCCACCGTTTGAGCTGCTTCACCGCGTTTTGACCATGATCCTTTTCGCACAATATTGTCGTATGTGACCCATTTCTCATCCTCAGTCATCATCCGGTTAAGAAATAGATTGATTTCATTCTGTTTGGCCAAGGCTTCGTAGATGGAAATTTGATCCATCATGTTTTATGGTGTTAATTGGTGCGTCACCCAAACATCAAGCTTCTTTTTTAATCCAACTTTGCGTAAATGGTTTAAAATTGTTTTATAGTCAATCTTTAGCTCCTGGGCGATACTACGATTATTAACATGTCGGTCAACTTTGATTATTTCTGATTTTATTGACATTTTTGATGACGGGCCTGCCTGTGTGAGGTGCATCTTTAACATCAAAAATACCTGAACGGAATCGACAAAACCAAAATTGCACGTAATTGGCTGTTACAGTATTGGCACCATTAACACCATACACAATTTCAGCCACCTGGCTAGCATTTTTGTCTTTATCAAAGAAAAACTGTAAAATGTACCAAATTTTCTCTTTGTTGACTTCCATTTTTAACACACAGTAATTCACAACTGAATGGACCAAACAAAAAACAGCAAAATAATTTGTTTAGTGTGAAATGTCACCTTGACAACGAGCATAAATTTGAAATTGTTTGATTGATACTTCACGAGGTAACGACACTACAGCCATCTAACGAAAAAATAACAGATTTCTTTTTCTCCAACCTAACATATAAAATTAAGTTATTTCAATTTATTGCTTCTCGCATGATAAAATCTTATTTTTTAAAGGTATTTTCTATCATATTTTATTTATGTTACAATCAGCATTACATATAGTTTGCTTGTCTGTGTTTTTTTAAATATGTGAAAGCTGTACAAAGATAACATAAGTAATGACTAGAGACAAACCTTTCAAATGAATTTACTGGGTAACACACACAGTTCAGTTTACCAGAAAATTTCCATTATTTTTAAAAATATATGATTTTTCCCCCTTTTTCTTTTTTCTGATTGTATCACTAAATTGATTCTAAAAAAAATGTTTATTTGTGTGTGTGGCAACCACTTATTAAAAAAATTCTTTAATATTGGGGAAGTTCATAGTTTTTAATAATTTTCAGTTATTTTAAATTATTTATATTTCATGGATTATTGGGAACAACAGTTAGGATGGAATTAAAAACCTGACATTTTGCTGAGTTTTAATTATTTTTGTAGCAAATCCCCCAAACTTAAATTTTTTTTTAAACATAACTTTTGATAAGGAAAATAGAAACAATTAGAAGTCTCAGACCCAAATCTATGCTAAATTTAAAGTACATGTATATGAAAATATCTACGCTATTCCCAAGACTGTCTAGAACAGGGGGAAAAAAAGCATTAAGGTATAGGAACTTGCTCCTACAAAAAGAAAGCTTGTTGTCTTTAAAACTAACTTGATATCAGATCTAGAATTTACACTCTTTTAACAATGAAATAAACCACTGAAAAATGTAAATAATTGTAATGTTTTTAGAACATAATACAGCCTTCTTGATGAATAATAAAATTGAGTATACCTTAAATGTTTTAAAAGATAAGAATTTCGTTTGAGAGAAATAACAAATATAAATTCATTCTCTAAGAATTATATTAATAGAATTATTTTTTATTTGGAACATATGATTATACAGAAAGATTGCTTGATTTCAACTTCCTTCCAAAATTTTAATTAAAATTTCCCTTGGTTGCTTTAGAATTAACATTTACATAGATATTAAGAACAACTGCAATCTTTTGTTGAGGTCAATAAGTTATCATTACTTTATTTCATACTTGTAAAGCTAATGGAGATAGTCTTCGGATTTTTTAAAAAAAATTTCATATTTTATTTAATTAGTTTTTTCATTTTGAAATTTATTTGAGTTGAACTTTTTCTAATTTACAACATTAGATGACATCATTGAAATTTCATCAATTACTAGCCAGTTGTTCATCCATCTTTTTGAACTGGTAGTTTAAATTAAGAGTTAAGTGTTGCTCCACCAATAAGTACATCAGCAACATTTCCTTCCTCAGTGGCTCACAGCCCAGGCAGGATCTTGGTCTTCTCAAGAAGTCTTTTCCAAGCTAGCCTTCTTCCAGCTAGTGTTCTCCAATTTTTAGTTTTCACTCTGGGTGCCCATTGGTTGGGCACTAAAGACTTTTTTAATGGTGCACTCTTCGTCCATTCTGACAATGTAGGCTGACCATTTAATTCATTGTACTTTGATGAAGTTAACAATGTCAGATTCTTTATATGAGTTCTGAATTTGATCTTCACCATATGCCACTTTCCTGAATTTCTCCAAAAATAAATATTAAAATCTTCCTTTTGTAGATACTTATCATGTTCTCATCTGCTTGAGATATGGACCAAACTTCACATGCATAAGTTAACACTGATCTTAAAGATATTTATACAATATAACCTTTGTCTTTCTTTTGATTAAATTTGATTTTAAAAGATTATAGTATTCCATTGCAACATCTATTAGCCATAATTCTCGTTTGAATCTCTCTCACAGCAACACTAGTGAGAGCATAATTTTTTCAACATCCACAATTCTGATTATTTCCATACAATTCAATTACAGTGTTCCCAGGTTTCCCTTTTGACTGTGCCTTATAATGCTTAGTTTCAGTGATCAGATGAGAATTGGTGCATTCAGCCTTTAACAAGTGGATTTGACAAAATGTTTTATGACAGAGAATTTTATCTAAATAATAGCATTTAAATAACCTTTATTATCTCCAGTGCAATTTTTCAATGGAGTTACTTTGGTCAGGAACTTTCTAAAGTTAATGGTAAAATCCCCACAAAGAATACACAGTAAATTTCCTAAACATTTTTCATGAATTTAAAATTGTATTTTATAGCAATTTCTCCAAATCAGATAATAAACATTTTCACAAAGTAAAGATACAATGCCCCATATTCATTCAAAATAGTTTTATTTTATAATACTTCCCCTTACATATCACTTCTTGATAAATTTTTTACATTACCACCACCATTTTTTTTACATTTATTAAATTAAGGCACAAGCTTTTGCATTCCACAAAATTGAACCGTCTTAAATCAAAACTATATTTCAACTTCATTTTTTATCACCTCATAATTGTAAAAGTTTTGTATGGCAAGATGTTCCTCAAAGAAAAGGAGTAAATTAAAGCTGCTGGAAGCAAAGCCTTGGGTGGATGGCTGAAAGTTTCACCCTTAAAACTTTTTGCGTTTCGATTTGAGTTACTATGTAAGTGGGAATATTATCATAAATAATTTAGTGTTGTGGTAATAAATTGCTGTCGCATCACATCGCAATGAGATCCAGAAATTTCTTTCCAGCTTCAGCATACCTTGTGAGGATATTGAGTACAAATCCCATCTTTCTACATACATCTTAGAAATCAAGCACACACATGATATCCTATTCCTTAAAATTACAGCCATAGCTTCATAAAAGTTGCTATAAACACTTCTGTGGAATGACCTTATTCACATTCAAATCTTTCAGAAAAACCTATTAACATGAATTGCATTTTCTGTTCTCTAAAGGGTATAAGAACTTAATCTGCACAATCAATTTAATTTATATTTGTCAAGAAAATTGACCCTATCTTAAAAGAAAATACGGTTCACTCCTAGGAGAGCCCACACCCTTGGCGGGAATTACTTTGGTTGGCGATAATTGCACCATCTTGGTAACCCTACTTTTAAACACTACATATAGCAACCCTAACTATTTCTAGAATTTTCGTATTTTGTGGGCGTGCATTTCGAAATTCATTTTGTTGTTGGGCTCCGGGCTGGCTGCGTGTGTGAGGGAATATACTTTAGAATTTTTTACTTTGTTGAATGTGAAAGGCAAGAAAGAATTGATTGAATGGTGTACAAAGGAAGGATTGAATGCTTCTAGTTATGAATGTCCTAAATGTAATGATCAGCATGATGTAACATGGTCGGAAATAAAACGCTTTCTTCGAAATCGTACCAGCCACGCCGAATGCATGTTCGACCCTTACCTCGCAGAATAAATATGGCGGCACTCGCACGATCATTCGCTTAACGATGAGACCTTTAAGGATTTTTTAAAATCTGTTGTTACGTTGTACCCTCCACTCGGAAAAGATCAGCAGTAAGAAAGTAAGTGCTGTTTTTATATTTTTTATCTTAAATGTTTAATTTCTGTATTGTTTACATAAATTTTCATTATGCAACCCCCTTATCCCGCTATATTTCCTTGCCGCCATTGTCGGGTTTGCTTGGCGCCATCTTGTTCTGTCTGGTGCTTTTTTCAGTTTGTCGCCAAGGGTGTGGGCTCTCCTAGGATTTTACCGAAAATACATTATTTCATTCCATTTTATCAAATTATAATATTCTTATAGAAAAAAAAAGTTTTCATTGGCTGCTCACACTTTTCACTGAAAAAACATATGACAGAGAGCACTTAGCATTTGGGAGAATTCTAAATAGGTACAGCTAATTAATCTAAAAATGTTGTACTTGAATGAGATTTAGCAAAAGAATGGTAAAATAAGCAAATAAAGAAAGCATATGCTTGAGGCTATGCAAGATTAAAACCCATGCGCCCACCAAAACCTTTTCTTTCTTCCTCTATATGTTGTACCTTAACTTACTGAAAATAATGCATATATAAAGATAATATATATGAAAAAAATTCTTCAATACATAAATTTTTAAAAATCTTTTATGCATTTATTTTAATAGTTTAACTAATTTTTTAAAATACTTACTTGTTTAATGTCATCTTCAGATGGTTGATAAGGTTGAGGTTGCTGCTGGACAGGGTAATGATAATTAGGATTCTGCAAGGGTTGTTGACCCACAGGATAACCAACTGTCACAGGTTGTCCTAAAATTACAAATTGTTTGCATGTTACAGTACTCTAATTTTGTAATAAGTTAAAGAATTATTAATTAATTGTTAAAGAATAATAATTAATTGTAATGTTTCATATTAACTTCATTACTTACATTATTAATCATTTAAAAGTTTTCTCAGTAAATATTTGAAATAATCTTCAACAGACTACATTTTTTATATTAAGTTATAGTTCCAATTTTTCGAAAAAAAAACACATAAAAAACAAAAATAAATAAATAATTATATGGACTAAACAGAGAGTAACAGTTAAACCAAAGATTGACAACATGCGGCACATGGGTATGACTCTTAGTTGCACTCTGCAAATTTTTAATTTTTGAGTGAATGGAAGTTAATAAATTTGAAATGGATATTATTTGACAGACATCTTCAGAATTATAGACATTTATGGAATTGTGAAAAATCTGTAAGATAACTCTAAAGGTAATTTTACAGCTGTTTTGTAAATGATTGAATATCATTGCTGGAAAGTAATTGTTTTGCAAGAAATTGTTTAACGGAATGCTGTGTCAAATTGAAAGTCACAAATTATGTTTCTGATTTTGCACTATGAAAATAGAGCAGTTTTTTTAAGTGTTGGAAAGCTAAAATCTTATTTTTTTGACAATTTGAGATTTTTACATTTTCAAATTGTATAGATTTTAACCTTTCTAAAAATATCTTACTTGAACCTCTAGGGTATTTAGAAGCCCTTAAAACGTATTTTTAAATAATCGTTGAATTTGGTCCACGCCCATTTTAATGGCGAAAATTGTAAACAAATTACTTTGTTTTTGCTTAATAGTGTAACGACTGATATGAACCAAAACATGTATCTTTTATTTTAAATTGAGCCTTTTATTTTTTTATTTCCCAGCCGAGTGGAAGTCTCACTGTATACATTAAAATCAATTTATCTCAAAATGTAAATTTTAATGTGCGATGTACCTTTCCTGAGAAACTACTGCTCACATGTATGTAAATTTTTTATGAATTATTTATAATGATATCTAATATATACTAAAATGAGCTTTTTTTAAAACACTCAAAAATTTAATTTTTACAAATTTTTTAAGCAAAAAATAAGTCAAATTTCGCAATGTTTGATAAAATATTTCATAATTTCTTAAAATATTCAAAATTAGCTAAAAGCTCATTTTAGTATAATAAGAGAGATGTACTTTAATAGTATGAAAAATTTCAAGCATGTACATAAAACAGATTTTGAGAAAAGGTACATCGAAAACAGCCAATTTAACATTGTCAGTATAGAGAGAGAGAGAGGTTTCCAACACCCCTTAAACTAGAATGAAGCAAAAAATGCTTATATTTTATGTTGTCTATTTCTTATTTTAATAAATATGTTTACAAATACATAACATGTGTACAATTTCAATTTTTTTAAAGAAATAGTTATATTTTGTTTTTATATTTTTATGTTAAGAAATATCTGTAAATGATGCAAAAGTAACATATAAAATCAGTAAATCTAAATTATTGACCTCAATTCTCTAACACTGCATGTACTATCCTGAGAATCTAATTGTTTTAAAAATGGCCTACTATGTGGCCTGCTAAATTATATTGGTAGATTAGTTTGGCACATCGCAGCTTAAAGCGAACCCTGAGCTTAAACAAATAACAGAATAGGTAAAAATAGAATACAAATGAAAAGTGAAAAAAAATAGCATTCTGCATAAACTAATTATACAAAGTACACTATATATACATATACAACATTTAAAAGTTAAGTATACTTTGTAAATGTAGAAATGAAAGGACAAAATGAAACAAAAAAGTCAGAAATTGCACCATAATCTACTGTAGTAAACCAGTGATTATGTTTGAGCAAATTTTTTGCAAGTGATGTTATGGAATGACAGGAGGAGTTACTGAGAATATTGCAAATAATGTTATGGGAATGTGCCTTCGAGATTCTGGTTGTTTTGTGTATTCAGTGTTAGTCTGTGCTTACACTTAAACTGGATAATCATTATATGCTTTGAGAGCTAATATAGCAAAGTTTGTGAGTGAAAAAGTCCAATTGATTCTATGCAGTAGTTTTTAGTTGGTGCCCTTTTAAATATGGTGGGCAATAAGCAACATTCTTGTCATATTTTACTTTTTTACTATAGAAAAGGTAAAAATGATGTACAAGTCACAAAGAAATTAACCAATGTGTATGGAGAAGATGTGTTCTCAGTATGTCAGTGCCAGAACTGGTTTGTAAAATTTAAATCAGGCAATTTTGATGCGAAGATGCACCATGTTCTGGAAGGACGGTTGAAGCTGATAAGACATGATAAAGGCATTTGTTGTAAATTAAACATTAAATGAATAGATGGCACTGCAAAAGTTATCGGAGATATACTTTGTTTAGCTTGTACAGTCAGAGTTATGTAATGTTCTTCGTGCTGTAAACACGTCTTCTACGTATGTCATCCAAAAAACCAAGATGACTAAAACGATGGACAGAATTATTGTAATAAGATAAAAATATAATGGAAATATAATTGTCTTACTGATCATGGAATTGAGGAATTAGGAAATATATAACAGCAGTAGTTGATGCAAACTGGCGAATAACAACGCATGAGATCAGTGAGAGGTTAAATTTATCAAATTCAACTGTTTATGACCACTTGAAAGGCCTGGGTTTAAACTCGAAGCTCGATATACGGGTTTTCCATGTTCTCACACGGTGAGAAATTTATGTTGTTGCATTGATGTCTGTATTTTGCTTCTCAAATGTCATGAAAATGATCCATTTTTGAAGCGCATCATTATGGGTTGTGTATAACAACAGTAAACACAAAGGATCACAGAGCAAAAAAGATGAACCGGCTCAAAGCATTTCAAAAGTCAATACCCATAAAAAAAAAAAGGTGATGCTGTATTTGGTGGACCTGTTTTGCTTTTACTGGATAACACACCAATTAATTTGGAAGTCTACTGTCATCAGCTGGATAAACTGAATAATGAACTTCAAAAGAAAATGCCAAAATTAATTAACAGAAAAAGTGCAGTGTTCCACCAAAATATTGTGACACCTCATAAAAGTTTGGTCACTAGCCAAAAGCTTGTACAGCTTGGATGGGATACAATACCACACCCAACATATTCTCCAGATCTGGCACCATCGATTATTTGTTTCAAGTCCCTGCAAAACTCTTTAGACAGTAAAATCTTTACTTCAAATGAGGTCAAAAACCACCTCAATTAGTTTTTTGCCAGCAAAGACTAAGAATTTTATGAGCCTGGAATCATGCTATCAGAAAGATGGCAAAAGGTATTCGCGACCAGAATGGCCAAAGTATAATTTTATAAAATATTTGTTCATTACACGAAAATTGTCTTTCATTTTCACAAAATAAAAAAATATAAAAAACGAAATTACTTTCCAAACAAGCCACTACTATGCATCCCAGAAATGTTTTATCAGATAGATGTCTTAAAAGATTTCTGCAACTATAGTAATAATGATTCTAAGGCAAAATAGCATACAAAAGACTGTGGAATAATGTTTTGTATGACAGGCATTCAGCTGTTTGTGAGCTATTGACTTGTAAAAAACTATTGTGAGCCACTGGCATGTGTAAAAAAGATAGGTGATGAAGCCAAGAACATGGGATCATTCCTTTCATAGCATAAGTCAAGAGAGCATGGAACATATTAACCCCTCCTTTTCTCACCTGCCAAAGAAATTGGTTTGCTTTCCAGTGCCACCATTTTTCACACAAGTATGTGTAGTTATGTGGAGATAGAAAAGGCATAGATAAGTAAATCTTTCGCTGAAATAAGGAAAGTTTTCACAAATACTGTCAAGGTCCTTTTAGTGCATTCAAATATCTTTGGAATAGTTTTGCTGATGATAGCAGACCAATCCAAAGGATCGTACTTCAGAAAGGCATATATAAACACAAAGGGCAGTTAATGCACTTGCTGAGCAAGGCCATGCAGTTAAGGGGTTAACACAAATATAATTTCCAACAAAATTATTAGTATCATGGCATTGGACAAAATATTTGCTGGATGCACAGACCTTTATCTTTTTGGAGGAAGTTCATGTAACAAGTTATAGAGATGAGATTTTGAAACTTCATGTCCGTCTTTTTCAAGGTACAATAGGATCATAGTGCTTATTCATAGATGTCAAATGATAACACACCATTTTCAGCCCATAGAAGAATATTTTGAAAATAAAGATATCAGGTACATGAAAGGGCATAGAAAGATTCCCAGACTTAAATTTGAGTATCTTTGGAACAAAAGATTTCATGTACTCAGAATAAAAGATTTCAGTTTACCTGACCTATTGAGCCCAAAACCATTCTGCTGCAAGAGGGGCAAAATCTGTTCCTGCAATTGACCCAGACTCTCATTTGTAGCATGAAATATCATGTGATGTTTGTATTGCAGCAAGAGATGATTATATTTATAAATTATCAACTTTAACAGTTTTATTTTCTCATTTTGTAATAAAAGACAAACTTCTTGCCTGCCATTTTGTATCATTTGCATTTATCAAGCAATAAATTTATTTCTATGTATTATTTGACTGCTCCCTTAATTTCTAATACCTTTCTAACTATGTATAGAAAATTTCCTTTCATTCTGCCTTTTATTTTACATTCTACTTACAGAAATAATTATTGTTTAATTTCTGGCTAAAAATTTAAGTATATATATACACAGCTTGATTGAATTATGTGAAATCCAAAAATTCTCAATACATAAAATGTAAATAAACAAATATTACCTTAATGTATAATTAAATGAGTGCAAAAACAACACCTTAAAGACTATATTATCTTAACATCTTTTTAAAGTTGGTATTTCATGACACAAAAATGTCAAAAATTAATTTTCAGAAAAGTATACAGTTTATACCATAATAGGTATAAACTAATTCATATCGTTAAAATTTTTTATAAATTTTTAGTATTTAATATAAGGTTAACCTACTGACCAGAAACATAATATGGCCAGCATCCAAAATTAGATTGAGGCACAACCATCAAAGGAGCAGCAGCAGCAGGCATAACTGATGACCAATAAGGCACAGACTGTAAAATAAATTACATTTAGAAAACTTTCTTCAGGAAGTTAATAGTGAAGTACATTCACAAATTACAAATAACTACCTATAAGAATACAAATAAGAAAAAAAATTATCAACATAAAATACTTTTAACTTGCAAAATGTAAACTCTGTTGATACTTGTGCAAAAACATTTCATCCTTTTCCCAGAATACTGATGCAAAATATAAGATATTATGCGACTCTGTCAGTTCAAATATTTGAAAATGTGTTACGGTCTCTCTAAATTTTTATTAATATTAAATATAACCAATCAATACATAAGAATTTTTAATAAAAAGCCATAGGTCCAAAATATTTTACAATTAGATTGTGATTCATAAGAGCTATACACAAAACTTGAGCAAATTTTGCACATAATACTTTGTTAATCAGGAGGTTGAAGAAACCTTGAAGATAATTTAAAACATATTTGAACTCATATACAGGGTGTCCTGAAACTTAATGATAAGCATGCATGAGGTGAAAGATATCTGTTCTGGAAAAAATAAAAATAAATTCCCTAGCACTTGGTAAAGAGAGGACAAGTCCATTTTTGAAAATGTAAAAAATTGACCTCTACCACACCATTAGCTACTATGACCACAAATTTCCCAATTTTATGATTATTTTTTCACTTAACATCTCGCATAACCATGCTATTTATCGGAGTCATAAGTTGGACAAAAAAATTTGCTGGTTTAGTTAAAATTAACAGTTCATGTGAGTCAGGGTTTGAGAAAAAGGTGGCACAATGTCAATTAACTTTGACTTGCCATAAAAAGAAAACAATTGCACACAAATTATTGAAAACTATTTGGGGAGTTTCTCAAAAGTTGGCTCTTTAATTTAAGGTTAGTAATGATTGTTATGCATAGAAAAAAACAAGTGTTATATATTTTTGGAATCTTAATTAAATGGGTCAACTTTTCAGAAACTTGCCTGAGGTTGTGTGCAATAGCTTTCTTTTTATGGAGAGTCAAAGTTATGTGACATCTTTTTTTCAAACCCTGACTCACACAAACTACATTAATTTTAACTAAACCAGCACATTTTTTTGTCCAACTTGTGATTGTGATGAATCGTATGGCTATGAAAGATGACGTTAAGTGAAAAAATCATAAAATTGTAAAATTTGTTGTCATAGCAGCTAATAGTGTGGGAGGGTGTCAATTTTACTCACTTAACCACGTGCAAGCGAATTTTTTTTCCAGAATAGATATGACTCCATCTTTCACTTTATGCATGCTTATCATTAGGTTTCGGGACACCCTGTATGAATTAATATAAATAACTAATAAATTATAAACTATGAGTTCAAATTTAAATATCCAGAGAAGTATTGATTTAACTATAGCATATAGTGACATACAAAAGTTAAATTGTAAAACAAGTTTATATCTGAAAAGAAAATATACTTGTTTCCCTATTTATGCATAGCAAAACCTAACAAATTGTCTTAACCTCAATTTCAACTTAAAAAAAAAAAAGCAATATATACAACTATTATCTAATTAAATTATTTTAAAACATATGTTCCACTATCATTTTATATGCATAGGTATTAAATTAAAACATAAAATGCTTACAAGAATTATTAATTTCAAAATTTTAGTTTGTGTTTTGGGGCATTTTGTGTTAAATTTTTATATCCCGTTTGAATGATAATAGAGTTGAAAAATATAAATGTGGCTTATTTTTTGACAGTAGTTTTATATATTAATGCAAAACAATTTTAATTATTCACTGTAATTCATATATAAATGTAAATTTTACATTCCTGTAAAACTGAATAACAAAAGTAAAGATCATGATTTTGAGAAATATCCCCCCCCCTTTATAATTCCCCTTGAAATATCTTCTTGATTAAAAAAATGGTTTAAAAATTATAATTATGATGCGGAAACATTCCAGATAATGTTTTAATTATAAACTATTTTTGAAAAATTCTCCTTAAAATTTTCAAAATATATACATATTATTCAAATATCTGTTCTAACTATCAAATTACAAAGAAAATATAAAATCCTTTTTGTTTATAATTAATTTTTAACTACTTACAACTCTATGAATAATTTTAACTTACTCTTATATAAACAGTAATGTTGATTTGTCCTTCTTTTTCAGGACCTTGTTTACCACTCAAAGGAACCCAAATATCAATAAATTGCCCTTGCAATGCTTCATCAGTGAGTACATAATCGGCATATGCAATGCGTTCATCTGGAGTAAGTGTATGCTATAAAAATTTACCAAACATTAAAATATTAAACAAATATATATTTCCAAGGATATTTTTTTATTTCTACAATATTAGTTAAAGTTTTTAATGAACAATATTGATGCAAGATAAAAAATATTAAGACAAACATTTCTCTACCAGTTCCTTCATAAAAAATAATTGATTGAAAACAACTTTAAAAAATAAGTAGGGCACTGAAGCTTGGGATTAAATTTTGTATATTATCCTTTAAAACTCAAATAAAAAAATTTAAGTTGTAAGCTTAGATTCTTACACATCTAGAGAGTGTGGAATGCCAGTCAGACTGTTGTTTAAAAATATGAGTGGTAACAATGAATTTCAGCAGATATTTGTGTCAGGTAAAAATATACACCACGAAGTGTCCAATACAACAAACCTAACACATTACTCAATAAAAGCCGGACCTGACATATAAATGGCGATATCTTCTAACTTTTCTAAGCATAACCTAGTAGTATTAACTTTCAAAAATGTGTCAAAATTTCATGATCTAGTAAAGGTATTTATAAAAGGTCTATCAATAGGCTGAGTATACTGCCTATTGAAAATTAAATGTGTATGTTTATCTATGATATTATTAACTTGGAATTTATTGTTAGAATTTATGGTATTTCTTGTTTCATGTATCAAATTACTTACTATATATTACAATTTTCTTTGTATTATGTATTTTATTATTTGAGAACTTAAGCTGTTCTTGCATGTGGACATAGCAAGGCCGGCGGGATGTTGACATTTGCGTATATGAAGCATTCGTGAAGACGCCTGCGTGTGCCACTTACCAGCTGGATGGTATATTCGGGGAAGCTGAAGGATTTCGGTATTACTGATGTGGGTAATAACTGCTTTACATCGAAACCCACAATAATTTATGTTACCTTTTTGTTTTTATTAAAAATTTAGTTGAAAGACTTGGTTCATCAAATTATTTAAACTCTGACACTCACAAACATTGTTTAGTTTAAAAGTTACAGTGGTTTTAGTGAAGTAATTTTTGTTTGTTTAGAAACAACGGACGAAAAAGAATTTCATGTGTTAATTAAGCATTGCTTTTTGATGGGAAGAAACACTGTTCAAGCAAAACAATGACTGGATAAGTGTTATTCGGACTCTGATCCATCTTTAACAACGGTTAAGAGATGGTATGCTGATTTAAACTGTGGTCACACAGTCTATTTTGAGAGCAAAAACAAATCGTTCAACAAAAAAGATTTTAAAAAATTAAAAGATCACTGGGCTGAATGTATCACTGAAGGGAAGTATCCTGGTAAATAAAATTCAATTTTGCCTAAAAGTTATTTTATTAATTAGACCTGGGACTTATTAAGTGATGTATCATAAGCATTTTACCAAATATAATTATTCTCAACTCAAAATAACTATCTAATACAGAAAATAAGAAAAATACTATACTCAAAGTCATAAAATTTTCTAAAAATACTCTTTAGTAATAAAAGATGACAAAATACACTTATGAAATATTTACTTGTATCAATAAAAATTACTATGACATCCGACTAAAATTTTAAATTTATAATTAAAAAAAAATTATTTACATATCATTCAGAGATACATCATACAATAATTAATATATTCATTGACATAAAATGCATAATCAAATGAAAAACAAACCAGGAAAGCCTCTCATTTAAATATTATATTTACATCTTAAAATTTTTTAAATTTCGTCCAAATTTAAGAAAAGAATCGCATTTTTTCTAAAAAAGATATATTGGGTATGTGAAATTTAAAAGAGTATTTTTAATTTCACTCATTTTCATTTCATAATTTTTAATTTTTCTGTATATTTATACATATATAAAGAAGAAACTTACCTCATCAAACACTTCTATATGAATTGTCTTTATACCACGTGGAATGTATCTGTAATGGCATTCAATTAAATCATTCATACAAAAATATATGAAGTGTTTAAATCTAAATTCTTGCAAATGTTTCTTTACAAAACAAGTTCTCTTTGACAAAAATTACAATTATAAAATTGATTAAATTTATGTTACATCTGTTTCTTAAAAATTCATAGTATTAACTATTTATAAATTTGCAATAGTAAAAATATAACTATGCTTTTATAGATAATTTTAACATTAAAAAATAATTTATTTTCTGAATTCCTACATGACATTACTAAAAAAAGACACTTCAAACACATTTAAAGTAGATATAACATGTGTTTCTGAATTAAAAAAACAGCACTCCCACCTTTAAAAAAATTACATTTCAATAGAGATATTTTTATCAATTACAAAAATGTTTATTTTAAATACGAAAAAAAAAAACACTTTCCACTTGCAAAGCATGACCAAATATTGAATGCTTCACATATAAAATAAAGAGAAAAGCAAACAGGATATTAGTAAAGTTTAAAGGGGGACGTAATTGAGCTACCCAAACTAATTGCAAAATTTATGCTGAAAATTTTACTCTTTAGTTTATTGAAAAATATATATATGTATATTGAAAACTTTAATTCATAACAGAAAACAAACAAAAATAATATTGACAGCAGAAACAAAAAATTCTACTTACGAAGTAATTGTTTTGTTCCAGTTAGGATATCTTCCTCCCCTAATATCAGTATGGGTTTCAAAAACAGAATGTCCTATTCTAACTCTAACATATGGATCCATTTTGGTCAAACTGTAGTTCTTTGCAAGTTGGGCCTACAGTAAAAATAAAGTACACACACACAATAATCTTAATACATTTAATAAACTCAGACAATATGAAATTATATTTATAAATGAAGATAAATGTAATAAATAGCGCAAAAAATATATCTCACAGAATGAATGAATAACTTAAAAAAATTTTCAATTGAAATTTAATTACCATACTTACTCTAATCTAATCCACACTATTCCGCTACTGAAAATTGGTTGTGGCTTTTAATCAAATTTTTAAAAAAATGCGTAGGATGGGGCAATCACACAGTGTAAAATAGTTTAGAACCAGTAATTGCTCTATTTTTTAATCTCCACAAAAACTTGTTGAGAATTCGAGGTACTGCTTAGATTCGAATAAATATGGTATATAAATAATTCAAAAGATACTTTTCATCTTTAGATTATCTCATCTAGCTCTTTATTTCAAAAAAGAGGGAAAAAAATACTTCGGATGGAAAATGTTTTTGGAGACTATAAAACTAAATATTTGTATGTATAATGAATGCCTATGAATAATTCAGAAACAGTACAAATTTCCAAAAATTGATTTTAAAGAGTTATTTTATTCAAAAATTACATACATCATATTATTACAAAAAAATATTGATAAATATGTACTTTGATTTCAAATAATATCAGCATATATTTTTAGAAAACTGTTCTCATTAAGACATTATAATTAGTACACCATTATACTGCATTGAGAAAAGAAATTTTTAATATTTTCTAGAATGGTTATTAAACATTTATCTTAAAGAAAGTTCAACCCAAATTTAAAAGTGGACTAAGAGTTCAAAACAATTATATATATGTATATATATATATATATATATATATATATATATATATATATATATATATATATATATATATATATATATATATACATATATTTCAAGCTTGAATTTTAAAAAAAAAATTTTAATCATGAAAATGATAGTTTGTTTTAGCTTTTTGTACAGAAAAAATTTTTCTCAGAATTCCAAATACAACATCTGAGCTAAAAAATGTAATACTTAAAACTCAAAGACTGCTAAGGAAAAAAGGAATACAAGTGTAGATATTTTTCTCTTCAAGATCCCAAACACTTTATTTATTGGTTAAATAAATATATATAATATATATAACATGCTGTTTAAATTGAAGAGTTCTTATAAGAAAGCATTTAAAATATTTTATTCGAATACATAACATAACAGTAAGTTAAAATTACCTATTCTAATTATGGAATGTCACAATTTTGAATCAAATATGTAGAATTACAATTGATACCCTACCTACAAAAATGTTATATTTTCCATAATTTTTTACTAAATAAGAACATTTATCATCACAAGTAATCATATAGTAACATTGATGCAAATAAGCAAAAAAGAATTGCCAATCCAGTATTCACTCACAACAAACCATATTTGGCTTTTAAATGGTATTTCATTGATAGAAAACTTATAAAAAAAAACTTAACTGAAAAAAATGCAGTTTTTAATAACAAATCATTTTACTCTTCAATACTTTTCTGGGCTCCTTTCAAAGTTTAAATTTACAAAAGGTAAAACACATAAAATAGAATATTCCTACAATAAAAAGTAAATTAATAAAAATAAATAAATAATTCTATGCTTGTCTAAAAAAATAAACTTTTTTAAATATTAGAGAAATATATTTTTCATACTTGAATAACACCAAGGGTTATCTGTGTTGCTGTATTTTGTTGATTATAATTTTGCTGTGCATGCTGTGCAACTGGTCTTGGTTGAGAAGAAGCATTGCTAGAATTTTCTCCATTTGGGGATCCCACTCGCAAAAAGTCGTCAGGTAGGTTTCCCAACATTACCTTATTAAAAGATGTTGAAAATACAATTCATATTAAAAATAAAAACTCCACAGCAACAAATGCTGAAAGTTAATTAAAACCTAATCAAATTGACAGTCATTCAAATTTAACTTCGAAATAACTTTTTAAAGCTTGTTTTAAAAATTTGATCACATAAAATTTTGAAATAAAGAAAATCAGTAAAGTACACTGGAGTATTTTCTCTTTTTGCTAATAAAAATCACAATAACAACATTATCTCTATTTTGAAATACAAAATCGCTAACAAATATTTGCTTTGTAAAACAAATAAAAAATTTAAATATGCCCCAAGTTAACGTATTTATTAACAAAAGTTTGTGAAGCAAAAATCAAAATTCTATAAATATTTTAAAACCTTTTTTTAACTGCGATAGCATATCCCTTGACACATTGCATGAGTGACTTATGTGGCCTTCATAATTTTAGCCTAATAATTTTTCGGTACTTATGTATTATCACCACCAATTGGTGACAATGTACAAAACAAAGCACATAATTGCCAATTCAGCACATACGAAATTGGAGCTGCCAACGTGACAAGTTATACTGAATGTTGCGATAATAAGCAAGTACCAATTTTTCCATTATATTTCATTTTAATGTATCATAAATTTAACTTTGATACGTAAGTTAATAATTTTATATTAAATGGTATTCAAGAGAATTTTTTTTAAATTTAAAGTTCTAAATATATTGATATGTATGCTACATGAATATAAAAATTAAAGTGGACTTTTAATATTACCTAATTAAAATGTGGCCACAAAATGTAAAAAGGTTCCCCACCTCTGACATATTCTATGTATATAATAAATCATATAACTTAGCACATTTATCAGATTACATATAAGAGATATCATCACAAAAATATATTTATATATATTAACCAAGTATAATTACTACTTACAACATCTATCTATATTTTATGCAATTCTTATTTTTGATATATTTTCTTTTAATTCTACTTTATGCCTAGATTTAGTAATTTGATTATCATACTATTATAAGTACCAAAATGTTATCAAATAGAGCACTCTAGTAAAGTGACATGTATTTATACCTTTTAAATGCATTTTTTCCGTTACAAGAATTCATGTTTTTATTTCTTTTTAACTAATATAAGTAAAACGTATAGTGAAATGACCATCAAAACTTTAATGATTTAAATTTTTTTATTCTCACCTCATCATACAGATGTATAATCATTCAGTTTGATGAATAAATTGTATTTTTTTAGAAAAAGCATTAATTAAGTTATGTTAAAGTACAACTGAATCACTATGTCGGCGTATACTACAACACCTTAGAAAAAATAAAATAAGGAAACAAAAACAAATATTTGGAAACAGCATTTGCATCTTTATTCAAACACAATTTAAAATATAAATTCGTTTCTTTATATGTAAATGGATAACTTGTTTTGCCGATTTGGGAGCAATTTTTACGGTTGTTTATTTACCTAGCCGGGAGCACTTGTTTACAATATGCACAAAGCATTATCGAAACACATTTTCACGATTTTAGAAATAATTTCTTACCCGACTGCGCTGTTCTACATATTTTGGAGTCGTCATTTCGAGTATTAGAATTTTTCGAAAGGTCTCGATTGCATAGCGTCGCCGAATAAAATGTTATGTCATCTAATTGCAATTTTAGTCTTTCAGTTTCATTAATCAGCAGCCAATCAGGTAAAACAAAACAATCTTCGTCTGCTTTTTTAAGAAACGGGTGGAAACAGATCAATAATTTTTCTGTCATTCTCGAGCTTATATTAAATTAAACTCATTTATTGATAAAAATCAACCGACAATTTTTTTTAAATGGATTGACTTTCTAAATTTTTCTTAATCATTTCTTGCTTATGATGCAACTTGCGCTTTTCTTCATATAATGCCCAAATTAGAACCATATGTCCTTCAAAAGTCTTCCAGGAAAATTCTAATATTTTTCATCTTTGGATTTTTACTTCAAGCTAAATAATTTCCCATTATCTACTGTTCCTTGAAGTATATTTTTCATACAGGTATTTGTTATATCTTTAAAAGGTTTGTTTGATTTCTAAATTGAAAATTTCCTAACTAACACGAAGATATATAGGGTTGACGTAGTACTTCCCCCAGGTATCTTCCGATAGTCTATCATAGTAAAATATTGCAACATTAATATAAAAGCAACTTACTCCCCAACTACCTATTTAGATTCAGACTCAATGATAGCACAATTTATTAACCTCTTAAGTGCCGTTGGCGTGTATACACGTCCTGCTGAGTTGCTGCGTTTATTGCCCCGGATTGGTGGTTTTAGTGTCCCGGACGTGTATATTCGTCCTTTCAAAGGAGGACATTTTGTGAGGACATTTTGTATTGCACTGCTCTGTTTAAAACTAATCCTATGGCTTTGTAATACAATAAGACGACAGTGACAGTCTAAAGAATTTACTTATTTCGGAGAAGGGGTGGGGAAGGGATTTGAAAAGGTACTCCAGGAACGATGAAATTTATAGCTAAGTAGTTTTCCCCATTTTTTTCGTTAGTGTGTGCTATTCTTCATTTGCTGTCATTTTTGCATTCCGTTTGTTAAAAGGAGCTATTTAATTTTTTTGTGCGAATATAGTGAATGTGATGCTGGTTAATGTGTTCACCACAGAAGTCACAGGACATATTACATGATACATCACAGAACAGATAAGTTATACTTTATTTTTTATTATATTGTAACTCTAGAGATTAACTCTTTCATTTTCTTTTTATTATTTTATCCATTTCATTTCTTTTCTTTCTTTTTTAATGTGAAAGCACACAATTCTTTTCTCCCAATAAACAGCTTAAGGGGACTTGGCACCCTTTGAGCAAACTTCTTTATTTACGTATTTAAAAATTATATTTTAGCATTTTATACAATGTTTCTATTCAAGAAAATGTTACCAGATCAAAATTTTCATATATTATTCACACAATTTTAAAAATTTTAATTTTTTGAAGAAAATTGGGAAAATTTTAAAATCCTACTCCTTTTGTAAAAATTAATTTTTTGACCTGAAATTTTTTAATAATACTCTTATGGATGATCTAAACAACTTTAGAGATATATTTTAGAATAACTTCATTCGTTTTCGAGAAAAAAAATAAAATGTTGATATACAGGCTAAAAATCAACGAAAAAGCCAACATGTCTTACATTTTATTTTTTTTTAAAAAAAGTATTCAGTTTATAGCAAAACAGATCCCTAATTTTATTACATGCTTTATTTTCAACACTCAAGAAAAAAATGGAAGTGATTGGTAAATAATTGTCGAAGGAGTAGCATTTTGAATGCACTAAGGTTTCGAAAAACACAAACTGAGAAAAACCAGTTTAAAGTTTATAATTCTGAAAAATAATTATTATAAGCTTAATTAAACTTAAAATACCACTTTAAGATATTAGTTATACGTTTTTCTTTAAAATAATTGCATTTTCATATTTTTTCAACCCACACATTTTTATAAATGATCAACTTTTAGAGAGTACTAATTGCCCATGAAAATTCAAGAAAAATGTTAAAAAAAAAATTTTTTCTGTCACGACCGAAATTTTAGCTATTTTTCTTCTTATAATATTAAAGTATTACATTTGTATGAAAAATATATCAGGAAGAAGAACTGAAATTATAAAATTATTAATATAAAATGCCTTAATTTAAAAATTTTACATGCACACATTTCACAAGGGAAGAACAATTACATTATTGTATTGCCTCGGAAATATTCTGCTTTTAATACTACACATTCTTTTTTATAGTTATTATTTATATTTCTAAAATAGATTTTTTTTATCATAAAGCATTTTTTAGCTTTTTTTTCTAAAAAGGGGGTGTGGCTGAATTGCCTAATTTGTTTTCAAATGAAGTTTTAGTCAACTTCTAACTCTCCGACATGCACAAGTGGTATATCAATCGAAAGATAATAATGCAAAGAATAAGATTAAATGAAAATTTAAAAAAAAAACGATAGGTTTGTGATTTTTAGGGTACCAAGTCCTCTTAACAACGCACACTTGTGGAAAAAGCGGTGACACTCGGGGGTGAATTTCCTAACTTTTCATTGGCAGTTAAATGGTTAATCGAAATCGTGAATAGTTACTGATAGCCGAAAATAAACCAAAGCCTATCCTCTGGTTTACAAACGCCCAAGGTCTTGCACTGTTAACTTTGAAAAAAAAATCAAAATTTTATTTCTTTGGTATTAATCCATTTATAAATATATATGATATTTCGTGACGGTCTATCAAGAGCGAAGTTGGGTGCTTAGAGTCAATTGCTATGCATGTACAAATATATACTTGAAAATTCCACAATACTGGTATTTGGATCGAAAGATTTCTTTTAAAAAAAAATGCGAAAAATATCTCAAATAAGGGTTTAAACATCCTTTGAAAACTTCAAAGTAAAAACTTAAAAAGTTAGAAGTGACAATTTATTTTATAAATCAAGCAATTAGAAGAAAAACGCGTAACTTTATTGTAAAGGAACCGTTCAACCGATTTCATTTAGTGAAGAACATTTTGATTTTAATAGTTTCCAGACATAATCTGTATTTCAATTATTTTTTTTAAGCAGTGCTTCTCACACTTTCAATAATTTCGACCCAATTTTCAATCATTATTTTCACACCCCCCCCCCCCATACATTAATAATGCATTGAACGCAATAAAAATATACTTTGACGCTAAAGCTACTGTAGAACATTAATTATAAACTATACGAACTGTCAAAATTTAAGTATTACATTTTGTACATGAGAAGCCCACGAGATGACCTAGTAATTATTAAACTTGTTTTTAATTTAATACTGATAAATTAATTATAAAAAGCATTGGGAAATACTGATACATTTAAAAGTATATATTATATCAGTGTAAATGTGCATTTAATTTTTATTACGTCAGAAAGAATTTTGTTTTCTTCCTTTCAGTAAATTAATACTTATTTTAAATCTTTTACTTTCGAATTTTCAATAAGTCCCCCCCTACAATGATATCACGCACCCCCAGTTTGAGAAACGCTGCTTTAAACAGAAAAGATTTGAAATTTGCCTTGAATATGAGGTATCATGCAGTTTATGTAAATGTGTGTATGCATGCATGCATGCATGTTGGGGAGAGCGAAAAGATCCCCCCATACGTTTTTTGATCGCTATCACTAGAAAAATTTACTTTTCTCCTCAATAGAATGGCAAAACAATGATAATAGTAATAAATAAAATCAGATATATCTTTCACTTGGGCATCGCAAAAAATGTAGATATTTCGTTATTTTACTTCATTTTTTATAAGTATTTAACTTACCAATGTCGTAATACTATTGTTCTAATTGAGAAGTCTGATACATAAGAAATGGCGAAAAAAATAAAATAAATCTCGTGAATTTTCCAAATACTTATTGTTCGTACAAAAAGCTCGAAAAATATATTTTAATAATAAAGCAATAGTGTAAAGTAAGCAATATTTTGTAATTTTATTTGGCTTTATTTTTTCATCTTTATCAATACATTCTTTTAAAATATATTTATATTTAATATTACATTATTATTGCTGTTTTCACCTAATATTTACATATACGTATATATGCATATATATATATATATATATATATATATATATATATATATATATATATATATATATATATATATATATATATAAATTTCTTTTAATTTCATCCTGAATAACTTTTTAATTTTTAATGGTCTTTTCCTTGAAGACTCGCGTTTAAATATTTAACTAGCTTACCCACATAATTGAGATTTAATCGTAATCGAATCTTAGAAGTTAACAGCTTGCATCTTTTAAAAGTAAGATCGTGTCAGAAACTATCGAGTGGTAGTTTTCCGCCAATCATAGCCCTCGTTAGAAGATGTCATGTGGGATTTGCTGCCTCATCTAAGTAGCCGGAATCTCCTCGCCCCTTCCTCTTTTATCTGCTTTTCTTCGCTATGTAGCTTTTGCTTGTTTTTGTGTTCATGTCTGTTTTAAGTGAAGTCGAAATGCTGTTGTCCAGTAGCTGTTATATGTGTGTATGACCATTAATAAAAGTTGGATGTTATCTAAGCAGATGTTTCTAAGCATGGAATAATACCTTATCCCTAAAACAGCCACAACATGGAATACATAATATCATTCTCCGTAGTGTTACATATATATACACACATACATATATTTCGAATGCGATTTTGTTAGATTACACTGATTGCTTTTATTTATTATAAATTCAAAATGTGTGTCTTCGAACTTGTTTTCAAGATTATAATATTAAAAACACTACAATATTTTTATTTAAAAATAAGTTATGCCAAAAATTTTATATGGTTCTGAAAATTATATTACCATTTTTAATTACCATGTCGCATCTTTCTGTAGATATGACATAAATAGAAGTAAGGAGAAAGAGACATCTCGCTTAAAATTTAGAGTTAGTCAAAAAAGCTTTAGCTCCTTAACAATTTATTCAGATACTATGAATTAACTGAAAAATTAAATTAAGATGATTTGCTGCAAAATGCATAAGCAAATGAAACAAAATTATGTATCGCAATTATTTTTTTTTTCGAACCAGCAATGTATACAAAAATATAATAATAACGTAGCTCATTTATTAATTTCAGATTTAAAGCTAGAATTTATGATCAAATTATACTAAAATTATTCGATTCTTTTTATAGTGTTCTACATGCTACGTCTTATAGATAAAAACGATATAGTCGCAATATATAATAATTACAAATTATATTTTGCAACTCTACTGAAAATCTCTCAACATATTTCTTGAGGGATTTTCAGTAGATGATATAAGTCCATATTGAAAGTTAGAGATAGTTCACTATTTATATTTTAATGGGAAAATAATAGAAAATGCCAGGGGCACCTCTCTGCTGATTCCTTCTCCACATTATATTTGAAGAATGAATCTATAAATGAGCAATGTAAAAGGTTATGTGGAAATTAAAAAGAGCTCTATAATTCTTATATATGTCTAACTTACATTCAATGCATTTTTTTTCCATTGCACTTTTTACAAGAGCAAAATACAGCTATTTAAAATTTGTATTGATGATTTTCTTTAAAAATCTTTTATTGCTTAGAATTTGATGTAATTACAAAAGATGAGTGATCATAGTCTCAGATTTCGCACTCAACGAATTTCGAATTCTAGATTCACTCTAGTTCTAGTTTCACATTTTTGATGATTTGTTTTAAAAGTTAGGCGAGTGAGACTCCAGTTCAGGTATTGTCCTCGTCATTTGACCAAGGTTCAAAAGTTTTAAATCCGTTTCCAAAATTTACCCATGCAGTGCTAGTATGCTCTTCTTGACCATGGTTCAAAATTACGTGGTCCGTCGCCAAAAGCCCTCGTGTAGCTGAACAGTGCGACGTTAATATTAAATCAATCAAGCTAGTATGCTCTTGACAAACCTCAATTAATTTCAATGAACATATATTGATTGTCGAAAAATTTTGTAGTATAATTTAATCTCTGATGAAACATCAAAAGAAAACTTATTATTATTTGTTTTATAAGTATAATCTTGAAAGTCAATCTTTCCTCAAAACATATTTTGATTTCAATAAATTTTGTTTATATATACGCACATAATTGTGTGCATTCATTCTAATCCGTAGCGTATTATATGGAATGATGGTTAGAAGATGATATCCAAATAAATACGGAAAAATTAAAAATGCATATAGAAATACGTTGAATAAAGTTGAACCAATAATGCGACATAAATAGATTCCAAAAAAAAAATAGACAAGATTTCTTACATGTTCCTTCTTTAAAAAACTTAATAAATTAAATTAGTTAACAATTTTTGCAAATTCCAGTAGAATTTATACACAAAAGAAAAAGAGTTCACAGATCATCAAAGAGTTTAAATTTTAATAAAACCTTTCCAAGGAAGAATATAATATAAAGCAACGTAACATTCCGTATTATCTGTACAATAAGAAGGGAACACCATTTTATGTCACATTTTTTGACGATTGCAATAATCGTATTCTGGTCATGAGTTTGTGGTAAATTACGAATTCAAGATCCAATTTTATGTTAAATATGTCATTTTAACGTCGTTTCTTTTTTTTTTATCATAATTAATAGCATCGAAGTGCGACTTTAATAAACAATCAAAGTGATCCTGATCTAGAACAAAAATTTCCAATCTAAATGGCCAAAGTATACTCCTTTTCAATGATGAATTCTGACGCATGTAGCAAAACGTGTAATAAATATGCGTTCGATTTAAAAAAAAAAAAAGATGCGAAACGCTATAGTCAGGCATATTAAAATTCAAACATTTTAAGTATATCATATGTATATTACTGGAGCCATTTTAACTTTGACCCATATTATGTTGCAATACTTCTATTTATAGTTTAGTTTTAAGTTGGATTTATAGCAAGTTAGTTTATGATTTAAAAAAAATGATTACATATGAATATACTAGAGCCCATGTCAAAAAATAAAAATAAAATTAGAGAATTTATTATTCCATTAACGTGAAATTCTAATACTAATAAGAGAATCTAATATGGAGTTACAGTATTTAAATTAGTATCTCTATGCTTATAACCAAAAAAAAAAAAAAAAAGGTTTGAGCCTTTTTTACGGTGCCAACATTTTCCTTTTTTTTATTTTGGTCTGTATTACTGATAACAAAAATGAATTCCTTCATAAAACAGAGAGAGACGAAATTGTCATAAAATGATAAGCAGGAAAAAAAAAAAATTTAAGCATTAAAGAAGAAATACGAGTCCCTAATGGGTGAAGTCAATTCAAAGCAACAGCCAGAAAGCAGCAGGATAGCAGAAACAAAGTAGTGACTGAAATCTACATACTAAATTTTTCTCAAGCTTATTTGTTAAACATAAAAAGTACATTTTAACGTGTAAATTATAATTTTAGATAATTGTTGCAGTTTTCATATTTTAAAAAAAGGGAATATGTAAGTTTTAATACCATTTGTATAATATTGAAAAATTTTTAGAAGTAAATATATATATAATATTGAAAAATATATATATATATATATATATATATATATATATATATATGGAATCGGTTGTGGAGTCGTCATCCAATTGAATCTCTCAACGAAAGCACGCTGTCTTCGCGCGCAGGCGCAGCTAATCAAAAGTGAAACAAAAACTTTGACCATTGAGAGAAAAGCCGGAGAGAAAGACTGAGGTGCGCGAGCAGGCGTTCCCGTCGTCACATCATGGAAATCCAATTGTAGAATAGCTACCTTTTTTTTAATTAATTTTTGTTAAGTTTAAATAAATATGAAGAAAGACAAATGTCTTGGACCCCTTGTTGTCTCCCACAAATTATGGGGGCTCGGCCGGGATAGATAAAATTTCGATTTTGATCAAAGTTTGGAACGCGTGAACTAAAGAAGCGTCCGTGGAGGAGACGCGCCGCCATTTTTTGGAAACTTCGCTCAACCTGTGTAGAGGTTGAATTTTTCATTTGAACCCAGCGTGAATATTCCTCCTGTGTAGAGGTTGGAAATATCGATTTAACACCTGCGAAGCGGTGTCATTTAAACAATTTCAAGAACTATTTTTCGTCTAACGATATAACCTGCGAAGAGGTTGTGAGATCTGTGTTCTTCAGCGTGGAAGAGAATCAGTGTATTTCTTCAATTATTGGATACATCGTACGTGCGAGCAACAAGGGAGCTAGAAAAAAAAGGTAGGATCTTTCCATATTTTTTCTAAAATGTATAAAAACGCTCTTAAAGAGGATCTCATAAGAGTTGTTGAGGATCTAGACGGTACTGTGGATAGTACGGACACCATAGCTAAACTAAAGACTAAAATTGAGAAGAGTAGTACATTTGAAAGTGATGCAGATTTCGTTAAAACTTTAATTAAAAACTGTATAGATGAGAGGGTATCGCGAAACGAAAGAGAGGCAACTTTAGAAAAACAGAAAATTGAGCTCGCAAAACTACAGTTAGCACAGTTAGAAAAAGAAGTCGAACTTCAAACGGCTAAAAATAAAGCATTAAGTTTAAATTCTGCAGCTAAAGTCGAAGAGAAACAGTTCGAAACAAACAGAAAATATGATCAAAAGCATTAAAACTTTATCTCTTCCTGTTCCCACCAGATCTGAAAATTTTAATCTGTTCTTCCAATCATTAGAACGCGCATTTTTAACCAAGAAAATAAATGACGAATATAAATCTGAAATTTTAATAAATCTTCTGGGCGAAAGAGCTCATAATGTCTTATTGTATATTAAAGAGGAGGAATTAAATGACTATGGAAAACTAAAATCTATAGTACTCAGAGAATTCCAAGTAACCCCTCGCGAGTGTTTAAATGCTGTAAAATCATCAGGCGAGACATACATCCAATTTGCTGCAAGATTGACGGCAAACTTCCAATATTATTGTTCGTTAAGAAAAGTTAATTCCTTTGAATCTCTATGTGATCTTTTAATTTCTGATAAATTATTTGAAACTTTAAATAAGAAAACCGCAACTCATATTGGCATTCGAGAAGCGGAAGATTGGTTTAGGCCTATTGATTTAGCTAAGGAGTGCGATACTTATATTTCATCTAGAAGCGGATCACGTAAGGAAACTCCTATTGCTTGTGGATATACTGAAGACCCCTTTAAAAATAGACCACGAAACTATAAACCAAAGATTAAAGATAACTATCCCCAATATTTTGAAAGACAAAATACAAATTGCTACATATGCGGTGATTCATCTCATTACGCAAGAGATTGTGAGAAGTGTTTTAAGCCTAAAGAATCTAACGGCCACATCCATAATAGAAAAAACGCGAATAGTTTGAAAGTCGAGAGCGAAAAACAAAAAAGCGATGAGTTCGCACAACAGCTCCAATACGTAAACATTTTTGTAGAAAATCAGCCCGTAACAGCCTTGATTGATTCAGGTTGCCAGATCCCAGTTCTAAATTCCTCACTAATTAGAGTGAACAAACCTTCCGAAGAGAGGATAACATTAAGCTCATGTTTTAACGAGAGGCGTATGGTAGAGGTTTTGCCAATAAATATTTCTCTTACTCAGCACTCTCCCAGTTTAAGTGTTCGAACGGCAATATCACCGACCTTGACCAAAGAATTTATTATACATCCCAGTGTATATACTGAAATAAAGAAAATAAGCCACGCAAAGAGCGATGCTTTATTGAATGAAAGTGAATCCTCTTTAGGTGCTTATTCTATTTTTACTGTTGCAAATGTGATAGAAAACTCTAGTTATGATTTGTCACATGTTAAAAACTTTAATATTAGAAATGATTTGAGTTCTCTAATTAAGAATTATAAACCTAATAAAAATAAGAGTACTAAGTTAAAAATGGGTATTATAAGAGAAAAATGTTCTGATTGTTGTTCACCTATAGTATTGTGTGAGAAAGTCAATGGTGCCATGAAAACGAGTTCCGTGAGCTCCAACTCCCGGTCGCCTACCCCTTCACCTATGGAGAGTAAACATAGTCGGTTCGCGATGTTCTGGAGGCTCTTCAAGCCCTGGCAGTGGAAACGGAAGAAAAAGAGCGATCGTTTTGAACAGACGTCCAGAACTCTAGAGAGGAAAATATCGATGCGTTCAACCAAAGAAGAGCTTATTAAAAAGGGCATTCTTATGCCTGATGGAACTGATAAAGACCAAGATAGCAAAATAAATGATTCTGTTCATCAGAACCACATTCCGCAAATCAACGGGTTTGGGCCCGAGAGTGGCATGTCAGAAACTGAGAAGCAGCATAACTCTCCGTCGGTAACGTACACGTCGTCCTCTGTTTTAGAAACCTACAACACCGTTGTGGTTACCAACTCTGGTTTTCCTACCGTACTATCGTCATCTCAGAATCATGCCATGCCTGTGAAACACAATGTTTCCCTGTTGAACCTTCCGGATGTCGAAGAGGTGCCTTCATATGATGGGGAAATTGTTCTCTCTGTTCTTCCAGAACCTCCAATATCGTTGAATGATATTTGGCCAATACTACATCCACAGCAGCAGACCACATGAAGATGTGGGGAGAAACTGTCTAGTTCAGCAAAATTATGACATGTTAAATCTTTGTGTATTTGTTATATAATCCTTGTCTGTTCCGTCTTTTTTGTATGTTTCAGATTCTCCTCTGGTCTCCATGAAAAAAAAAAAGAGAAATAAGTACCGCTGCGGACAGCGTACGGTCAGGTTGGCCGTTGTGGAATCGGTTGTGGAGTCGTCATCCAATTGAATCTCTCAACGAAAGCACGCAGTCTTCGCGCGCAGGCGCAGCTAATCAAAAGTGAAACAAAAACTTTGACCATTGAGAGAAAAGCCGGAGAGAAAGATTGAGGTGCGCGAGCAGGCGTTACCGTCGTCACATCATGGAAATCCAATTGTAGAATAGCTACCTTTTTTTTAAATTAATTTTTGTTAAGTTTAAATAAATCTGAAGAAAGACAAATGTCTTGGACCCCTTGTTGTCTCCCATATATATATATATATATATATATATATATATATATATATATATATATATATATATATATATATATATATATATATGACTCTTTTATTAATTTTTGTTTCTATTCTTTTTATACTTTTGTTAAGTGCTACATTTCAGCCATTCACATGCTTTGAATCTGAATCAGGGTCCAATAAATAAGTTATCTGGCAATAACTTATTTATAGCACTCAGATTTAGCGCGGGCTCTGCATTTTCAAGTGCAATTTTTAGGTAAGTTACCTCTATTTTGTAATGGATTTAGATATTCCTATCCATTACTTTCAATAGGTTTTTGCTCAGTATTATTTACATAAAGGGGGAAGGTTGGCTGGATAAAAACATGTCCAACCCCACTTTTATATAAATTATTTTATATATTAGCTGTCCTAAGTCAGCAATGTTTATAATACTGCAGCATCCATTTTATAACTTTTAATCTAGTGGCCTTCATTGTATGTTCTCTTTACTGTCTCTCTGTGTTTTTTTTCGAATGTGATTGATGTGAATGTTTATCTCTTGTTTGTAGAGAATTATATATATATATATATATATATATATATATATATATATATACATATCAAAGAGTTTACTAGAGATTGGCTATTTGAATTCGAATTTGTGTAGTTGCGTTCGTTGGATTAGAATAGGTAAAAATAAACACACAATAATAAACAAGAATATTTTTATTGAAAATTATTAAATCATATCAATATAACAAGAGGAAAATAAAACGCATTGTCATGACAAGCGCGTAACGGTGGTAATATTAACCTTTTCTTCAACCTTTTGACTCATCCCAAAAAATACATTCTATGTAAAGAATCGTTTTACGAAACCAATATCTAGAATGATACACAATATTCTTTATTAAAACTTGTCTATGCTGAGACAAGCTCCACGTAAAATAGACCTCTTTATTCGAAAACAATGCAAAAAAGTTGAGGAGGAGGAGAAATAAAAAGAATTATATTTTGCCTCACTTGCGAATAAGAAATATCATATCGAGTCAATAATTGTAAAGAATAGCATTCCTCCGCGCTATTTCCTGCAGAGAAACGATTACGAAAGCTCAATTCAGCTATTTGTAAGAGAATGACGCATTTTATTGATACTCACGCACACAGGATGAAAAGGTGATTTCACTCCCTTCTTTCTGCGTAGGTGTTAGTTCTCTTTTTGTACACAAGGTGAACTTTTAAAAGGTATTTGATAAGATTTATATTAGTTTTTCTTTCTTGCCCTTTTGTGTTCCATCTCGACCAGATGTTCTCAAACTAATTCTGTTTTCTCTTCGATCCGAACCATTTTTCTGACATCCACCACGATCACTACTATATTGTGAAAGTATCCCAAATTACGGTTCTCCTAAAACAGGAGTGACCAACCCGTGTGTCACACTGTGACACGGCTGAATTGTAACAGTGGCACGCGTAGACTTATCGAAAAATGGAAAAAATTGAAAAGATAAAAACCAATTTTTTACAGTTTTATAAATTGCAGTTGTCTCAGAGAAAAAAAAAGACCATCAAAATTTATTTTAATACACTTAAATGAATCACTACAAAAATTGTAACACAGATTTATGAGGGATTTTAGAAAGTATGACCAACAAGCAATTTTCCAAATTTACATGATTTGGCTTTAGGATACTGTTGTAGATTTGGATCAACATGTTTGGAGCAAATATTTTCCTTTATGAGCACAATAAAAACAAAATATAGCTCAAAATTATGTGATACACACCTAAAACAACCTAATTTTGATTGCATCTTCAAGAGCTAATCCCAATATGGATGACTTAAAAAACCAAATTTATGAAAGTACTGATTGTTTGATAATTATTTAGATTTAAGTGTTTTGAGTTACTCATCTTTTATTTTATACCTAACCTAGCTAATTTGAACCGGTAAAAAGTTTATTAGCAATAAAACTGTTTTTTTTATCTTATTTACTATATATTTTTTTTAATTTCCCCTACTTATATATATAAACTTGCATAAAAAATGTGATATTTGCGTAAAACTTCTATAACTTATATAAAGCCTATAAGTATCATTTTTTCACCTTTTCTTGTTTTTTGTTTGTTGGAAATATGGCATGATGGCACCTGGAGTTGGCACGAACAATTTTTTTTATCGGATAGTGGGCACTCTGCCCAAAAAGGTTGGCCACCCCTGTCCTAAGCGGTGGCTGTAAAAAAATTTTTCCCTGAGTTGTTCTGTATTGAAATTTTAAACGTGGGGGAAAGATTTTTATTTGTATATGTAACTATTATAATTTTCGAGTAATCATTTGTGAACATTTTAATAAAAAATTTCTTGATATTTTAAATTTTTTTTTATCTTTTTGCTGTATTATATGAAGATACATGCATATGTACCTTGACAAGGATAACCAAACTCGAAAATTACCAAATCGTTATTATTTCTTACCTGTACTAAAAATAATTTACATAGAAAAATATATGACTTGTTCTAGAGTCAATACTTGTATACACAGACAATAGCTATTCTAAAATAATCATTTGTGATATTACTTACC
This sequence comes from Trichonephila clavipes, assembly GCA_019973935.1. NCBI lineage: Eukaryota > Metazoa > Arthropoda > Arachnida > Araneae > Nephilidae > Trichonephila > Trichonephila clavipes. The sequence continues at coordinate 198,870 of BMAU01001093.1, read as the reverse complement.
ATACAGCTTATAATAAAATTGAAATTATATTATTGTCATCAGAAATCTAAATATTATATTAAGTATCAATATGCATTCTAAAGAATCTCTCGGATCTACCACAGTCTCTTGCAGAATTTTCACCAAAGTGCTTGGATTAAAATTTTATTTTCGAAATAATTTTGAGAATTGAATATACTCGTTTTCAAAGTCATGTTTTAGAAATCCCTAGAATTCAGTTTAAGAATCACTATATCATGGACTACTTCTCCAGTGAGGTGAAAACTATGAATCTCTTATATAGTATATATACAATATAATGCGAGAGAAAAAGAGTATTATTAAAGTCATAAAACAAATCTAGTCATTTTCGGCAAAAATTCAACCAAAAAAGACATGGTAATATATGCGTTTTTTCTTATTATGTTAAAAAAATAGCCCATATAAATGCTTTAACACTCAGAAAATGCAAACAAAAATTCATTTATCAGAAATATGTCAATGAAAACATTGTTGTGATTTACTTGAATAAAGACATTTTTAACTGTGGTGAACCAGATATGTCACGCAACTATCCAACCATAATCAAAATTGCGATTTAGTCACAGTTTTATATCTCCCATGTGATCTTTATTTATTTAAAAGTTAAAATCATAATAGATCTTTTTAAGATCTTCTGTATTGGCTAATTTATTGTTTAGTTTGTATAAACGTTGTAACAGAAGCAACAGGAGGGCTATTGGAGATCAAATTCAATTTTTGTAGCACGATCAATTGACGATAAAGTAACTTGAGCTGATATTTCAAATTTCCACATCTCTCCAGGGGAAGCTTTCAGCTCCGTCATATAAAGGTTCCCCCCCCCTTTCTAATGGGACTACGGATGGGTTTCTACCATTGCAGACCTAAAATATTCCCTGGGAGTTGATATCACTTTTTAGTGTGGCGCCATATAGGTGGATACCAATTGCTGCAATGTAACTTTGACGCCCAGTTTCCTCCCCAGAGGAAGGCACCTGAGCCTTGACGATACGAAACTGTCCTAGGAATTTAATTTTGGCGAGAGCACGCAAGACAAACAGGTACTCTAGGAATCTTTAAAATGTCACATTTTTATGCGACATGGATGCTGTCGATTTTTTACATCATGAAAATCCACCGACTTCGACCGGGGTCGGTCGAACCCGCAAAATTGGGTGTACAAGACCAGCGCCAACCCAATTACACTCCGCAACTGGCCTGTAAAGGGGTTAATGCCAATTTACCCTTCTGTAAACATGAATCCGTTACTGTACGAGCTACGGGCTACCCTACCCCCCCTTTTTGTGTATTGTTATACAATGATGACAAAGGGTTTTTTTAAAAATGATTAAAACATCTGTGTGGTATTGTTTTGATTTATAAGACATAAGTATAGAAAAAAAGGTTTTTTTTTATGTTACAATATATAAATTTATTTGTTTCATTATGCATCATTATTATTGGTTTGATTTACTAAGCCATTGTACATAAATTGAATTTATTTTATCTCCAATCATATTCATTCACATGTTGAAATCTTCCAACGATCCCTCATTAAGATTCTCAGACCTAAAAAAATCCTTTCAGTCTCAGAAATAACGAATACTCTGTTAAAAAAAATTTCTTATATTTTGTGAACTCACTCAGTGTAATGACATTTTCTTTCTCATTCATTGAATCAAAAGTAATAACACTGATAGTGACGAAACTTAATTAGAAATATCAGTGAAAAACTCGAGGAAAAACCGATTTAAAATTCAAAAACTTAATAGAAAATTGCGAAAATATTTAAAAAAATAAACAAATTAAATTACATTACATATTCTTTCTTCGACAGAGAAATTCCTCGAAATATTATTCTGTATAAAGAAGCTCGTATCTGAAAATTTATCTTCTAAGAAATGCAATTATTATTAAATTATTATTGTAACATGATATATATTCATATAAGGCAGAAATCCAGGAAAACACCTTTCCACTTTAAATTTTTAAAAACTAACCTTTCGTTTCTTTTTTTTTTTACTTTTTGTAATGCAATGTTTTATTTAAAAACCTTTTTCCTCTTTTCAAGTAGAAAATTCTCATATTCTTATCGAATACTTTTTCTTCTAAAACGGATTGATTTTCAAAATAACGTATATCTCTCATAACTTGTCTGTAATTTAATAGAATTCAGTTATGAAGATTAAATTTGGCTCACACAAATAATGATTTCAAGCGTGTTTGTAACCATGTGGGCGTGTGGGGGGGGGCGTTTGTACATGTTTTTCATTTCAAAGAGGAAAATATTTTTTGTTTCAATATTTATAAGCAAAAATACAAGTAAGATTTTACAGGTAAAAACCCTGCTACCAAAAATAAATTAATACATACCGTATTTACTCTAATCTAAGCACCCCCCTCTATTTTCAATACGTTTTTGAGAAAAAGTATAAAATATTGTGTAAAAAGCTCATCGATATCCCATACTTAAGAATTTTTTTAAGAAAATTAATGTCTCAGGCAGCAGAGAATTTCTCTGGAGACTATTCGCAGTGACTAAGCCAAGCGTTCGACTAGTTCGCATATAATGAATATTCATCCATTTGTTTCCAACGTCTTTTTTTTATGTCTGATGTCCGCGTGTAATTTAAACCAAATAACAAAATATTGTTTCACTAGAAGCAATTTTTATTGAGTTTAACACGAACCAGCCGTAATTGGCGGGTCATCTTTCCGAAAATGTATTTTAATTGCTTTAGAATTAATTGTTTACAATAAAAGGAGTTTGTAGTTAAAATTAAATATATATCCCAACTGTTAACAAATATTCTTTTTAAAACGTCTTTATAAATAGTACATTGTATTAAGTGATTTTTTTACTTAAGTTTATCATGGAATACTTTTCCATTTTAATTTTTCTTGCTTCATTATTCATATGAAAAGAAAGAAACTATAAGTTCTAAGATTTCTAAATATTTATTCAGGGAAAATTATGCATTTGGTAACCGCAAAAAAATGATTTAATGGATATTTTAAATCATATTTCAGAATCTTTTTACAGAATATATTTAAGGTTACACAGTACCCTTTTTCAAAAAAATTTTGGAGACAGTAACAGTAAAAATAATTTATGTTTTATATTCAGATTATATTATTAAGTAGATTCTGAAAGTAAAAAGTCAGTTTGACTAGCTAATGTTTAACAATTTTAAAAAATTAAGATATTTTGAAGTTTTTCAAACTTTTATAAAATGCTCCCTTTTTAAAAATTTTTTAGTCATTTTAAGTTATTCATGTTTCTTAAATTATTGTGAACAAAAGTTAATATGGATTTGTGAAAATCTATTCTCTTGTTGATTTTTAATATATATTTTTCTAGAAAAACCTGGAAAAAACATGAAAATTTTTTAAAAAGTAATTCTTGCATTTAAAATATATATATATAAATCTTGAGATCTCAGCCCTAAATCCATACTAACTTTTATAGAACACATACATTTGGTAGCATATACAAAACATTTCAAGGCTGTATGATGAACAGAAAAAAAAAGCCTTAGGAATTAGAAAACACTTATACGTTCAAAATTGAAAAAGTCAGGAATACATTCAAAATTAAAGTTTGTAAAGGCATAAAACGAAAACTTACAATGCGCGTAAAGCTCTAATTTTTAAATATGTTATTTTCCAATCTATGTTCTACATTAAAATACTATTTTAATTAAATATGACTGAAAAATTGTGTTTAATTCAAAATATATTTTTACATAATATTGACAGCATTTGTTACAACAATTTATTCAGCTTAATCTTGACCAAATATTTTCACAAAAGTTTTGAAACACAAAATATTTATATACAAAATGATAATCATGCTAACTTAAGCTAAAAATAGCCAGGTTTTTTCATAAAATTTAATTTTTTTCAGTTTTAAATCGAGCAGTTTAGGAAGTTTTAGCTCTTGCCGTACGACTTTAAAATACTAAAATATGGTACTATAACATTTTTCATATAATGTAGTTTATGGTACGTCAAGGAAATATTCAGTATTATCTGCAATACTTGAATTCAGAATACTTGTATTCGGAAGTCTGATTACAGTATCAGCTGAGGACTGATTTTTAGATGCATCATTTTCAGTAGTATTCCATCTCTTCGAAATATTATTCCTCACAGCAACCTGAGAATGTTTTGTCCATGGCATTTTCTCAACAGGAAAAAATTAGTGATAAAGCTTCTAAGTTATATAAACTATTTTTTAAAACAAAAAAAGGCCTTCAAATCAATTTTAGTTAATTAATTATGAAAATTTAAATAACTCAAAACCTAATCAAGCAGAAATTATTTTAGTAATGAAAATTGGAATTAATAAAGATTTCACGCTAAAAGAATTGATTGTGGTCAAAAATATATTTAATGAATTCAATTTAAGAGTGGAAAAATCCTTTAAAATGAAACCGAAACTAAAATCATAGCTCACAAAACTTCGAATATCTTCAAAACTAATTTGTTAACTGAACTGAAATTTGGTGGCAAGCTTCTCAATGATATACGCCACAAGAAAATGAAAAGAAAATTTTGATAAATGTGAAATTAATAGCGTATTGTGCAGTCTTAAAGATGAAAGAATTTAAAATAAGACGCGAAAACTTTCACGGAGTTTGCTTGATACATTAAAATGTCGAAAATGAATAAATATTCTTTATTAAAAGGAGTTACAGTACACATATAACACTATTTTCAATCATCGGACGACATGTTACCTTGAAAGATTTGTTGTTAGGATATCATTTTTGGAGATGCTCTTGGCCAAGTTTTCTTTTTAAAGTATTTAGCAAAAAAAGTAGATACCTTAAAAATGACTTTATTTTTGTTAAAAACGTTTTAATGAATGATTTTAAAACACAAATAACTAAACAATCCAACTCTTTACTTTTCGAATCTGTAAGTGTTTTGTATATTTCTTTCTTAGCTGAAAAATAATTCCATCTCAGAATTTAATATTAACTGTCTTGTTAATTAAATTGAACATAAATATTTGTATAAATTAAAATAAATCATATAAATGCAGGTTATTATAACTGTGTTAAAAGATTTGAAATGAACAAGGGGTTTATTGACAAATAATTTTAAAAGAATATTTTTTATGAAATTAGCTAAATTTTAACAAAAGGATTATATATTTTAAACTTAATAAGAATTTGAAGGGGCATTTTCTATAACATTACATTTTTAAATCTCTCATTTTTATGTCATTTTATTTTATAAATAAAATATCTTTGTTTTATATACAAGTGTTACATTCATTCATCTCTAACATATATGTATGTATAGTTGATTCAAAATTGTTGAATAAAGAAAATTTTAATTCAGGCAGTGATTGTGAAAGTGTTTACAAGAAAATAAAATTACAATTTGTGTGTGGGTTTTCTCCTCCCTTCGTATATATTTAGCTTACACATGTATATTTTGCTATAAAATAAAAAGCACATTTAATTTTTCTAAATTATTTTATTTTTAGAAGATTTTAAATCAATTTAATTTTTTTAGGAATCCTAAGGAATATTTCCTTTTACAGTTTTAAAAACCTGTTAAATTTATAAAGACTTATAACCAAGATTGTTTGCAAATTAATTTTTTGCGATATAATGCCTTAAAATAAAGAAAATACATCTCTTCCTGAAAACAGATTTTTTTTTTTACTTAAGGTATCCGACTACGTTCGGAACCGTGATTTTGCAAAAGCGTATAAATAGATAATATTTAGTGTCACTTAGATTAGAAAACGTGTATAAAATTGTTTTAAGAATAGTATTATAGTAAAATATTATTTAAGTGTAAGATTTTGACAAAAAATGAAAATAGAATAACCCATTTTCAAAATATTCTCCTTTTGTGAAGAATGCTTCTATTATAATAATATTTTTATTTTGCCTGTATACAGCTCAGGCCTCTGTACAGAGGCTCAACTAGAATTTTTGCAATATATAACTTAGAAGTGGGTTTATCCATGTTTTACGACAACAGAGGGGAGAAATTTTAAGAAAAACACGCCGATAATTATTTCAAATGGTCGTAACTCTAAAAATAATGTGAATTTTTCAAAACTCATTGTTGATCCTCAGTACACAGATCTGAGCTATGTACAGGCTAAATATTATTGTAATAGTAGCATTTTTCACAAAAAGAGAACATTTTGAGAAAAAGGTTATTTTAACTTAATTTTTTGCCGAAATATTATATTTAAGTCATTTTTTTTGTCAAAATGTCCTTAAAATAATTTTATACATGTATTCTAATCTAAGTGACACTAAATATCATGAAAATTATCCATTTATGCGCCTTTTTAAAATCACGGTTCCGAACGTAGTCGGATACCTTAATGAGGACCTCAAAATTAATATTTGTGAATCAAGTTCTCTCTCTCTTTCTCTTCATGAAAACTTGATTATATTAAATGAAAGGCAAAATTAAATTAAATTTGAATAAATAAGTTGTAAAGTAATTAAGGAGTATACCCACTAAAATGAATATACTTTAGAAGAAGAGTATCGAGAGGAATATTACAAAGTTACAAGAAATTGTCCCGAATCAAATATATAATAACAAATTCGAAATTGAGTTTAAACTTAACGGATAAGGAGGGCAAATATTCACATAGGATCTTAAAGCAAGAATTCAATTTTTCATATTACGATATTATAATACTTGTGTATTATTTTTTCAGTTTAAATTATTAACTAGATCATTGCTTTCTGTTAGAAAAACATACGTGGTAGTAAGAAAAAGACAAGTGAAAATAATAATGTAAAAATGTGTGTAAGTAAACTTATTATTAGTATAAATAGAAAAATCAACCTATTTCAAGAAGAGTTTTAAAATGAATGGAAAATATTCCAACCTTTTGTATTTATCTAGTCCTATATGACATGGGAATGCAACAAGAAATCTGTCTCATCAGAGTTAAATTAAATAATTCATGTGTGATGTAGAAACTAGTCAATTTAAAGGCCTTGCAAAGGACTTCCTTTTTTAATCAGAAAATGCAAAGGTTTCATTTTCCTGCCACAAATAATGGCGCATAACCAATGATGGTATCCGTAAGGTCCGGACGTCCCCCTAAAGTTTTCGGAAAACTTTTTCTGTCTTACACAAGAAGCCAATATTAGTTGATTTAGAAATTCCTTCCACGAAAATTAAAAGAAATAGTATTACATTTAAAATAAACAGATGATGATGATTCAATTTTGATTTTTGATTTGTGTGTACCTTTCAGTTAGATTCAGTTTTTATTAAAGTTTTAAATAGAACTATTGGAATTTAGTCAGTTGATTGCTTACTAGAATACGATTCCTAACACTCCAAAGATCGAGGCTCGTTTGTAATTCTCTTGCAACAGCTCTATTATTTCATACAAGTAGAGTATTCGTATGATTCTTCAAGGCGAATAATAAGAATAATTACGTCCGTGATTTTCCTTTTGTTATAGAACATATTAAATTTAAGAGACCTTTTTGAAATAGACGAGTTAAAGAGAATTTTATAGCTAGAAAAGCTGTGTTCATATATACACACACATGTTTCCTAAAAATATTTGGATGATGTATCATACTCTGATGTCATATCATATTCGCAGAAATAATTCTGTGCTTAACACTTACATGTTAAAACATATGTGTATAAAATAAGACTCCTTAAAAAGTATAATTGCCCTTTTATAATCTTACAGATTAAAACGTTGCTTTTGTGTTTCAAAGTACAGAGAAATATGTTTAACGCGAAAACGCTGAAGATGAAATATCGGTTAACACGAAATAAAACAAAGGTTCCAACAAAGTAATATGCATTTTACAGTCTTTTTTCTCTTAACACGAAACAAAAATCGCTTAACCCGAAAAGATTTCCCTTCTGGGAATGAACAAAGCATGGAAAACAGCAGCCGAAGTTTAAGAAAAATTTTGTACTATTGAACTGCCCTTCTGTATCATAGGGAGAATTCGTTGCAGCAATGCGTACAGCCCTAATTATGGCAGACAAAAACATTTGAAAGCTTGTTCAAAGCTCAAAAATATCATTAATGCAGATTTCGATGAATAATGAAGCTTCTGTTCCCACGTCATCCTAAATGAGAAACATCATGAAAGGTATGGGTAGTTGTTTAAAACCATATTCCAATGGTGAATTGAATAACAAAATGGATGACAGAAAACAATTTGACAATTTGATGCTAAAAAAGGTAATGCAAAGAAAAATATCGGATTATTTTTCAAAAACTCAATAAATGTTTTGTATTTCAAAAAACTTGAAAATTTTGTATTAAATTTCATTAAGTTCTTGGGAATGTTTTTGTTTCATTGAGTTTTATATAAATACATCATTTATACATATCTCTGTAAATAAAATTTACTCGAATAAATTTAATTTTGTTGAATATATGTTTCTTTTTTGAATTATCCTTTTACACGAAAAAGTATTTCTGTCTCATCAGTTTCGGGTTAAGCGATTTTTACTGCATCATTAAAAAGTCATTTCATTGCTAAAGCATCTTTCTTAACCATAGTAATGTCATGAAAAATAATCTCATTTACTGAGGAACTCATTGAGAATCATTATTCATGTAATCGAATACAGTATTTTTGCTTTTTGGTTTCCATAGCATATCCAAAACATTTTATGCTCCTCTTTGTTATTTTATAGTGATTTTGTGTGTAACAGCAAATACAGTTGAAATCACACCATCGATTATTTTTGTGAGATTATTTATACTTATTAGATTATACTTAGATTACTTAAGATTCTGGAGAAAATTTACTCTTAATAATTATTTCCTTCACATATCGCGATGTCATCTCTAAATATATCAGCAATCAAGCCTAATTTGTATTTTGGTTATTGAATATTTAATTTGCACTTGATTTTCCAATACAAAAGCTATATAATTTAAATTATTATTTTAATTACAATTACGATGAAATGTAACGAATTTTCGAGTTAATAAACATTTACAAAAATTTTAACTATTCAAAAATGTCAGAATTATTTCCCCACTTTTTAAAAATTTCACAGTTTTTAAAACTATTTCTAAATGATATTTGTAACAAAAGCATATGATTCCGCTCTGTATTCTGTTTCAGTAACTAATTTTTACTCACTTAACTATCAAACTGAAAAGTATACGTATTAAAAAAAAGAAAGAAAAAGTAATCCTTGTTTTTTGCCACAGTCATAGAAAATTGGGTTGCTAAATAGTTTTATGCATCATTACGGTTCATAAAATATATCGGTTCTTTTCGGTGGACCGAATGCCATCCGTTATTTTCCTTGCTAAATAAAGTAACCTGTTCACTTTCTGGCTGAAATGAATTGTGCAATGTTTTTCTCTGATACAAGGTTTATATATTAACATTTCTACTAATGTTTAACGTTTTATCAATAATAAAAGTTTAACCTCAAAAGAATTCAAAGATTATTATGATCAGTAAAATATTTAATAAAGATAGCAATAAAATTAAAATGATACAGGATTATTCATAAAGAAGTATACGATGTCAATACATTATATATCAACAACAATTTGAGGCATTGTAAGTTGCTTGTAACACAATTGTATGGGATTATTTAAAGTTTTGTTTGAGACAGTCACAGATGTTCTATGTGTGAACGTTTTGTCACACGACACACATTGAGCCGGTTATCCATTTTCACCCAAACGCTTAGGTTATCCGAATCAAGTCCGTCGATATCGGTTGCAATATGCTGTTTTAGCTCAACATAAAGGTGAGAGACGATTGCATTGTCCATTATTTACTCCCACAAGAAGAAATCACTAAAAGTAAGGTTAACACTTCTGGGTGGCCATTGAGGAAGTGGCATTTTGTGGTCCGCGATTTCTGCAATCTATCGGTGAGGAAGATATTCATCGAGGTAATCTCGCACATTAATTGACTAGCGTGGTGGCTCACCATCTAATAGGACAGGGATGGCGAACCATTGGCACTCGTGCCATTCATGGCACGCGACACAATATTTTGGGCACGCCAGTTTTTCAAAATGGTTTGCATTTTATTTCAAAATAGTTAAGTTCACTATAAAGTATTGCGAACAAACGCGAGTGATCGGTCGCGGTGCAGCGGGGAGCACTCTCGTTTGTTATTGTCTGGCTTCAGCTACGTCGTGGACTACAATTGCTTATGATGCAAAGTTTGTCTACGCATATCATAGTCAATTTCATTGAAGCAACTGTATTTTAAAGTTTATTTGGGTTATATGTATGATTTTTAAGTGTTATTTAGCATGGCTAGTTCAGCAAAATAATAAAAAGGCGGCAAGATAATAAGTGTAACAGAGAATTTCAAATTTTGTGAATCTAGAAATACGGCATTATTAATAAAGGCGGCAAAGCGGCATGTGTTTTATGTTCTGAAATAGTGGTATGCAGAACATATATATCGTCTGTAAAACGGCATTTTGAAACAAATCGCAAATACTCTATTTAAAAAAGTGAACCACAGCACAAACAATTAATTACTTAAAAGCCTATTGGCATGACTCCAATTGAGCAGGCATTTTACTAAAAGTAACATCTTACAATCCTAATATAAGTTATTTGTCATCAAAGCTTCAAAAACAGAACTCACGCTAATGTTTCTTTAATTTGAATCATACGTATAACTAAAACATTTACAACTATACACTGCAAAAGGTATTTTTCCGTTGTAAATCAGGAGTTTTGTGTTCTTAGTATTTAGTTTTAAAACTTTCCCAATAATCACAAGCCAAAATTATTTGACGGCACGTCTCTGTATCTCATTAAACACTTCTTTAGAAAAAATGGCACTTTGGTCCATAAAGGTCTGTAATAGGAGAATAAAGGTGTTAATGTAGTCCTACAACTGTAGTATCAACCAAAGAGTTGACATATCCAAAAAAGTGGCATCTTTAAAAAGTTTGCTGAATTTAGGAACACAAAAAGACTTTTTCACTGCTGACGCCGCCATTTAGACTGATTAGTCATACGACATGCATGCTACTGCCTACGTCACTTTCGTCAAGGGCGAGACAAACTTTAAGAGTACATCTACCTTACAATTCCCTGAGGTGGTGTGTGTCTTTGATCGTTACTGTTTTTCAGCATCTGGAAAATGTATACTTCTTTATGGATCATCTTGTACTGGCAGATTTATGATAATATTAAAACATAAATACCTTATTAAATTTCTTACCCCATACATTTTCCCCGTGGTATCCTAGTGGTCAAGGTCATGGACTCGTGGCGGGCGTGTCATGAGTTCGAGCCTGGTGCTGCTGAAGACCCACCGTGTTGAGGGATCCGATGTACGTTGAATCTGTCTGGTCAGCTGTCGCGTTGCTTTGCAGTGAGACGTCTGCATACCCTCGCTCATTCTGATGAAAATATTTACGTATTCATCTGTTAAGAAAGCTAGAAATTTTATTTCAATTCAACAAATCGTGATATAATGTTCTTTGTTATTTTTAAAGACTATTTTGTTAGTATGAATTTATTTTGTTTTAATGAATCTTCTTTATTCCAGTGAGTCCACGAAATTTTTGTTAGTTTTGCTCAAAACGGTAGTGAATTGTATTTTCAATATTGCTACATAACAGAACTCTTGGAATAATCGAAGGAAAAAACTGATGCTCGGAATGTATGACTTCTAAAACAGGAATATCGCTAATCGCCATTGTAACTGTTGGGCAGATTGAACTTCAACACTTCAAAACAACGACTTGGGGATAATAGCCTTTGTTGTTCCATATCTTACAAAAATAAAAACTGTAACTGTAACAATGACTTATGAAAATCTTTGACTTAGAGTCACAGTTGGTATATTCTCATCATTTATTGTTTAATTACTCGGAAGAAGAATTTTGCTTAAGATTTGTTGAATTTTGTTTTATTTTTTAAAGCGAGAATCTGTGAGATTATTTAGTTAATTAAAAATCTGTACTCAGAGCTCCAAAGCTTCATTATCTAAACTTATGGATGATACGACTCTACTGACGATTGAATTCTTTCTCTTTTTTTAACTTTCCTTACTGTACCTAATCCTATTGTCCTAAGACAGGGGTGGGCATTACGTCGATCGCGATCATCCGGTGGACCACCAAGACATTTTGGTGTGACCGCCTGAAGATTAGCACTTAAGGTATCCGACTACGTTCGGAACCGAGATTTAAAAAAAAAACGCATAAATGGATAATTTTCATGATATTTAGTGTCACTTAGATTAGAATATATGTATAGAATTGTTTTAAGGACATTTTGACAAAAAAGAAGTATTTAAATACAATACTTCAGCAAAAAATTAACTTAGAATAACCTTTTTTCAAAATGTTCTCCTTTTGCGAAAAATGCTTCCATTATAATAATATTTTGCCTGTATATAGCTCAGACCACTGAACAGAGACTCAACTATGATTTTTTAAAAATTCACATTATTTTCAGAATTACAACCAATTGAAATAATTATCGGCGTTTTTTTTTCTTAAAATTTCTCCCCTCTGTTGTCTTAAAACATGGATAAACCCACTTCTAAGTTATATATTTCCATAATTCTAGTTGAGCCTCTGTACAGAGGTTTGAGCTATATACAGGCAAAATATTATTATAATAGAAGCATTTTTCGCAAAAGGAGAATATTTTGAAAATATTCATTATTTAAATAATAAATATTATTTAAATAAATAAATATAATAAATAATAATATAATAAATAATAATAAATAAATAAACGCATTTAAAGCGTTTATTATCATTTTTATTTTGACATAAAAAGAAATTTTTCTTACTTGTCACTTGCTTATCTTTTTTATCAAACCAGACACGTGTGCTTTCTTCTTTTCATTGTATTTCTTTCCTATCAATAAAAAATAAATATTTTATTTGGAACTAGGAATTGTTTCACTACACCAAGCAAAAACTTCTAGGAAAAATATGTTTATCAGTTTCAAAATGCCATTGCTCAGCATAATGGTGATAAGAGTTAGTTTCCTTACCTGACATAAGTAGATATTAGTTAGAATTTTTTTTAAAAAAAAGGTAGATTAAATTGAGTTAAACTTTTAACAATGGGACAGGAAACATTTTAATTAACATATACAGGGTGTCCTAAAATAATGCCAAAACTCTGCATAACCAAATTCCTCGTTAGAAGAACATAAAAATACTCAAAGCACTGTATCTGTACGATCCATAGTTTACAAGAAAAATACGGTAAATGATGATGAATGAATGATGATGCATGATGGTTGATGATAGTGTCGCGATTCTTCGACAGCGGATGTGAGAGGGTTCGAGTTAAGATCAGCCATTTCTCAGTCGAAGCACTTTTATTGCCTTTTTCACTGATTAGACTTTATAAATTTAACTGAGAATGCACTTTAGTAACTAAACCCTATGAGCAATCAAACTTATTAATCTAATTATAATAGAAGTAAAAGCACTTATCTATCATCCTGAGCGCTCTTGCTTTAACACTTGCAAAGGCTTTCCTTCTGTAATCAACAATACTAAGTATGATCACCGGTCGATGATACTATTCTTTCTTTTATTTCTCTATTTTCAACCATCCTCCCGCTTACTCTACTACTAGCACTTAAATAGAAGCTCTCATTTACATAAAACTAAGTCATCTCTACGGAAAACGGTTCTTAACTAGATTCACAATTAAAAAGAGTATTTTACCCAAGTAGAAAGCTCTAATATGACCCATTACAATGAGACACCATATGTCATACTCCGACTATTATATTGGAAGTGTGGCTCCAGTCCCATGGCCGCCACGATCACCAGATGTCACACAATTAATTTTTCCCCTGTAAGGCTTACTCTGAGATTTGGTGTTTGGAGACATAAGGACTGCACAAACGGACTTAGTTTCTTGTCCGCATGCTGCTTATACTTCGACAGACACCACGCTGCTGCCTCGTGTGCGCTCATCTCTTCCACGGCTCTCTCGTTCCTTCCTCACGGTGGACTCTTTGAGTCTCCTCCTTTTTAAATATCTGCAAATACTGCTGTTTATGTGTCCTTACCCTGGCATATTTTGTTTTTCGTAAATTCCTCGTAAATTATGGATCATACATGTACAGCTCTGTGCGCATTTTTTCCCTTTGTACATCCAACAAGAAATTCAGCTGTACAGAGTTTGGGTGCTGCTTTAGGGATATCCTGTACTATTGCTTAGTTTCTTAAATTGCACCTGACTTCTAATAATTAACTATCTGCTACGTCTTTAATATTTTAAAACCGATTTATGCAAATCTTTAAGCTAATTGATTTGTTATAACCTCGTTGAGGTTATTGGTGCTTGGGGATTCAAGTAGTCATAACTATTTCAAACTCCACTTTATTACAGAGTGTTTTTTTCCAGGTATAGAAGTTTAAGTTGGCATTACTTTCCAAGATGGCGACCGATTTAACAGCTGTCAAGTGATTTATTCTCAGTTTCGCTTGGCAATTCCTCATGAATAGACTCACGCCTGAACAACGCTTTCAAATTGTGCAATTTTATTTCGAAAATAATGGTCGATTTTCATAAGCGAATTTTGTTTAGCGATGAAGCGCACTTCTGGTTGAGTGGCTACGTCAACAAACAAAACTGCCGCATTTGGAGTGAAGCTTATCCACAAGTGTATGTCGAAACACCGTTACATCCAGAAAAACTGACTGTTTGATGCGCTTTATGGGCTGGTGGAATCCTTCTTCAAAAACGATGAAGGCCACAACGTTACAGTCAATGGTGATCGGTATAGAGCCATGATTACTAACTTTTTCATTCCTGAATTGAACAATCATGATGTCCAGGAGCTGTGGTTCCAACAAGACGGCGCAACATGTCACACAGCTCGTGCCACAGTCGATTTATTGAAAGACACGTTTGGTGACCGCCTAATTTCACGTTTTGGACCTGTGAATTGGCCTCCAAGATCTTGTGATTTAACACCGCTAGACTATTTTCTGCGGGGCTATGTAAAGTCATTGGTCTATGCGGATAAGCCACAAACTCTTGACCATTTGGAAGACAACATTCGCCGTGTTATTGCGATATACGGCCACTCGAAAATTGGACGTCCAGATTGGACTACATCCGAGCCAGCCGTGGCAGTCCTATGCCAGAAATCATATTTAAAATGTAATGCCACAAGATTATGTTTCGAATAAAAAAAATTCATGTCAATCGAATAATATATCGTTGTTTTATTGCAATTTAAAGTTCTATACCTCTCAAAAAAACACCTTTTATTTCCCTAACTTAAATCAAACAACTCAGGGTAGGAAATGCACAACACTACTAATTATAATAGCAATCCCAAGGCAAAAAGGATGCTTAATATTTGAGTATAATCTAATTTACTTACTCTTAGAACACTATGGACTTCTACGGTCTAATTCAACGTAATTCTGTTACTATTTTTTTGTACGACCTCCGGTCGTTATCAGTAAATTCTATTTTATAACTTAATCGCCAATTAGCAAAAATTGATCATCCAGAAACTACTCGTCGATTAACTCTCGACTAGCTCTCAACTAACTTCATGTATCTAAAAGTCAATGCTTAAATAGAACCATTCAATTGCATGAATCAAGTCTTCTTCGGAAGAAAGTTTTTAATAGAACAGTAAAAAAGAAATAGATTTACCCCAAGAGGATTAGTTACAGGTTCGTGGATAGACCCGTTACAGATTGATTCATTGAATATTAACGTCGCATTTCGAAGCTACACGAAGGCTATTGGCAAAGGATTTCACAATTCTGAACCACAGTCAAAAGTAGAGGACAACATTTGAACAAGCCCTCCACTCTCCAAACTTACACACTCCACCACGGTTTAAACGTATAACATGTACCCTACAGGGCGGGTAATTAAAATAAATCTTGATAATATCGAATAAATAAATGTAATTAAATAATTTTTTTATGGGCACTTATTCTAATTGTTTAAAAACCAAGGGTTTTCAACCAGGAAATAATCGCTGATCCATGTTTTGCACTTAAAAACAAAACTAGAATGTGATAATACACCATCCTAATTTTTATTGTATTTAGATTGCCTAATACATATTTCATTTGTTTATGTTAAAAAATAATGTACAAAAATTTTCTTTTTTTTTAATAACTTTTATTATTAAAACTTTAACATTCTGCGAGAGTTTAGTAATATAACATTGCAGAATTACAAAAGGTGAAAAACGTAGTTACATATCAAGTAAAAGTAATTAAAGAGAGTTGTTTTTAATTTAAAATTAATATATTTGCCCAGATAATATAAATATGTATACTAGAAAAGGGAGGGGGAGATTGCAAATTAAAAAAATTTTCTAGAATTTCTCTGATGTGTATCAGCACTAAGGCTAGTTTAATAAAATATATTTATTAAAATACCACACACACACAGATTATATTATAATTTTTGTATTAGATTTTTTAACTGTGAACTTGGATTTTCTTAATAAAATTTATATATATATTTTCAAAATTTCAATCGTTAATAAAATACTTTCTATATTCATCCATTCAAGTTCAAATATATTTTTTTAAAATTTGTAGTGGATGACACTTGATCCTACGAGGAAGGTAGGTTCGAATCGTACCTGAGATAGCCTAATTTCTGAGAATGGGATTTCTTTTTTACTGTACTATTTTATTAGAATAATTAAATTTAATGAATGAATACATAGCAACAAAAAATAGTCCAACACCTTATACAGAAAAGAAAATTGAAAATTCTATTTTGTCACTTAATATTGTGATTCTGTCACATGTATATACATATTTATATCAATTGTAATTATTTAATAAAAAGTAATTAAAATAAAATTTCTCTTTGTTGACCTAAGTAGTATTTAACTTAATTTTTTATATATAATTATATTACTTGTTAAAGAAACAAAACACTATATCCAGTAAAATATATTGCTAAAAGATTACATTTTCTCGTGTCTGTATATTAATCTAAAATAGGAACCTGAAAGATAACTAAAATACGAAGTTATTTGTTAATCTGCGATGAATTGCGAAAAATATTTTCTACCATTTTCATTTACTTATGCTTTGAGGAACAACTCAAAATTTTTGTTGAAAGCATGGGGAAAAAACGTAATTTTTATATCAATCCCAAAACTCGATATGTTCTTTTTATATCAAATTCCGCACAAGTTTCGGAATGAAGAAAAACTTCTAAAAGGTATGAGAATTAAAACAAAATTGTTTATTTCCGATGGATGTAGAAAAAAATGTCTAATACACTGATGAAATAATATATATATATATATATATATATATATATATATATATATATATCAATGTCTTTTCATTTATTATTTTAATAAAACTTATTCAGTGTTATAAGTTCAAAAGATATCAATATTTTAACAGAAAATTCTTATTCCAATATATTAAAATGTTATGCTATCTAAACATTATAATTATAGAAAGCACAACGCATAAAAGTTATTTCCCATACTTTTTTTATTTTTTTTTACTTCTAGTAACTCTTACTTGTCTCAAATAGGACTTTTATCACAAAATCTCATTGTGTTTATAAATATTCACAAAAAATCTCACTCGGTTCATTGAAATTGTTCTGATTCTGTCTCAAATATAAAAAAGTGTTATTGTTGGCAATCTCCGTAAGCCAATCATGATCCATCCTCTCGTTACGTCTCGGATTTTCTACAAAGTTATCTCTCCAAATCGCGGGTTCTTTTTCTGCATTAACACTAGATGAGACCTTTTTTCTGATCATCTAATTCAATGTTCTTTTTTTAATTTAAACATTAAATTTAAATTTAACTGCATTAAATGTACATTGTATTATCTAAATTCAATTCAATTATTCTTAATATGATTTAACACTGGATAAAGGTATAAAACACTTCTCTGTTGTTACCTAGTAACTGATTGGAGATTATACCCCGACAGAGTTACGTGCTCCACTGTCTATTCCTAAAGGCATATGTGATTATGCTAGATGATTTCAATGATCAATAATTTATCACAAGTTTTCTACTCTTACATCTTCTAGAAGTTTTCCTATTAGATGCAAGAGATTTTGTAGCAATCGTACAATACATTATTATCTACCGAACAATGCCGAAATGTATTTCACAGGAACTGGCATTGAAATGGCATTTAATGCACATTCCGACAAATTTGTTTATTGTAAAGAAGGATTATTCTGGATTTACGAATGTTTTCTACAGAGACAATAGAAGGGAGCCATCAATTAAGTATATTTTTTGGCAAACTGTCTATGTTTTGTCTCGAGAAGCATCCTTGCCGTATTTACTGGCAAGCATTCCTTTTCTAATACCCTAGTGATAGAAAATACAGCCATTCAAAAAACAAAACAAAAAAAAAAAAAATTAACAGAAATAAAATCCGCCAGTAAGAATGTTGGATTAATCTGAATTAACGAAATTTATGGAAAGTCTATTAACTATAAGCATTAGTTTTATTAATATATTATTTATCCGCCACTATGCCTTTAAATTGAATCATGTTGAACAGTTAATATGCATTAGTTTGAATTCATAACTGGAAAATGATGAGTTGTTTCTTCTCAATTTGGTTGACGGATCAATCTGATTTCGGCGTCAATGTGATATTTTTACACAATGGTAGACTCATCTAAACAATTTTAATGTGTTTATCTGAAAGATACTCACTTAGTATACGAGATTCTTGAAAGTAATGAGCACTTGCCAAATGAAGATGCTATTAACTATCTATAATTTGAGCAAGAAAGTACAAGGTAAACAAAAAAGTTCTTGCTATTTTTAATGACCCAAAAGAAGATGACATACAAACAGAGTAGCTTATTGTTAGTCCTCGAAGTAATCACCATCGGCACCCAGCACCTTCTGCAAACGTGTCTCCAGTTGTTCAATTCTCTAGCGGTAAAACTCGGGGGTGTGGGGTGCAAAGAAGTCCGTGAGAGCTTGGCGCACGTTTGCTTCATTGGTGAGTGATTTACCATGAAGATGAATGTCTAGGGAATGGAAGAGGTGGTAATCTGATGGTGCAAGGTCAGGTGAGTAAGGAGGATGTCTCAAAGTCTCCCAACCAAGTCGCTGTATCGTATTCCTGGCCACTCGTACGACATGCGGCTTCGCGTTATCATGCAATAATAGTACACCCTTTCGATTAACCAGTGCTAGCTCCTTCTGATACAGTGCCTCTTATGCACGTTCCAATTGCTGCGAATATAGGTCCGCAGTGACCGTTTGACCCATTGGTAGCAAATCATAGTGAGCCACTTTACGACGTCCACTAAACACAAAGCATAATCTTGTGTGAGTGCATAGGTGGTCTTGCGCTGTGCGGGACAGTATCCTGTGTGACAACAAATATTGGTATGCTTCGGTGTATCATATCGGTGTATCATACAGTACCCACTTCTCGTCACTGATCAGCACTCGATTGAATATGGATGCGCTACCGTGGCGAGAAAGCAATGATAAACAGTCTGCTACTCGTTGTTGCTTATGGACTTCCAACAGCGTGCGAGGAGCCCTCTTGCTCAGCCTGTACGTCTTATCTAAGCGGTACAGGTGAAGTCTAACCGTTTGACTGAAAGTGTTGAATTGTCTGGTAAATTCACCACACGTTTGACTACTGTCCTCCTCAATGGCCGCCTGCAGGGCTTCGTCACCCAAGGCCTGTGTCGGCCTGTTCGAGCTTTATCACAAAGGGACAAATCTCCCGACCTGAATTTTTGAAACCAATGCCTTACCGTACGTCAGTGGTTCTCAAACTTTCACTACTGGCGACCCAATTTTCAATCATAATTTTTATCGCGCCCCCCTAAAAATAATAATGTATTGAATGCAATAATAATGCACTTTGGGGGGGGGGCGTTAAAGCTACAATACGATCATAATTATAAACCGTACAAATTAACGAGATAAGAATTAAATTTTGTATATGTTACTTTTAAGTAATATATATATATATATATATATATATATATATATATATATATATATATATATATATTTACTTTTTAGTTCGATTAACTATAAAAGCGTGTTTTTTTAGTTTGTTTTAAAACTATTATTTATTTTATAATTATTTTTACTATACACGATAAAAATCACAATTTCAGTGAATAATTTAATTAAGAGAAAATATACTTACCCCTACTTTCAAGGACTTTTAAATTTTTCTTTGAATTTTTGAGAAAAAATCCAATAAAACTAAAGAAAATGTTCCAAATGTGCGTGTCCTTAATAAAGGACATAAATTACAGACACTTTTCGCTAATAACACAGGAACTTTATTTTCCAGCAAAACTGTAAATATTTTGTAGTTTTGCTGTCGTTTGCTGATCTGCAAATAGCATTTTGAACTTTTCTTCCTTGTGTCTTTTTGACAAGGCGAAGTACTACATTATGGCTTCATAGTTTTCTTCATAGAGATCTTTAGGCAGCATTTGAAAATTTCAAATCAACTCAAACATTTCATGTCTAACGCTTTTCTGATATTTACTTTCGCTATATATCTTGATTAATATGCATTATTTCAGTAGGTTCTTCAATTGCTTGTTCAGTTTCAACTTCCTTCGATAGGGATCACAAATGCCCATTTTTTTAATATTCTGCTCATTTACATTTATAAATCATAATAAGTCGTACAACACCGCAATCAAAACCACAAAATTACAACTTCCCTAAAAAAACGACGGAGATAACCATACAAGCAAGTTCGAAGGTCAGCTAAAGTAATATTTTAGGTTAAAAAAAACGTAATAAAACAATCTCTCGTCGTGGGATTACAGCAAAGCAAACAAAATATTTTTTTAATTTGGTTATAGCATCAAAGATGGCTAATGAGCGTTGGAAGTGGAGTCTTTTATTTTTGATGATCACCAGATGATAAAAATAAATTATATCAATGTAAATGTGTATTTTTTATTATGTTAGAAAGCATTTTGTTTAACTTTATTCCAAAAAATTATTTCTTTAAACCTTTTATTTTCAATATGCTCGCGCCCCCCTCGCATGGTTGCCGTGCCCCCAGGGGGGGGGCGCGCCCCACAGTTTGAGAAACACTGCCGTACGTTCATTGACAGCACTATCTCCAAACGCTTGACATATTCGGTGACTTGATGCAGCGGTTGATAAGCCCACTTTTTTTTGGAAGTCGTAAAGTAAACAACCTCGAACGAGCTCCTTCAATACGTCCATTTCCCTCCACTACTGTACGAGTTCCGATTGATGAATGTGAGCCGTGGACCTGCGTTTATAACAGCTGATATTCCTACACTCGACTGATGGCTTCTCAATCACGTCATACACGAATTTTCATACTTATTCTCACTTCTTTCAAAGGAAACGTGCAAACGGCAAGAACTTTTTTTTTACCTTGTGTATATATAACTTAGATTCTTATGACTACAAATGCAATATACATAGCCCCCACATATATTAAATAATATACATAGTGCATAAACATAATGCTTTGTGTACGTTGTATATATATATATATATATACACTTCTGGACAATTGCTAAGGACGGATCACAAATTGCTATGTAGCATAACATTAAGCGAGACATGAGGCCTAGTAGGATAAAATATAGTTGCCACACTGTTCAGACATTAGAATAAAGAATATTTATTGTTCTGGAAAGTACAAAAGCTGTGAAACATCTGAAAGAAAAAAAATGTTCATTTGATCTGCGTACGGAGAAAGGGAACAATGCATCTAAAAGTCAGCAGGCCCCTTAAAGAAAGGTATCAGTACGGGATATGTCCACCGTGGAGTGTGATGCAACATTCCACACGTCGTACCATACTTTGCACAACATTATCCAGCAGCTGTTGAGGCAATTTATCCCATTTCTCTGTGAGTGCACGGATGAGGGTGTTCTTGTTTGTCGGAGGATAGTTTCGACCAGCAACTTGCCTCCCCAAAGCATCCCACACATTTTCAATGGGGTTTCGATCTGGAGAACGCGCTGGCCATACGAGACGTTGAATACCCTCGCTGTCTAGACAATCCTGAACAGCGAGTGTTCGATGACATGTTGCGTTGTCGTCCATAAAAACAAATTTATCACCGACAGCACCATGGAAAAGACGAACATGAGGAAGTAGAACTTCATCAATGTATCGTTAGCCCGTCATAGTCCTATTCGCAACCACATGTAGGCGCGTGCGGCCATTGATCATGATGCCGGCCCACACCATGATACTGCATGTCGGATATCGGTCCTTTTCCTGGATATTTTCTGGACGATAAGCAGTACCACTCTCGCGCCAGACCAGTTGGCGTCTACAATCCGCTGACAGACTGAACCTACTCTCATCTGAGAATAGTACGCATGCCCAGTCCTGTTCAGTCCAATTGTGATGCTCACGACACCATTGCAAACGGGCAGTACGGTGCTGTCTGGTCAATGGGACACACACAACAGGTCTGCGTGCGTATAGTCCTCCTCCTCTCAAACGTCTGGCAACAGTTTTTCGGGAGATCTGCTTTCCTGAGGCAGCAAGAAACTGATTTGCCACCTGCTGAGCTGTGGTGCGCCTGTTCCGTTTTGCTGATAGGACGATATATCTGTCTTCTGCAGGCGTCGTACTTCTAACACGACCTCCCCCGTGCCGTCTACTACACATTCCAGTAGTTTTAAATGACTTCCACAGCCGTGAAACAACGCTGTGAGCGATGTCGAACTCCCTGGCAACATCTGTTATTTTTCGCCCTTCTTCGATCTTTCCAATAATTCGGCCACGCATAAAATCATCTATGTGATGTCGGGAAGACATACTAAAAATTTTAAGTTCGTGTATTAAATCTTTCCTGTAAAACTTTGACTTGAAACAACAACTGTCCACACGCGTCAAAACCTTTAAAGCTCTTATGAACGCTATCACGTGATGAACAGACGTGGGAAAAAAATTTGCATATACTCATACTTCTTCTTACTAATATCCCGCACTTATTCTAATTTTCCACATTTTGTTTCCTTTCATTTTGTGGTTGCTATGGATGATAGTGTTATCCGTCCTTAGCAATTGTCCAGCAGTGTATATATATATATATAGCACATAGTTATACATGGTACAGATGATGTATATCCAGTAAGAAAACGTGCTATGATTTGAGTCATCAGTAAATGTTTAGTTATGGAGACGTCCTAAGGCATGGTCCAACTGGGCCCACACCCAGGGCCTTGACTGCAATGGGGGCTTCGTCTCGTTCTCGATTCAGCCTTAATACGATAAAAATTCGAATAATTTCAACGGTCAAATGTTTCTTCCGCTGTATTCACCAAAAAACTGGGAATTGCGGACGATATATCAATGGTTACATGTGATGCGCGTCGTTCATGTATAGGCATAGGCTTACAGCGTACACCATAATTACTCCTTTATTCAAAATGCGGCAGTCGGTCAAGTCGGTTTGTGCGATTGTAAGTCATGCACATTTATTTGTTTCGGGTTATTGTTTATAAGAGTTTTTGACAATCTATGCTATGTACTATCTAATTTAAAGGATCGTATGTGGGACCGACAATTGTGTAAGGGCCCAGGGCCTATTTTTGTGTAAGGGCCCCAGGGCCTACTTTTGCGTAGAGGCCCAAGGCCTCAAGAAGTCTTAAGACGTCCCTGATGGAGACATAGCTTTTAATCTCCAAAAATTATTAGACTTTCCACCATAAAAAGAGGCTTCTGCATTGGCTGCAATGATATTAAGTCAAAAAATTATTGCAAGATAGGTTTTCGATATGCTTCTTATAAACCTTTAAATGCTTTAAAGTGCGAGATCAATGAACAATCGATCAACAGCTGGGCTTGCTTATGTCATGCAAAAATATTTTATCTGTATTATAAAGATAAATAAAATATTACATTTTCGAGTATGGTGTTGTATCCATTGTCACTATATCATTAATCCTAGGCAATTTATTTTATAAAAAAAAATAAAATGCGGTACATCATGTGATGAATATTAAATGATATATTTTGATTAATAATAAGAAAATTATTATATAATTAAGGTATGTTTTTTAAGTTGTTCCTATCGTCCCACACATTTAAGCCTTTGTTTTCAACGACATGAATTTTCATGTTCTTATAGACGCGTTATTTGAGGACAATCAATAAAACTATACGTTCGATTAACAATATATAATTGTTATTATAATTGTTCTAGAGGGGCTTCCTTTTTTAAAATTATGTGAAGAACTTCTATAGAAACTCAGCAGTTATTTTTAAGTGAGACTCAAAAACTGAATTTAAGTTCGACTTTGAAAATACAGTTATCGAAAGTAGAATAGGGGCATTACACAAGGAAGATCCATGCAAGTGATATACATAGACTTCTTTCATAAAGTGTACAATCACATTTTTAAAAACGCGTAGTTACCGAGGCGTAATCTTTAAGCTAAAAATAAAAATCTTTTGATCCATGGGGTGGGAGAACTTCATCCTGGTGTACGTCACTGACATTTTTCCTTTCTCAATTTCACGACAGATCAACGTGGGCCTTGACTTCCCTAAGAATTCTATTTGAGGTTTTTTGTTCTGTTCTTGGCTTGACTTTTCCAGTTTCTGACATTAATAGTTTTTAGATCTTTCTCCAAGCAATCGACAGAGATTCACCCAAGTCTTGGTCTTCCTTTTCTTCGAGTACCATATGGTATGGCCACTAAGATCTTTTTTGTGGTTCCGTTGTCATATACTCTTATCAGGTGTCCTGACCATTTTGCAATGTCTTTTGTATTGCAATAAATCTAACAATATCTGGTTCTTTAAAAAGTTTGTGAATTTCTAAATTGCCTCGTCTTCTCCAAATGTTATTACATTTTAAGCTTCCCAAAATACTTTTAAGGACTCTTCTTTCACATATAGAAAAAGTCTTATTGTTTCCCACGTTTCTGTAGCATATGTGAGAACGGGCCTTATCAATGATTTGTAAATGAATAGCTTACGCCAATGATTCACTCAATTGAAAATCCCGATCTCACAAAAAATCTCTTCCTATACCGCAGATTATACGAAAAAATTGTCAATCCTACACCAAAAAGAAAATATTTATTAAAAAAACAGTAGTTTAACCCATTTGACTCCCAAGCAGCTAAAATTAAGAAGAAAATAAAATGTAAAACAAATTATAACAAGGCTGTACCATGGTATACTTCTAAATTGTGAGAATCCCCTGGATTCCACCATGGACACCAAGATTGATTTGAGGCAAAGAACGACCAGAAGACATTTTTACAATAACAAATTATATTTATTCACTTGAATCAATTATCAGCCTTCCAATTACAAAGATTAATCGATATGTCTACGTCAATGTGATTAAACCTTACTATTAAATTAAATCACGAAATATGATACTAATCAACTGTTAAACTCAATATCGAACGGGATTGTCGGAATAAGAGGATCGAGAGATACACGCAATTTGAATTACTAGCGTTCATTAAATTACCACTAACTTAAGTATATATTTGCTCTTATAAGCCGATTATCTAGATTTAAATCTCACCTTCCTTTTACCACCTCACTCTCTAGGCGTAACAAACTTTCTAATTGTAGATCACTGCCAAATGATCAACGAGCTGCTAATCGCACAAGGTAAAGAGTGTTTTTTGAGAGGTATAGAACTCTTTAAATTGCAATAAAACAACGATGTATTATTCGATTGACATGAATTTTTATTACTCGAAAGATAATCTTGTGGCATTACATTTTAAATATGATGTCTGGCATAGGACTGCCACGGCTGGCTCGGATGTAGTCCAATCTGGACGTCCAATTTTCGATGACTTTTTCCAACATTTGTGGCCGTATATCGGCAATAACACGGCGAATGTTGTCTTCCAAGTGGTCAAGCGTTTGTGGCTTATCCGCATAGACCAATGACTTTACATAGCCCCACAGAAAATAGTCTAGCAGTGTTAAATCACAAGATATTGGAGGTCAATTCACAGGTCCAAAACGTGAAATTAGGCGGTCACCAAACGTGTCTTTCAATAAATCGACTGTGGCACGAGCTGTGTGACATGTTGCGCCGTCTTGTTGGAACCACAGCTCCTGGACATCATGATTGTTCAATTCAGGAATGAAAAAGTTAGTAATCATGGCTCTATACCGATCACCATTGACTGTAACGTTGTGGCCTTCATCGTTTTTGAAGAAGGATTCCACCAGCCCATAAAGCGCACCAAACAGTCAGTTTTTCTGGATGTAACGGTGTTTCGACATACACTTGTGGATTAGCTTCACTCCAAATGCGGCAGTTTTGTTTGTTGACGTAGCCATTCAACCAGAAGTGCGCTTCATCGCTAAACAAAATTCGCTTATGAAAATCGACCATTATTTTCGAAATAAAATTGCACAATTTGAAAGCGTTGTTCGGGCGTGAGTCTATTCATGATGAATTGCCAAACCAAACTGAGAATAGATCACTTGACAGCTGTTAAATCGGTCGCCATCTTGGAAAGTAATGCCAACTTAAACTTCTATACCTGGAAAAAAACACTCTGTACTTGAATCGCCTTAGAACATCTTCAACCTATCTCTTGGCATAATAGCCTGCTGATAACTTACAACACTCTCCTTAAATACTTTAACTAGTTTGCATATCCCAGTTTCTTCTAATAGAGTTGGTTGGAAATATACGCGAATTTATTATCCCCAAAGACGCCTAAGAGTATTAGTGATAAAGTGCCGTATAGATCCGTCACAAAATGACTTACAATTTTCTTAGAGAGTAAACATTGTTATCAGTTCAAAAAACTGTGTGTTTAATTGATCGTATATAAACTTATTTAAATTTGAATTAATTTATGTAATCAGAGATGTATTTTATTTAAAATTTTAAGAATCTGTTCCATTTTAAAACAGGCATTTAAAAACTCTCTTTATATAAACTTTTGTAGTTTAAGTTTTATTCAGAATAATGACTGCTTCATAGAAATAAAAAAAAAATATGCAATTTTCTTCAGAAGCCTAGTTTATATCCGGAGAAAAGTTCTAATCATTATTTTTAGCAACATATTGTAACTCTTTAGAAAGAAGGAAATAAAATGATGTACTCAATATCCTTGGCAAAACCCATGTTGAAGAATTCGTCATTTTCATGGTCACTGATTTGGATTAAAAGCGAGTCTTTTAAAAATTTGAAATGGTAATTATATTTATATGTTCAGTAAAAACAACAAAAACAATTAATATAAAAAAATTAATCCCTTCCTACTTAGATCAACAAAGAAAATTTTTATTTTAGTCACTTTTCATTAAATAGTTACAATTAATATAAATATGCACATACATATGATAGAATCACACTACTAAGTGACAAAATAGAAAGCCATTAATTAAATTTAATAATTCTAATGAAATAGTACAATAAAAAAGGAATCGCATTCACAGAAATTATGCCATCCCAGGTGGGATTCGAACCCGCGATCTTTGTATGAGAAGTCCAACGCGATATCCATTCCGCTATAAGGACACAACGAGCGGTTTTCCTTTTTATATAAGATGTTGGACTATTATTTTTGTTTGCTACTATTTATTCATTAATTAAATAAAGCTGAATGGATGAATAGAATATATTTTATTAACGATTGAAAATTTGAACAAGATATATATATCTAGGGAGAGAGTAAACTAATAGTAGGAATTGATAAAAAAAATCCAATTTAGGAATAGCAAAAAGCTTCATGTATCTTTAAAAACTTCGTTTTTACTGTTAGGACTAATCTTTGTTTGTTACTTAATTTTTTGTATTTATTTATTAAATTATTTGAGACGTATTTAAAATGAGACTGATTAGTTGCCTGGTTCATCAATAATCTTTTGTTCCTGTATTTGATAATTCTTTTGACTTAGAAATAAAGCCCATAGCCTATACGATGAGAGATATCTAATCGAAAGATAAGTAGCAATAAGTTTCCTAGAACAATAATTTCAATTAAAAATGATACAACGAGAGTGAGTTGTCACAAGCAAACCGTATTCAAATAAAGATTTGCGTAAGCCTTAAAAGTATCCTCCCCCTGGATTGTTTTTAAAACAATTTTTACCCACCTTTCTCATTATTATCTTCTTCCAATATTGTTAAGGTAATATTGTGAAGATCTAAGGCTATCTTATGATAGAACTAATGAAAAATACAAATAAAGGTAAAATGAGTTATTTTCAATCTATTGTTCCATTTAAAAAACAATATTCAAATTTTAAAAATATCCCAATAAAGTCAAAAATTTCCAGTGCCTTATGAAAGACTTTCTGACATAATTCAACATTTAAAAGAGAGAAAACCCAGCACATCGTATAAAAATTAAAAAAATCATTATCAATCATTTCTTAAATTATTAATTAATTCAAGTAATGCAAGTTATGTACTCAATGACTTCAAGGTCACAGTAGAATTTATTTCCTTTAAGGATGGTAATAATTAAATAAAATTTTCTCACTTCCAAAAAATGAAAAAGAACTTACTTTCGGTCTCAATATATTTTTGTAAGTGATGGGATTTTTCGTTGTTTGTGAACCGGAAATTTTGTGATGCGGGCTTGGAATTCTACGAAAGAATAGAAATGTTTAAGACAGTGACCCCTGTTATATGGGTTCGGAGAAACTAGTCATCCTTCGGTGTGTATCACTGGCTATTGAAAATATTTTCTGACTACTTTACTGCTCGTTTGTGTTCACAAAAAATGGCTTAAAATAAGCAAATTAATTGGTTCATGTTTCTTAACAAGGAAAGTAGAATTTAATATACAGTATTCGTTTTTGTGTGTAAAGGAAAGCTAAAAATATAAATCAGAAAATTTTTTATTCGAATACATTTGTATTCTATAATGTTAGAAAAGTGGAGGAAGTATTTAAATTAATACAGAAAATTTTTTAGATGAATAGAATGGATGATTTATGAATATATATATTACTTATTTTCAAAAATTATTCTTATGTATTTAAACGCGTACAAAAACTAACTTGGGCCAAACAAAAAACAAGGTTTCAACTTTAGGTGGGCCACAAAAAAATCAATATTCATAGAAACGTTAAGTTTATTTCGAATAATACATTAAGTAAAGTTTGATTCTAATCAATGGGCACGGAAACAAATTAAAAAAAAACCTGGCATTTAAATTTTAAAAATTAAGGTTTATTAAAAAAAAACATTTAAAGAAAACAATTATTGTACATTTAGCAACGTTCGGACATGACTTCACTCCGTCGTACCCAAAGACCGAATGCCTGCCACTTGCCATTCCACATTCCAAGGGGGAGGGGAAACTACCCATTCCCCTTAGCTGGTGTCAGTGGGCCTTCCCACTCCTACACCTCCCCCCTTAAAAAGCTCATTCGTCATTCCAGGACGATGAAGCTGAAAAGAAACTATATATAAAAAAAACACATGCACACATACATGGCAAGAAACAAGATAACGAGAGAAATTTTTTTTTTCAGGTATCATGTAAAAAGAGCTTTTGCTAATACAACTCCCACATAGTTTTGCAAATCACATTAATATGCTAGAAAAATTAATTTCCATACAAGTTTCAACACAAATAATACTCAAAAAAATATTAAAATATAAAAATCAAGTTACTAAAAATATAGCACAAAATCTAAAATAATTATACAACATGTACTAGCAAAGCATATTTAGAAGCCAAAGTTTTAATCTTTAGCAGTTTTCAGAAATTATGGTACTGAAAAACGTGAAGTATATATATAATCATCGGCATAAATCTTATCTATTTAACAGGAGCAGGCAACCTGGATAATTCAGTACTTTTACATGCTTAAACCTCCAGCCAAACGTTAATTTCTATATTGTACTAGGTTTAACCATTTAAAAAAAATTCTCTTTTTCTTTTTCTTCCAATTTCTAAGTAGAATGAAAGCAAGAAAAATCCTTTTCAATCCCAAAAGCGACAAAAAGCAACCAATGCATGTTATTGCCCATAAAATATCCACGCGAACCTTAAATACTTCCAATCCTGCTTTCAACTCCAATTTAACAATATCTGTTATGAGATCACGACAACATTGCACCAGGATTGAGTCAATAAATTCGGAAATACATTCCTTACGGGGCTGACCCCGCCTATTACTATACAAGATTCTATTTTTAAATACACAAGTAAAAGGCAACCTCTCTCTTTGCTTTCTTTTTTATACCTTGTCCATTTGTTTGGACATTCGATGCATTAATTTTTACTGCAACCAAATCTCCGTTTGGAACATTCAATAAAGACTGTAAGTCTCAGGACGTAGATTGGTGATCACTTCTTGGCTGCAAACTGATTTTGAATCTGTTGAACTAACAATTCCTTCTTTCTTTGAAGGTTCTCGAAGTTTCGCAGGATTGCGAATCATTTGCGAGTTTTCTAATAATACTTCATAATCAGAGGAACAGATTAACATATCGTTAACAAAATTTTTAGAAACAGGCACAACACCGTGCCTAAGGTCATTCAATTCCATGTTGGAATCTTTTACTTCACCCATTTCATGCTCCCCAAATGCAGACGTTATTTGAATTGACCCTCTATTATCAATGCTTTGTCCTTCGACAACATCTGGTCTTACCGCAGGTATCTGGGTACCTGTTTCTATGGCAGCATTCAAAATTCCTTGCTCACCCTTGACCTTGACGTGAACAACCCTTAAATCGTCCATTCCCTTTTCTTCCTTGATAGGAGTAGTTACTGGTATCGTAGCTTCAGCCATCAACACAGCAGGAGATGTTTCCCTCCCATGTTCCTCGGCCCTCCCGATACTAATTCGGTAATTTGAAGATGTCTTCTTACGATCTTCTGCACAACTCGTCCGCATAACATTCGACCGAATACTTTCGATCTCTAACCGCAGTTCATTCAATTCTGATTCCCAGCGCAGCTGCTGGATTGCGTGCTGCCTGGCGATTTTTTCCTCTTCGATTGCGAGCTGCCTGGCGATTTTTTCCTCACTTTCCCTTTCAAAGCGTTCCTCTAAAATAACAGATAACTGATCTCTAACGAACTCTTCTTCGTAATCTTTGCTACCGATTATGATATTCCTTAGCTC
Organism: Trichonephila clavipes; assembly: GCA_019973935.1. Classification (NCBI taxonomy): domain Eukaryota; kingdom Metazoa; phylum Arthropoda; class Arachnida; order Araneae; family Nephilidae; genus Trichonephila; species Trichonephila clavipes. The sequence continues at coordinate 167,824 of BMAU01001093.1, read as the reverse complement.
TATATTCGTCATTTTATCTGATACCTTTTGACCTAACTCCTCAGCCAACAAAACTAAATCTTGCTTTTTAGCTTTCTCCAAAAATGCCATTTGAAAATTTTCTTTTTCCAATATACCGCAACTAAACAAATAATCAAATGAAATAACACCCAGAAGGGATTGCCAAAAATTAAACACCACAAATATATCTTTGTTTAAAACACACAACAATAAGCATCCGCTACACTAACACAACACTCAATGAATTAGGAGGAATTCCAGAATAATGTATTATATATTTCGCAATATACCAAGTGTACTTAAATAGCTAATAAATAAAACTTAATATATTACTGATTATATCACTTAAAAAATTCTCACTTCATATATTACTGATACACAATAATCACTTAAAATATTACTGATACACAAGAATCACTTGAAATATTACTGATACACAAGAATCACTTAAAATATTACCGATATACAATAATCACCTAAAATATTACTGACACACAATAATCTCCTAACTATTTCTGATACCCAATAATCACTTAAAATATTACCGACATGCACAACTTAATCTATTCCTGGCTGGAATAATAGAGCACTACAAAATATATTCGGTAGTTTTTCTCCAATTTAAACTGATAATATTTTTTTTTTACAAAAATCGAAAAAATACTACGCGTACATAAACACCAAATAATTTCATTGACCTGAAATACGTATTATTCTTTAACATTAATTTTTCAACAAACCCAATTGCTATTCACTGACGTGAATTTATTACTGTACATTACAAAATATATAAATATCATAAAGAAAAAACATACAATCTTTCCTTAATTTATAGAACTGATGTTCTAAAACACTTTCCATTTATATGGAACAATAATAATAAAATATATACTGATGTATATAATAATTCACAATTGAACTGGCGTTCAAAAATTTTTATAACTGCATGGATATGCAATAAAATAATATACTGAGAGAAATTAATGATTTTTTGAAGCTTTCCTTAATTTATAGAACTGATGTTCTAACCACTTTCCATTTATATGGAACAATAATAATAAAATATATACTGATGTATATAATAATTCACAATTGAACTGGCGTTCAAAAATTTTTATAACTGCATGGATATGCAATAAAATAATATACTGAAAGAATTAATGATTTTGAAGTTTTCCTTAATTTATAGAACTGATGTTCTAAAACTTGCTTTCCATTTATATGGAACAATAATAATAAAATATATATACTGATGTATATAATTAATTCAAAATTGAACTGTCGTTCAACAAGTTACAACTGCATGGATATGCAGAGCAAAAAACGTACACTGACGTATACAAAAATAAAATCAAAATTCTCTCTTAATAAATGGATATTAACAGTATAATTTTATAAATTTCTCTCGTCTTACATTACAGGGAGTTGCAAGCAAAAACTCTTACCTGATTCATTTCCACGTGGGAATCCAGGAAACTCGAAATTTCTGGAACGTTCTCCCTGTGGGGTTTTTCACTAAGACTCGATCATTAACGGCTGCGCCAGTAAAGTTTGATTCTAATCAATGGGCACGGAAACAAATTTAAAAAAAAACCTGGCATTTAAATTTTAAAAATTAAGGTTTATTAAAAAAAAACATTTAAAGAAAACAATTATTGTACATTTAGCAACGTTCGGACATGCCTGCCACTTGCCATTCCACATTCCAAGGGGGAGGGGAAACTACCCATTCCCCTTAGCTGGTGTCAATGGGCCTTCCCACTCCTACACATTATAATAAACGTAAATAAAAGAACAAAAAAGTTCTAATGTTTACGTCCTGACACCTGACATTTCTTCTCTGTGACTATCTTTCCTATTTCGAAGGAAAATTTGATATTTTATTATATATTATTGTGTGCCAATATACTGGCTGGGCCACAAAAAGTGTTCGTTGTGGGACGCAAGTTTGACACGACTGGTGTATGCCAAAGATTTTTAAAATTTCCTCTTAATTTCGTAACATGGCACATATATTTGGTATGTTCGTCATATAAACTGCTCTAGTACATTGGATATGATTCTAATAACGCTTACTAAAACATTAATAACGTATATATACAATGTTAGCATGCATTGAAACATTTTTACCTTCTTGTATTCTTCACAAAGCCCTGTAATGCAACAAAATAACATACCGGGTGTTTCTAAAAGAACATCAGAGTTTTAACGCTTTATGGTATTCATCTCCTATAAGTTACAAGTATAATTCATGCATTGAATAAAAGAGTAACTGACCCAGTTTTAAGTGTGTCCGAGGAAATTTTTGAAACACCTGCTTCCATCCTATGTCTTCAGACTGAAAATCAGCTGGTATCGGAGAAACTTACACACAGTTCCTTATGAACCCCCTCAGATAAAAGTCACATGGCGTCCGATCGGATGAACGTGGAGGCCATGTGATACAAGCTTTATCGGGAGGCTCTTTGCGGTCAATCCTTTGGTTGGGTACATTGAAATTTGACCAATAACGTAATGAGAGATGCACCATTTTGCTGCCAAATGAAGATATTTGGTTCACTTTCGTCCAATTGAGAAAATAACCACAGTTGTAGAGCATCAAGATAGGCAGAACCAATTACAGTTGGTTACCACTTACAGCCTTGGTCGTCCCGTACTTTTCTCTTTACGAAGATAGCCAGTTGTTTCAAACTAATGAAACCACCTAAGAAAGTTATTATCATTTGGAGGTTGTGACGTCTCCGTTTCGAAACGAGTTTCACTCATTCAGGATAATACTAGAATGAGTTTGGTGCACGTGCAGCTGGGGTTCATTATATTTATTTAGAGTCTGGACTTTGGTGCCAGTGAGACTGGACATACAATAATCTGTCCATACTACTGTGGACGAGATCGTTTCCAATGCAGCCGACTGTAGCCTTACATATACAATGGCGAATTGTCATCAAATGCGGTAAAATGGCGGCATTGGGCCGAAAGGGCTTGTCAGTCGGAGCATGTGTCCGACACCTGCAGGTTTGTGAAGAAACCAGGGGAGAGGACGATTGGCGAATTATGTGCCAATGGTGCTCTAATGAGTTGAGTATCAAGGATCGACTCATATGGGCCCACCAATGAGAAAGCGTGAGGGGTGGGAAATGGACTGCCCCTGATGTTTAAAAAGGTCTGGTGAAAACGGAAAAGGAAGAAAAAAGGAAAGAAAAGATTAAAAAAACAAGAGCTGGTCGTTTTCTGAAAGAGGAGAAAGGAGTATCTCTGAGTTTTGACCGTGATGCTGACCAGGAGTCCTGGACGAGAATAAAAAACGCCTTGCGGACCGTACCGAGACAAGCGGTGGAGAAATCGACGTCAAAAAGGGGGCTATCATACTGGCTAGGCACAGAGACAATTAAATGCATACTTTGAATTAATTACCCTGCTGGAGAAAAAATTAAAAGTATTTTTTTACTCCCACGACTTGCTGTGTTGTTTTTTACGCTACCTTCTCACGACGCTACAAGGTTGACAACCGAAAATACGGAACGCTAGTTGCACAGTAATAACAGATTCTGTCTTTGCAAACTGGAGGACATAAAACACTTTTTGTTTATTAGTCACCATTTTTCTACTATCGCGTTGATCGGCGAGAAAGGAGGGAAATTAGCATATGTTTCGCGCACACATGCCAGCTAACAAAACTGTTTCAGTTGCTCTTTCATTCGATGTATGAATCATACTAATATGTTATATGTAATAAATAGCATAAAACGTTAAAACTCCGATATTTTTTTTGAAAAACCCGGTGTTAACATCATTCGGAGTACTGGGTCATAGTCTCTATGGCATAGGTTTCAACAGAAATAGAGTATTTTTCAATAGGATCAAAGGTGCTACAAAGCGAAGATAAAGCATCAAAATAGGGTTATCTAATCTATAGATTACTATTTATGATATATTAATTTAAATAAAAATTTAAATGCAAGTCATGATATTTTTCATTAAATTTATTTATATTTATGTGTTTACATAAGCAATACAAAGAACAAAAATTCTTATTCGGCTTTATGATTAATTAAGATGATTCTTTTGCGGTGTAAAAAGACAGTTTTTCCTATTAAAAAGACAGAAATCAGTTGAAAATTTAACAATTTTACCATGCATTATATTACATTTATATTATTCTATATAGTATTATTTTATATTTAATATATTCTCTAAAAAAAACCTTTGAAGTTTTTCAGCGTTTATTAAAGGGCTATTATTTTTTAAGTAGTAAAAGAGCTCATCATCAGAATTATAGTACTATGTTCATTTAAATAATTCACTTGCTATTGCTCTCTAACTGATGATTGTTTCTGTAGCTGAATTGTAAAACAGAATTTTGGAAAAATAATAATTCTATATTTTCAAGTTTTGGAGTTTATAGCAGTGTTTGTATCAGATTCTTTTTGCAGTGGTATTTCTGAAATAAAAGTTGATGTTGTTTTTATTTGTTAATAAACTTATGGAGCATTAAAAACCATAATTGGTATAGCTTACAGGAAATTGATTCTTGAAGAATCTGATCGATCAAAAGAAAATCATCTAGAGAAAATACAATTAATTCGAGAAAAATATGCAACAATAATGAAATAAAATCCTTTATATCTAGAAAAAAAATGACGAAAGACATATTCATCCAAATAAATATGAATATGATTAGCTAAAGAGTATTAGATACTCAAAAATGCCTTATTCCGATTTAAATATTTGCAACAACACCCCTCTCTCACACACAAAATAGTTCTGTTCAACGCATTACATGCATACTTATATATATATTTTTTATTTTATCTGTTTTATAGCTCCTAATTGCTAGGTTCATCACTAAAACCTTTATATTCATTTAATATAACTAATTTAAACATACTAAAGCACACACAAATATAATTAAGCATTTCAGGTTTACATTGCAAAAACAATACATATTTTTATATTTATTCTGAGGCTTTTTGAAAAATTATGATCGTCTTTGTTTTCATATTGTCTTTATTTGGAAAACAATGAACAAAAATTCAGAAAGGATATGAATCAAAGGTAAATCGAAACAAACCCTACTTCTCAATTGAACAAGAAATGCGTTTGAAAAAAAAGTATATTACTGAGCAACCAAGAAACAGTGTCAATAAATGTCTTTTATTTATTTATAACAGTACGTATATCTATGTTAAGAAACAGGAATGCATAGCCCAATACTTTTGGTATCATTGAGGATTGATTAGATACCATGGAGTTCTGAGTTTACAAATAGATACTAGATACCGTAGTATAAATTTAAAACGAGACCTAAAATATCATATGATCTAAGTACAAAGTCTTCGTAAAGCTTGGTGTGGAAATTTAGGGAATGAGATACCACTTTATATATTATATTTATCATTTGACATTTATTTGAAGATTATAAAGTTCATTGTTCAATTCGATTTCATACATTAAAATTGCTCTAATGCCACGTTAATATAAATTAAAATTTGATTATTTTAGGCACACTTAGTTATATACTTCAACAATAATATTTCATTTGTCAGCGCGGAACTTCTTGATTTCAGTTTAATTAAATGAATAACATGGTGTTCAGGCTTAAGGTATCCACAAGTTATGGCGTATTATTACAGAACAACTACCCGTCAGAATGTAATAAACTGTGTTCATCCGTGGATTGGAAACCCCTCCAAAAAATTTTAAAGTCTAGTCCGATCTGCCGCACATGCGCGCATTATTCGGCAATCGTGGATGATAAACTTGTTACACTGACTTCATTAATAAAGACGTGGAGCCCACAGCAAAAGGTGCAGTGTGTACTTTGGTTAATGGAATTTAAATCAGTCGTGCGTCTAGAGCGACGTGTTCGAACAGAATGGAATGTCGATGTTCCGACATCAAATTCTATCCACAATGGGAAAGAAATTTAAAGGAGACGGGAACTTTGGTATCTCATACTGGCAAATATCCTTAAGTTTCCGTGATAGATGACACTGTTGATCGTGTGCGTGATTTATCTTGTAGGAGTCCTGATATATCAATTGAACAAGTCAGTAGCAACATTCCATTTTGTTCGAACACGTCGTTGTACGCGCGTGATTGATTTAAATTTCATAAACCCAAGTACTCACTACACCTTTTGCTGCGGCGTCCATAGCTTTACTAATGAAGCCAGTGTAACAAGTTTATAGGCTTCGATGACCGAATGATGAGCGCACTTGCGGCCGATCGGACAAGACCCGAAAAATTCCGGAGGTGCTTCTAATCCACAGATAAACAGTTTATAACAATATGATGGGTAGTTCCATAATAATAATCCATAACTTTTGGATACTTTAAGCCCGGACACCCTGCATTATTTTTAAATAAATAATTAACGTAAATAAAACATCTAAGAGCAATTCTTTGTTATATTTAAATTTAAATGTCCAATTTATCTTATAATTACCATTATACTCTTTTCTGTTAGTTCGGTTTTGTATTGTATTCAGCAGCAGTTATCACAATATTTTGTTTTCCCTGAATCAAGTAACAGATTTCTAATTTCTTTTTTTTATCTCATTCCCATCTTCTTTTTTTTAATTCTCGAACACACAGGAAGAGCAATATTAGGGGGATGCTACAAATGATATGAAATGTCCTCAAACATACAAATTCAAATTTTCCGGGTTAGCTTCTATTTCTTTGGGAAATGTGACGAAACGAAGGGTTTTATGCAAAGAGTAGTGCATTTGAAGATCAAATATAAGTAAATCAATAGAATTTTCTTGTATTTAATCTTTTTTGAAATTATTACTTTATCTTGACCCACATAAAAATTTTAATAGCGGAAGCAAAAAAAAAAAAAAAAAAAAAAAAAAAACAGAAAATGATACAAAGTGTTAATGGGAATTTTGATCTCATTTTAAGATTATTATTTTCGTTTATTTTAAATCATAAAGCTTAAAAATATCTCTATTTTGAACAAATATTAATTTTCGGTACTTGACAAAAAATATAAATCGTGAAAAAGGAATCATTAATATTTTAAATGAATTCTTTTTAACGCGCTTTTATTAGCTTCGCCTGTATGTAACGGAATCTTTGAACTCGAATTTACCCACTTTAAAAGGACAGCTTAATTCAAAATTTTGCATACTTGTCAAGGAATCGATGACAATACAATAATTTCTTAATTTTATTCCATTGTCCTGATCAGATCACCAGTATTAACGATTTACCATTTCCAGATTTGGCGACTAATTCCAGATCTCATTTCCAGATCTGGCAACTAATTCCAAATTTGGCGACAAAAAGATTAAGTTACAACTCTAAAGAGAAAACGCCAATGGTTATTCCAGATTCTAAAAAAATGAAGCATTTAAGATTAATGAATAAATCAAAGAAAATTAACGAATGATCAATGAATCAATGATCGTTTAAAAAACTAAAAAAACACGCTTTTATTGTAGATCGAACTAAAAAATAAAAAAAATTATAGCTTAAAAAAACTGAAAAATACGCTTTTATAGTTTTAACCGAACTAAAAAGTAAAAAATAATTCTTAATATAGGGGTAAAATGATGAACGAGAAAATTATATCATTGTGGTAAAGGCGTATGTGCGGAGGGGGCTTTGTATTTCACTTTTACACTATCTCTGCATTTCGGATTGATTGATTGAATATTAACGTCGCACTGTTCAGCTACACGAGGGCTTTTGGCGACGGACCACGTAATTTTGAACCATGGTCAAGTGACGTGGACGACACCTGAGCTGGCACCCCCCTCTCCTAACTACCACACCACACCAACGGGAGGACGTTTCAGCTCTCGACAGATTTAACGTGCATCGCTGCCCTACACGGCGGGTCTTTAGTGGTACTGGGCTCGAACCTGTGACAAAGCAAGCCACAGTCCGATACCTATACCACTCGGCTACCGCGGCCTCTGCTTTTCGGAATAGATTTAGTATGAAATTATAACAATTCACATCGAATCCCCACCCACCTCCACACTATTTTACCACAATGATATTAATTTTCCCGCTAATTATTTTACTCCTACATTAAGAATTATTTTTTTATTTTTTAGTCCGATTAAAACTATAAAATCCTGTTTTTTAGTTTTTTTAAACTATAATTTTTATTTATAAAATTAATGCTCTAAAATATTTTCCGTCTTCGATGTGTCGATTTATAAATATGAGTTTCGTATATTGATATTTTAGTACTTAAAACTTGAGGTATAATGAACCAACAAGTGGGTCAATTTATTTCAAATGTTCTTGAAAGACATAAGCTTTTTATTAATTATCCTTAAATTCCGAGAATGTGGTGTATCAATTGCAACCTTTGACACAAATTTTTAAAAAATTATTCAAATATCATTGCTTATCTCTTTTAAAAATTTTATATATACTTCAAAAGTGATCTTCTACGCAAACACACAATCCTCATATGCATAAGGAAACAAGATGAGTTTTTTTTTAAAAAAATATGTCATTGCAACATGTATTTCGCTGAATTGGAGTGTTTTCGTGCCGATTTCAATTCTTTTCCAAGGACAGCTATTGTTTTACAAAACGCGTTTCAGAAATTTAATTTGTTCAGAATTTATATATTACTATTATATCCAACTTGCGTTGCATAGCTTTCGTTTTGCTTTGAAATACGACAAAAATAAAAAATAAGTCAATCACAACCAACATGAGTTACATCTGGTTTAAGTAACTATCCAATGATAAATTTGACAGGAGATAAGAGGACTCAAGATTTAAAATTCTTTAAATTGAATTCAATTCGCATTAGTTCGAATGACATTAGTTTGTATTAATTCGTTTGTGTATTAGTTTATGTTGCAGCAGTTGGAATCCACCTATATCAGGGATGGCGAACCATTGGCACGCGTGCCATTCATGGCACGCGACACAATATTTTGGGCACGCCATCTTTTCAAAATGGTTTGCATTTTATTTCAAAATAGTAAAGTTCACTATAAAGTATTGCGAACAAACGCGAGTGATCGGTCGCGGTGCAGCGGGGAGCACTCTCGTTTGTTATTGTCTGGCTTCAGCTACGTCGTGGACTACAATTGCTTATGATGCAAAGTTTGTCTACGCATATCATAGTCAATTTCATTGAAGCAACTGTATTTTAAAGTTTATTTGGGTTATATGTATGATTTTTAAGTGTTATTTAGCATGGCTAGTTCAGCAAAATAATAAAAAGGCGGCAAGATAATAAATGTAACAGAGAATTTCAAATTTTGTGAATCTAGAAATATGGCATTGTTAAGGCTACAGTGGACAGTAAAAAATTTTTTTTTAATTTTTTACAAACATGCCCCAAATTTGTACTGGCTGTACGTAACTTAGAACTAAAACCATATAAAAAATTTGGTGAGAAAAAAATGATTAGTTTTTAAGAAATTTAAAATTAAAAAAAAATTTTAACGAAAATTTCAAAATTTCAAAACGTTCCATGCGTTTTGATTTTTTTTAAAATTTGGTATTTTCACCTGATTTAACTTCTTTAAGCAATTCTTTACAAATGTATGCATACAATGTAATGTTTTACATGATAATTTACAAAATATGGGTAAACGCAAATTTTTATATAAAAATTTCAAGAATTTTAATTATTTCCTACATAAAAAACTTTAATTTCTTCTTTCACCCTATCACTATTACTGCAATGCATCCAAGAATTTATAAGTATACATTAGATGAATACTTTTGGAAAGTTTTGTTGTAATTCGACAAAAATTGCAACGCATGGAACATTTTGAGTTTTGGTTTCGAGGCAAATTTTTGATTTTGAGAAAAACAGTTTTTTTTTATTTTAAAGGAAATTAACTTATTTTTTTAAAAAAAATTAAAGATATAAATATGAATTTGAAATTGAAAAACACTAATATCATACAAATATAAGATAGATGCAGAATATATATACATAAGGTTCTGCAATATTTATTGTAACAGTCACATTGACACGTGGTATATACAGTGATAAAATTGAAGTAAGCTAGAACTTTCTTATAATATCTGAAGTAAATTAGCAGAATGTATTTCATTGTTTTATCTCAACCAGATAGCATATTATATATTTCATTAATCATGATGAGTAAAAATGAAGTATTTCAAAGGGATTAAATTACAAAAATTCAATGCTTTCGAGGAAGGTTTCATTTTTTAGAACAACAGCTATTATTATTCTAAAGGAAAAAACTTAGTTTTTTTAAAAACAATTAAAGACATTCATATAAATTTGAAAAACACTAATATCATAAAGATGTTGTTGTTGTCGTGTGTTTATTACTGTGATACATACGAAAGAAGTGAGATAGATGAACAGAAACATAACACAACCACAGAAGAATACAGATTTTATTACAAACGATGATCTCAGCATATAACAAGAAGGGCTGCGCTGCTTTTCCTTTCGAGACGGGAATCCATTTCAGGCGAAAGACCGACTTCTTTCCCGAAGAAAATACAACCAAGTCTTACTCGGGATTCGAACCCGAACCCACTCGGTTACAAGCCGAAGGTCATAGCCACCATACTGGCTGGGCGACTATCATAAAGATAAGATAAACATAGAATATATATATAAGATTCTGCAGTATTTATTGTAACAGTCACATTGACATGTAATATATATAGTGATAAAAATTGAAGTAAGCAAGAACATTCCAATAAAATCTAAAGTAAATTAACAGAATGTATTTCATTGTTATTTCATCAACCAGATAATATATTATATATTTCATTATCACAATGAGTAAAAATAAAGTATTTCAATACAATTAAATTACAAAAATTCAAAAAAATAACAAATCTAATTACACATAACAAGAAAACTGTTTGCTAAGTCTGATAAAAAAATTTTAAAAGCACCGGCACTATAGGCTGCATTTGTATTCGTGGCATTTCTTTTCCTTTTCTTTTGTTTTGTAGAAATATTCTGAGAAATGCGTCGTTTATCTTGTCTTTCTGCAATAGTCAAAGAAAAACTGTCATTTAGACATGAGTCCTCTTTCGCTTCAAGAGATTTTACATAGCCCAAATTGTGCTTTTCGATGGCATCCGTTACTGCTATTTCCAGCCTCCTTTTGGAGACGAATACCTCTTTTGGGCATTTTCGCCAAATGCAGCTATGCAGACTTTCATTCGAATTTTGCGTCTTGCCTGCTACGCATCTTTCAAGAATGGTGTCTGAAGCTAAACGTTGATAAACAGGCATAATTTTCTCCACTACTTGTGGCGACAAGTAAGTTTTCATGGAACTGTGTGACCCTGGGGTCTCACCTTTGGCTATAGCTCTTTTATAGAAACACCATGATGATTCCCCTTCAGGACACTTACCATGCATAGGTTTTTTGTCAGTTGACGAGCAATGCATCAGGCTGGCATATATAGCAGTTTTCATTTTATCGGTATCAGGGACATTATCTTTTATTGCCTTTCTATAGTAATTTTGCAACTTTGTGATGTTTTTATCTGTAAGGCTTCCCTGCTTACGCAAACCAAGAGTCACTTTTTTCACCTTCCATTCTTTCACTTTGTTACGTAACCACGTGCCTAGCCTCTTTGCAATATGATTCAGAACCATATATTTTATTGTCCGACAAAATCTGAAAAGTTTTTGAGTCACCATCACTCAGCATGGAAACGAATCTCATTTGGCAATCACTAATTGATCGCCTCCACATAATTAGTGCAGCGTGCATCTCCATGGCTCCAGAAGTTCCATCGAAATTTTTGTCACACTCATCCGCATGTCCTTTTTGCCATATGTGGAACTCCGCACTATCGACTCCCATATCTCGACCAGCAACTACACAATTATGACAGTATTTCGACAATACTTCAAAGTCAAGGACAAGTCCACTAAGGATATCGATGATTATTCCTAATACTAGGTTAGATTAGTTCCTAATACTAACTGAAGAGCCAGTTACACAAACTTCGTAAATTACTTTTCTGATTGAAATGTAAATTTTTATCGATCTTTACATAAGGTCTGATATTCATTTATTTAGTGTCTGGCTCTATAGTTTTCACATTGTAACGAGTTTCTTTTAATAAAGAATTGTTAAAACGCTATAGAAATGGTTATTTAAATTTGGCAATACGTTAATAAATGTAAAATTATTTATAAGATTTTATAGCGAAATTTTACATGCAGAAATTGTAATACAGTAGAATTCTTGCTTCCAAAGTGTATCATCTAATTTGGCTGAATTTTTAAGTTATTGGTGAATGGAAATTATATTTACAGTAATAATATTTTTTGCTCTTCTTTTGAAAATTTTATAGCACAAAAAAGTAGAGAAATAATACTATTTATGGAAAAACTGATACAATTGTAAGAATTTATACAATAACACACACACAATTTATTGTAATTACATAATATGGGCATGCAGAGATTTATCAATTATCAGTTCACAAATACCACTCGTTTATGAGGCAGAAAGGGTTAAGAAAAACCACATAATTTTAAAAATTCAGAAATAGGAAATATATATATATATGCGTAGGAATTTTTTAAAAATATCTTTCAAAATCAGAGTGGTAAATATTCTAAGACGAAAAAATGAAGATGTTAAGTGTTTTGTTTACTGAACAGAGATGAATGCAACGTAAATGCGGTTCAAGTCGACCAGAAAGAATTTTTATGCAAAGATAATAGTATGTTTTGAAGAATTCCAGCTATTTTCCAAAAATCATAAATCGCATTGTACTTACTTTTCAAATAGACTATTGTTCGCTGAAGATGTTGCCAGAATTTTTACCAATCTTACATGAATATTTGAGCTTTTAGCAAAAATATTTTAACACTGGACATTTATATGCGCAGATATATAATGAAATTAGCTTGTGCCATTGAGTAAAATAAATTATTCAAAAGTATTTTCTCTAAAAAATTAAATTTAGGTATTTATATTTTTGTGTATATATAGAATTGCTTCAAAACTATGAAATCCTTACATTACATTGTTTTATCAAATTAAAGTATCGCAGTTGATTCGACGAGGATAATAAAAGAAAATACAATTATAGATAAAAAAAAAATGAAGTGTAAATGACTCGGATTTTTGAGTTCATTTTTCACGATAAATACTATACAGGAACATGTAAGTTGTTCCACTTACCATAAAATCCAGCGTATAACACGCACCACCGTATAACGCGCCCCACCGTATAAAGCACGTACCTACTATACTGTCAAGCTACAATTTTTAACTTTTAGGTATATTCGCCGTATAACGCGCACACCCTTTTTTACGAAGAAACCTGAAATGTACGAACGCAATGCTCTTGTGTTCAGAAGCCATTTTTTCGAGGTATTAATTCAAGCTTTTGAAAAAAAACAGTACACTTCTAGAACTACAACTGTTTAAAATCATAAGTGAGGAATGACATTTCTTTTAAATAAAGAGTGTTTCGATTTTTTTCGAAGTCTAATTCTTTTCTATGCTTTTTTTTAAATTTTACTTTTAAAGCTCACATATTATATTCGGCGTATAACGTGCACCCGTAAATTTCGATCTTATTTTTTGTCTTAACGGTGAGCGTTGTACGCCGGATTTTACGGTAATTCATTGCATGTCACTTACTATTTTTCAATATATACAAAGAGATCTTTACATTATCAATTACGTTGCAAGTGTAGTGATTGCAATATCAGACCAAAAGTCCAATACCCGTATTCGGTATTTTTTAGGTCTTAAAACCGGGATACCGGTTTTAATACCAGTAGTAGAAATTTTTAAAAAAGAAAGAAATTATAGGTGTTTCTTTGTTTTATTTGCTAATTTTATTACAGAGTGTAAATATGACAAAAAATAACGTGTAATTTATAAAATATAACAGTATATAAAGAATCACACGAAAAGTATAAAGGAACATTTTATTTATTTATATAAAACACAAAAAAAGTGTAAATATCCCCATTCAGTGAATGGTTAGTGGTTTTTTATCGTATAAATAATGAAATCAAATAGAAGTATTATCAACTGATTTTTTCTGATCTTTAAAATTATTCTTATTCATTTTTATGGGTGTTATTATTTATGAGCATATATAAAGGGTGTTTTTTTTAGAGGTATAGAACTTTAAATTGCAATAAAACAACGATGTATTATTCGATTGACATGAATTTTTTTTATTCGAAAGATAATCTTGTGGCATTACATTTTAAATATGATTTCTGGCATAGAACTGCCATGGCTGGCTCGGATGTAGTCCAATCTGGACGTCCAATTTTCGATGACTTTTTCCAACATTTGTGGCCGTATATCGGCAGTAACACGGCGAATGTTGTCTTCCAAATGGTCAAGCGTTTGTGGCTTATCCGCATAGACCAATGACTTTACATAGCCCTACAGAAAATAGTCTAGCGGTGTTAAATCACAAGATCTTGGAGGCCAATTCACAGGTCCAAAACGTGAAATTAGGCGGTCACCAAACGTGTCTTTCAATAAATCGATTGTGGCACGAGCTGTGTGACATGTTGCGCCGTCTTGTTGGAACCACAGCTCCTGGACATCATGATTGTTCAATTCAGGAATGAAAAAGTTAGTAATCATGGCTCTATACCGATCACCATTGACTGTAACGTTGTGGCCTTCATCGTTTTTGAAGAAGGATCCCACCAGCCCATAAAGCGCACCAAACAGTCAGTTTTTCTGGATGTAACGGTGTTTCGACATACACTTGTGGATTAGCTTCACTCCAAATGCGGCAGTTTTGTTTGTTGACGTAGCCATTCAACCAGAAGTGCGCTTCATCTCTAAACAAAATTCGCTTATGAAAATCGGGAACAACGGCAATATCGTTTTGGGCCCATTCGACGAATCTACGCCTTACTTGATGATCGTTTTGATGAATTGCCAAACCAAACTGAGAATAAATCACTTGACAGCTGTTAAATCGGTCGCCATCTTGGAAAGTAAGGCCAACTTAAACTTCTATACCTGGAAAAAAAACACTCTTTATAATAAATCTGAAAAATAATTTGAACTCTGAAGTATGATATGCAAATACAATGTGAATAACAAACTCACTGATTTAAAGAATATCGATATATTATGCACTTTATTCACAACTACAACCTTGTTTTAACAGATGCGAATATCAGACTACGAATCCTGCGTGCGCGCAGTATCGCTCTGAGCTGTAATAGGATAGTTTTGACCCGCTTCTTTGGATGATTCACATACTTTATCACTTCTCTTTATTGTACAATGCAACTTTGTATTCACAGTTTAATTAATTTCTCCCTTTAGGGAGACATAAAATCAAAAACTTATACTAATTTTGCTATGTTGGCGATCCCAGAACCTATAGTGGAGACAATTTAAAAAATTTTTAGTAAATACCGACAAAACGGTATTTAAACTTGTGAATACCGGTATTACAAAATTGAACAAATGGCTCAAAGTACCTTTATTTAATATCCAATATCCCGGTATTTCAATCCATAGTTGCCATGTGATACTTTTAAATTTTAATTGCGCTGTAATTATTATTTAGTACGAAATGAAACAATAAAAAAAATACAAAAAGTCGTAAATCTATTATATATTATAACGATAATGTTTAACGTAACATAGTGTTATATATAATTAAATATTAGTGAACATTGTTTCATATTATTATAAATTATAGCACAGGGTGAGCCAAGAAAGTCATGCCCTGTTTATAAATATTTATTGTGCTCAAACTATTATAATTAGACACATGCTTGTTCAGATATATTGTAAGTAATGAATTTTTATAAGATCTTTTACCTCAGCAACTTACAGCCAATGCTTCCTTAATAGCTCGTAGAATGTCTAGGCGATATTCCAGTTACCAGCAAGTGTTCTTTAACGTGTCTCATGTTACGCTTCCTGTTACTTGAATCACTTCATACCATCGCTTTATTGATTTTGCATCAGGAATATAAACAACATGTATGGCGTAAATTTCGGGATTGTTATGTGAGCAAGGTAACCCCCGTACATTAATGGACGAATTAGTTCCGTAAAACCAAAGCTTTCTCTTTGTGACGTTTGAGATAAATATGGGTAGAGTGATATTTATTAATTTAAATATCTAATTTATTTACGTCGCAGCTATTAATTACAATATATACATTAAAGTTATTAAAAATATTGTTTTGATCGTAAGAGTTCAAATTCTGTTGTTTGCGAGGAAGAAGAAAATGTGTCGGTTCTTTCTCAAACCGTCTCTTCCCTCTCTACCCTCTCCAGGGTCTTCCGGATGATAACGGTCGAACTCTTTATCCTCGAGTTACATTCGGTTTGTTGGCGGTGTAGAGGTGTTCTTCACGGTGTCAAAGGTTGCCGGGGCGATGCCCAAGATAATACCATGCAATATTTTAAGGGTGCAGGTGTTCATTGAACGTGGTTATCCCATCCACAAAAAAGAAGCCGACTTTCAGCTGTGTGGCGGAAAAACGTCACATCGTGATTCGACGCCCCTTCGGCCAAAAATGTCTTCCTTACGAATGTTCGCCTGAGTCACTCTTGAAGGAACACTCCCGTCATCTATTGCAGTACTTTCCAACCCTTTTATCGCCGGGAACCGGTTAATGCTAGGTAAAGGAGATGTTGATTGTTTATATTCATAGAAAGTCGCACAAAACGAGAGAAATACATCAAAGTAAATAAAATAAAAATAGTATAATGCTCCTTGGCCCACGAGTTAGATACCACTCATTTATTGCACAAAAAAAATTTACTTAATCTGACCTATACAGTGATATACAAAATACATTGCTATTTTAAATATTTATTCGATAGTGAATTTTTATAATCAGATCAAAGACATTTGGTTCCCCCTATATTTTATAACAGTAACCGAGTATCCGAGCGGTAACCGAGTGATCATGGTCGATAACTGGAGGAAGATTTAGTTTCAGCCAAGTACCACTAAAGACCCCCGTGTACTAGGGATAATGGAAATTTGGAGTGGTGAGAGACCTCGCAAAGAACTGTGATTGAAAATTACCATCACCAACTGTCCTCATGTAGCTCTGAAAGACGTTGCATGTGTTAATAAACAATATATTTATAATACAATATCGTAATTTTATATCATCGTCTTATACTTAGAGAACTTCAATTTATAATTTTTAGATGTGTTAGTCATTTTTATAATTTCACTATACATGTTTTTGACATTAAGCAAACATGGTTATTATTCAGATTAAGAGCTTTTTAATAAAAATTAAAGGAAATACACTTTTAATAATTTTTATTTTAAGTTATTTGTGTGTGTTTTTTTATTCATTTACTTCTTTATTTATTGCTATTATTTTCTGATAAATGTGACTGATTGAGTTTGTAGTTTCTGAAATAAAAATAACGATATTTTAAAACAGAAATGTATTGTCTCAATTGTTTAAAAGTTAATAACCCTTAAAAGGAACTGTTAAATAAAAATCAATTTTTTCTTACAAACTATATTTAAAAAAAAAGACCAATCATCTAAAAATTCTCAAATTTAAGAGTTAAAAAATACTCGTTATTGTTATCACCTTTTCTTTACAAAAATAAAATTGTAGAAAATTAAAAAAATATATTAAATGTTATATATATATATATATATATATATATATATATATATATATATATATATATATATATATATATATATATATATATATATATAATCAATGAATTTATTTTACTCTTCACAAATATAGTTTATCTCTTAATGTACACAAAATTTTATAGGAATAAAGTTATTAATATTTGGCATCGAAACCATTTTTTTTTATTATTTAATATTTTTTCAAAAAAATTATTGTGTCTTCAATTAAGTGTAATGTTATATTATATAAAGGGGGAGAGTATTCTTAAGCAAATAATAAACTATGAAGAAATTATCAATTAAATATTACTTATAAGTTAGTTGGAACGTCTATTGTCGTGAAAATCATAACGTACAAAACTATCCGAAGAAAACTGAAAGAACACATAAAATGCATGCAGTTGCTTATAATCTGAACAATATCGTATAAATTCCTTTTTAAACCTTAAAACACTTGAATTTTAATTTGTACAGTGTTCAATGGGAATACAATGCCTGAGTCCCTCGTATATAGTGAGAAATGGTTGAAAATATAATTTAGGGTTACTCAATTCCTCTATCAAAAGTAAAAATAAGATTCAAAAAGAGAAAAATTTAAAAAATGGTAAATGTGTAAGCAATTTTGAATTTGAATTGGAACTAATTGCCATCATTGTATTTTTAGAATTCTCTGATGCAATTATATTTGAATAAATTGATGCAATTATATTTGAATAAATTGATGCAATAAGTGATTACGAAATAAATTAGGAATAATGATATTGAAAAGACGCAAATATATTAAATGGGAACTTAATGATAAAAATTATTACGTCCTTACTTACTTATCATTAATCTTTAGTAACATTAGATTATAATTTTTTTTCATCTTACTTTTCCATCTAAATTTAAATCTGATAACCACAGAAACTCATTCAAATTTCAATCGCAGTAAATGGGTTTTTTTATTTTAAAATGTGAAATGCATTTTAGACGTGTAAATAAAGGTGAGATTGGGGTATCATAATAAACTCTATTCAAAAAAAGTTTGGAAGTGACTGTTTGATTGTTTTCGAGGCGACTTCAATGATATAAAAAACTTCAATTGCTAACATTTTTATACATGTATGAACTAATGAATTTTTTTTTGCATTCGATCAGTTTTCGACAAAAATGTAACTAATAAAGAGATCTCACCTTGAGATCTGTTTAAAAATTTAGGGAATTATTTTCAATGATTTCATAAGGCAAGTACTTTAAAAAATTATATAAGAGAATAACTCATTTTAGGATCTCCAAAGCAAAATCACTGACAATACCCAAGAGTTCTAAGAGTTTCCTGCCTCTACATCTGGAAATAAATTTTTCTTATAAACTGCTCTAGTTACAAAAAATTTCCTGTTTACGAATTGAAATGTTTACCCGCACCACATAATTTGATGGTTCGAATGATACGTTCAGATTTATATGAATCTTCATGTCCAGTTATTTTTGACACCAGTTGAATAAATACGGGCACCTGAAAGATGTAGGACTCTATAATGTACCTCTTATCACTTATGATATGCTTTTTAACTGGATTTTATTGGAATACTATGGTATTAGAGATATGCGAGGAGAAATATATTGACAAAACGTAACATTTCTTGAAAAATTAATTATACCATGACATTTAATCGAAATTAAATATTTATTAAGTGAGGTTTTTTAGCCACATTATCAGATGATGTATAGTTCTCGTAAAATAAAAGTGATAAATTATGAGGGCGATACCATGATGATGAATTCAGGTGAATCGATTTATGAGGAAGAGAAGTAACAAAATCGATAAAGGAAATAGGAATGTAAAATTAGGAAATATTAGGAAAAATTCCAATATATATTGTAAATAAGGAGCTATTAAGATAATTGAAAAGATTTCTAGAAATTCAGCAATTATATTATTTTTCAATATTTTTTCCTATTCCCTTTATCTGACATTTCGTCTTTTTTAATATTCTTTTGAAGTTGATATTGCTCATATATTAAACATATTGAAATCCTTTTATTTCATCTCAGAGAATTTTAACAAAAGTCAGAAGAAAGAGAGAAAGAGGTCATGCATTGCTGCCTGAAACTAATTCAACTTTTTACATGTATTAATAGCAATTGTTAGGGGAAATATCAATATCAAAGCATTTGGCACAATATAGATGAATCTTTGGACTTTCAAATGAAGAACTATTGATTTTTTCTTGTTGAGATAAGCCAGTTTAAAGTTTTTATTTGCTATTGGGATGTGAATAAAAACGAACATAAAAGTTATCATGACTCTGAGTGTTTTTTAACTTAGAACTTTCGTAGTTTATCAGATTATAGAAAAACATATTAAAGCAAGTAATATAAAAAAACAAATTTTTTAAGTCAATCCCTACTTAGGTCAACAAAGAAAATTTTTATTTTTGTTACTTTTTATTAAATAATTACAATTAATATAAATATGCATATACATATGATAGAATCACAATATTAAATGACAAAATAGAAAGAGATTTTCCTTGCAATTTTCCTTTCTATATATGGTGTTCGACTACTTTTTTTGCTTTTGTTACTATTTATTCATTAATATTAAATTTAATTATTCTAACAAAATATTATAGTAAAAAAATCACATTCTCAGAAATTAGGCTATCCCAGGTGGAAATTGAACCCACGACCTTTGTATTAGAAGTCCTACGTGCTATCCATTGTGCCACAGGGACACAACGAACTATTTTCCTTTCTATATATGCTTCTGGGTTATTACTTTTGTTTGTTACTATTTATTCATTTTTTAATTTAATTAATGAACTAATATTGAAAAAAATTTATTAACATCAAGTGTCATCCACTGCAAGTTTAAAAAAATGTATTTGAACTTGAATGGATGAAAGAAAGTATTTTATTAACGATTGAAAATTTGAATAAGATATATATATATATAGGGACAGAGAGTTGAAAAAGTGGTTTAGAGTAAAAAAATTGTGTTTCGGTTTTTTTGTCCAATTGGTATCAATTGAATTGTATTGTGTCTGCTTAAACTGGACTAGATAAGATTTTAAGTATTTATTTTGCGTCATGTATGCGATCTTCCTCATAAGTTAAGAAAATATAAAAGTTTTAATAAATTAAACACTTTTCAGCAATTTTATATGAAAACTAAGAATTTCGTTTTATCTGAGAATTTCTGTCTCCTATTTGGCTTTAGAATTATTTATAATAAACGAAGACTTATAACTAATGAATGCCCAAGTCATTATTTAATTAGTGAAGGTTTTAACTAAATTTTTAAGCGATTATACTAAAACTTTCAGTTGCTAATATTAGTAGACATGTATTTAAAGCACAACTGTAGCTATACATTCAAGTTATTTCATTTCATTTTTTAGGGTTCATGGTTTGGATATATGAGAAATAAATTATTAAAGACCAATCTTTTTATCACTAAGTTTTACATTTTCTCGTATAGGAGAGAGTTCGATGCGTTCGCACCCTATGTGTTTTTGTTCCATGTTATGTTTTTTCTATCTTATATAGAAAATAAACAATAATTTAAATTAGCACAGGCTCTCTATTCTAGTTACTCCAAGTTCACGGAATGTAAATTGTAAAATTATAAATAAATCGTATAGTTTCTCACACACTCACATCCTGTAAAAATCTTTTTACATAAATTCTCACATTCTAAATAATATTGAACTTATTCGCAAAAGGAAATTTCGAAGTAATTTAAAGAATACTTTTTTTCTTCGCATTTGGGGAAATGAGTATCCGGTAAATTATTTGTAAATTATTATTCCATATTTCTAATTTCCCAGCTTGTAGAAATTGGGCGAAAATTTTCTCCCCATAATTTACCTGTCAATGCTGATTGACTTACATTTATATTTCAACTCAACACTTTTTGTTTTGGTGTCAACACCTACACAAACATCACAATAGTTTTTTTTTTTTTTTTTTGACATCTTCCAAAGCAGGGATTTATGCTACCCCCAGCCCCTACCACTGTCCGACCCAAACTCGTGATTGCACTTTCCTGAAATTGTTCTCTGCGGTTTATGCGTGATTCGCGTACAAAGAAAGGACGCTTTCTGCCAGGTTGCGTACGTACTTCCGCCCCGACTCCCTCTTTGGCTGGTGCCTTGATAAAGAGGCAGATACGCCGGGAAGAGATTCATTGTGGACTATGAGGTCGAAGCAGATTACGTTAGCGCATCTTCCGCTCTTGCTGTGGGTTGCGGCTGTGGCCCAAGATGACAACTGGGGGGTCAAGGTCAAGTGCTACATGGTGGATGGGACGGCGGTATGCCCAGGATGCAATTCTAGAGCAGGTAGGATTAATGTTTTCATATCCAGATGTCCTGTAAAGCTTAATAAAATGTATTTAAGGTATCCGACTACCGTAAAATCGTATTTTTTTTTCAAAAATTCGCATTTTTTTTTTTATGATTTGATTTTATATGGCATTTTATTAGCTTTATAAAAATACCAAGTTTATTATTTCCCATTCCCTAGAACAAAAACTACAAGTGTTCTAGTTAAAGCAGCTGCCACTACTTTCAGCAAGATGTCATATTTTAAAACGCGTTTTACTCGAAAGGGTTTTTAAAAAAAAAAAAATGCTCAAACCAGGACAGCGAATGCTCCAAAAGTTTTGAAAATAATTAACTGAAATTTTTTTTTGTATGTTTTGCATAGTAGTGCAAGTGTTTTAACCTCAGATTTATCAATCACTGTTTTATTATAAAATTTACGGTCCCTTATAGGAATATAATCACAGTTTTTTAAGCAATTTTATATAACAGCTGAGAAAAAGGGCTCTAGTTTTTGTCAAAATTAGAATATCTCTTATCCTGAAGATCATTTCAAAAATGAATATCAAAGCAATACATCAGAATTGAAAAACTGAAAATTTGTTCATAAACTTTTTGTACAGAAAGGGTCCCGTTTATGTATTTTTTTGTGAATTTTTTTACCAATTTTTTCACATTTTAGTAATAAGAATTTCTTTTTCTCTTAATTTTAGCATATTTTTTCTTAAAATGTACTAAATAAATCTAAAAACCACAAAAAAATCCCCCTATCTGTATTTTTTCAACAAAAAAAAAGTCGCAAGTAGTTGGATACCTTGTTGATTATTTTTGAGATTTCACACCTATTGTTAAGAATTTGATCCTTTTTTTTACGAATAGCAAAAAGGAATAACTATTTTTTATTCTCTCTTATCTTGATCTTATTTCAAAGAGATAATGATGCTTAACGATAAATATGTATTATGGTTCTTTTAGAATGCTTCTTTGTGGAGCATTGAAAAGAAAAAAGTATTTGATGAAGATGAATAAATTTAGACATTAAGTTAATATAATTGGTATCTAAGACATAATAGGCTTCTCAATACGCATAAATTTGTAATCCCTATATCTTCAGGAAAAATAATTCACTGTATTTTTGTTTATATTCAATTGTGTAGCTTATTTTTAATGAAGTATAATGATAAAGAATTATATCCAATATAAGATGTAAAAGAAACTCAATCTCAGTAAACACAATAATTACTTAAATTTAAATCTACAAGAGGAATAAAAAAAATCATATGCAGTTCCTTTTAAAACTAAATATATAAGATAAATTGATTCCATGTATATGAAAACCTGAACATTTTTGATTAGAGATATGGGGATTTAAAAATAGAATAAAAGACATATATAAAAGAGTATTGTTTAACAAATCTATGTATTTCCTTTTTTTTTTTTTTTTTTTTTTTGCATTTTTTAAAAAATCCCATATTAAAAAATTCTTTGCATTTGCACGTGTTGGACAGCAAATAATTAAGAATCAGCACTTACTCTTATCATGAAAAGTTATCTTTATGAAACTATTTATCGATTAAACTCACACTCTTTTCTGAAGAGAATAGCTTAAAAGATAACAATTCAAAAATATTTGCATATTTTCCATTTTAATCAATAGGTATGAATGGCTGAATAAATACCTTCATTTCATTCCACTCAATATGGAAATAAAAAAGATTTCTTAACAATAATTATTAACAAATAATTTTTCATAGTAAATTTCATAATACATATATTAATGAGAAAAATAGTAATATTTGAAAAAATCTCAGCTCGATCATCATTCATATTACTTATATTGATAAAAAAAGTAATTTTAATGATTAATTTTAAATAATTTATGCAAAGTTTTTCATCTATACCTTAAGCATAAATGATAATTGTACCCATGGGACAACAAATATTTTCAAAAGTCCCCTTTCTTCATGGCTTATTTTATGATTTTAAGCAATAATATTCTGTTCTATTTTTCATGGATTTTCCTTCCATTTCTTTTATATTCGTATCGACATAAACTATTGTGTGTTTCCCCCAATTTCCTTACCGTGAAAATAGTTTATTAACTTGATGATCTAAAAATATTGTGAGTAAACTTTTTAATATCATTATTTTTAAATTGCAAAGAAGTTAGATTGAAAAAAATACACATACGGGTTTATCTATTAAGAAATTATCATTTTAAAATTAAGCTCTATAAACCAAAGTAAATATACCAATCCGACTAGATACGTACGAAAAAAAATTCAAGTCATTTGACTCTAGCGAATATTTCAGTAATCATTTTCAGCCTTATTTTAAGTAAGTTGAATTGTTTTGTTGTTGTTATTTTTCATCCTACTTTTAAATCCTCTTCAACTGATTTGTTTTGAAGATAGAGCAAAAAAGTAGGTCAATCTGCAATTGTGTATTTCTCTTCCTTTGTTTCAAATGTTTATTTCCGTTCCCATATTTATCAACAAAAGCCTCTGACAATGTCAAATAAGTTTCTTTTTTTATATCCATCCCTTTTTCTAGCTCATTTCCGAAGCAGTATGCTTTTAACTGTTCTTAATGTTTTTACTTGTAGCATATTTTTATTTAAGGTATCCGACTACGTTCGGAACCGTCATTTTGCAAAAGCGTATAAATGGATAATATTTATGATATTTAGTGTCACTTAGATTAGAAAACGTATATAAAATTGTTTTAAGAATATTATTACAATAAAAAATTATTTAAGTACAATATTTTGACAAAAAATTAACATAGAATGACCCATTTTCAAAATATTCTCCTTTGGGGAAAAATGCTTTTATTATAATAATATTTTGCCTGTATATAGCTCAGACCTCTGCACAGAGGCTCAACTAGAATTTTTGAAATATATAACTTAGAAGTGGATTTATCCATGTTTTACGACAACAGAGGGGAGAAATTTTAAGAAAGAAACGCCGATACTTATTTCAATGGGTGGTAACTCTGAAAATAATGTGAATTTTTCAAAAAAAAAGTAGTTCGGACTCTCTAGAGAAGTCTTTACTTTACATAAGCAAAACATTATTATTTTAAAAGCATTTTTTATAAAAAGAGAACATTTTGAAAAAAGGTTATTCTAAGTTAATTTTTTGCCAAAATATTGTATTTAAATAATTTTTTTTGTCAAAATGTCCTTAAAACAATTTTACACATGTATTCTAATCTAAGTGATACTAAATATCATGAAAATTATCCATTTATGCGTTTTTTTAAATCACAGTTCCGAACGTAATCAGATACCGTAAGTGATAAAGAAAACTCTTGAGTTAATATCTCATTCTTATCTAACTTCCTCACCACGCCAATTAATATGTATCAGGCCCATTACACTACTACAAGGGTAGGGAAACTTTTCCAGGGCACGCGGGCTACTTCTAATTTTTTCAAGATGTTGCAGTTCACCCAATGGCATAAGAAAAGTGAGCTAAGAAATAGGTCTATATGTTTATTATGACTTAATAATAAATACGGAATATTTATACTTACATACATAATTACAATAAAAAAAATCTTACATTTTTAAGATCCCGTTTAAAGCAAAACGCAAGATAAAAATATAATAATAATAGCCATAAATACAAATGTAAATTTATGATCAAACAATTCAAAATACATTAAAAAATAAAACACATTCATCTAAGGTTAGTTCTTGTAGTTATAGTCAATAGTAGAAGATTTATAGTCTGCATACTATCAGTCAATCTTAAATATTTCAGTTTATAATTACTAACTGCTAATCTTCAAGTGGTCACCCAAAAATGTTTTGGTAGTCCACCGGTCGATCGCGATCTACTTAATGCCCATCCCGATACTACGATTTTTGAAAAAAGAACAAAACTGAACTCGTGATCTATCCGGGGTATGAGTTCATTGCCCTACTAACCAAGTTTTTTGCGATTCCTCAGCAAAAATAAAAGTTACTTGCTCAAATATTTTGTCGAAATTGTTCTTGGAACAATATTTTTTACCATTTTTACTCTATAGCCAGTTCGCGACCATAACCACTTGGTTACCGCAGTCCCATGGAGAATTTTCTGAATTCCTCTCGGGAACAATATTTAATGTAATGTGAAATAACAACCAGCTTATAATATTTAATTAATAAAATAATATTTAATGTTACATAATTAGGAATACTTCGTACGACATAATGCTTCATTAATTAAAGATGAATATTTCTTGTAGGTAGCTTTCAAAATTCAAAAGATTAAAAAATTGAATGATATTTTTTAAAAGTTATGAATTTCAGTAAGGAATAAGAATAATTAAATTTTGAATTTTATTCGATTCTGTTAAGTTTTTTTTTTCTGTACTGAGTGTACTAAGTGTTTACTGAATATTAACTTTTAGCGGGGGGGGGGAGGAAGTATAGTATATAAAGTTCGAATATTAATAAGAAATTTTTATTTATCTTTCTTATTTCTTATCTTTATTATTATTCAATTCCTACTATTAGTTCACATTCTCCTTATATATATATATATATATATATATATATATATATATATTGTTTGTTCAAATTTTCAATAATTAATAAAATACTTTTTGTTCATCCACTCAAGTTTAAATATATTATTTTAAACTTGTAGTAGATGACACTTGATGTCAATACAGCTTTTTCAAATATTAATACATTTTTTATTTAATTAATGAATAAATAGTAACAGAAATAATAGTCCAAAAGCATATATAGAAAGGAAAACTTGTTCGTTGTGTACCTGTAGCGCAAAGGATAACGCGCTGAACTTCTAATCCAAAGGACAAGGTTTCAAATCCCACCTGGGATGACATAATTTCTCAGAATGTGATTTCTTTTTACTATACTATTTTATTAAAATAATTAAATTTATTTAATGAGCAAATAGTAACAAACAAAAATAATAGTCCAATACCATGTAAAGAAAGGGAAATGGAAATAGAAAATAGTATGGAAAATCACTTTCTATTTTGCTACTTAATAGTGTGATTATATCATATGTATATGTATATATTTATATTAATTGTAATTATTTAATAAAAAGTAACTAAACTAAAATTTTTCGTTGTTGACCTAAGTAGGAATTGACTTAATTTTTTTTAAAAAAATTACTTGGTTATATATCTTACTTCAATACAATACAAATTCATTTAAATTCACAGTGTCTCATATTTATAAAAAACAAAATTCTATTATCTTTTTTTATCATGTTCTTTTGATTCTTTCAGATTTATGAGAGTCATTCTAAAATTTTTACAATTGTTTAAATAAATTGAAAACAAAAACCATTGTAGAATCAACGTGACTCCAAGAACTATTTAAATTCCAGGTTTGTTTTCTTACCATCCACTTTTCATTGTTTCTAAAGAAAAATAAATGTCCGTTTAGTCATTGAACTCATCAAAGAAAAGCATTTTCCATTTTGTATGTTTTTTTTCTTTTAAAAATAAAATAGCGACGTAAAATGTTGTGTTTCAAGAACAGGAAAAGTCAGTGAAATTCGAGTAGAACTGCGTTAACCAAAAATTTTAATATTGCGAATATGATGACGTAATGTAAAAAATATTATTTTCAACCTAATTGATACGATTCAACTAATAATTAGTGGAATTTTTTAGAAAGATAATTGACATTTAAGTATTGTAAGTTCTTGTGTAAAGGGAAATACTTTATCAAAACAGCAACATATTTGACACATATAAAACTCTATTTTTATCATAAAATAAATAAATTATCTTCGTACTTCCGGCATTGTTGCTCGAAAAAAATCTTAACCAACATTCTGTCACTTAGTAGTTTTTCTCAAAAAAATTTTCGGTGAATATTTTGTTTGCTTTCTTTTGGAGTAATATTCTGATGAAAAATATTTTATGAGATTTTTGTAATTACTTTAGTTAACTGTTACACTTTATCATCACGAAGCAAGATCAGTGTTATCTGTGTAAGCCATTGTAAGCTGTGTTTTGCATTAAAAAGTAACCTTACTTTTTTTCACATTAGATTGTACTCTCTGTTAATCTCTGCATATTATTATAAATTAGTTCTTTGTTGTTTTACATGACATCTGTTATTCATAACTCATCGCAAAATCAATGTTATGGTAAAAATATGTTTCGTTAATTTCGATATAATAATTCATTTTGAACTGAATCATATTATAAATAGAATACTGAAGTATTGTGTATTTCATAAAAGTTCCATAAACATTGTGAACAATGAAACCAATAATTATTATTTTTCATATGAGATTTTCTAGAATTGCGTTTTGTTCCTCTTCAAAAATTGTTGCAATATTGCAGCTAATTTTTTAAAAAAAATATGTGGTTAAATATTTAAATTTAAAATCATATTTCACCAATTAAAACTGGCTATGTTTAGTCTGATTTGTGAATAACGTGTTAAATTTTACGCAACAAATCATTGGCTATACTTAAGGGTCAACCTCAAAAATAAAACCTAAAAACATACCTTCCTTTATTAGATATAAGAACCTAATATTGATTAGATTTCTTTTAGTTTATTAAATTATATATCATTCAAAGTACTGTGAGGAAAGTTCAAGAGCCGATTTTGAAATTATATTTACTTTTCAATTAATTATTTTTAGTAAAGTAATAGTAATATTTTTTGTGTTTCCAAAAAAAATCTCCAGAATACATTATTATTAAGTTGTGTTGTTGTTACTCATGCCGCCTGATCGACAATAACATCAGATCAAGGCCCACAAAATTGATCGTGGCAAGGCGCTAATGGTACGCCTGTTACTATCCGTATCCTTGAGCACTATACAGGAGACAGTACGATTTGGCTCAATTACACCTCAAAATGGAGGGAGAACACCCTGTGTGGTTGAGGTCAGAGCCTCCCACCTCTGATTTTCTTCCGCGAACCTCAAGAGAGAACATGCGATTAGACAACTATTTAGAGTACCCCCATACCGCAAAGGTACTGTACATTTTCAAACATCCATGCCTTCTCCGGGATTCGAGCCCAGGCCCTACGGCGCAGCCGTCAGCACCACTAACCCCTATGCCGGATGGGCGACTTACTAAGTCGTAAATCAGTTTACTAAACATCCGAATGAATCTAAGCTATAAGAAAAAATTATTAAACAGTACAAAAACCTGCATTTATGTTAACCTCATGAAAAAACATTAGACAAATTTAGGAATAAAGGCAAGAGAATAATTTTACAGGTTGGTATGTATGGGAATTCTAAGCAAAATATGGAATATAATGAAAAATAACAGAATGTTTAAAAGGTCCTAAAAGGGGAGCATTGATCTGTAATTTTGTTTAATACTTTTTTTTCCAATTACAAATTTTAATTTTAGAAAACCATATGTAAATAAACCTAAGCAGTCTAACTTTTTGAAAAGTGCATAATGAATCGATTCGAATTTAAAAGACTTTAATCAGTTAATTTTATTAAAATTATATTTTGTCCCCGAGAGAGACAGCTTTATATATATTTAAAAACAAACTGAGTCCCTTGAACAAAATATATTGCTCAACTGAATCCAATATATATATATTCAACAAAATATTCTCTCTTTTGAATTTTAGACAATCAATCGAAAGTACATTGAATTATATTAGCATAGTTATTCAGGGAAGGAAATAGTGGCCGCGGTAGCCTAATGGTCAAGGGCACAGACTCGAGGCCAGCGTGTCATGAGTTCGAGCCTAGTACCGCTGAAGTTAAATCTGCCGAGAGCTCAAACAGCCTTCCGTTAATGTGGCGTGGTAGTTAAGGGAGGGGGTGCCAGCACAGGTGTCTTCCTGTCACTTGACCATGGTTAAAAATTACAAGGTCTGTCACCAAAAGCCCTCAAATAGCTGAACAGTGCGACGTAAATATTCACTCACTCAGGGAAGTAAATAATTTTTTACTTAAAGTTTAGAAGGATAGAAAATACTTGGACAAAAATCAAATGAGTAATGCAAACAAACTATTGAAATATACAAACTTACGTATCGTGTAGCGCAATAATATACTTTAGGAGTAGCTAAGAATGTTTTAATTAAATATTCATGCAATTGAATTAAATATAAATGGTCAGTGTGTGTGTTATACTGTGGGTGCCTATGTAAATATAGAATGTAAACAGCTTAAGCAGTTACCCTACATTATAAAGAGTATGCGACAGAAATAAGTAACAGTTGTGGATGTAATATTGATGTGAAAGGTCTATGCACTTTTGATTGTGGACAAATTAGTCCAATAAACGGGTCAATACTTAGGAAATGATATAGGCACCAGGATTTTCACGACTATTGTGTCACGACTGTACCATGAGTAAATCAATTCCGTTAAACCATCCCCAAAAGTCAACTGTCATGGGCTACTGCAGATTGTGAAAGAGTATAACCATCGTCGGCTAGCTCCTATTGTAATAAGGAATGAAGTCTCCTCAGAACAAGGCATCACTCTACAATTTAACGCAAGTGACCCCAAAAAATGTTATCAGTCACACCAGGGATTGCAATATCGGACCAAAAGTTCAATACCGGTATGCGGTAATTTTTAGATCTTAATACCGGGGTACCGGTTTTAATACCGGTAGTCGAAATTTTTTTAAAAAATACAGGAGTTTCTTTGCTTTATTTGCCAGTTTTATTAGAGAGTGTAAATATCACAAAAAATAATTTATTATTTATAAATTATAACAGGAATCCCAAAATATATAAGGAAAGGAATATTTTATTTAAATCACAAAAAAGAGCAAATATCACTATTCATTCTATCGTACTGTTACAAATTTTTGAAATGTGATCTTAAAAATATAATGCGTCAATTGTACTATATGATATGCAAGTACAATGTGAATAATAAACTCACCAATTAAACAAATATCGATATATTATGCACTTTCTTCACAACTACAACCTTGTTTTCACACATACAAATATCAGACTACGTATCCTGCACGTGTGCAGTATCACTCTGAACTGTAATATGATAGTTGTGGCCCGCTGACTTGGATGATTCACATACTTTATCACTTGTCTTGATTGTACAAGACAACTTTATACTCACAGTCTAGTTAATTTCACTCATTAAGAAGATATAACCAACAAAAATGTACACTCTTTTGAGGTGTTGGAGATCCCTGAACATATGATGGAGACAATTTTAAAAATTTCTAGTAAATATCGAAAAAACGGTATTTAAACATGTGAATACCGGTATAACAAAATTGTACAAATGGCTCAAAATACCGGTACTCGGTATCCCGGTATTGCAATCCCGAGTCACACCATCTAGAAAAATCTCTTTGCTATGAGTTACAGAAGCTGTCACCCCACGAGATCATAAAGAATAACATAGACGCAAGGATATGGCCTGGATCGAATCATACAGGTACATTACAGATGGGTGACAAAATAATACGAACACCCGTGAAAAAGGCATGGCCCATTTCAAAGACGCACAACGCGCATGTCAGTTAGCGTTGCAGTCCGCCGCCTAGCGGATTCGAAAGGTAAAGTGCCTTCGGTGCCTTCGGTGATATATTTGGGCATATGGCTCGCGAAGCGAGCCTCCATCCCATATCCGATAATATGATGTGGAACGATTGTGGATATTTCATGCTAGTGAGTAGCAGCTAGCTGATTGGTCGAGCCAATCGTTGGGGAAATTGCCTTGGTCATGCGGAATTCTGTGATCATGGCAGTGTCGAGATGAAGCTCTCTGATTGAATCATGGCGGGATGTGATAGTGACTCTCATTGGCTGCTTAAATCTCTCAAAAAGAAATTTAAGATAGAGGGGGAGGGGCAAGCCCGGGTGTAGGGATTACGATAAAAATAAGAGAAAAATATAAAAATATAAGAGATATATAAATAAAAATAGTAAAAAATTTTAGCAATAGGTGTGCAATAGAATTGCACGGGAATAATAAGTTATGGTGGATCGTAGGAATCGAGAAGTATTCTTCTCGGTCTTTTTGTGGTATCATTAGGATTATAATGAGTCATATTTAACATATTGATATTGTTTGTAGATTGTAAAGAGTTAAAGAAGTTTTTTGCAATATTTTGAATATAAGATTTAAAGCTTTTAATTTTAATGGCATTCCGAATGTCGTCGTTTCTCATATATCTAGTAGCTTTTACGATCATTCGGATAGTTGAATTTTGAAGAGTATTTAAGATATTTATATTAGATTTAGCAGCGTATCCCCACACCGGACACCCGTAGGCTATTATTGGACGCATAACGGCTGTATAGAGAAGTACTTTATTGTTTCTAGTTAATTCAGAATTCCGGCCAATTAAGGGGAATAATTTAAACATTATTTTCCGGAATTTTTGTCGCGTGTGTTGTATGTGGTTTTTCCAAGTGAGGTTTTTATCAAAGGTAATTCCAAGGTATTTAGTGCTTTGAGACCATGGTATTGTAGTGTTGTACATTGTGGGTGGTGGTGGAATTTTTCGTTTTTTAGTGAATAGCACGGCAGCGGATTTATCAACATTAATGCTTATTTTCCATTTATCATAGTAATTTTCAAGTAGTTTAAGATGTTTATTTAATGCAAAAGTGACAGAACTTATTCTTTTGTAAGTGGTGTGTATGGCTGTGTCATCTGCAAACATATTAATTTTGGTGAGTGAGTAGTCCGGTATGTCGTTAATGTACAAATTGAAGAGCAGGGGTCCAAGGAGACTCCCTTGGGCGACTCCGCAGCTGATGTTTTTTGTGTTTGAAAGAACTTCCTTAACTCGAACTTGGTAGGAACGGTTAGTATTGTAAGAGTGCAGGAGGAATACAAGAGGAGGGGGTAGATTGTAATTTATTAGTTTGTATGTTAGTCCGGTAAGCCACACGCGGTCGAAGGCTTTCTGGATATCCAGAAAAACTGCGCCGGTGCTCTTTTTATTTTGAAAACCTTCAGAGATAGCTTCAGTGAGATTAAGTAATGGATGGAGTGTAGAGAGCTTATTAGTAAAACCGTATTGGTTTGGGTTTAATAAATTATTAGTATAGATGAAGTTTTTTAATCTAGTTAGGATGATAGATTCGGTAATTTTGCTTAATGTAGATAAGAGAGAGATAGGTCTATAACTAGCGGGTAAGTTTTTGTTTTTGCCTGGTTTAAGAATAGGGAAGATAATGGCTTCTTTCCAGGATTTAGGAAAGTAATTAAGGGTAAGAATTTTGTTAATTAGGATGGTTAAGATAAGAATAGCTTTGAGAGAGAAGTTTTTCGTCATGCGGTTGCTAATGCCGTCTTTTCCTGGCGCTTTTTTAGAGTTAGATTTTTTGATATAAGAAATTATTTCAGATGGATATGCGATATCAGTGGTAGTGAGAGGGGGGTTAGAGAGGAAGGAAGTAACAGTGTTATTAATTATTTCGTCGTCTTCGTCAAATTTATTTGTTTTCCTAATATTTTCAGTGAAGTTGTCAATTATAGAATCAGCGAGGATATTTGCCTTTTGGTTGTCAGTAACTGCCGTGCCTGTCTCGCAGTTTAGTGGTGGGATTTCTGAGCGTTTGTTTTTGAGAAACTTTTGAACCGCCCATAGGCTATTATCTTGAGCATTAAGTGCTTGTAGTCTAGCTGTCCAGTTTTCGTTACTGTAATTTCTAAGTTCTTTCTTAACATTCTTTTGGGCTTTGTTGTATAGTGTTTTATAGTGTGGGTCTAGTGTTCTGTGGTATAAGTTCCTGTATTGATTTTTCTGTTTGATAAGTTTGTGAATATGCGGCGGTGTGTAGCTCTTGTGAGTCGTTACTATTGGTCGGGAGGCGTGGCTATGGGCGGAGCGGACCGTATCGGTGAACTCTGTGATTTTTTTGATCAATATCGGAATGCGTATTAATAGTATTAGGGTGATAATTCAATAGAGAGAGATTAGCATTAAGATTTTTAGAAAATAGTGGCCAGTTCGTGTGAACTGCCCTGGGGTTAGAGATTTCTTTGTTGAGTTTTAGCGTGAAATTTAGTAGAACTGGATTATGGTCTGAAGATAAATCATGCAGAGAGTTTATAGAGTAAGGATAGTAGAAGTTACGAATTAATGCAATATCTAGAGTATTAGAGGTATTAATTACGAATCTAGTTGGAGAAAATGGATAGGCAATGTGCAAATTTGTTAAGTTAGAATAGTCGAGGAGACGCACTCCTCTAGAAGAGTTATTTTTGCAATTCCAGGCAGTATGTGGGGCATTAAAATCGCCGAACAAAACACAATTACTGCTGGTTTGAATTAAATTTTCTATGTCAATGGTGAAGGTATATTCATCTGATTTTGGCGGTATATAGATACTGACTATAGAAATAGGCTCGTGATCAAGTGGGGTTAGTATGACAACCGTAGCTTCGATGGTTTGTAGAGGGGGAGTGGAGAGTGAGTAGTGATTTATAGCTCGTTTGACGAGAATTAGAGTTCCACCGAAGGCCCTGTCATTCTCAGTAGTGGGTTGTCTATCATTACGGTAGCAGGTGTAGTTTGCTATATTGATGTTATGTGATGGTCTCAAATGTGTTTCTTGAATTAATATTAAATCAGGAGAGTACTTCTCTATAAATATTTTTAGTTCAGTTAATTTTCCTAGTAAGCCGTTTGCGTTCCAAGAACACAAACTGAGGCCAATGGGGACTTACTTATCATTATTGGTGTTACAAGATGCCTCTATTAGGCCGTACATCAGATTTGCATCCGCTTGGGCGGAATTTACTTGATTTAGACTATTAGCTATGGTAGGGACAGTATTCATGGCGTTTAGTAACTGAATAAGACATTGCACGGTGGTGCTTAGCAGTGCTTTAATGTCACTGTTATTACCGTTTTGAGGTAGTATTAAGATTTATGTTGGGAGTGGGGTTAGAATTAAAAGCCTGGTTAGAATTTTGCACTTGTTTTAGTAGGGGAGGAACATTGATACTGGCCTCAGTTTGGTTGGAGGTCTCAGGTCTTCGTGGCGCCATCTGTGGTTTATTTTGAGAGTTAGAATTAGTTTTAGTGTTATCAGAATTTTTTGCGACTTGTGCGTATGAGAAGTTAGGTCTGACGAAGCTATTATAAAGATTTGTGTAACTATTGCGGTTAATTTTAGCTGCACCCTTTTTTTTGGGTTTGGGGAAACAAGGGCATCCGTACCAGTTGGCCATGTGCCCGTACACTTGACAGTTTATGCAATATTTAGTTTCAAGCCTTTGCTTGATGGGGCAGTCTTTAGTTAAGTGCTCTTCTCCGCACTTTAAGCATCGAGGTTTAAGGAAACAATTCTCAGCACTATGGTGGAAATTATTGCAAGAGAAGCACTGTGTGATTCCCTTGCCGTTGTAACCATCTACAGTGATATTCAGATGTGCGAGCGTTTTTAGGTCAAAGATTTTTAGATTCTCCATAGATCTTGGGAGAGTAACTTGGAACACTGGGAGTTTCTGTTTGGTGCGTCTGCCAATTAGTTGGGTTACCCTGTCGGGTAAGAAGCCTTCTTTTCTAGGTCTGACTTAATGTGATCAGGATCAGCAGTTTTGGGATAGCCTTTAATGACCACTTTTATCGGTCTTTCGTTTTTAGGTGTAATGACGTAAAATTTATATCCGAGTCCTATGAGGGTTTGTCTAACTACGCGGTTCTGTTCAGTAGTGTTAGAGTAGAGCTTTATATAATCTCCGGTGGTTTTTAGTCTGAGGTGTGGGAAGTATTTCTTGACTGTGTCAACCTGTTCCCTATAGGTTTTAGTGATTTTCATCATAATTGGTGGGGAGTGGGTTATTTCCTGGCTTCTGCTGGTCTTCTATTACTTCGGCAGAGTTGTGGTTTTCAGTGTGAGGTGGTGCCAGTTGACCTGAGACATGTTTAATGATTACATTTGGGAGTAGGGAGAATTGATTTGCAACTGGGATGTCATCAGAACTTTCTAGTACCATTTTCCTCGCCGTTTTCTAAGTGGCGGGAATTCGAAGTTGTCCTCGTCTTTTCTTTTTTTTGTTGATTACTTCTCCTTGAGGGAGAAGGAGGAGGAGTATTACTCGGGGAATTTTTGGGAGAGATTTCATGAGAGCAGCCTGGGTTTGTACAGGGGGAGAGAGAGTCAAAATCACTCACCGCTTGTTGGAGAGTTCCTTGGATGTCCTGGTATTCACTCCATGCCAGTTGGTATAGTGAGTCCGATTCAACGTGTCCGGGGTCAAGCCTAAGTAGAGAAACGGTTTTTTCTTTCTCGTTGCAAATAATTTGCAACCTTCTGATATAGCTTTTCATTGCGGTGAGCTCATCGCATGGTGTGGGAGCAGTACCGTTGGATGCTATAGATTGCGGAGATAAAGGAGAAAAGTCCATGTCAGATTGCTGTGCCATTGCCAATTACTGAGTCGTATGCCGTGAGAGTAACCAAGTGAATAAGTGGAGATCTGAACTACACTAATAGCACTGAAAAGTGCTGTAGCCAGATGAATGATTCGTAAAGTAGAGAACGTGAGTCGTGAGTATGAATTGGGGCGTATAGGAGACGCATCAATTCGATAGAGGGAGATCTCTTGCGGGCCACTGTCTAGAGCGGCGACCAGTCCACCTCTATAGTCCGAGTCAGATCCGAAAATCAAGAAAATCGAAAAAAATGGAAAGGTAAAGTATCAGTCGCTCAACAGCTGCGATAGGTGTTGCACGCGTCAATTGTAATTTCTGAAAAACGCAATAATGACGGACCTGTCAGAGTTCGAAAAATGTATGATTGTGGAATGAGGTGCACTGGTTGCTCGGTGACGGAAACAGCCATTTACTTGGGGCGTGCAAGGAGTACTGTATCTGCCGTTATGACAGCATACAAGAAATGCGGGAATGTGACGTCTGGCAAGCACAACAGTGGACGGAAAAGAAAGCTTACCGACAGGGTTAAAGAGTCTTAACCCGCATAGTGGCCTGAAAGCGCAAGCAATCGCTAACAGATAACATCTGAGGTGAATAGTCATCTTCGTAACCCTATTTCAGCAAGAACCGTCCAAAGGGAACTTCATGCTTCGAACTTGTATGGAAGAGTTGGAATTCGTAAACCATTGGTAACAGCACGTCATGCTTTACAGCGACGCCAGTGGTGTAGAACACACAGACAGTGGACCCCACAACAGTGGCAACAAGTCATCTGGTTGGATGAATCGACGTTCACCCTATTCCAAACCACCGGACGCGTTTATGTGTGGAGAACGCCCAAAGAAGCATTTTCTCCTGAATGCATCGTGCCGACTGTTAAGCATGGAGGTGGGTCCCTTATGGTATGGGGGGCGATATCTTGGCGTGGTCTTGGGCCACTTGTTACTCTGCATGGCAAGGTTAAAGCTGCCCACTATGTCAATATCTTGGGGATCAGGTGCATCCATTTGTCCAGACTTCATTTCCCGGAGAAAGCCCACTTTATCAAGACGACAACGCTCCTATCCACACTGCTAAAATCGTGCAAGAATGGTTTGCAGAGCATGAGGTGGAAGTAGGTCATCTTTATTGGCCCCCTCAGTCACCTGATTTAAATATTATTGAACATTTGTGGGGATATTTGGAGTCAAAACTACGTGCTCGATTCCCTCCACCATCTACGATTTCGGCATTAGAGACCGCTCTCCACAAAGAATGACTTCATATTCCATTACAAGTTGTTCATGACCTCTATGCGTCCATCCCACGTCGCATACAGTCTGTAATTCAGTCAAAGGGGGGTCCAACTTCCTATTAATAAAGCTTTTCTCCTCTTTCACAGGTGTTCGTATTATTTTGTCACCCATCTGTATGATTAAAGAGTATTTTTACTGGACAAAATCCATGAAGTGATGAATGTTTTTTCTTCTCGGGGATTCTGTTCAAGCTAGTAGGGAGCGGAGCAATAGCTGAATGATCATAGTCATTAACTTGTGGCCATCATTTTTTCTGTCGAACTACATTTTTTATTCTAAAAAATATAATGGCATCGTTGTGAAATTAAAAGAAAAAGATTTCATAAAGAAACATGATCTATTGATGGAACAATAACGATGCTTAACAACAGGGGCGTAGCTAGGTATCCAAAGGCCCCGGTGTAAAAAAAAATGCGGGCTTTATCTTGGTTGGGTTTTATTCAGTAAAAAAGTAAACACATAAATATTTTAAATATACAAAGCTATTATAAAATCAGCTATTTATCTTCCTCTGCAGAATATAGCAAAGCAAAGCTACCTACTACCTAGATGTATGTGTATGAGTTTCCTTGTGTGAGCTTTAGTGATCTCCCAGGTTCGATTTGACACCACGACACTTGTAGAAGTACTCTTAGAAGGGTGATTAAGGTATCCCCACTACGTTCGGAACCGTGATTTTAAAAAAGCGCATAAATGGATAATTTTCATAATATTTAGTGTCATTCAGATTAAAATACATGCATAAAATTGTTTTAAGGACATTTTGACAAAAAATATTTATTTAAATATAATATTTTGGCAAAAAATTAAATTAGAATAATTTTTTTTCCAAATGTTCTCTTTTTGTGAAAAAGGGTTCTATTATAATTATATTTTGCCTGTATATAGCTGAGACCTCTCTACAGAGGCTCAACTAGAATTTTTGAAAAATTCACAATATTTTCAGATTTACCACCAATTGAAATAATTATTCGCGTTTTTTTCTTAAAATTGCTCCCCTCTGTTGTCGTAAAATATGAATAAACCCACTTCTAAGTTATAAATTTCAAAAATTCTAGTTGAGTCTCTGAACAGAGGTCTGAGCTATATACAGGCAAAATATTATTCTAATAGTAGCATTTTTCACAAAAAGAGAACATTTAGAAAAAAGATTATTCTAAGTTAATTTTTTGCAAAAGATTTTGTATTTAAATAAAATTTTTTTGTCAAAATGTCCTTAAAACAGTTCTATGCATATATTCTAATCTAAGTGACACTAAATATCATGAAAATTATCCATTTATACGCTTTTGAAAATCACAGTTCCGAACGTAGTCAGATACCTTAAGAAACTTGACAATTTGGAGCAATTTTTGTTTACTATATTCTCTTTCTTGGGGTTGTAGCGCTCAAACGCACAACACTGGGTTTCTTTCTTTTTTATCCATAATTTTAGTCTTCTATTTTATGCAATACAATCTGTAAGTTCTCGACCATTTGTAAGCTCTTTTACTGACGTTAAAAGGGATTAAAAAACGTAATGCTACGCTACAAAATGTCGTTGGAGAATCCCTGGCTATTTATTTATTTCTTCGGGAGAATCGATTTCCCCCACCAGGGGGTTTAGAGCTACAGAATGATCCACCGACATAGATAGGAAATATTGCATAGACGTGCATATTTTTTTACTCAAAAAATATGCTTGATCAAGGAAATACAATATAAAATATTATTAAAACTATTTTAAAAAAAAAGAACACCTACTCAAGAGAGCAGAGAAGGGGAGGACGAAATTATACCAGTCTATTGCAGATACAAGTAGATTGTGTGTGTGAAATATTGAAACAGGAAACTCGTTTATTACGAATCCTATTGTCATTAAAAATAGAATGTAATTAGGAAGGAATTGCTTCCTATGTAGGTTTTTTTAAGATGTAATAATAAGTATGTTAAGATTTTTTCTGGAATTTATTTCCAAGTAACAGTTTATAAAAAAAAAATGAAAAAAATACAAAACTTTCAATAAGTTAAGTTCGCAACAATATACAAACAACGGAAAGAATTTAGAGGAATTCTTTCTCTGATTATAGTTGCGTTGCAACCTTTAACGTTATACCTTAAATGTGTGGGAGAAATTATCGCAAGTTCGGCTTGCTTCGTGATCAGGGTCCGAGAGACCCTTGAGCTTTAGGGCCCCAGTGTACGGCACCGCTTAGCCCACTGGTAGCTACACCAGTGCTTAGTAAAACAATACCTATTTACTAGAATAAATATTTTATTTTAATGTTTGTGAGAAATGTTGGAAAAAAAGATGAAAGAAAACGTGTTCTCTTCAGAGCATCACTTTCATCTACCCAGGTGGTCCTACCAGAACCGGTTCTAGAGGTGGGGTCGCTGTCGGGTCGTTATTTTCACGACCTCGCTCAATAATACTTTCACTCGTTTTCTGAACCGGTGTATTTACGAGTAAAATTATAAATTTTCGCAATTTATTTAGTGTCAAAAAAGAAACAAAGAAAGTATGTCTCTGTTAGTAGAATGCTCGACTTATATATACGTATTTAATGAATCAGTGAGACAATCACATTCATTAGTAAAATTCCAAATGTAAAGAGAGTTAATTTTCTTGAAAAAAAATCACTTTGTAAATACAAAATTTAGCAAGATCCTACTTCTTCATATCACATTAGGGAAAAAGATATTTGTAGGAAAACAAAATACGAATATGCATATGTAGTACAACAATTTGGAAATAAGGTAATATTTATTAAAATGTACGGAAGCAATACATATTAGCTATATAGCACTAAAATGGCGATTGTGAACATCTTTCATGTGTTACATAGCAATACAGATCCGTAGTCCCAATATTGCTATAAGTACATAAATAAAAATGCTCTGTCGCTTACAAAGTCGGAATGATTCTTTGCTCTTTTGCATCGCGATTTTATTATCTGAAATGACTTTTAGATGCTTTTAAGTTTTTCTAGCTAAATAATTTGGAACATTCTAAAATTTTGTAGAGACATTGATTTTTTTTCACCCAATTTGTCGCCAAAGCCAATCCTATACATTGGATAGTTTCGAATGAAAAATAGTCAATGGATAGTCAAGATAACCGCCTTTTGCTCGCAAACGACACCCGTTGGTGTGGTGTGGTAGTTAGGAGAGGGGGTGCCAGCTCAGGTGTCATCCACGTCACTTGACCATGGTTCAAAATTACGTGGTCCGTCGCCAAAAGCCCTCGTGCAGCTGAATAGTGCGACGTTAATCTTCACTCACTCACGCTCGCAAACGACCTTTCCTGCCGTAATACCATTTCTGCAGAAAAGCAAACACAGACCAATATTCCACACACACACTCAACTCAAACTCAAAACTCAAAATATTAATTATAATAAACCACAGAAAATAAAGTTTTATTTATCGAATTTATTTTTTAAGCAAATTAACCCAATTTTCTGCCCGAGAGAGAAATATAGCTTAAAATAATAAAAATGGCTAAAGTTTGGTAGCTTAAAATTAGAGAAAAAACCTATGCTTAATTACCTCGCAATATCACGCAAAATTTCATTATTCCATTATTAGCGGAATTATATTGCACGACCTTATTACACAATGTTCGACCGCTTTCATGTATGCACGCTCTACACGACGGATAGAACCGACTCTGAAAAAAATGGTATTCATTCCTACTTCTTTTTAAGATAGAAGTACTTTTCGAACTTGGACCTAGATAGGCTTTGTAGTAAAAATAGATCAGTTAAAATTTTTAATCTACTCATGTTTAATTAAAATATCTCTTTGTTTAAAATTTAAAAGAAAAATCATTTATGTACTAAAGTTAATGAAAAGGAACATTTATGATACTATCTAATTCGAATATTCTAAAA
The DNA here is from genome assembly GCA_019973935.1 of Trichonephila clavipes. Lineage (NCBI taxonomy): Eukaryota > Metazoa > Arthropoda > Arachnida > Araneae > Nephilidae > Trichonephila > Trichonephila clavipes. The sequence goes on along the minus strand of BMAU01001093.1, from coordinate 126,400 downwards.
AATACTTTACATTGAAAGAAAGAAATCTGAATGACAAAACTTTTCCAATAAAACCACATATGTTGAATAACCACCTTCTATTTTAACTATTATAATATACTTTGTTCGGTTGGTCTTAACTCTAATTAATCCCTGTATTCGGTTTCATGTTCAACAATAGCTTGTTTAGAGTTTCTCAGATAACTTTTAATAAATATGTATATAAGAGTATAACCAATAATTGGAGACAAGACATTACGAAAATATACATTCGATGTGTTCAAGTATTAAGGAATTTGAATGTTTTCTTATATAAACCTATCAAAGGCGGGTTAGTTATAAAAGTTTAAAATAAATTTACTAAAATATTACATCTAACTTCCTTTAACGAAAATTTTGATTTTTAATGTAGCTTTACAAAAGGTCAAGATTGAATGGGGATAAAAGTACCTAAAATTATGTATTCTTTTATTTCTCAGAAATCATCACATGTTTAATTAATATGAAAATAACAAATCCCAATTAGAGAGCTTGTCAATTTTTATGCTAAAGATCAAGAAAACTATTCGGGTTTTCCCATTTTAACATCTTGTCTGCTTTATCATGTGATAAATGTAATTTCGGTGACTAAAACTACTAGTCATAAAGGTAATACTTTACAGTAGGCGTACTAAAATTAGACGGATGTTTAAATTTGTATACCGGCGGAAATCCTTCTTTTTTTTTCATTTGAGATATAGAAAACGAAATATTCATGTTGGAAAGAAACGCTGCGTGAATTTCCGTGTAGATACATGACAGCTAAATGTTAAGGTTCTATAGAAGCTTTACTTCCCCTTCCCTAGCATTAGTGCTATTCAAGAGTCAAAATTTGAAGCGGATGGCTTTTGTTGACTTGTAAAAAAGGTGAATGCCTTAATATTTGTTGCCAAGCTGGGAGAAAATAAACCATTCAATTGTTTAGGGAACAGTGACTGCAGTTTTATCTAATCGCAAAATTGTATTCTTCCAACGCAGGGGGGAGTGTTTTTAGTTTTTCTTCTATATTGAACTGAATTCGAGGCGCTTCAAGTATTTTGAACAATAAAGAAATGTACAAAAGTCAAAAATGTTGCTTATGGTCTATTTGGTTACTATGGATTTATATTTATTTAGTGCAACAATTCAATAAAATACAGAATGACAATAGCTCAATAAGACACTTTTAGTTTCGAAAAAGTTACAATAGAGCATAAAGTTATAATAGTTCTCGGAAAAGTAGGGTTTTGATTCCTGCAGATTAAAAAAAAAATGTCATTTACCTTCGGAAACAGAAAGGAAATAACGTTTTAATTTAATTATAGGCTTAAAATTAAGTTCAGTTATTAAAAGTATGTATTTAAATTGATTTTTCAATTTAGAATTATTTATAAACACGCCACATAACAGTGAAAATGCAACATCGCGAATATGTATGTAGAAAATTGTGAAAATTTGCTGAAAGACGACAGCCTCAAACAACAAATAATGTTTATTTCAATAGAACACAATAAGCGACAACACCAGGCGATCAGTGTTTTGTATGTGATTCAGCCTGCAACACATTGTGAAACAATGTCAATAAGCGTACAAATTGTAGTTTGAGGGCTGGATTACCATTCATTCTCAACTTTTTTCACAGTTCGTTTTCCGAGTGTTGAGGTGGCACTACACGCAAACGAGAGCCAGTCATACCCTAGATATACTCAATGAGTGAATCAATCCGGGGACATACCCTGAATTTTAAGCGATACGTTTTTCACAAACGATATGTTTAATTGATATACATCAACTGCATATCATTAACCCTTCACAGAGTCACTTTATTACGGACCAGTGGTGACCAGCTGTGGCAGATGATGATACTCGAAGCCATAATGCTACGTTACACCAGCGTTTCTCAAAGTGTGGGGCGCGCCCCTCTTGGGGGCGGGACAATTCTACTAGGGGGCGCGAGCTAATTGAAAAGTCGAAATCAAAAGATTATTTTTAAAAAAATTCATTTACTGAAAGTAAACAAGCAAAATACATTCTGACATGATAAAAATAAAAGGCACATTTACACTGACATAATACACTTATAAATATATCAATGCTACACAATGTATTTTATAATTAATTTTACAATACTTTGTTAAGAACAAGTTTAATTATTACTAGTGACCCCATGGGATTGTCATAAATACAATTATATACAAAAATTAACACTTATCTTGATAATTTGTACTGTTTATAATAAATCCCTTAAATGCCGATTAAAAGTTACACTATTCGTTTTCAAGTGCCAACCATTTTCCGCTTAGGTGCGCTCATGTGATGTATTGGAGGGGAGGAATAAAGAAGCAAAAATAATCTGAAATAAGTAAATCCTTCGCAAACATTGTCAAAGTCCTTTTATAGCATTCCAAAGCCTCCGGAATAGTGTTATGGATAGCAGTACGCAGAAAAGATCGTACTTCTGAATGACGGATATATACGTCAAGGGAAATTGACGCTTTGGCCAAGCGAGACGTTTATATACGCCGGTGGTACTTAAGAGGTTAAAGTTACATCGCAGTTTTAGCATCAAAATATAGTATTATTGAATTAAATACATTGTTATTGTATGAGGGGGGCGCGATGAAAATTTCGATTGAATGTTGGGTCGCGAATATTGAAACTTTGAGAAGCACTGCGTTACACAGCTGTGATCAGATTGGATCTGCAATCAAGTCAACACCAGATTCATACGCGATGACTATGATTACTAAAAGATAAATGTGACTCGTTGGAAAACATGACTGTGCAATGTTGTCAAGCTTGTGAATGTAGCCTGACATCCGAAATTAACTGTTTTAACTTTAACTGGTTAAATCTTAGATTGGCTTCCTTTTACAAATGTTTGCAATTGAGTTTCTTCATTCTGTTTTCATTTAACAATCTAATCAAAAGTAACATTTTATGCACAATCTACAAAAGCATAATTCCTCTAACAATTTCATAATTAAAAAAAAAAGAAAAATGGTACATATAATGCAACATAAATATTACATTACGAATTTACGTATAATGTAAGTATGTGTAACCAAATAATGTAAGTCTGCACAGATTATTAAAAAATAATGAAAGTAATTCATACTCATGTACAATTAACATGTAATTACTCTGAGAGGCTTCTCTTATTTATTTTTTTTGCTGCAAATGCAATATTTCGCAACTTTAGAAAAAGATCAGCCTCTAGAATTTCCAAATTACCTCCTATGAAAATTTCGCAGATTGCACATGCAATATTACTAAGCATTTTAAATACATTCAATGTAAATTCATTAAAACTCATGCTGGTAACAAATTATTCCACACACAGATTCGCTAGTTACCTTCATTTTAAAGACAGTACATGTGGTCCCAAAACGCTTAACCCATGTTAATTATCTTACGAGCTTTCTTTGGAATGCATTCAATGTTTATTAACATTGAATGCATTCCAAAGAAAGCTCTCGTAAGAAATCGAGCTTTGGGATCCCCATACGTTGCTGCTATTATTTCTTAATCGCATCAAATCTCTTTCGCAGTACAATTCCGTTAAATTTTGTACTTCCATTAAATCGCACTAGCTAAAAACTGTTAATTTCTACAGAATGAAAAAGACTATATTTAAATAAAAAAAGAAATTCGTTCAATTAAAATTTGCTATCAAATCTCTAAAAAGCTTATGATTTTATTTGACTTTTGCATGAAAACTGCTTGTAAGGAAATATGAATGAAAAACAATATCTGATAGATGCATCAGCTTTCCAAAACAAATCATTATTTTTCAATAATAGAAGTAACTATTAAAGCCTTTTTCAGTTTTATATCGAATTGCAATGTAGGTATCCTCCTATAATTGACTGTACGCGATATTCATAACCATTTACTACTTTGATTGAGGAATGGGCGGCATGGCTGTTTTGTCACTGGCCTTCTGCACCTAAGGTTGCGGGTTCGACCCTGACCCAAGTCGGTAGATCTTCATGATGTAGAAAATCGACAGTGACCCTGTAGCATACGTCATGTAAAAGATCCCAAGAGTGGCTATTTAGCTTGGGTGCTGTCAGCAAAATTAAATCCTAGTGCAGGTTCGCATCGTCAGAGTTCAGGTGTCTCCCTCTAGGGAGGAAATTTGGCGTCGAAATTACTTCCGGCGATTGGTATCCGCCTATATGGTGCCTCACTAAAAAGAGATACCAGCTTCCGGCGAATGTACTAGATCTGCAATGGTAAAACACCAATCCGCAGCCCATGAGAAATAAAAAAAAACTATTTTGATTGACAATTAACGCTCTGCAATCTGTGATAGTTTTGCATGGAAATGAAAAATTGGAATAGGGCATGAGATGAAAGATAACTTCAATAAAAATTTTAAAACACGTGCAATACTTGTAAGACTTAAGATATGATTTAAGTGTCAGCGTTTTTAGACGGTAAGTTATTGTTCGTTGTATCTTTTATCTCTTTCTCATTATTTTAAAAAAAGACAAGAATATCAACCTTAACTTTGCTCTCAGACTTATGATTACAAAATTCTTTCGAATATGTAGATCATTTTCCCCCAGTTTTAGATATCGGAGAATGCTATCTTTTTTCCTTGTCAATAATTTTTTTAAAAAACTGTATTGTTTCTTATTGTGCGTTTCGAAATTATTCACACATGTCAAGATAAAGCATTGTTTTCATACCTCAGAGAGTTTAATATCTCAACCATAAGATAAAGAATTATTTTTCGATGCTTCGTAGATTTCTTCTTTTGCATTTGATAATATACTACATCATTGAATAATTGAAATCAAAAATGCACATTTAGCAGTGTTTTCACGTTCGTATTAGGCTTTAAACTAATTGTATAATTGCAATACAAATTACTTAACACATGACGGTTTGTTTTTTCAACCAGATAAGTGTGTATCATGATTATATATAAACTGAAATTAATCTCCGAATACATTTCATAATTAAAAAAATATTTTTTAAACAAGAGAATGGTTTTTAAATTAAATTGAATAAAAAGCGCTTTTTCAATTTTGCCTGGAATATTCATTTATTTTTCTTACTGTTCATGTATATTTTTATTAAAATAAAAATAAAAAATTTGAGATTCATCTTGTTATGCTTAACCCCTCTTTTTAAATTATTTAAAAAGCAAAATAAATATATTTTTATAGTAATAGTAATAGTACAGTAATAGTAATAGTACTATTAAATATATCAATTCTATGATGCATTCAATTTGTGTAATCGCTACAATTTATTTTAAACAACATCCGACCTTGAAATTAAATTTAAATTAAGAGCAAAAACATTTTAATTAGATAAAATAATCTTTTAAAATAAAAGTGATTGAAATTTCTCTCTTGTGGCGAAAATCAACACGCAATTTAAGTCTCGCAACTAAGTTATCCTTGGGAGTCATAAAGCACGCGCACGTGTTTTTAATTATAAGGGAGTATTTCAAAATTCTGATAAATGAGCGGAGTAAATATAATGAATTAAAAATCAATTCCGTTATTTTAATTTTCGTTCTTGAAAACAAGATTTTTTACAATTAAATATTGAGATAAATAAACCTTTCGGCAGCTTAAATTGAATTCTGACATAAGAAAAGCGACCTTTTCTTTTTTGAAGAACAAAGCAAAAGGTGCAGGAAATGCTTTCTATTTTTAAATATAAATTATCACAACAAAGGATTGCTTTTAAATGAAGCGCATTTCAGCAATGTGTTTTAATTTCGTTTTCATTATAGGTAAAAAGGCGAAAAATAATGATACTAGACTAACTTTTGTCTAAGTGGAATGTTATTTTCTTTCCACCCTTCAATTATTCTTGCAATCTTTAATTTGGTAAAGTTTTTCTCTGTAAAATTTGTGTTGTTTTTCTACCTTGTTTTAAAAGAAAAAATTAAGAAGCAGCAAAGAAAAACCTTACAGATATTTCCTTGCTTGAATGTGAAATATTAAAACGTTTCATTCGAATATTGTACATATATTTTTATAAATCTCTTACACATTTTTAATAACCTTTGTATATATTTGGGAACTTACAAAAGAGATTCAAAAAATTCATTATAGTAAGATGTAATGGTTATGAGAGTTTACTCTCGAGAAATTGAGAGGTGTCGTTCAAAAGATCACATATGCTCGTAAAAGAGAAAAGAAAGAATTTTTTGTACATACAAACAAAAGTATTTAAAAAAACACCTTACTTTGAAATACATAAATTATAATTGTTCATTCATGTTTAAAAAATTTCGTTGCGAATTAACTGTGTAATACCGAATTAATATAACTTTTCTCTTCTTGATAGCAATTAAAATGAAACTAAAAAAAGGATTTTTCTCAACAATAAGCTGTTGTATATTCATTTTTTTATCTTGCGTTAATTTTAAATAATTTGATATTTAGGCGACAATGGTCTTGCTTTTCCGAGACTCTTTTTAAATTAAATTAATATACCCTCTCGCTAGAGTTTAGATATTAAAATTTTAATAATTAGAAATTTTTAAAATATTAAAATCGAGTTTCAAGCAAAATTACGCAAATCAAAACAGAAAATTCCCGATAACCGAAATGCGAGAGCTATTGGTGCATAAGAAAGAAACCTCAACTGAGAGCTTCACTGTCACTGGGCAGAGGCGCTGGCAATAATGTAAGAATAGAATGATCACACGAGAGTATAGCTTAGTGAGCATGATCACGGCCTCGTGGCCAGCGCAGTCTAGTCGCGGATTCGAATCCTGGTACACTGGAGAACCTCTGTGCAGAGGGCTGATGTACGCTAAATATGTCGTGACTCAAAGTCCTCACGTAGCTGTGGTGTGAAAGTTAGGAAAGTATCACCGGCTCCGATGTCGTCCTCGTCCCTTGACCGTGGCTTAAAATTAAGAGACCCGTCACCAGTAGCTTTCGCGTTGCTTTAGAGTGAGACGTTAAAAAAAATTAGCTGATTCATTACACGAGCGCATCAGCAACGACAGAAGAGTTTTCCGAAAAAACCTTCATAAGATTGCTGAGGGATAGTTTTATTTGTTAAATTAACGTTGAATTTTATGTATGCCATGAGTTATTTTAAGCAAATCACGCCCTATTAAACTACTAGCAACATTTAAGATAGTATACAATCTACAGTTTTCACAAAGCCGTTATCGTTCTAGAACTAGTCTATATTTAACGCGATGTTTCAATTATTGCATATCTCGGTGTACAACAGATTGACAAGCTTCCATGGGTTCATAAATAAATGAAATCAGAAAAATGGTTATTTAAGTCGACTACTAGTAGGATTATTATAACTATTTGAATGCGACTGTAAACTCTTTTCATACGGAGGAGACCGGAGCAAGTTGGAAAAAGATTAAGACTTAATTTAAATTCATATTGCTTTATCTTACGTATACAGAGTGTCCCCGAATTCCGTGTACAAACTTAGAGGGGATGTAGATAGCATCGATAAGAACCATGTTTACATTGGAAAGCATAGGCGGAATGCGATAAGTGGCGCAGTACGCAAACTCGCATGGTCGGCACGTGTGGCTTCCACATTTCAAACGCGGACAGCATTCGACGATCATGACTCGTTATACGAAAGTCGAGTTGGAGGATATCCACCTCATTTACGGCCTAACCAACGGAATTCGGTTGTATGGGGAAAGATATCCAACGAGGTGGCAAACGAATCGTCAAGCGTTCGCTCAGGTGCATCAGAACCTGGCGGGACGTGGATCTTTCAGAGCCATGATTAAAGGTACTGGGTGGCCGCAAACAGCACGAATATCCATATTCGAAGAGGGTGTGTATGTGCTGTGGACCGAAATCCCGATACCAGTGTGCGGGCATATGTCGTAGAAACCGAAAGATTTGGAACATCCGGCCATCGTGTGCGTGCATACAGGCCAATGGCCACAATTTCGAACACCTCCTGGGATGTTTTTATGTCATACTTTTTACTTATTATTGTTTTTTTATGTGTGTGCAGTAAAGCATCTTACACTGCATTCCGTTTTGTGGCCAATTGTTTTTGTGTCTCTTTATCTCGTTAAGCTTACGTTTCCGCCCATGCTTTAGTGTGTAATTAGGACTCCTCAGGAGGTTCCCTACTTACCCTTCAAGTTTGTATACGGCATTCTATGACACCCTGTATAACTTCTAGAAATGGAAATATGACATAACTGTTTTCATTTCATTATTTGTTAGACGTTCGCGTATTTTGTCCGGCGTATTGTATTTTTCAAGACCGCAAGATTTCTTACACAAACGGATAAGAGAGTTGGTCTTTTGATATGCATGATTATTTTAGACAATATGTTTTTCACGAACACTATTAATTCTTATCTTATCTTTTTAATCCAACCGCAGCATTAACATTTTAACGTTGCTGATCAGGGGGCCAAATATATATATATATATATATATGTACATTTTCTTTTAATTAAAATTATATTTGTATATTTTATTTTACAGGTTTATCATGTCCTCGGTATGATCCTGATATGAAAAGGAGATGTGATGAAGTTACTTCCCCGATTCCAACAGAAAAGGATAGAGAAGTATCACAAGAAGAATGTGATAATGAAACAACGCAAAAGAAAATTGAAGCCAGCAGCACCACAGCCATTCCAGACACAACTACAATCGAATATGAGATTTCCTTGTTGAAGAATGATACATGGCGGCAAACCTTGAAAGACAACGTCGACTTACAGTACTTCTTTTATCGCATGCTACGGCCTTACCATAGAAGACAACGAAGCAAAAGGGAGCAAAAGACAACAGAATCAGAGGAACTGATTCCTTGCGAATGGAATGGTGACTGCCCATGTCCACTTATATGCTGCAAAGCAGGAGAAGGTTGTCCTAGACGTTGCAAAATGGGCATCAGATTACCACCTCCTTGGGGAAAATGATTGCAGAAAATTATAAGTGAGGATTAAAAGATGAATTAATGTAATAAAAACGCTAAAATATATATACATATATTGTGGATTTCATTAAAATAAGCGTTTCCTCGAATGCCCTTAGATTTCACGTATTTCAGATGGGCTAGCATTAGATAAGGTGTCAAGATGGTCAAATATGCTTCCGTCATATTTATTTTCCTTTTAAAATTTAGAATAAGCTATTTGTAAGAAAAATTTCATAGATTGCACATGCTTGAATCGAGCAAATAAAGGACATTCAAAAATCGATTCCATGTTTTTATTTTGGAGTATGATGTAAAATTTGTTATATACTCTTGTAACAACAAGTTAGCGGTTTTTGGTGTTTGGGGGTTCGAATAAAGATCAGCCATAACCAGTTTCAAACTCAAATTTATTATACCACTGACTTAAACCACTCACTAAAGGTAGGAAATGCACTACGTAACTAGTTAGAAGATCAATCGCAAGGCTTAAGAACACTTAACATATAAATATAATAAACTCCACTTACTTTTGGAACACTATGACTTCTACGCTATAATTCACCACAATTATCTTACTAAATTGTACGACCTCCGGTCGAAATCCTTAAGCTCAATTTTATCACTTATTCTCCAATTATCAATAATTGACCATCCAGCGACTATCCGTCGAGTACCTAAATGTCAACGCTTAAATGGAACTATTCATTTGCATTAATAACTTCTTCGGGAAAAAGTTTTCCATACAGTTAAAAAGAACAAATTTACCCCAAGAGGATTAGTTGAAGGTTCACGGATAGACCGAAACACTCTCACACACATTTTTTAAAATTGTTAAACCATCATTATAATGAGTAGTGTTTTTATGATTAACGTGACAATATACAATTTTAATTTGCATTTAATAAATAAGTTACACGATTTTTAAAATTGATTTTATAATTCAAAGTATAATAAGAGCTTATAATATTAAATATACATTTAGTCTTTTTACTTTGTTTACTATGCATAATTGAACACAATAAATAAAATACAATTAATTGCAATGGGGGTTAATTAACTGGTTATGACGGAAAATAATAAAGAACTAGCTGCATGGCCCGGCGTTGCACGGGCTTATTCAAGTGTGTAGCTTTTCGCTTTGGAAATTTTCCCTTTCCCTCTCAGTGTTAGCACTTCCTGGTTCCTTAATAATCCTAAGACCACTTCTGCTACATATACAAACTTTTTTAACACTTATATTTCTCTTTAAAAGAACAATTAACATCTAATTAAATATATATTACAAATTCCAAATAAATAATGTACTTAGAACTGTTTTAATCAAAATTATTAAGAAAAAAGGAAGGTGCTGCTCTCTTTTGCTATTATATGATCCATACTAATATTATAAACGTGAAAGCTTGTGTGGATATTTGGTACTCTTTCACGCAAAAACAACTGAATAGATTTTAATGAAATTTTACAATAATATAGCTTATACACCAGAATAACACATAGGCTATAATTTATAAAGATATTGTGTGAAGTGTCCAAAATATAACGATTATTGTCAAGAAAGTAGGAAAAAATTCTACCATCTGCAAAAAAGCCCGTGACATCATATATCTATCTTTTATGTGTGAAACACAACTTTGCATTTTGTTTTGTCTAAGTTTTGCCAGTCGCCAAGAACTGCAAAAGCTTTAACAGGTGGAGTATGAGGCTGATTACAATTTTAACAAAAAATAAATACAACAAAAAGCAATAGTAACGTATTACACTTCCAGATATAAATTATTTATAATATTTTAAGCGTTCATTACTCAAAATTTGTATCAATGTGTTACTTTTTCTGAGCAGAGATGAGATCAGCTTAGAAAGGTGTTTTCAAAAACAGGCCCACAAGAGAGTTACGGGGAGTTATAGATTGAAAAAAATCATTTTTATCAGCTATTAGATCTACGGACTTACAATTTAACGAACAGGGTTTTTTTTTTATTATTATTCAGCTGAGATATGCAAAAAGCTTTTTTTTAATTTGCAAATCACGTAAAATTAACTCATTAAAAACTTCTTTATCCTTCAATCTGTATTGTTTAATTTTTCAATTCACCCGTGCAAAGAACGGGTATAACAGCTAGTTCCTAATATTTGAAACGTGCAGTCTCACACAATTCCGATTCTACGCTTTCTATACAGAAATCGAGATGGGTGCAATCTTTATCGTATTGGCGCGATATGAATTCATTTCTTAAACTTTGCACATGTGTTTTCACTATTTTTCGAAAATATTACGTTGTAGTAATGAACTATATATGTAGTTGTGCAAACAATAAACAAATAATATTAAAAAAAAAATTTTTTAATTAAGTCAATTCCTACTTAGATCAACAAAGAAAAGTTTTATTTTAGCTACTTTTTATTAAGTAGTTACAAATTAATATACATATGACAGAATCACAACATTAAGTGGTAATTGATTTGTATTAATTATCATTAAAGTATCTTATTGTTGTCCCAAACAATCGTGTATATAAAATTTCGGCTCAACTGAATGCTTTAAAACGTGAAAAAAAATATTTTAAAGTTTCGACACAAGTCGCCAAAAAGGATGCCAAGGTGGCTGAATTTGTAATTCTTTGAAGAATTAGTTTTAACCAATCAATTTTTATTAATTATAATTAAATTACTGTATTGTCATCAAAAACAATCATGTATATAAAATTTCAGCTCAAATGAGACTCACTTTAATATTTGATTATACATCCCATACTAAATAAAAACAGTAGAGTTAAGGGGAATGACAGAGTGAAGTAAATAATGGGGAAAAAAAGCTTTTTAAAAATTATAAAAATAATTCAAATTGACCATGTTGATTTTAATTCAATGTATACAATTTTCAAATAATGTATACTTCCTTGTTAATTTTCCCGTTGGTGTGGTGTGGTAGTTAGGAGAGGGTGGTGCCGGCTCAAGTGTCGTCCAAGTCACTTGACCATGGTTCAAGATTAAATGGTCCGTCGACAAAGTGTAGCTGAACAGATCGACGTTAATATTCACTCACTTACTCCTTGTTAATTTTGAATTTATTCACATTTTTGCAACATGAATAGTTTTAGCAATGCAGTTACGTAATTGTGTAAAAAGTAAATTTTTTTAAATTTGAAAAGCAAAACTTATGCTTTTGATAATTTTAGCTTCACCAAAATTTGTCGGTTTCAACACTGAAATTGTCTGCGTTCGAGGTTCTAAGTTCTCACGTTGGCGAGATGTTGGAAGCTTGAAAATCTTTCAAAACTTTGAGACTAATAGCCCAAAGCCCTCGGGATTTTTGGAAGTACGACATTCCTTATATATATATACTATACTGTTGGAATTAATTGGGATAAATGGTAAAAAAAAGATACTTTTTTTTCTAAAAAGCCCTAGTTTTTAATCATTATACACCTTAGACAGAAAAACCTCTATGCTACGAAGTATGTCCTCCTATACTGCAGAAATTACTTCTTCAACTCGTCTTGGTATTGACTTTATCAGTGCAGCGCACGTGTTTAAACTTCATCATAGAACCACAGTTGTACGTATTGTCTCGTATAGCACTTTTTATCATTTGTTCCGTTGTTGTGAAACTCATCTTAGCTAAGCGATTCTTGAGAATATGTCATATACTCCAAATAGGATTTAGGTCTGGTGAATTACCAGGTCAATTAAGCACGTTTACTTTATTTTCCTGCATAAAAGTCTGGACCAATATCGAATTGTAACAAGAATCATGTTGAAATGTTCCGTCAAATGTTTACATGGCTGGAACAATGCTACTGCGTAATATTTCGATGTATTTGACATAATTCATCATGCCTTTAAAAGGAACTAAGCTTCCATTGCTATTTGTTGTCAACCCCCCAAAAAAACATTTGACCTGGATATGACCTGACAGCAGAGTTTCAACTTCACTCCGTCTAACTACACTTGATCTGTATCCCTGCACGAATAAATGCATCTCATCACTGAAAGTCACCTTTTTCTAGTATTTAACAGTCCAAGTTCAGTATTTTTGGCTTATGTTAAACCTTTTTTCATCGTTTTCTGAGTTAGAAATTGCTTTTTCGTCAGTCCTAATGCCTTACGGTTAACTTTCAGGGCCATCTTCTGTACAGTCGAGGTGCTCTCACTTCAACTTCATAATCCAATAAATCCATTCGAAGGTCTGTGCTTGTCTTACTTTGATTTATTTTGCTATTTTTTATTACAATTTTATAAGTTCTCGGAGTAATTTTCCGTCTGAGCCCCCATTTTCCTTTTCTTTTTAAAGACAATGATCAGGAATCTTAAAATGTTTTTGAAATTCTTGAAACAATTGATTTGCGCACACCAACTACTGTTGCTGTATCTCTCACAGCCATAGAAGTGTTTCATTAAGAGCGATTATTTTAGAACGCTTCCTCGTAGTAATATCCATCTCTGAACAAGCATAAGTAACACGTGTTACGGTAAACGCAAAATTATAACCATCAGTTACCACACTGAAAGGCTCACAACTGAACCACTAATGTACTAAAACCAATCAAACGCGAGCAAATTATACTCAAAGTCGATCCGCCACATTACTTCTGAGCAGATATAACCGGTTTGAAGTGGTTCGGGACATAACTGGTAATCACATACTAAATCAAAGAAGAACAAAATGCTTCTTTCAATTAATTCGAGAGCAGTGTAGTATATATATAATTTCCAAAACAACTGTATCTGTAAGTAGTAAAATATAACCCCTAGTAAAAATAATAAACATACACAACGTAAAAAAAATACTCGTATGTTATCAGTAGCAATATATATATATATATATATATATATATATATATATATATATATATATATATATATATATACTAGAGGACCCGACAGACGTTGTCCTGTACACACATCTTAAATTCAAAAATTCCAAATTTTTATGAGTAAGCTTTAACAATCTGGACCGTTGTGAGTAAAATTTGAGTAAAATTGAGTAAAATTTCAAACACTTATTACATCTGAAAGTAATAATTTAATTAACACACGATTTATTTCAACAATATAATAACACGAAGTGACAAAATATTTTCCTGAAATGATCACAGCACCAACCGTCGGGACCAACTTAAATTATAATAAAAGATTTTTGAATATTCGATACTGCGATCGTAGCGCAGTCTGCCGGATCCAATGTAAAACATTCCAAGATCAACAATTTATAAATAAAAAATTAATTAAATAAACATTTCTAAGCCGAATTGTAAATCTAAACCATTCTCGAGTCCACTGGAACAGACAAAAACTTTCATCAAAATCGGTCCAGTCGTTTAGGAGAAGTTCAGTTACATACACACGCACAAAAGAATTACATATATAAAGATTATTTGAAAAAATATTAATTAAAAACGCTAAAAAGCATGAATCGTCTGCATTTTCGTAATAAAGACCGGGTTTGGCTGAAAATCAATTTTCGACGCCAACTTACGTCTTTTTCAATTCCTATTATTAGCTCACGATCTCTATACATATTTTATTTGTTTATTTATTTATTTATCTTGGTGGAATTTTCAATCGTTAATAAAATACATTTTAAAGCGCTCAATTGAGCTGAAATGTAATGTACATGATTATTTCGGATGACAATACAACAATTTAATTATAATTAATAAAAATTAATTTTGATTAAAACTAATTATTTAAAAAATTACAAATACAGCCACGTTGGCGACTTAGCGACCCTTTTGGTGACTTGTGTCAAAATTTTAAAAGCTTTTTTTCTCACGTCTTAAGGCATTCAGTTGAAAGGAAATTTTATATACACGATTGTTTTGGATGACAATACGATACTTTAATGATAATTAATAAAAATTAATTACCACTTAATGTTGTGATTCTGTCATATGTATATACATATTTATATTAATTGCAACTATTTAATAAAAAGTAGCTAAAATAAATTTTTTCTCGGTTGATCTATGTAGGAATTGATTAAAAAAATTTTTTTTTATATTACTTGTTTATAACAATAGCGTTGTTACAACAATGCAGGTGAATGTTGAGTTGTATTTTTTGAATGCTTTTAATTAATATCTTTATAACTAATTGCAATATCGGACCGAATTGTGAATCTAAACCATTCTCGAATTTAATTGAACCCACACAAAAAATTTCATCGAAATCGGTCCAGCCGTTTAGGAGGAGTTTAGCGACAAACACACGCACAGGAGATTTTTCTATATAAAGATGAGTTAAAAGGGGGAGGGGAGACAAAAAAGCATCTAAAATTTTGGTTCAATTTCTTCTTTTAAGGCACAAATATTCAAGAATTTTGTATGCGAAATGTATTACAATAGTTCTAAATATTATAATTTAATAGTCCAGGTTTTATTTTTGTTTTATACAAATATTTCATGCTTATATAATTGGGATGTCGAATAGAGCATTTTGATCTTTTTCACTATACTGACACAAACATCCACATTTTGTTTTATATTTTAGATATTTCATATATAAGTTACAAAGCTATTAGGCTTTTTTGTGTTGAGAAAGTGTACGGCCCAAATCGTGATCTTTTGAATTATATATATATATATAAATATATATACATATATAAATATATATATATATATATAAATATATATATATATAAATATATATATATATATAAAATATATATATATATATATAAATATATATATATATATATATATATATATATATATATATATATATATATAATATATATTATAAATGTGAAAGTTTGTGAGAAAATCTTTGTGGGTCTTTCACGCAAAAACAACTTAATGGATTTTAATGAAACTTTACAGTAATATAGCTTATGCATCAGAATAACACATAGGCTATAATTTATACCATAGGCTATAATTTATAAAAATTTGTAAAAAGTGTCCAAAATATAACACTATTTGTCAAGAAAGAAGGAAAAAATTCTGCCATCTGCAAGCAAAAAAGCTGCAGAAAAAAGCCCACGTCAGCATATATCTATCTTTTGTTTGTGAAAAACTTTTTGTTTTGGCTACGCAAGGGAATCGCTTCTAATTAATTCCTGTGATCAGAATAATGCCTATTTTTTATTTCAAAATAAAACTAAGTTTTGAAGGGAGAGGTTGTTATAAATCTCTCTTTATTTTAATGTTTTTTTTATGATTTTATTATGCACATTTGGTAGTAAGAAGTTGATCTATTTTCAAAATAACTACTTTTATCGCTTCTGGTACTTAAAGTAAATAAACTTTCTCTTTCACACTACATCATTTGGACAAACTTTCATAATTTGTTTGTGGTTAGTAGTTAATTATAACGCTGTAATTTTAATTGAATATGCAGATATTGCATTTTTTTAAATATATAAAACTAATTATAACTACTGCACTGTATTTTTTGCAGTGAGTGAGTGACTGAATATTAACGTCGCACTGTTCAGCTACACGAGGGCGTTTGGAGACGGACCATGTAATTTTGAACAATGGTCAAGTGACGGGAACGACACTTGAGCTGGCACCCCCTTCTCCTAACTACCCCATCACACCAACTTAGCAGGAATATTCTACCAATACTTAGCTTTAATATTCTTTGAAATCCACTCTTCCAAGATATATGGCAGCACGGGTTCTATGATGAGTATTTTATAGGGGAAGGGGCGAAAAGTTTTGTAGCAGATATTCAACGGATTGCAAAGATTATTATTTTTGTCGCAAAAAAATAGTTAATGTCAAAATTTAAGTGTCTTATGGTTTTGTCTGTTAATGAAGACCTTGGAAAATGATTTGACTACTTATTTTAAGTGTGTGTGTGTGAACGGTATACATAATTAATTTTATACATAATTATTAGCTCTATCGGATTAAATTTTCCAAAGTGGAGTATTTTGTTTATGTATATCCCTTAATTTGTACATGTAGTGATCCAAAAAAAATTGTATGAAAAAAACTGCAGTAAATCATAATGCGGCTGGATAAAGTATTAAAGTGCATTTCTCCCCTACACGGCGGGTCTTACAAAGCTCTAATAAAACTCGAGCTAGGAAAAGTAGCTAAACATTTGCCAACTTGACTCTATCGTTAACATTTCGCAATGTTTTTCATTGAATCGCCATTATAATTTAAGAAACGGCGTTGCTTGCGAATATTACAATTTTAAAATAAAATAAATACTACAGAAAGTAATATTAATGTATTACACTTTCAGATATGAATTATTTACACTACTTTAAACGTTCATTACGCAAAACTTTTAAGAATGTGTTACCTTTGCTGAGCAGAGATCAGCTTAGGGAGGTATTTTGAAAAATCGACCCTCAAGAGTGTTACGAGGAATTATAAATTTAAAAAATCCTTTTTATCGGCTATTAGATCTACATAGTTAAAATTTAACGAAGGTGTTTTTTTTTCTTTCTTTTTTTTGTTCAGCTGAGATATGCAAAAAGCTTCACATAAAATTAAACTCATTAAAAACTTCTTTTTCCTTCAATCTGTGTTGTTTAATTTTTCAGTTCACCCGTGCGAAGAACGGGTATACCAGCTAGTATATATATAAAGCAGAAAAGCGACTCACTCACTGACTAATCACGATATCCCAGGAACTATAAAACCTACAGACTTGAAATTTGGTAGGTAGGTTCCTTTCATGGAGTAGACGTCAGCTAAGAACGGATTTTGCAAAGTTCGAACCCCAAGGGGCGTTATAGATAATTATTTCCATTACTAAACTATTAGATGTACAGTCGTGAAACTTGGTACACACATTTCTTTCATAAAGTAGAGATTCCCTATATAATGATTTTTACGAAAATCGACCTCCAAGGGGCGTTGAGGGCGCTTAAGGGACGTTATACATAATTATTTCCATTTTTAAACTGTTAGACGTACAGTCTTGAAATTTGTTAAGCGGATTCCTTTCATACAGTACAGATCCGCTACAAAATGGGTTTTGTTAAAATCGACTCCCAAGTGGCGTTGTAGAGAATTAAGTGGCGTTATAGGCAATTAGCTCCTTTTTTAAACTATTAGACATAAAATCTCGAAATTTAGTAAGCTGATTCCATCCATTGAGTAGAGATCCGCTATAAGATGGGTTTTGTGAAAATCGTTTCCTAAGTGGTGTTGCGGGGGCTTAAGGGGCGTTATAGATAATTATTTCCATTTTTAAACTATTAGACGTTCGGTCTTAAAATTTGGTAAGCGAATTCCTTTCATGGTGTAGAGATCCGCTACAAAATAGTTATGGGGAAAATGGATCCCCAAGGGTCACTGAGGGGGATTAAGGGGCGTAATAGATAAATAAACCTATTTCAAAACCTAGATCAAAATAAAGTTCCTTTTGCAAAGATTTTTGCGAAAACGGACCCCCAAATGAGTGGGGTTGCGAGGGATTAAGGCGTGTTATGGAAAAATTCCTGTTTTTGAATTTAACTCATTTACTTAAAATTTGTTGAGCACTTTTCTTTATAGTTGAATAGAGTTCCACTAAGAAAGGATTTTACGGAAATCAACTCCAGGGGGAAGCGGGGAGAGTTATTGGGGCGTATTGATAGACAAAATTCCTGTTTTCGAACTGCTAAGACTACAATAATAAAATTTGGTTTGCATGCTTCTTTTGTTGAATTGGAATCCGCTAAGAGTGCTCTCAACGAGGTATTCATGATAAAAATTCCGTTTTTGCTCTGTTAGATTTAGACTTGAAATTTAGCACGCGCATGTTTATTTTATGGAGTAGAGATCCACTGAAAGTTGCTTTGGAGGAAATCCACTTGATTATTAGGTTAAGTGAGCGAAAAAAATCTTTCTTCTTCTATTTTAGATATAAATAGAAATATTAGATAATATAATTTATGTTCTTTTTATATCAAGGGGCGAGAGTGTAAAAGCTATAAATATATTTTTCAATACAATCGAATTCTTAATGCTAGATATCAATAATTAATGTATATGTAAACAGTATACACATATACAACATCGTGAAATACCCAGTGAAGCGGGTGGGTAACGGCTAATATGTATATATATATATATATAGTCACCATTTTAAATAATAAAAACGAATTCAATTATGCACATTCGAAAATTTTTTAATGCAACCATTTTTGAAAGATACGGAAACTTTTTTCTAATTTTAATGATTTTTTATTAAAAAAAATAATCAGTTCGTTTATTACAACACGAAATGTGCAATAACTGATCAAAACATCAGTCGAAAACTTGATTAGAAAATTTGCCAAGTTATTCTTGTTTCTCGCTTGACTTCATGGTCTTTTCTATTAATCATATACAACTAATTTTCCAGCACATTTATTTTGAGAAAAAAATATGAATCTATTGTTATTTACTACGTAAGTCATTCAACCGGAAGAAAAACCGATTGCAATACAAGATTATCTGATCGGGAGTAATGGAAAATGCACATTATATACATATTATATCAGTTTGCAAACCTCATCTGTATAAGTTAGTTAAAAATATTAGTAAATCAAAATGCTTATGTCTACATTTGCATGTTGTAAATACTATTCTTTGTAATAAAAGGTAACAAAATTACGGAGCCCCCGAGATATAGGGGTCCAACAGTGTGTAACTACAGTTCGACTAACAGCGCTTTCATATCTAAAATATGGCCACGAAGGAATTTTGATACGGGGCCCATTCAGAACAAGCTACGCCAGAGATAATACGCCTTTGTGAATAAAAAAATTAGTTTACATAAATACCGTAAAATCCGCCGTACAACGCGGACCCCCTTTTCAACGAAGAAATCTGAAATATTAGCATACATTTCTTTTATGTTTTGAAGTCATTTATTCGAGGTATTATCCCAGACTTTTGAAAAAATAGTATATTTCTAGAACTACAACTCTTTTAGTTCATGAGGCAAGTAATTTCTTTTAAATAAACAGTGTTTCGATACATCTAGAAGTAATTTTTTGTTATGCTCATCTCTTTTGTTATTTTTAAAGCTATCATTTTTATACCCGGCGTAAAACGCGCACCCTTAAGTTACGGTCTTATTTTTTGTGTACAAAGTGCGCGTTATACACCGGATTTCACGGTAGGTAGATTGACTACATGTTATAAGTGGAACTGTTATTCACCTACAAACTTTCAAGGCGATGGACATGTTTAAAAGCAGGTCATAATTGCTCCAGTCAACGATTCGAACATGAAGCGTAATGGATTTCTAGTCGACCTATGTCGCAACTCCTGCATAATAGATCTGATTTTTTTAGTATAGCTTTAGATTAAATTTCGAGATTTTTTTTTTTCTAAAACCAATGGAAATTCTGTTATTTCTTTGAATTACATTTTACAGTTCAAAAATCGTTTGATTGTTCATAATTGTCCTTTCCTTCATACCACATTACTAAAATCAATACAACCGTCATTCGAAAAGAAAAACTAAACGTTAGTAAAAAAGCTGGGTTTTTTTTTGGCCGGTCATGGTATGAATAGGTGTACATATTAAACATAGATATATTTAATGTTAATATAGCAAAACTATACATTTACTATTGAATATACTATAAACAGATTAAAACGAATTTTTCACAATATCACTATTACTTTCAGTTAATATTAAGTTATAACAATAATTATAAATCACGTCGATGATTTGAAACTTCAAGTGTGAGAATCAGGTAACAAAATACGTAAATGCATTGGCTGGGTGGCGTAGTTGGTTTGCCGCTGCCCTGCTGCACCTAAGATTGCGGGTTCAACCCCGGCTCAAGTCAGTGGATTTTCATGATGCAGAAAATTGACAGTGTTCATGCCGTATGATTATACGGCATGTAAAAGATCCCTAGAGCGTCTGTTTGGCTTGGGTACTCTCGGCAAAATTAAATCCTAGTGCAGGCTTGCATCATCAGAGCTCAGATACCTCCATCTGGGGAAGGAACTGGGCGTCAAAATTACTTGAGGTGAATAGTATCGCTTATATAAAACCGCGCAAAAAAGTGATAACCAGCTAATCGGTCTGCAAAGGTTAAATACCAATACACAGCCAGCCCCATTAAAAAAAATACGTAAATGCAGCGCAGAAAAATAGGTTTTCATCCATCGTATCAATTATAAAAAAAAATCCAAATTTTCACTAAAAAAAATAATAACAAGTGTTACGCAAATATTCAGTTTATATAACACAATTATTTTAGAATTTAAATTTTGTAAAGTATTGTATCTATACACAAGCAGACGTTTTGAATAGCTAAAAAAAAAGCATTGTGACCTTGAACATTCCGTGTTTTTAACTCATAATGATCAAACGTGTTTGGCAACAATTCAACTTGCAATCAGAAGTGGCGAAATGAATTACGACGGCAAAACCCAAATATACTAATTCTACAATGCGTATACAAGAGAAATTCTACATATTACTAAAAGTATTCACACTCGACATTCTTAAAAATTTCATTTCCTTTTCAAACAAATACAATTAGAAGAATAAATTAAAACTTTTATTTGAATACATTAATCCAGGCGTGTCCCTTAGAGAACACAATGTTGAAATAACTATTTTTAATATTTTATGAAAGGGGTAACTATAATATGTGTGTAAAACAATATTCAAGTCGATTTTTGTTTTTATTGAATTCTACAAAAATAAAACTAAGAAATGGCCTTAGCCGAATGTGTAAGATAATTTATCTAGATACGATAAAAAGAATTACAGGCAATCCAAATTGTTTCGCGCCACCTTACTTGTCTGCTTTGCCATCTAAACTGAAACCTCTCATTCAAAGCCTTAACAACACAAAATTGTGTGTGTGTGTGTGAATTAGACTTATAATTCCCATTATCACATATCAAATGAGATTTTTCGATAACTCGAAAGAAAATTTGTACATTTCCAGTTGCAAAAATAATTATTTTAATCGGTCACTCCAGGACCATACCGCAAGGTCGGGGGATTAATGGCAGTAAAGAAAGGAGCCAAATGTTTCCACTCCAAAACTACATGAGAGCCATTAGCGACAATTAACAAGTACGACATTGAAATGATACTTCGCTTTACCTACAGACCGCGGTAGCCTAGCGGTTGTGATCACAGCCTCTTGGCCGGCACGTTGTGAGTTACAGCACTAGTAGTTGGGTTTGCAATCCGACGTTAATGTTCAATTCCAAGATCCTGGGATTAGGATTGGACTATTTATGAACAATACTTACACATTAGCATAGTTGAAATTACATAACAAAACATAATACATGATTAAAACATTGGTTTTATAATTATTATTTCTGAAAAAAATAAAAACGAAACTTAATTCATCATTAAAACAAAACTTAATTGATCTTTAAAACAAATAAAAATAGTTCATAATGAAATTAAAAAAACATTTCTTCAATTCTTGTGTTTCTATAAATAAGCTTTTAAAAAACAGCTCGACAAGCATTTCATCATTCAAACAGCTTCTTATTTTTGTTACAAATTGTCCTGCCGAAGAAAATGCTCATTCGGTATCTAGTAGGCTTTATTGTCATTAAATAAAAATATGTTTTTTCCAGGTAGTCACCACGTTTCCATTTTCAAAAAGAGGCATTTCTTTTTGATGACAGTGTCTCAAATCTTAATCGGCTGCATTTTTTTTTTTTTTTTGCATACCCCTCTTTGATAACTTTATCTAGTTCTTCTGCTACACGTTATGGTTTTTGGGTATAAATTGATCCAGTAATTGAATCAGAATGTGAATCAATTTCAAGTGTTACATCATTTGAAGTAGAAGATCCAGTTGTTTTAGCTGTAAATAATGCAGTGGAATTTGAAGCGTCAAGTCGGTGTCCACTATATTAATTTACGGCATTTAATTGAAGAACGAACGGTGACAAAATCTATTCTTGAGACGTTGCTTATACCATAGTGTATGTATTGCAGTAAACCACTCAGATGTGTGCAACGTTTTCCCATACGAGAAATGAGAGCGGTTTGTATAATTTTATACTGATAGCACTCATAATTGCACGCAAATATATTTCACGCACATATTTTATAAATATATATAAATTTTCTGAGAATTAAATATTAAGAAATTTTTGATGAAAAATATATTTCAAAATATAATTCAGACAAAAATTAAATCCCGGGATTTGAAGAAATATCGGGGCTGCTAACCCTAACTAGTAACACTGAAGATCCGCTGTGTAGAGGGCTTGAGGGGTATCGAAGTTCGGAGAAGGGGTACCTGATCCGGTGTCGTCTCGTCACTTGGCTAAAAAAAGTTATGTCACCAATAGCCCTCATGTTGCTTTATAGTGACGTTAATAACACAAACTTTTTCCTACACACCATAATAGAGAAATGTATAGCGTGTTATTCTTCACGAAGTACCTTTTGAAGAATTCAAACCCCCGGCTCGAATTAAACATCGCCAGCTACGAAACTCTCAAGCATGACAACTCGGCTACCAGAGAGAGAGAGAGAGAGAGAGAGAGAGAGAGATAAGTTACCTTTATGGAAAAATCTCAAATATTGGTCTCCATTCCTGAGACTAAACTCAGTGGCGCAACAGCCCATCTCAGTTTTCGTGACCCTGGGTGCTAAGGTGCGTTAACAGATGTTGCAGCCCGGTGGTCAATCTGACGCGAAAACCGTCAGTGTTTAGCTCCCAAGCAAGCTTGGTACTCATTTATCGACCCACTAAACGAATGAAAGGCTGCGTCGACCTTGCCCAACCCGGAGTTCATTCCTAAGACTATCTTGTGATAAAGTAACAAATGTTTGTGTAAAATTCTGTTAGATATCAAAGTCGTTAAACTGTATGAAAAGGAAATTTCAAAAGTAAAGTAATATATTGTCCTCTAACCTGATACAAAATTACGAATTCAATCAGGAATAACTTTCCTTTTTTACAATTCGTTCAACTATGTGAGATGCCGCAGTAAAACTAGTCTTGTCGGCTGTTAAAATGGGTTTTTATCGAAAAAATATTGCTTGTTATTCATTTAACGAGAACATTTTAAAGCTGTTATTTCCCTTTCAAAATATATATATATATATATATTCATAATTTCTCAGTAGATTTTGGAATTAAGATACAATTTTAACGAATGGAAATTATATCCTTCAATACAATTGTATATGACCAATTTTTTTTTCTGTCTCTGTTATAAATGTTGCATTAAGGAAACAACAAGTTCATAAACCTCGATATTCAAGTACCTGAGAAATGACCCGCTGCAACAGAGAACTGGTACCTCATTCTCCCAATTTCCACACCATACAACATGTTCAGAGGCCTAACTTAATTGACCTTCAGTAGTTTCCCCATTCTTCTGTATGACTAACTCAGATGAGAACTAGTGCATTCTTTCTTCTAACTTCAACAACTCCCCACATGAGAACTTTGAACCCCAACAGATTTTTAGGAGACATGGTACGATTTAGGCAAAAAAATTTTAATTTAAGGATTTTCACAATTTTTTTGGTAGCCTCCTATGTGTGTATACTATGTAAAACAGATTTTGTGCTCGAAATTTCATAAAAAGCTAGCCATTCAATTTTTTTATGGAAAAAACTTAAACTTTGTGAAGTGATTTTAAAATGATACTCCTCCTAAAAAAATTTACGTACACACATAAAATTTGATTTACAAGTACGTCAAACTATGTATAACAAAAGTTGGTATGGGTTTTATGATAATATGATTGGTATTTGTACAATACTTCTTTTTATGAATGCTTATTGAAAATTCCTCAAAAAATGTATCAATTCCGAGTTCAATTATTTTTTTAAAAATAAGTATTGCTTTGATTCAAAAATGCATACCAACTTTTGTTACATGTACTTAGGGATTGCAATATCTGAGCAAGAATTCAATATCAGTATTTTTTAGATCTTAATAATGGGATACCGGTGTTAGAAATTTTAGAAAAAGCACGAAAACGCAGGTGTTTCTTTGTTTTATATCTGCCAGTTTTATTAGAGTGTAAATATCACAAAATATAATTTGTAACTTATAAATTATAACAGTATATAAAGAACACACACACAAAAAGTAAAGGAGCATCTTATTTATTTAAATCACCAAAAAGTGTAAATATTGCTATTCAGATTGTGATAATAGTACAAATTTTTGAAATGTGATCTTAAAAAACAATGCATCAATTGCACTGTCATTAAGCTTGGAACGTAATTTAGTGTGTGCAATAACTTTTCATCCAAATTATCTTTTTTTCAAAATAATCTAAAATCCCTGATGGCTTGGGCTTAGAAAGTGTGCTAAAATTTCTATCTTCATTGCAATTAGATTCTTTCTTCCTTAACAATATTGTATCATGTTTCGTTTTAAAATGTGTATGGAGTCCCCGTTTGTACTTCCTCCATTCATTTTAATAACACTAGTGAATTTTTTTACATTGTGCCACTATATTCTTTTCATTATATAAATAATGAAACCCAAACCGAAGTATTATCAACTGATTTTTTATGTTCTTTAAAGTTATTTTCATTCATTATTATGGGTTATTATTTATGAGTATATATATATATATATATAACTAATATTAAAAATATTTTGAGCCTTAAAGTATGATATGCAAATACAGTGTGAATAACAAACTCACCAATTTAAAAAATATCAAAATATTATGCACTTTCTTCATAATTATGACCTTATTTTCACAGATAAATATCAGTCTATGAATTCTGAGCGCCTGCAGTATCGCTCTGAGCTGTAACAGGATATTTTTGGCCCGCCTCTTTGGATGGTTCACATATTTTATCACTTCTCTTAACTGTATGATACAACTTTGTTTTCACAGTTTAATTAATTTTGCCCGTTAGAGAGACATAGAAATAAAAACATATATTATTTTTTGATGCTGGTGATCCCTGAACATATAGTGGAGACAATTTTAAGAAATTTCTAGTAAATTCCGAAAAACCGGTATTTAAACTTGTGAATACCGGTATTTCAAAATTGTACAAATCGCTCAAAATACCAGTATTCGGTATTGCAATCCCTACATCTACTATTAGCAATAGGTAAAAAGAAATTCAAAGCATTAGGCACAATATAAAAAAAAGCCTTAGCATTTTAAATGAAGACAAATTAGTTATTTTATCTTTCTGAGATAAGTTTAAAGTTTTGTTTGCCATAGGGATGAGAATAAAAACGATTGTAAAAGCTATCATAGTTCTCCGTTTTTCAAGTTTAGAGCTTTCAAATTTTGTGAGGCTATAGAAAAGTATATAAAGAATAATTTAAGCTAAAAATATTATAATTGATTTTTTTACCGATTTTTGTCAATTGAATCGTACTGTGTCCGCCTTAAGCATATTAACGCTAATAACATCGGTCTTTGTGAAAGAACTTAACTTTTATTATACTAAATAGGCTATTGTAACCTCAAGAAAAATATTTTTAAAAAAATTCTTCAAAATGCATCTAGTAAGATTTACTTATAAAGCAACCATTCCAATCAATTACTTATGTAAATATGTTTTTAAAATTGTAATATTATTTCCAAGAAATACTGAATAAAAAGCATAAGCTTCTAATCAATCAGACAAAAAAATAGAGAAACAAAGATTTAATTTAATGTATTACCTAAAAAAATGTTATATATATATATAATACTAATTTAAAATTTGTGTTCTGCCCATAAAATATAAAAACTGGAGATTTCCTTTCACATGAAAAATTTTTGGAATACACCCATCTACAGTAAATCTCTCCAGTATGTTTCATGCTATACAGTTGCTCTTCCCAATAAGGGACATCCATAAGAGCAGACATTTTGTTCCTTAGTAAGAGGTGTCTCTTCTTCAGAAGGGAAATACTTAAAAATGCAATTAGAAACAGGTTGTGTATTAAAGCTTGATATATTTAAAGTAACAGTCCCAAGTATTGATATTAATTAATGAAAATTCTTAATTAAAAAAGCTTAATTATTTCAAAAGCATAAAATGAATAATATTTCGTATTTACAGAAATTTATTTAAAATATTTCATTAAAAAATGTTTTTTTGAAAGTCAATGTATTGTACGCATTTTTTTCTACATGGATATTAAAGTCACTAATCTGAAAAGTTTCACTATCTCCAACAGTTATAATTTTTATTTATTTTTTCATTGAAAAGGTACTTCACTCGTGTATTTTAAAGCATCTACATAATTTGGAATGCCTCCTGTGATGTTTTAATGTTATACTTTCAATTTATTATTGTTTTTTTCTTTTTGTAATACAACATTTTACACTACATTCCGTATTGTGGCCCTACCGTCTTTGAGTCTCTTTATCTCATTAGAGTTACGTTTCTGCCCATGCTTTCCGATGTAATTATGGCTCCTCTACCTACCGTCCAAGTTTGTACATGGCATTCGGGGACACCCTGTACATATATATATGGGATTTTCCATAGAGTGTGCTGGCGATGCAGCCACAACAGAACTAACAAAAGGAGAATGAGATAATTAGCGAGTGGGGACTGGATGCATAGGTACCAAAATCTTCCACTAATGAAAGGATTAGCAAGTGAGAACTGGCTATGAAAGAAACCAGCTGTCCACTGCAAGAAGGGGGAGTGACACATAGGCCACAAACCACCTAACTCCAATATAAACTGTGTTAACACCTGCACCTTTGTGTGAGAACTGTGCAAGGAATTTAAGAACTGTGTTACCATTGTTGAGTATCAGAAAAGTTTTGTCTGAACGTGATTCAATTCATCTTCATGTATTTATGTATGATCGTATAGTCCTATGTTCGTCATTAAACATTATGTTTTTAGCTAAAATAAAAATTCCCTAAAACACATTGCCGAAACTCTACATATATGTAAAAGGAAAGTCATTTTATACTCTTTATTGGGAAGTACTGTCATTTAAATAACTCAAAATTTGAATATTATGTTTAAAAATATTCATATAAAACGATCAACATAGAAACAATTATTCATTTTATGTATCAATAATTTTATTTATAAAATCTATGGAAAATTATTCAATTTATGAAGACAATTGATAAACTACAGTAAAAAATTTTAATAAGCTACTTTTTCCCTAAAAATGCTTACAAAAGATAACATTTTAGTAGGAGAAATTCCATAAAGCATTTTCATGAGTATATACTAGATTCCATCTTAAAGACTTTTTATTTATTTTTTGCTATCTTATAAAATCTTCAAACACTTAAATAATATGGATTATTGTATATTAAATTAATATTAAGCTAAACAGTATAGAAAATACATACTTTAGAAATAAAGATTAAAAGGAGGTTTTAAAGAACAGAGAAAACTAAATGTTAATTTTTCTTCCCTTATTTTGTGAATACACATGGGGGAAAGAGAAAGACTATATTATTCAGCAGAATATACTCATACCTCTTATGCAAATCTATTAAATCGAAGTTCTGGTTTAAGATGCATGTGTGTGTGGGCAAACTTTTCCTTTTATATAATCAACATCTATTACTGAATTTTAAAAAACTCAAGGGAGAAGAATACTCAATTTTTATAAGATATATGTAATCAATGAAATTGAAGCAATTAAGAGAGTTTGATAATTTTTAATGTCCATTTTTATCAATAATACAAATAAATACATCACTTGCAAGTAAAAAAAAGTCAAAACAAAAATTGAAAATTTTCTTTCCTTTTCAAAGAAATACTTAAATTCAGATCTAATTATTTAAAATTAATTTGTAATCACTATTCCATAGTATTTTTACCTACACTGCTTGCAAATATAATTTCAATACTCAAACTGTTCAAAATATTTTCAAAAGCTCCAGTGTAGGTTTTGAATCACTGTAAATAAAATAATTTTTCTAAATATAAAATGAATAAAAAATATATCTGGAATATATAAAAGATAAAATAAAATTTTTAAATTGTAATAAGAATGGAACAAACAGAATTTTATAAAGTTATAAACTGTGCAGAAATAAAAGCAGCATAAAAATAAGTCACTCAAATTTAATGAAAGAAAAAAATGTAAATTTTTTAAACAATTTGTCAAAGATTTGTTTAAAAACATTTTTAGTAATACATCTATTTAGAGATATTAAAATGGAATACGTACATTACAACACTTTCATATATTACAATGTTATATGTATATTTCAATCTATGCAAGCTCTGAAGCTGGAATGTAAAGTAAATCTTAATATCAAGTATTTGAACATTAACTAGAATATTTAAACGTATAAATAATATTTTTTTAAACGTTGTGTAGAATTTTTTTCTACACAATCAAAACACTTTCAGCAATATTTACAAAGAATTTGGAACTCAAAAGAAAAATATACACTAAAAAAACTATGAATTTTATTGAAAAAATAGATTACGAACAAAGTATTGTACACATTTAATTTTCCAAAACTATAGGGAATTATATAATTCTTAAATATTTTAAAACATTATGCAATAAATAAATGCAGAGAAATACAAGATAGAAGTAAAGTTTTTTTGAAAAACTGTACAACATTTTTTAAAAAGGAAAAACCTCGTGATTTTTAAAGCAATAAAATTTTTTTAAAGTTTATAAATCAAAACTATGCTTATTCAAAGTAATAAGCAATGAATAAGAATTGAAAAACTTCATTTTGTTTACAACATGAAATTTATTATAAACAGATCCTATATATATTTTTTACCCTTTTATACACATGCTATTTATAAGTTCTTATCCAGCACATGCTATTTATAAGTTCTTAATCAGCATGTATAAATTTTTTTTTTCTGTTTCTTTTTGAATCAATGGCAGATGCAGAAACCATCACCTCAGTAGCCATAACGATCCTTCAAAAAATAAAAATTTATTTAATTTCTACACAAGGTATTGTATCCATCTAAAAATATGCTACGTTTTTTAACCTCTCATTAATATTAAACATCTATTTATACAAATCCCTTAATATGAACGGCTACTAAAATGATAACTTATTTTATTCATACAGCAAAATTTAATCTCAGAATAATTAAGAGATTTTCCCTTTTTTTTGCATTAATGTCATGTTGTGAAAACAAGGTTAGTCTTTAACATAAACAAAGAAAAAACTGATTACCAGTGAATTCCATTTTCAAAAATAAAATTTTTAGATAAAATGTGAGCATAAATGATTTTATTAACATACAAGTTCACTATAAAATAACCATACACTACTATAACTGTTACTAATTTTTGTTTAATGGCCCTCACTTTGTACAAATTTAACTTCGACCTTTTGTTTTTACTTGCGTATTACAAAATCAATTCAGTACAGTAATAAATATAAATAAATTTTACCCACTAACTCATAATTTAAAACATCTAACACATTTACTGAATTATACTAACTAACTTTTTTTCCCATCAATTGAAACTTTCCTATACTTCAGCAAAAGAGAGTGGAACCATTTCAATGAGTAAAATATATGATATAAGTAATGCGAATAACAAAAAGGAAAAAAAGTATAAATCAAAATTAAAAACAGTATGAAGCAAAAAATGTCTAAATACAAAAGACTAGAATTATAAATTAATTTGAAAGTATGTCAAAAAGTTTAGTAATGTTCGAAAAGATAAAACATAAAGGGGAGATAATAAAAATAATCTTAAACAATTTTCATTTTAACAAGTTAAATTATCAGGCATACCTGCCAACTTTTGAAAATAACAAAGTATAGAAAAATGCCAGATCAATAATATTTCAAGCAAGTTCTTAAAATAAAGAACAAACATTCTGAATTTTATAAAACAGAGCACTATACACAAACATGTTTTTAAAAAAGCGAAGCAAATTTCACAAAGGTATTTTGACAAGGAAAGTAATCATATCAAACTCTTCCTTTGTAACAACTTAATTTATAAACACTCATATGAACTAAGGTAAATTTAAAGATATATAAACTAATGACTATATGCAAGAATGATTTTATAAAAAAAAAAAAAAAAAAAAAAAATGGAGGGGAAAATTATTACTCAACTTTTACAATAAATTCGTAAAAAAAAAAAATCACATACAGATTGGAAGTTGACATCAAGACTGAACAAGCAATAAGAACTGCTACAATTGGAGACTTCAATATGCAAACTTGGAAAGCTTTATTGATAGAATATATCCATGTGAGTACCTTACCTCATTAACTTAGCAGTATCTTTTGTAATCCCAAATTTATTTAATATACCCATATTTTATAATTTTTTTTAAAAAAAAGGTAACTACCACTGCAGAATTATTCGCCATAAATGAAACTAAGAGTTCAAAAAGTATCCAGAATTATTTGCCATAAAGGAAACTAAATATTCAAAAAGTATCTCCATGTTTTGTTTTTTTAATTCATGCAATGGAATCTGCTATCAAACTTGAAATTGCAAAAAGATCACTTTGAGTCAGACATTTTTCAGGATCAAAGTAAGTGACCACAATGAAATATAATTTTTAGTTTGTAACATTGCAGCCATTAAATATTACTGCAATAGTACCTTGTTTCATGCATTGCAACATATGCTCTTTCAGACTAGAAATTAGTACATTAATTACGGCAGATGTTTTAGCCTTTGCACAACAGCACTGTTTGGTAATGTAAGACTTAGGAAAAATCTTCCAAAAAAGGGAGGGGGGGGGGACTGGCATGATGTAACATTATGTTCTACAAGAAAAATGTAAACAATACTTCAGCCCTGA
Source organism: Trichonephila clavipes (assembly GCA_019973935.1). NCBI lineage: Eukaryota > Metazoa > Arthropoda > Arachnida > Araneae > Nephilidae > Trichonephila > Trichonephila clavipes. Next base: position 94,880 of record BMAU01001093.1, on the reverse strand, counting down.
TTACTTTTGAGTGGACATCATCCTTGAAAAAAAAAGAGTGTGTGTGCTTATGACTACACAGTAGAAGTGATAACTTCAAATTTTGTAATGTTATTTCAGTGAGTAGTTAGTTGAATAAAAAACAAGGGGATATTATAAGGGGAATTGTCATGTAAAATTATTTAATCATATGTCTGTACTCATAAAGTAATATTTTTTGCTAAATGTACATATTTGTGAATTAATTGTATTCTAAGAAGGAAACAATAGGTTCATGGTAGCTGAATTAGGTTTTAATACTTTAGATTCAAAAATATTTAAATATCTAAAAAAAACTCAGTCAAGCATTTTTCCGTACTTTGTTTTGCTTTCATTTGGATCACTTGACATAATTAAATTGAATTTTGATTTTAAAAAATCTACTAAAGGCTTTGATTTGTCTTTTGAAAAATCTACATTAAAATCCCCACTTAAAATAATAGGCAATTTGTTCAGAAGAGTTGATCCAGCTTCCCACACAATGTAGGCAACTAAATTTTTGTGAATGAATTTGATAAAATTTTCTTTACACTTTGATTGGGTGGAATATAAATAGTAAACATAATTATTTGTCCATTTTTCACTTTACATTTCACTGCACACATTTCTCGATACATGACTCAAATGATTCAGTAGAAAGAATCCTGCCATTCATTTTCCTGAAAAGTGGGGGAGCCCCATTTAGTGGAAGCAAGGAATGTCACTTCCATGGAATGTTATTGGGGAAAGGGGGGACAAGCTACCACGTTACATAATTTTTGGAAGTGGTGGGGGGGAGGGGGATAACATTTTGCAACTCTATACTTCCCTTGACAACAAGAATGCCCCCCCCCTCAAAAAAATTGTGATTTTATCAAAAAAGTCTTTATATTGAACTTGTTCCTTCATTTTTCGATTATCCATCACCATTAAAATTTTTTCATTGCTCTATTTTGAATAATTATTTAAGCATATATTGCCAAATGTAATGAATTTTTTTAAAAATGAAAATGCAGGTATGTTATAGTTTATAGAAGATGAATTAAATGAATGCAAGACATTCCACATTTCCTGTAATTCCAGATATGTTTCTGTTATGCTTGTAAAGCAAGATAATTGGCAATCAATTTACGATATTTTAGCTCGATTTTTTCGATATACAAATTAAAAATAAAATATTGTGTTGAAATGATTTTCATAACAATACCTGTGAACATTTTTAAACCTCCGCTATCCAGGAGTCTCAAATATTTTGCCTCTCCGACATTTTCTGAATTGAAATTGAGTTTTTTATCTACAACAAATCTATATATATAATCGTAGCATTCAAATTTTATATTATGAACGCAATAACGCGCTATGTACTTTAAATTTGATACTCTTCTATTGAAATATCATCTGATTTATTTTTAAATTTCCTATGGATTGTCCCTTTTGAAGTTTGCATCAACTGTTCATCTTTTGGGAAACAAAAAACCGAAACGTATGGTTGCCAAGTTTATTAGATGACCAGTTGGCAGACAACAATAACTATGAATTAGTATAAAATGTGTGCAGCTTTAGGTTAAGTAATTAATAACATTTTTAAGTTAATTAAGATTTGACAGAATAAACAATACAATAATTTCCCATTTAAACACTAATTTCTCATATAAAATAAAATAAATTTATACATAATTATGGATATTGGCATACATGCATCAATTTATTATATCATGCCCTCAAAACGAAAAAAAAAAGAATTCAATAATGACACAAGAATAAAGTTATACAAAAATATAAATATTGTACCTTTCTTTATAGTTATTCCTACTGATATATTTTGAATAATAAATACACGTGGGAAGATGAACTAATTAAATAAGTATACAAGAAGGAAGACTGAGTACTAAAAAAACCGATGGAGAACGTCCCTCTTTTAGTCACATGATTTCTTTATAGGGGTGGACAATCTTGTCGGAACAAGTTTTCCGAATACAGGCGAAAAAATCCAAATGAGCGTTACATTCCCAAGCGTGACGTTCATTCAAGTTCACTCTCCAGCAAAACGCGCGTAAAGAAGTTATCACAAAAATTGTTCAGTTTTGAGCAATTGCTACTTCATTCACCATTTTGCAGCAATCTTTGGAGTTTTCCCATGACAGGCAATATCTCACCCACCATGATAAATGCATGTCAGTACAACATAGACAACAGTATGTATACCCCCACCCCTCATTTGGAATACTTTAACATAAGCCTATTCCTTTTCTATTGAATATTTTTAATACATTTGAAAGTATACTATTTGCCTTTGTTTGAGTTCCAGAAAGTTGATGCAGAGAAAGGAAAAAGGTGCTTTGCTTAACAAAATCTTGCATATAAATCAATTAGGAATAAATAGATAACAAAGTACAATATCCAGGAAGAACAATCTTCATGGATATTTTTAGAATTGAATGGTAATGAATTATACAGTTTTCATCTATGATTTTTGTCCTTTCAGTCAGGAATATAAAATGATAAGTAAAAGCTATAGGGGAGAAAATAGGTGGATGGTTGAAACTTTGCAAAATGCATAAAAATAAATGATCTAGGCTTAATAGCATAAATTTTATGCTCAAAGTGTAAAAGCTGGCAGGTATGTATTATGTGTATCTAATTTATATTTGATGAACTAATTTAAATTTATACTCCTCACTAAATAATTTATCCTTAGTTTGTAGTTTATTCTAACAACATTTAATAATGAACTTATTCACATATGCTCATAAAAAAATAATTTAAAAAATACAAACCTATTATAAGTAAACAATTTCTTAAACAAATTCAAAAATTATGCTGTAAAATTCTAAGGAAATGGGGGGAGGGGGAACAATTTAAACAAAGTTAGGATTAAAAAAAAATGTTTTTATTTAAAACAAGGTAATACAAAAACAAGCAAGAAAGAAAATTAATAAAAGGAATGCTTTAAAAGATAAAATGCTCATGCACAAAAGGAAAAAGCAAGGCATTATGAATTAAAGGTGCTATTTTAGGAAGGGGTGTTAAAAAGGAAGAGGAAAAGTATTTTTTATTTTCAAAAACATTCTGAATTAGAAAGAAATGTAACATATATAACATTAAGTCATAAGAACTTATTAAAGAGAAATTTGAACTTGAAGAGTAAAATGCTCCTTACCGGGGCATTTTTCAACAGTTTATGGCAAAGGCATCCTTCATTTACGCTGTAAACAGAATATTACTAAATCTTAGTACAACATGCAATTATTAGACATGGGTTACAAAAGCAAATACTTAACAAGTAGATATTAAGAAGGAAGGAAGTGTTAATGCAGCATTTTTTAAGAATAAGCAAACAAGCATATATTTACCTGTAAGGAGTTCATAACTCCATTAGCTATACTAGAAAGTCTTCCAGCAACTCTGGTTACTCCATCTCTGACACCTTCTTTAATATCATATAAATTGGGAGTATTATAGGATGAGGCACTTTGAGATCTCCTTGATGAGTCATTACCAAATAAATCATCACTACTTATACTACTTGAACCTTCAAATTGACTAAGCATGAGTTTTCTTTCAAACTACAATATAATAAACATTATTCTTATTAGAAAAGTGGAAAAATACTTTAAATAAAGAAAATCACTAGGAAAGAAAACTGTTGATCTTTATTGACATAAGATTCTCTCATACAGTTATTATACAATGGTACAATTACTATATAGTCATATGTTTATAAACTGGATTACAACCAATAAAAAATATTTTAAGCATTAATAAGGATTTTTTGGTTGTTAGAAAATTTTTAGGCCTGAATTCCATTATAATGAAAATCAAAAGATATGAGTAAAAGTATAGAACATGAACTTAAAATTCCTAATAAACAGATGATTATCAAACTTCAACTAACTAAAAAAAAAAAAAAAAGATATATTTCATTACCAATACAGCTATTAAGAATTATTTACCTCTAAAGCTATTTGAAAAATTTAAAAACCAAATGAACAATCAATTAAAGAAATTTTAAAACAGATAATAATATACCTTTCAGACATCAAACAAAAAAATATTTAAAAATTCAAAGAAAAATATTACCTGGAAATTAATCCTATAATCCACAAATATTACTATTTTTGTGGATTATAGGATGCTCATTAAATATTTTTTAAATCAGTAATTAAAGACATAAATTAAAAACCTGTTTTAAGCATTTTATAAATAAAGAATTAACAAATAATTTTAAATATTCATATTTTTTTAACTTGTAAATTTTGCAAAATCTTGTCAAGTTCCAAAAAATTACAAATGACAAACAACATTTTAAAAGTGCTACAAGCTATCATTTGGTTCTGTTTTCCTTATTATTGGTAATTAAATACTACCAATATTTATAATATAATGCTTTTCTTTTATTCTTATTAGAATGTAGAACATTTTAAATTTTCAATAAGCATGTAATTTAAAATAAAGTACTAGAATATTTCAACACAATATATATATATAATCCTTATGTTTCATTTCTGTCTCTAGACCTTAGTGCGATATATATTACATGCACAAGTTATAGATATACACAACAGAACCAGAAATTGTCATTTTTAACAACTGTCTAAAAATTTACTAGATTTAAAAAAAAATGATAGTCAGTTCTGCTTTTAAAGATTGAGGATAAACTTAAAAAAGGTTCAGTTTTTTTTCAAAGATATTTTATTATATTCTTTAAATTTAAAAATTATTACATTTGTTCCAATACTATGAATTTTTTTCCTTCTGTTATTGTTCACAAAATTATGTTACTCCACATTTTCATACTTTTATTTTGTTACCTTGAAAAATAAAACTTGTTCTTTTACTTGTGAGTAACTAGCTGATATAGCATACAGTTATTTTGTTCTGGTTAAAGAATCTTAAAAAATATTATGCATAATAATGAGGAGATTTTTAAAATACTTGTTATATGCATTCCAATAATTTCTTAAATATTAAAACTAAAATTAACACAACAAAATATGTTAACTTGCATAATATAGGGATATCATTAATAGAAACATATCCCAATATTATGAATTTTCCTGTATCATTTGAAAGGTCGAAAGTTTATGAGCCCTTTGTGTGTGTGTGTTTTATTTTAAACACTGTTCTTAATTTATTTTTTTTTTTACTATTTTTAAGGAATTTAATTATTATTCTAATATTAACAAGAACTGTTTCTGCTATTTTACACTACTTTGGAAAGTTAAACTACTTGACTAGTCCAAAGCATATATGGATAGTTCAACAAAGCTCATCAAAAGTTTTCTTGTGAGGGAAAGCAAAGATTACACTGGCCTGCAAAATTAATGTTTTTGAAATATACAACAGAAGTTTTCCGATTTTTATGAAATTTGGTGTGCTGATTTCGAAAATGGCCCCCTTTTTTTCCCCATTACATCAGGATTTTTTGAAAACTCAATTTTGATATTTTTGCTAAGATTCTATTTGAAAAGAAATTCTCTCAAAAAATTTAGCACGTATCATCTAGCAACAGTAGTTTTTATCCCATTAAATCTGTATAAACATTGATTCTGAAAGAGGCAAATTGATCTTTTCATAGATAGTTGAAAACTACTGCCGATAGATCTCACGAGTTGCTTCTGGTTGAGAGAAAACAAGATTCCTTGACGCATAAAATTTTTATATTTAATCACGGTACAGTTTCCAGAAAAAATCACCAACATACTATTTTAATTAGCTTTTATTTAGGTAATTTATATAAAATAAATGATTGACCAAGAGGAACAAATATTATGCCTGTGTACACAAAAATTTGAAACAAATTTTAAACTTCCAAAAGCAAAACATAACAAAGTCTATTTAAAAATTTAAGTTCTTTTTTCCTCGAAAATTCTTTTTTTTTTATAGCCTATCTCATGTTAACATTCAACAGTTGTCAAGGAGCATGTTTTTTTTTATGCATCTTCCATGATATTTGTGTTCCTTATCTTTGATGTCTCAGTGGAAACTTTTCACCCTGCTCTTCACTGACTTATTTATAAATTTAGGGGGAGGAAGTTTACAGGTGAGTGAAAGGAATATATTTTGACTCAACCAACCCAAGCTTCTGTTTTTTTTTTGTCATGGAATCAAATTCTCATAAGCAATTATCTGGACCAACAAAGATCCCCTTTCTCAACTTGGCTTCGGATAAACTTTTTGCCAAGATTTTTGTATCAATCACCATCTTCTGGAATAATCCTGGCAAACTGCTTCATACGTCTAATTTTACATACAGAGGGGATAACAACACATTGTTTGGCTCAACTAAGCTGCTCAGAATTACATTCTTGGTGCCTAGTTTAAGGTTTTCTTTTCGGTCATTCTGTTGTGACCCAGTATAGAGTTATCACAGAGCTGCCCCACTCACAAATAAAACCTAGAAACCTTGTATATTTGCCTTGGCCAAGAAGCATGTCCAACCGTGGTAGGTATATTTTTTTTGTTGAAGACATGAGTAAAGTTTTCATAGTATTCCTTTAAATGTACCAAATGTTAACTGGTATAGATGCATAATGGCTTCCATGATGAAGGTAGGCAACCTTAAGGCTCATTTTTAATGAATGTATAAACTACCTCAATTTACTTTTATAGATGATATTAAAAATTTGTTTATTAATCTGGGGACATCTGAACACTAGACCAGGTTCTCGTCTTCCTCAAAGTATGTTTAAATTCCTTTTCTCAATTCCTGTACCAATGAAAAGAACCTTTCCTTAATAAATTTTTTTCTTTTAATCTGGAGCCCAAAAATTCAACTGCCTCCTTCGAGAAAAGCCATTAAATCAGATAATTAAGTTCAATCTGATAGAAGAACTAAAGCAAATCGGCTCCCCAGAGCTCATATTTGGTATCAGAGCCTTGAACTTGGAGCAAAACCAATGGTAGAGAGATTGCAATGGAAAGGTGTCACAGAGTGGTATTCTGTGTATTTCATTATGGTAGAATGAAGGTCAGCCACGGATGAAAGAAATTGAATGCTGAAAAAATGTTTTGATAAAAACTCATAAAAATCAAACTCATAAAATCAAATTAAAATTGAATTTAAGAAAATATGATGTAATAGAAAATTTTTCATTGTTTTTTTTAACTCAACATCAAAAACACATAAAATTGAGCCATTATTTTCCTTGCATTGTTTCCATCACATGCCTGTGTCAATTTACATTTTTGATATATGTAAATAAAACCCTTATGATTGTATGTGCCAAGTTTTGTAAGAATAACTGCTAAGATGTAAATTTCTCTTGAAATATACAGATGAATGAGATTTTCATAAAGCATAATCATGTTAATTATGCATTATTATGATACACAGTATAAGTATTTGTAATACAAGTAACAATTTTGAAATATATTAAAAGAAATCAAAACAAAAGTAATTCGCAAGTGTGAACCTTAGAGCTTGATTATATAGAGAGGTTTACCAAAAGTAAAAGAGAAATGTTGAAGAATAAAATGATAAGAAACTTTAAGCTTTTCCTTATTCTATACTTCAAATATAGGTTTCTATTTAAAATAGGTTGATTTTTTTTATACATAAATAATTTAACTTCATTATTTAAAAATGAAAAATTCTATTACAATATACCATCAAATTAATAGTTTATTTTTAAATGCCTTTTTCTAAAGAAATAATTTTATTCCTCTAATAATTTTACCTCAGTCTCTTTGGAAGGTCCAAAAAATTGTTCAGAAGATATTCCCTTAGCATTTCCAAATTTCTTTTGTGCTTCATCAGAATTGCCTAAATTAGATGTAGAAGCAGATTTTCTAGCTCTACCACTGAAAAGATTATAAAAGTATTATGAAAAAAAATATATAAATATATGTCTATACAATAAGTAAAAATTCTGCATCTCATTGAAATATTAGCAAATCTAATACACAAATACTAGTAATTCATAAGATTCTGAAAATTTACTTAAAATATCTAATATAATAATAGCAATTTCTGAACAATTATGAATTTTGCAATAACCATTTAGTCAAAGAATAAAAAATTACAGTTCTCAAAATTAAATAATAGAATGCAACCCCAAAAAAAGTTCTAGAGAAGTGTTGTCAACTATTTGATAAAATTCATTATATTTGAAATTAAGTCTCACAGGAAGGCTAATCCTTTTCTACAGATAATCTAAAAAGCATCTCGTTCAAAAATGGATATTAACCATCAAGATTAAAACTAACATCCCCCTTTAGCAATATTGAATACACAGATCAAAACTTCTACTTTCCTGTCTATTAATCATATGTCAGATCGACCAAGTATAGATCAGGGTTTACAGAAAGAGAAGTTATCTTTCAGGAAACAAATTTCTTACACTATTGCAAAAGGCAATGACGCAGAAGTAGAAACTGTAAATATCACTCTGTGAAGTAAACAGATTCCAATAACACCTATGTATAAACATTCAAGCCCGTGTTATGGATGAATATAAGACGCATTTGAATTTATTTTAAACTGATTCCCAGTTTTTTTTCAGAAGTTCAATTAGGATTCTTTTGATGAAAACAAGCTAATACAAATACTCCATAACCCTATTTTTTTTCCCCAGCAGACAACGAAAACCCTTAAAAAAAAGTAAAAATTTATGTCAGCAATAAAAAATTTGGAAAAACAATTCATCCTGGAAGTACTCAGAATGCAAATATTGTTATCTTTCTTGAAATGTTGATAAACCCTTGTAAGATTCAGAAGATCAGAGTATTTGTTTTGAGTTAGGAGGAATGATGTGGGTAAAGTGCCAATATTGGTGCTCTTACAGCTTATGACAATATTACAGGATCCTAGATGGCAAAAACAATTATATTTCAGCAAATGACGACTTGATTCGTAGGACGAAACTCATATATACTTGGTAAACTTTGTTCAGATGCAGCATTCTAGATATGCTAAGATTTTAATACCCAGAAGTTCTTTATAAATATCTTTATATACTTCAGTCTAAAATATCTTATTATTAATTGATATTAATTACTAGTGTTATAATAATATTATAAACAGCACCAGAACTTTTGGATTCATTCTTTGTTAATTTTTACAATACATATTTAAAAATAATTAATGGATGAATAAACAGTATTTTACTTTTGATTATCAACATAAAATTATTCAATGCAATTTTTCTTATTCTACACACAATTTTGCAAACTTTTTTATCCACTACTTTTCAATGCTAAGATGGTTTGCAACTTAAGAAAATTTACAGTTTCTGTTTTAATTAACAGTAGTTACACTTATAAATAAGGACAAGATTAGGATGATTTTCATTAAAAAAAAATTAGGAAGAAATTAACAAATGTTCTACCTCACAAGAAAATATTTTTCAAAATTAAATATGAAAAGTTGTCAGTAAAAAAGTTTTAACCAGGAGGAATAATTACAAAACATTTAATGTGATAAAGAATATAGAAGTAAAAGGAGTAATGATATAAAAATAATTCAAATTTATTTTATTTTCATAAATGTACGGTTGGATATGTGCAATGTCACAACCCCTCCCCCTGTTACTTTGCGTGGAGCAGTCCACACTGACATCACAATCCGCCAGGAATGTCCAACTAAAGGACACACAGGGAATGACGCAGACGGACATTAGGGACGCTGAGCTCTAGACGTAGGAGAAAGACGTTCTCCTTTGCTGTTTAATACATTTTAGATATTTCATCCTTCATCTAGTTAAATAAAGCATTTATCATCCTTAGGTTGTAGTCATTGGGGATCATATTTTGGGGGCTTGACCTTTCTCTTGCATATTAAGGAAAATTTTTTTAAGACGCATTAATATTTTTCTTCAATAGACACTACATTGCTAAAAGCGTAAAAACGACTTGTTGCTGCTGGACTTTCTTTTTCTTGGAATCATATGGTGCCTCAACTGGTTCTGGATTTATAGTACGGACTGCTCCCCAACCCCAGGTAAACAAAATTTCATTAAACGTATTTTTTGTTCGTTTATTTTGGCTTCCAAATTACTGTATTTAGTAGTTTTAACTCAGAGTGTGATAGGGAAATTTTGATTACAACCTTGCACTGTGTATAAATTTTCAAAGCGACTAATTTTGTATATTAAGATGTCCTGTAAAAATATTAAATTAGGCGATATTTCTATAATTGCCAATTCATTGAAATGTGGTACAACTCGTACTGTAAAACATTAAATTCTATATTAGGATTCACCGAATTTGACCGTTCTTCATGAAATAAAATAAGAAATTTTTCTACATTCCCTAGAGTTTAGAGTCGAAGAACAAAAAGAAAAAAATTTAACGGAACTCTCATTGCCTGATTTCATCTCAGTCGCTAATTTATTAAATTTAGAAGTGGAAACAAATGTGCAAAATTTATGCAACAGTATATTTAAAGCTTTGATGAACTTAGATGAATTCCTACTAACATTAAATAATTCGGAGACATCCTTTTCTGAAAGCAAGAACGTAACTTACTGAGAATCAATCCATGTTTCAAAAACGAACAGTAAAAGATCACCTCTCGTTAGACAGGAATTTTTCACAGCAGGGAACAGGCCAACATTCCCCTTTTCAACATCTGGTAAGCAACACAAACCTACCCAGCATTCAAGGTTATTCTTTCATGCCGGCACATCAAAACGTTTCATCTCTTTGTACACAAAATACTTTTCCTCCCCATTCAAACGATGCTTCCTTTACAGAGATGAATACCCAGTTTTGGACTCTATTGCGCGATAGAAAATTTACTAGTGAAGATTTTTATTCTGTAAATAGTTTCTTTTGCGATATTGAAGAAAATTTTGATTTATTCCCAGCTATATATCAAATCACAAAACATTAAATTTAAAGGTATCCAACTAGCAAACATTGAAGGTATACAATGGAGGGGAGGGAATATTTTTCATTGTGAACTTATTTAATAAATCTTAAATACTTTATTTAAATTTATCATTTATTTGAAAAAAATGAGATAGCGTTTACTTGTATTTCCTCTATATAACAAACTATTATAAAAAATAGTGGATGGTCTTTAAAATTAAGTCCTAAAATGTGTGCTCACAAATTCTTTCATACAAAAAAAAGTTACAGAAAACAGATATTAAAGGTTATTAAAATCTACTAGTTAAAAATGGGAGAAAAACTTAAAAAAAATTTTTTTTTGTTAAAAACATGTTATTTATATGTCTACAATATATGATGAATCAATCATTTTCACAAACCTGGTATCCCTGGAATCTTTAGGAACTAAATTATCAACAGTAGACTTTTTTTTCTCTGTCTTCTCATCTACCCATGAAAATTTAGCAGTTACATCATTTATACGATATGATGAATCTCGAGATATAAATGGACTGTCTCCATACCTGTTTAAAACAATTTAAAAAGAATATAGACAAAGAGAAAAAAATCATTTCAATTTCTATTGAATTGTATCAATATGTAAAAATTACAAAAAAACTTGCGTAATTTAACCCATTTAACTCTAATTTCTTAAAATATTTTAAATCTTTTTTACACATAAAAATACTATCCAACATTCTAAAAATAATAGCAAACTTATTAATAATCTCATTTTTAATTATAAATAACAATTATGAAATTAAAAAAAACTAAAATATTTTATAAAAGTATTTAATTGTCTTAAATTACTTATCTCAACTCAAACACATTATCAACAGAAATTTATTTGAAGTAATTAAATCAATTATTACTACAAACTAAGAACAAAATAAATATACAAGTCAGTTAATACGAATAAACAGTATAAATATGCATTTTAAACATGTGTAGGTGAGTGGATTAAATTTTACTCACTCCTATCTAGAATAAATAATGTCATATATTAATGTCATTTACTAATACAATTTAGCATGAACAATATCAGATTATTCAGTTGTTTTAACTAAAACACCTTGATAATACAAATTTTCAAAAAATTACTTTGTTGTGATGTAATTTGAAAGCCCCAAATATAACAAATTTATATCTTTCATTTTCTTGTCAGATTCATTTTACTGTATTCTCAATATTTACGATTTACATGAAAGCAAATACATGCTATTTTTCAGGTGTATTTTTTTTTACAGTAAAAAGTAACATTTTAATCAGCATGGTTTCAAATCAAGGAAAAATTTTCAAACCAAAATTAAATATCAAAATTAAACAATAATTAATATTACAAGAGCATTTAAAACAAAAATTTAGTTTTAAGAAGCCCAAAATAATACCTGTATAAGAAATCAACAGTAATCTATATTGTGAAAATATTAATTAAGATGTTCAATTCAACTTCTTTTAAAATGTTATATCAATAGTTTTGGTAATGAAGCGTCTTCACATTTATATTTCAAGAAATCAATCACACGTAATATACAAAACAATTGCAATTTTCATACTTAGGAGGACCACTGGTGAAGCTCAGAAATTCAAAATCATCATCTGTATCTACATCTTTGTTTTTCTGTGTACCACCAGGCGTTTCTTGAGCAATTAGTTTCATATCAGAAGCAGCAGAGTGGGCCACATGAGCAGCATTTCTACCACTAAAGCCCATTCCTAAACGTTCCAACTGTTCAGCCTTTTGTGGATTTACTTGGCGCAATTTTTCTTCCGTTTTCTTCTGTTCTAAGCTTAAATCTTTGTAAGCCAATCGAACAGATGCTCTAAATACAAGAATAAGAAACTATATAAAGTATGTATGTTAATATATGCATTATATTAAACAGGACTACAATAATGATAACTACAATTAGGGATACTTGTGAATGATACTGTCAACCAATTTTGCCAAATGCTGGCATCTTTCCTGCACATGTGCAAAGACAAATATTGTATTAAAAAATCAGCTTCAATTCAAATTTAAAAAAAAAAAAAAAAGATAACAGCATTATTTAGGCAGCCAAAATGTCATTATTGAATTCAAAATCCTGGCAGAGTTTTTTTTACGTAGACACCATATAAATTAGCATACACACAAGTTTAAATGCTGTCTGGAAATTTCACTTAAGTTTGTTATTTTGTGGTTTTTCTAAGCCCTGAAGTCTTTTGAATACTCTTGTGTAGGGAACACTTCACAGTACTTTTCCAGTAAAAAGATAAATTCTAAATTTTAATTATTTTTCAATACAAAATAGAAAAATAATACATATTGCAAACAATGTTATTATTTCCAGTATGCATGATCAAAATAGTGCTCGAGTATACTCAGAAACAGCATTCCACTGCTGGATGTATAATGCAAAATTTGACATCATTTTTTTCTTTGATAAAATTGATTGACAGTATAATACATAAGTATCCATTTTTTTCCATTGAATTATTGGAGTAAAAGCTTAACAATATACCAAAATAAAACAAGAATATAAACAAAGCAAAGAATACTGAAGTAGAATGAGTTGTATCTCAATATTAACTGCAATAATATGGCGAAATGGCACCAAAAGATAAATTGTTACTTCGAAGAAATTACTATTTCACAAAATAATTACATAAAACAGATTTAAGAAATTAATCATCATGCTTTGTCTTTACAACTTAAATATTAATGTTAAATAAAATTGAACTATAACAAATATCAAGCAATCTTTAAAAATTATAGAAGTTAATTGGATAATTTAATATATAATTTTAAAATTAATTATTTCTAATTTCAATAAATCATTTTAGCATATTTTAAGTTTGTCATAAAATGCCCCCCCCCAAAAGATGTATATTAGGAATATATTTTCAATGTAATATTCTCAATTTTTATATAAATTTCTTACTCTATAATATGGTATTTTGAAATTCAGAGAACTTCAAATTATATATATCCCATTTTTTTGCAACATATAATGTAAAAAATCCATTTAGCATTAAGGTATAGGAAACTAAATATGAATACATTATACATCAATTAAACAAAATTGATCAATGCAGGTAAAATTGAATAGCATTATATAAAATAAGATGCTCAATATAGCAGGAGTCAGCAACCTTTGGCCCTCTACAATTCTTAGTGGGTATTTTACAACCGACAAATTTGTCAGTATGGGAGTAAAGTTGACAATTTTGAAATGGAGCTTATCGAACTAACGTTTATAGGATTATGGAATGGAAAATTTCTGGGAATTATAAAAAATCTGGAAGATAATACTAAAATAATGATTTCTAAAGAAAATCAACAGTTATTTTAAATTGTTGAATGTCATTTCTGGTGAGAGAAAATTGCTTGAAGAGAAAATTGCTAGTGCTCTACTTTTTGCTTTTGGTTCTACATATTTAAGTGAACAACTCTTTCTCATATGAAAAGTATTTTGAGTCTACAAAGAAGTTGTTGAGTAACATCTTTGTGGACTCAACTCAGCATTCAGTATCGTGAGAAATATAAAGTCACAAATTATACCCCTGCCATTCTGATGCAAAATAGAAAAGTGCAGGGACAAAAGGTTTGCATTAAAATATTCAATTATATTGAAGGAATACTTATATTTTGTGTGTATAATTTTATTTTTTAATTAGATTGAAGGAATAGTTATAGTTTACGTTAACTCGTTATGTTAATAAAAATCTTTAAACAATGCATAATTAATATAAAATAAAACTCTGAATCTGTATTATTGGCCTCCATCCCTAACTCTACATGTATTGCAGTGTTTCAAGTATTTCCTACTGTGTGACACTCTGAATCATATTGAAAGATAGGTTTGGCACATCACAGCAACAAGGTTGCCAACATCTGTTCAATAGAATAGTAAATTTAGAAAATTAAATTGTTGGAGCCTTTTTCTAAGCTAATTTAAATGAATTTAGGTCTCATTCTTTAACACACTAACTGCTATAGTACTATTGGGACGAGTGTTTATTCCCGTCCCACTCTAAAGCAACACGAGGGCTATTGGCGACAAACTCATAATATTGAATCCACAATCAAGTGACAAAAATGCACTTGAATTGGCATCTTATTCTCCAAAGTTCCACACAATGCCAATGTGAGGACTTTGTGTACCATAACAGGTTTAAAGTTCATTAGCCTCTCTAGATAGGCTAATGAGCATTAGTCCATTGTAACGATTATTATTATGACACCAGATGTCGTAGACGGAGAGCGGATGGTGTTACTGCCTGAGATAATAGGGGAAAAGGGTTTCCTTGAATCCATTTCCCCTATGTTCCGAGATAAGACTTCTCTAGAAAAGGACATGCACGAGGACCATTTGAGGGTCCCGGCAGGAAACAGAGAGCAGAAACGTGCTCTGAGTATAAGATGGTGATTTAGATGTTCTGTAAATATAATTGTATATATTTATATCTCTAGCCTGACTGTGTGTTTTCATACCCAATATGCCATACCATGTAGAGAATTTCGATGGCATTAGGGCAATATCAATAATGCACCCTTAAGTATACGAAGATTATCGTTAAGTTCCTCATTCATATGCATTTTCAAGTTTTGAGATAAAGATATTAAGAGATTTAACAATTAAATAATTCTTATTTTCCTGTTTTGAATTTGAAGCTTGATAAAAATAACCAGTTATTCTGTGATTACAGATCAATTTTGCAGAGAAGCATGTAAAACAAATCAAGGCATCAAATAGGAAGTGAAACATAAAATTAGTTTTTAAGCTTTTACAAAATGCAATACAAAGTTTTTTTAAAAAAATGTATCAAAAAGAATTTCATACTAGTTTGTTCACATTGAATAGACATGGCTTTTTCATAACACATATTGAAATTCACATCGACATCTTAATAGGTAACTCTTACAACAATATTCAGCTTATAACTAGTCAGCTTATAACTTCCCAATTTTATAAATCTTTTTCTCCTCTCCAACCCACACTCATGATAAAGTCATGTTCTATCACACATATAAAAGCATTTACTTAAGCATTTTAAGGTAATTATATCCACTGATCAAGATTAAAATAAAGAAAAAAGCAACAAAAAAAATGTGTTCAAAATACAAATTCTTTACTTAAGATTTCCAGTCACTTATATACCTTATCAATTTAATATTTACAAAAATAAATTTTCTTACATATGCTTTTCTTGCTCTTCAGGAGGCAATTCAACATTTGTCTCAGATTCAGCTTGCTCTCTCAAACGATCTAGTTTTTCAGCTTCTTTTTCAATATCATCAAAGTTGGCTGTAACACGCTGAGCACCTAATCCTTTTTTTCCACCAAGCTTTAAAAGAATTATTATTTGATTAAAATTATAAAATTGATTAAAAGATAAGTTTTAAAAGAGCCATAAGACAATTTTCCATTTTATTTTGCAGTCTGCATTTTCTTTCTCAGCAAAACAACCACAGATTTTATAAATTTGTTTTTATTGCAATATGGCTTTTAATTTAAAATGGAAAATTTATATCATCACCTAGTAGAATATTTTTGTGTGGAAACACTTTAAAAAAACTTATATCAACCAGAACTATACATTAATTGCTTAATTAAAAAAAAAATTTTCATTCTTAAAAAAAAAATTTTTTTCAATTTTACTGAATGTTTGATAACATGACTTTTCTCATAAACAAAGGTTCATAAAAAAATATATATATACTTCATATAGATTGAAAATCCTTTTTGGATTTAAAAAGATTTCTTAAAACCTATATACAGGATGTTTTTTTTTATTTGACACAATTCAGAGCCACCTGAAGCTCAATCCAAAAACCAAAATGGCACCAAACTTGAGACATCACATGGAAAGAAGAATTCTGTGCAAAAAATAAATAAATAATAATAAATAAAAAAAAATTGAGTTCCAAAAACTGCTGACAGGAATGTTCATGATGCCAGTGTAGTCTATCAAGCTGAAAATTAGCATAAAACATAGATTTCAAAGAAAAATGCAAGTTTATGCTTTTGTGTGCCCCAACAGCACCAATAATTACAACTATAAAAACATGTAAACAGCTTCAAATGAGTGACGATTCAAACAGTGAGAAAACTCAAGAGAATATGCAACTCACATTATCAGAGAATGCATTGTCTTAATCAGTTTAAAGCATCCACAACTCTTTACGAGTTTAAACCACATCAGAAGCTAAGTAAGGAGCCTTTATTATTTAATGCTTTGAAAGAAATGATTAAGAAATTGGTTGATTGGGTCACTGACCATTTGCCCAAACAGAGGACATAAACCCGTCTCAATCAATGATGGATCATAAAAAACTACTGCTGGTAATAGCAGTACCTATGAGTGAGCATAACTGTTGAACAAAAAAATTTCCATGATATGGTTTGTGGAAAGTTCTCTACTATCCATACAAAATCAACCATTTACAAAAACTCAAACACAGTTATTATGATGAATTAATAACATTTGCTCTGTTATTTCTTGCCAAGATGAAGGTAAAAGATGGTTTCCTATGCAAACAATATGAGGAATCGAGACCCGAATCAGGGCCTCTGAACAGCCCCATACAGTGTAAGAAATTCCTATGCATACACTAAAAGTCACCCTTTGGTGTGGCTTCACAGCCTAATTCATCATTGGGCTATTCATTCTTGAGACCCCCATTTTAAAAAAACTTGTAATATGTAGTGTTAATTCATAGCAATGTCATGACACGCTGATTTATGTTATTTCACAAATTCAACAAAGAAAATGTCACAATCAGATCTCATCTTTATGCAGGATAATGCCCTACTGTACGTTGATGTTAACATACAGTAGTTGCCCCATTACTTCCATAATCAAAGAGTTATCAGTTGCAGTTTAATAGTTGCATGGCCACTTCCTTTCCTTGATCTAACTCCCTGTAATTTTTAAAGTCAGATCAAGAAACTGGGGTTGTTTTAAATCAAAAGTTTATGTAGGTAGAACTGTGTTAAAAACTGCAGTATCTTACATAAATACATATCACAGATAGTGTGGGATATTCCTTCTTACATGTTGCATATAGGGCAAGAGAATGTTGTACAGGGAATACACATCGTTTCTGAGGATGGCAGTAAAACTGAATGCGGTCCAATTCCTCATCAAGGTAATGAATGTAGAAATAAAACACAAAACTCAACTGTAATTTTGTAAGTCTTATCTATTTTTTACTATTATTATTTTATAACTTCCTTATGTTGTACAAGGCCATAAATAGCCCAGCCCTATCAGCAATTTTTTTAACTAAATTTTTTTCTTTCTTGGAATCCTATTTTCAATGTTATCATGGGTCTCCTTAACAAGTTTAGTGCTATTTCAGTTGTTAGATCAAACAACATGTGGCTCTGAGTAATCAAGTACTCTGAGTACTGCAAGGATATTAATATTAATATAATGGAACAAAGTAACTGATTGAGCACAAGAGTGGTGAATGTTTTCTTGAGGGGATGAAGCAAAAAATATTAATTTGGCATAAAATATCTGTTTTATTACCCTAAGTTAATGATGTAAAATTTAATTAAAATTTCATAAGAGATTTATATATTAAAAGGGAGAAATTATTATGTACCCCTTTCTTAGCAGACACTGGTTTCCTTCCTCCTATAGTTGATTTTTTTGGTTCAGAAGATCGAGGAGTCGTTGGTTCAAGGGTAACTTCTAAATTAGAATCTAAAAAACCAACATTCATTTTACCACATAAATAACTTCTAAATCAAAAGTTGTAAAATTATAAAAATATATTTTAACAGAACATACATTTATTAAGTTATAAAGTAATTGTTAACCATATGCTGGAATGCAATTTAACATTCTAAATTTACACAAATTCAGTAACGGTAATATTGAAGAATGAGTAAAAAATTACATCTTAAAAAAACATTATAAAAGATTAATAATTTTCAGGTACAAAGTATCATGCACTTTTCTAATAAATGGAATATAATTATGAAAACATTAAGGAATTATTGCAATAAAAAAATAGAAAACATTATCAGAATATTGTAAAAAATTCATAACATGGACAACAAATTAAAGTATAATCACTATTTCAAAGTAATTCATTTTGAACCATATTTTCAAAGAATTTAATCCTACAATTATAACTTTTAACACAATCATTAACAAATAATTTTTCTTTATGTTTTAAACATTTATCTTTTAAAATAACGGTAAAATCCTAGGAGGACCCACTGGTGTTTTTGGCGCCAAAATTTTTTCACCAAATAGCACCAAATTGAGAAACACAAGTTTTTCAAAATGGCGTCAAAGACGAAAAACTTGGAAACCGTATGTGTCAGAGGGGGGTGGCGAAATGGGCAAAGAGCAACGGTTGGTTACTGAAAGTAGGGGAGGTACGAAAAGTTCAAAAATCATGAAATGAACGGAGTTTCTGGAATGGCGTCAGGGATGCCTGAAAACCGTTGGTAGTAAATGTTTTACATTAAAAAAGGACGAAATGTGCTTTTTGCAAAGATAAAATCGGAAAAATACATCCAATTAATCATTTTTAAAAGATAAATACGGAGAAACTAATGAAATTCATTTTAAAAAGCACTCAAAAACCAGTACATGATTTATTTTTTAAAAAGGACGAAATGAGCGTTTGGCAAAGATGAAATCAAAGAAACACATTAAATTAATCATTTTAAAAAGATAAAAACGGAGAAACCAATGAAATTCTTTTTAAAAAAGCATTCTAAAACCAGTGTGTAGTGCATGATTTACATTTTTAAAAAAAGGACGAAAGGAGCGTTTCGCAAAGATAAAATAGAAGAAATACATGAAATTCATTTTAAATTTTTAAAAGGCACTTACCTTACTCTTACGGATCATACATACTTCATGACAAAACATATACCAGTCCGCGACAGTATTCTTATTGACTTTCTAGTCATTCACAACGAACGCATTAATGCTCTTGCCGAACCAGTATCTGGTCAAAAACTCATATCTTTTCTACACTTTCGTACATTCATATCGTGAAGTAATTAAATTAGCTTTCATACACCATTCTAACGTATCTTTCTTCCCCTTTGTGCTCAGGAGCACAAAGAAACCTGTCGTAGCCTCACTTTCAAGTAATTTCCTTTCACAAGCCATTCTTAACACAATCCGGTGCAGAGCAAACATTCTCAAGCGAAGTCAGGGGTCAAAAAGACCGTTTTTTCGGAAAAGGCGAAATAAGTTTCACCCTTTTTAGGGTTGCCATTTTTTTCGGTGATTTGAAAATCCAAATTTTAGGGGTGAAATGGAAGGGTTACCATATTGTAACCTTTATCGCTCAAAGTTTGGCGACAAAAAATTTAGCGACCAAAAGTGGGTCCTCCTAGGACTCAACCAAAAAAACTTTTTGGGAAACATCCTTTGAATTTTTTGTGCCTTCAAATAAAACTTAAATAATGAAAAAATAATAATAACCAAGACCATTATCTACAGAAATTGTCATGTTACATATATTCTCACAATTTTGAAACAGTACAGTTTTAAGGGTAAAATTTTAAACTTTGATGTCACAGCCAGGTTAGTAAACTATTTTAAATATGCTAACATTCACTTGCAACATTCTTAAAAATAACCTTAACGTGCACTTGAAAATTTTACAGAAAAGGTAAATATTAAACATTTACAAACTTTTTTTAGCTACATGCAACATTAGAAACTCACCAGTATTATTGTTAGTATTTAAATTAGAATCTGAACTTTTAAGGCATGAGCCATTACTCAGTTCTTGTCTTGCATAATTTTGAGAGTCGGTATGATAAAGCTGAGCTTCATCAACATCATGAAAAAAATCACATTCTTTTTTTTCTGGAGATGATGGAGTTTCAGCATGAGGAATATCAATATGCAGCTATAAAAAAATGACATGTAAATTATTCATCTCATTCCAAATTTTTTTTAAAGAGTTTTAAATCAATGCAAAAATTAATCAAAATACATTTCACTTGTAGATGCCATACGGTTTATTGATTATCACATATATTAATAAAATTATAGGAGTTAGTAAATTGATCATAGTATTTTCATATTAATCAGTAGTTCTGATAATGTTTGAGTAAGTTTAAGACAACAATTTCAAACTAAGATGCAAGTTATTACATTACAGTTTTTTTGTGCTTTTACTTTAGAAAAAAAATTGTCTTCATTAGATACATGTACAGATAGAAGACTAATTAAATTACTTGCTTGCTTAAAATAACAAAGTTAACATATTTTAGTTTAAAATTGTTTTAATGCACACAATCATTTAATATTTTAAATTTATTTATAAATATATACTTAAAAATGTAGATAAATTTATTTTTTACAATTGTTCTAGGGGGGAAAATAAAAGAAATGAACCAGTTAAAATACAATTCTAAAAAATATCAAGTTTTTCTCTTACTAATCTCTTTTCACATCATATTTTTCCATTTATTCTCAAACAATTAACTGCTAATGCTACAATATAAAAGTCACTAACTAGATACATTTCTCAAGCTATTCATAGTATTAAAATGCTTTATTATTTTATTTCTCATACAGTTATACTCCTAATATAAAAAAAATTTCAAGCAAACATCAAACATTCCTTGTACCATATTTTCTTGTATATAATATGCGGATTATGTGTTAAAAAAGTTTCAAATTGCATTGTGCGTATTATACGCCGCCGCGGATTATCTGAGAAAAGACATTCTCCATCAAAAAAACGAACAATAAAGTTTTGAAAGAAATGCCATTTATGTTTTATAGAATAAATAATACATGGCGCTTTCATGACTCAGATGACATTTCAGCTATAACTAGTTTTTGTCCAATTACATTCAAAAACGAATTCGATTCCTCGGAAGGAAAAATAGTTATTCGTCGCTGGCGCCATTTCCAATTTTCTCTTGACTAGAGCTATTACGTTCTTTGAAAGTTTTCATCGTGTTGAAGCGAAAGCATTAAGTTATACTGCAAACTTCAAGTTAAAAGTGATAGAGAAGGCTACCAAAATCGGGAAGCTGCAAGGTTTTTCAACGTTGACGAATTGAATATTCGTTTGTGGAGAGAAAACAAGACAAACTTCGAAAATTGTGATCGACGTTAAAGTGTCGATCATCGTGGTAAACCTCACTGGCCAGAATTAGAGGAAGAAATAAATAAAAGGATTTTAAAAGAAGGAGACACAGTGGGAAAGCAGTCTGGATCTTAATTTTTTTGCTGTTAACTTGCTAAATTAAAAAAAAAAGTAAGATTTTTCTGCATGGAATGTTTTGTTTAACAACTCAAAACATAGATGGCAGTAGCAAAGAAGTTTTTTGTTTTATTGAGATTATCGTAAAAAATTATATCATACATATTTAAAAAGACATTTCATAATAAATTTTTTTTCCTGTACAATTTCTTACTTCTATTATCAATTATATTGTGTATTTTTTGTCTTATATGACACTCACTATCAGCAGTTTATATTTTGGATTATTCGGCCTAAAAACTGCCGGGGATTATACTATGTTTTTTTTTTACTCGAAAAAAGGCTTTGCGGATAATATGCCACTGCAGATTATATACAGGAAAATACAGTAACTTTAAAAATATAAGCATACATTTAAAAGGATAAAATGTACTGACTTAAGTAACAATTTTATCTACGACTTTGTGAATTGAAAACTAGGATTTAAAAATGTTTACATGTGTTATTTAATATTTTATTTTCATTGTATCCTAACTATTTGAGAATTTCATGCAATTTGCAAAGATAATATATGCATATTTCACATCTATACCTTTGTACCATGTACCCTCATGGCTGATACAGCTTGATGATGTAGTTTCTCTCGATATAATTGAGCAGCTCTGCTATTGTATTTCTGCTGAGCATCTCGAGAACCACAGCCATGTTGTTGAAAAAAGACCAACTACAAAAATTTAACAATGATCAAATTTCATTTTAAAAAATAAATATTTAATATCTAATTCTTTTTTATGAAAGTCATATCATACTTATTTTACAAGAAAGAAAATGAAAGAGAATTCAATTACAGTAAGAAAAGAAAGTAGCCTATGTCCTTTTCTTTCTACACATTGAGTATGCTTTTATCAACCTCCACAATTATGCTACATGGATTACTTTCAATATTAAGATGAAATACCAAACTTGCAATACCCAACTGAAGAAAAGTAAAAACAAAACAAAAAAGCTTCAACCAAAAGCTTTGATAGAAAAGAATCCAAAATTTAATAAATTAATTTTAGACATGAATTCTTATTACAATATATATTACACATTTTAACAAATTAAGAGCCGATTTCCATACATATATTAAACAATATATTAATTTATTTTATAAGACTTCTTAATTTTATTTAAGTATAGTTTTAAGTAATTAAGAATTTTGAAGACTGACAATTTCTACAAAAAAGATTAAAACATTCATAAAACAAAAAGTACACAGTAAATGAAAAACCTCAATACCTGAGCGATATCACACAAATACAAATAAAGTGAGAAATAAGATGTCTTTCAGATTTGATGTTATTTTTTAGGCTTCATAGTGTATTTATGATTTTACACTACCAAACTATTTGTTTTGGTGATCAATGCAGAACTACTCTGATTAAGTCACATGATCTATTTTCTTGATTGCTATTTATTATAATAAATTAATGCATTTCTTTTAAATGACAGACAATTCTTGCAGGAATATATTTTGCAGTTCTTGTTAAAAAGTTTAAGAATTCAACTTTTAATTCATTGTATTTGCTTATCATTGCAATTCAAACTCCTGTTATCTAATTTTGTTAGTGTTCCTTTGGTTAATAATTTTGAAATAAAAATCAGTTTATATGTATAATTTATGTTTTTTGCCCCCCACCTATGATTTCAAGCAAAGGAATATTTTGATAACCTAATTTAGAGACTGTCACAAAAAATTATCAGTTTCACTAAAAGGCATCTTATACTTTACTTTAGCCCAACTGAATATCAATTTTCCAAAACCATTTGTTTAAAAACAATTAATTTTCAATAAACATTACAGAATTTAATACATACTTTCAGAATTTGGTAAATTTTGAAATTATAAGAAAGAAATATATACTATCCCCATAAAATAAATCTTTATATGAGAAATTACTCAAACATAATTTTGCTGATTACTGCTGATATTGATCAAAAAATTAATAATGAATGTACAACACATACTGCATTGCTGTTTCCTCCAACTTGCATAGCACGTAACTGGAGCCATGTCCAGTTAGTATCTAACTGAGTGGATCGCACAAATGACAAGTGGACTCCAAGGGAACGATGTACTGCTGAACAATCCATACAAATAAAAACTCCGTAAGTTACACTTGCCCATGTTGGGTTTTTAGCACCACAATCAAAGCATACCTGCATCAAAAATAAAAATTAATGAAAAATAAGCACACAACAATCTTAATTTGTGAAAATTAATATTGTAGATGATAAAGAAATACAGGAAAAGTTGTGAAATCAATCACTAAATTACGTACACGAAACAAATAAACAAAAAAAAGAGGGAAAAATTCACAATTTTTTTCCTTAACTTTATACATTATTTCAGAATTTATTAAACATACCCCAAAGGAAGTATTAAAAAAATGTAAATATAGATTTAATAGGGAATACAGGAAAAAGTTTCGGAATCAACAATTGTGTAAATAAAACTGACATTTCATTAAAATGAACATTACAAAAATTCACATTTTATGTTTTAATTTAATGCATCGCCTATTTCAAAGGGTTACTTAACATGTCATCAAAAACATAAAAACAAATGAAAAAGTAAAATGTTACACATACACAAACATATTTACAGATATACTACGATAGGTATCTAAT
This sequence comes from Trichonephila clavipes, assembly GCA_019973935.1. Classification (NCBI taxonomy): domain Eukaryota; kingdom Metazoa; phylum Arthropoda; class Arachnida; order Araneae; family Nephilidae; genus Trichonephila; species Trichonephila clavipes. The sequence goes on along the minus strand of BMAU01001093.1, from coordinate 70,186 downwards.
CTCAAGAAACTTCTGATGCCGAGAAAAAAATTAAACGATTGTTTACCACAAAAACAAAATCTAGTTGATCTTAAAACAATGAATAAATATATTATCATACCTTATTTGAAGTTATACTTCGTAAACGCTTAAAAACAGCAGCAATATCATTTTTACACGGTTTCTCTTCCGCCATGATGCCTCGTTGTAATCCAAATGATGACGTAATTTAAACACATAAAGCAACAGCTGCTAATAGCTAAACAACTTCTAGTAGGGAGAGACACGGTTTTACAAGTGTCCAAGTATTAAAAATATTTGTATTGTGAAACAAAAACTATTTCGATAGCTCGAGACTTTTCAACGCACTCGTTACAGTGAGCAGTAGTGCAAGACGATTTAACCCAATCAATTATTTCCCTATTTCGTTAAGTTATGGGTTAAAATCATACTTTCACTTCTTACATATAATAATGTAAGCATGAAAAACGTACTTGTGTAACTTTTCAAGTATATATCTAATGGTGATAATGATACATTTTTAGTAATTAAAAATATTTATTGCATGAAGCAGAAAATAACTCAACTCCATGTTTTCTTCAAGTGTGTACATTGGTTTGTGATTGCCTAATATATGTTCTTCATTAAAATTCATGATTTATATTTATTATGATTTTTAGTTTCGTAAAAAGCATTTGCATTCGCGTTTCGAACAAATCGACATTTTTTTTGCAAACAAGGCCAATAATTCCTCGTATATCTTGTAATAATTCATCATCTGCAAATATTTCTGAAAATGATTCATTGAAAATATCTGAATCTTGTGTGAACAAGTTGAAACAAATTGCATCTGATGGTGTTTTTTTGCGCATAACAATAGACGGTGGTGGTTGTTCTGGTTTTCAGTATAAATTCGACCTTGATTCTAAATTTAAAGCTGATGATGTGTGTTTCAGTAAAGAAGGTGCAAAAATTGTTGTGGACAAAATGTCTTTAGATTTTCTAAGAGGATCTACTGTGGAATATAAAGAGGAGCTTATTCGATCTGCTTTTAGGATCGTAGATAATCCTCAAGCAGAGAGTAAATGTTCCTGTGGAAGTTCATTTGCTGCAAAAATGACTTAGCTATTTATTTCACATCAGAATGTTACAGCACATAAAATTCAAATGTAATTTTATTGTATTATGATTTCTTTTCATATAACATTGATTAATTTTTAACTTGATTATATATTTTTCAATTTAATTTGTTGAATACTTATTCTTCATTAATTTGTGTGGTCGCTCTCATTTCTAAAACAACATAATTTTTTAGCATTATTGTATTTGTGATTAGTTTAATATTTTTTATTTGCTTATAGAAACTGAATATTAAATAACATTTTGCATAACTATTTATTTACAATAATTAGTTAGCTACTTTTTTTCCTTCTATTTGCATCAATAAACAAAAATGGGTTCATATGTATTATTGCAACTATATTTTGATATTATACAAAACAAACCACTCAGTGCATTCGATGCATGCAAAATCAAGATTACAAACTTAACGAGTTATCCTGAGGTTAGAATTGTTGCAACCGTTTGTAAGTACCCAAAAATGTTAGAAATGAGAAATTATTGCAGCTTTTTAATTTTATTGATGTGTTGAAGGTATAATTAAGTGTTTGTATTTTAACATAAGGACACTGATACTTGATGAACAAAATAACATTTATAGCATTTGTCAAGTGCAAGAGTTTGTTTCCCTACCTTTTAAAAAAGGTACTTGTTAAAAGTTTATGCAGACTTAAAATATGCTAATGTTTTTCTTCCATTTTTGATTAGGTTACTGATGTAACTTTACCTATTCAACACAAATTACTATTAAAACAATTTATCAGTCATTGAATTTTTATAATTCAGATTGATAATGTTTCATGCAATTCCTCTCAGATTATTACAGTAAAAATTGTTCATGAGATTTCTCAGTTGGCTTATATTATTATTTTATCTATGTCTCTGAAAATTTGGTTAGTGAGGAATGTTTGAATGCTCTTTTTCTTTGGGGTTGAAGCAAGACCATCTTGAATAATTTTGTCTGAGGTTTCTGTCTGTTCACTGCTATCTCGTGTTTCTCTGATTTTTTTTGTTCAGGTACATGATAATAATAATATTTGATTTAATTGAAAAATTAAATACATTTATGATATCATATATATACATATATATAGTATTTTGTGAAAGTTTGTATATTAAATCTTTGATCATGTAGTTAACTTTACCTCTTCTCTTTAGGAAAACACATACAATTCAAATTTTTTATGCTCTTTACAACTTTGAATTATCCGAGTTTGATAGAATATTTATTAGATTGTTTACAAATTTATTTGAAAAATTAAACATCAAAAAGGATTAGATGATTAACTTTATTGATTATAGTTTATTTGTTTGTAAGAATTTTTATTTTAAAATTAATTTTGTAATTATTTTGCTGTATGTTATAGATTCTATTTTGAAGCTTGCATATTAGTGGGTGAAATGTTAATTTTCTTATTTCTTATTCAGTTATATATTATCAAAAAATTATGGAATTTTTCTCAACTAAAGGATTTTTCATAGTTTCAATTAAGATTAATTTTTAGTTATTAATACATTTATTTATTAGTTATAGTAATTTAGAATGATTATAAGTTATAGTATTTTTGAATAATAGAGAGTAATTATGTGAAATGTAAATATTTGACTTTTATCAAAATTAGCTTAAGGAAATATTGAAGTAAGCTTCTAGTTTTATCTTTCTTGCTGTAATTTAAAATGTTATAATAATTATATTGTTGCATATATGTTGATATATAAGAATTGTTTGAAATTTTACATAATAAACCGAAAAAATTAAAGCTAAGTTTTATTTCTTACATTTATTAATTTTCTATTTTTATTATAATTTACCAAAAAAAATTAATTTTGAGGACTAATTAAAATACAGTAAGACCCCGCTTAACACGGGGTATACGTTCCATTAGAGTAGAACGTAATATGAAACAGTGTTAAACGAGGTTATCTCACCATGTTAAATAATGAGGTTAGGAGAAGATGGGCAGAAAATTGGTCAGGTATTTTACCATTAAATTTATTAATTATGTTTTTTATAACAATAAAACAAAAATTTATTTCTTGCAAATATAGAAACATAATAAGTGAATATACATATTGTTATAAGTAAAATTCTTAGTATGTTTACATTTCAGGTCATTCAGTCTCCTCTGTATTTCCAATTTTCTGCCTTTTTATCAAGAAGGTAGATTGGCTTAATGGCATATTATGTTCAATTTCGTCGTCAATCCATATAGAAAGTCGTTTTTCTATTGTATTATTTCAACAATGGGTAATTCTAATTGCAGAGCTTATCGTAGTTGCCGATGACAGTATTTTTTCTTTATTCTTAAGTATGGTCCTTATTGTTGAAGTTGCCAAATTCAATGCAGCTCCAATTTGCGATTGACGTTCACCAGTATCTAATCTTTTAATCACTTGCATTATAGTTTCTAGCAAAATGCTTTCTCTTGTTGTTTTACTTTCATGGTTTTTTTTATTATTACCCATGATAAAAACTAAAAATCATAATATTTGTCACTATAGCAGTCGTTATATTATATAAATTTATACTTACAATAATGTCAACAAATGTTTGAAATGATAAAAATACATTCCTGTAACACTGCAGATAAAAAGAAACACAGATAGCTGCGTTGGATATTGGGAAACCTAACTCTGTGGACAATTTCGGGAAATCCCACAATTTAAATAAAGGAGCATTAAATCGAAATAGTGTTAAATGGGGTCTTACTGTAATGTGATATTTATTCATTACAACTATAACATGAGGGGTTTTTCCTTTTATAGCTTTAACAAAATTGTACTGCAAAAAATGTATCGAGAGAAGTTGCAATGTGCTTAGAATAATGGATATTATTATTGGTTATTATGTACTTGTATTCTTGAATTTTTTTAATTGTGAAGCTCGGTTGTATAAATCAGTGATCCCTTCTCTGGAATTTATGTATATAATGAGCCTACTTATTTCATATAATCCAAGTATTACTCTGTGTGCTCCATTTTGGGGACCACTATATATATTATTTTGAAAAAAAATTAGTTCATATGGGTTTTTAATTTATCCAATATTCAATCAATTTATAATTAAAAATTCACATAGACATTTATATTTTATTTATTTAAATATTTTCTTAAGTATTAACAAAAAAAAATTTTAATTTAAATAACATTTTAAAAGTTTTTCTCAATGAATTGATTTTGCCACAAAATATACTATTTATTATATTAATGTGTTTTTTTTTTTTTTTTTTTTTTTGCAATATTTCAAACTATATTGACGTGTTTAAAAAACATTTTGCATTTCTATCTGTTAAATTGTTTTAAATATAACCTTTAAAGGCTGAATATATTTTCTATCAATTTTTGTTGTAATTTTGTGACTTTTTTAAATAAATATAAAGACATGAAGAGCCTCATTCAATGTATTTAATAGGTTAATTTAACTGCAATGTTAAATATTATCTAGATTCTTTCTCTACATTTCAGTTGCTTGTTTTTGATATTAATTAGAACATTTAATTACTAATTTTAAATTTAAACATTTTAATTCTGTTATTCACTTAGAAAAATTAATATTGTTATATATCTAGTTAAGTTTTTGTAGAATTTTAATAGGTATACATCTCTTAATATTTGAAACTATCTGTTTCTCCATGTTGTATACCATGTGTGTAAAATATTAATATAGTCATGAAGAAATTTTAAATAAAGCATTGTTTGCATCTCTTATCAATTGCTTTATATAAACTTTAGATATTCTAATTAAATTTATATTATTTATTTTAGAGATAGTGGCATATTTGCATGACATTCTGAATTGATTATTTAATAGATGATATATGAAGGATAAAAACTGTGAATGCTGATAATTTTCTAGGTAATTGAGACATATTTATATTTTGTTGAACAAAAACAATTTTCCTGTAGAATTAAAATGATATGATATGGAGATGAAGTTGTAATCAATTTCTGAAAACAAAATGTATGAATGTGACTCTCTTTTCAGATTTTTTAAATTCTCATCAAATAAGCAACATGCATTTTTTCATGAAAATTTTGGGTTTATATTTACCTTGATTTTCCCTGAGAAATTTTTTGAAATTCAAAACAATTTTAACTTTTTAATCTTAAATGTCTTATCTGCTTGTATTTTGATATCTAAATTTCCTTTCAAAGGCTAATTAAAAGTTTGTAATTGTAAATAAGTATTAATTTTACTTTTTTCATTATACATTACATATCTATATCTCAACTGTGTCATACCTAACATTTTTCGTAATTTGTAGCTGTATTATAAGATTCTTATACATGATGATGTACATAAACATATGGTTATGTAGATAGTATGATATATGTTTCTCTTTTGTAAAACCCTAATTTTGGTCTTGTTGCTGCTAAATATTTGATTTTGATCTATGTCAGAATACATTTCCTTATTTTAGAGTGATACAGATATAACAGATCATTGAAATTTCAAGTAACTAAATCATACTATTGAATGATCTCAAAATCTTACATGTTTTCGTGCATAAAAATAAACATCAAAAATTCAATTTATTCTAAAGAAATAATTCAATGTACAGAGCACCATGCACTTTTAAATCTTTAACATGTATTAGTAATAAATATGATAAATGAAATGAAAGCATAAAATATGTATAAAAAAGTATTTTGTGTCATTCTGAAACACAAAGTATAAAGTTAATATTTGTTTTATTATATCAAATTATATAATCTAATAAAATGTTCTTTTTCAGAAGATTAATATACCAGAAGGGAATAAACTAAACTGTTACTTCAAGCTAGAAAATAAATATAAGATGTAACTCTGTTTAAAAATAAAGTTTTTATCTTTTATTAGACTTTTCTTCTTTTTTTTTTTCGAGTATTTGTTATATTGTAATTTCAATTTCTTTAATTTCATAATAAATGGTTTCTTCCAAATGTAAACACACCATATAGCTTATCCTAAATCAGTACAAAGACTTGTATTTTAAAAAATCTTAATGTAGTCAGGAGCATCGAAACGGTTTCAAGTATGTTTAAACTCAATCATTATACTCCTCTAAAACATCAAAAATGTTGAAATGAAACGAGTTTTGATTATATGCTGATCTAAAGATAAATTGCAAAAACTGTTCTAGAAGATTGACAGTTTGTAACAAAAGGTGGTGGTAGCTTCATACTTAGATTAATAAAGGGTGGAAATCTATTAAAATGTATTTAATATTTTGATTTATGTTTTAGAGATAACATAAACTAATAGGGATCAACAGTTTAAAAATTGCATGCTTTAATTACTGTTGTATTTTTTCAATTCCTACTATTAGTTTGCACTCAATTAAGTTGAAATTTTATATACACGATTATTTTGGATGACAACTCAATTATTTAATATTTTTAGTACAAATTAATTGATTAAAACTAATTATTCAAATAATTACAAATTCAACCACGTTGGCTTATTTTTGGCGACTTAGCGACCATTTTGGTGACTTGTGTCAAAACTTGGAAAAGATTTTTTTCTCGCATTTTAAAGCACTCATTTGTGCTGAAATTTTCTAACACTATTGTTCTGGATAACAATATGATAATCCAATTATAATTAATCAAAGTTATTTGATTGAAACTAATAATTTAAAGAATTAGATACAGCCGCGTTGGCTTTATTTTTAGCAACTTGGGTCAAAACTGTAAAAGATTTTTTTTCTCATGTTTTAAAGCATTCAGTTGCACTGAAATTTTATATACCCAATTGTTTTGGATGACAATACGATACTTTAATGATATAAAAAGTAACTAAAATAATTTTTTGTTGTTGTTGTTGATTTAAGTAGGAATTGACTTAAATTTTTTTTTTTTTATATTGCTTGTTAAATTTAATATGCATTATGTATATGTAAATGAGTTGTGAGAAAATACAGCAGAAAATTAACAGAACTTAAAATCTATGAATGAAATTTTTGCTATGCTATCAAATTAATAATGTATTCTCTCCTATGGTGTACAATAAAATTTTACTGTGAGTTAAATGCTTATATATTTTAAATGTTAAAATTTTTTACTCTTGCTATTAATGTTGGAAGTGTATGTATTCTTAATGAATTAGTTTGTAGTAAATATCTTTTACCATTCATTTAAATAATACATATTTTTCTGTTCTTCATAAACTTACGTATTAAGAATTATGATATTTTATGCAACATTTTTTTTTCAATTTAAAAAGTATCGTTTGCTAAAAAAAAAGTACTTTTGAAAGAATTAAGGTTTTTTTTTGTATGTCAGAATTTGAAATACTGTTTTTGTGCTTTTTCTTTTCCTAGCAATTTAGAAATAACTTAAATGTTTGGTTTTATTTTTTGTAAATAAGTTTTAATCACATATGTATGTTTTAAGAAATTATAACAGAATATCAGGTTATATAAATCAGAAGTCATGTGATTTTCACTTTTTCATCCTAAAATTATTCATTTGTTTCAAAAATATTTTATTTTTTTATAATTTGATTTAAAAAATGGTATAGTGCTGAGTTAGAAGGAGAAATATGTATTGTTTTGAAGACACTGGCGTTGCAAGTCCTGAATGGGCCGAAATCAAAATTTCTTGCATACCCTTTTTCTGGGTCGCTACGCCCCTGTTTTAAAGACCAACAAATTTATTTTACCTTGTATGCAGTTTAGAAGTACATATTAACCTAACACAAGAAAAATAATTTTACTAATTAAATTGATTTGTAATAATGTTTGTGGTACATGAAATGTAATATTTTAATAAGGAATGTACAGAAAATGATGAAATAATGAAAATGGTATCCTAATAAGCTTTACACTTGAACTCTTAAAAATATTTTTTTTTTCTTTTGGATACACTTTTACGTTTCCCGAGACTTTGTGATTTCTTTGTTTGTTTTCAATTTATTATAAAAATCGTAAAACTATCGATTAATATCATTCAAACTGTGTAATTAATAGATTATATATAAAAATATTGTTTTGAAAAACTATTCATTTTTTTTTTTTTTTTTTTTTTTTTTTTTTTTACGAAGCAATTTTATAAAATTGAGATGTTCCAATCTTTTTATGAGTACCATTGTACTTAAATATTTTATTCCAGAAATGTGATACTTACTAAGGACTTTATAAAAGCTGTTTGGAAGTCAACGCTTCTCGAGTTCTCAGCCTACTGTGTAACAATTTATTTTAAAATGTTTTATTTTCCTTTTTAAATTTCAGCTTGTGGTTAGAGCAATTTATGACAACGTCATGTGTATGTCTGAATAGGGATTTGAAATTTTTTTATTCAAAGGCCATTGTAGATAATCAGAAAAAAAAATGAAAAACTATTTAAGATTTCATCATAATAATGATGTAATGAATTTTAAGAAATGTCTCATAGTATATATTATAATAAATTTAGATTATATTTGCATATAAAATAAAAACAAAATAAAGAGGTTAAAACAGATCATATAAAATTAAATTAGAAATTGAGACACTTCTCGACTTTCTTCAGGGCTGCATAAAATTAGTATGAATGTTACTTTTTTTTTATTCAAAGGGAACTAATTTATGTTATCAATAGATAAGAATTAAAGGATTTGTTAATTTTAACTCAATACAAATTAATTTTTTTGTGTGTAAAAAGTTGTCTAAATACTATGTTCCATCTGGGGGGGAGGTGTAATCAAGATCTAAAATATTGTACTCTTGCATGTGAAAACTTGACGATATTTCTATCGTTGTTAGTGTGACGCATTCTATTGTAACCTTTATCAATGTAGGTCTCTAAATTTCGACTATCTTCAAACGAATTCTTGATTATATGAGTGTTTAGTTTGGAGAACTCCCCAGGATCTCCACCTAAACTAGACATTTTAGAAGGAAAAAAAGTCTCAATACTATATAGCCTGAGTTAAGAAATGAAACTAATGCATATTCCTGGTGTTTCTCTCTGGATATTTTTATTACTGCTAATATTTAGTAACAGTCAAGTTCGTAACCACTTCCAAAATTTTAAGAGATGTTATATACTTTTTTTTTCCTCCTTCAGTGGCTCAACAGCTCTGGGTTGGCCCTGGCCATCTCCAGGCATCTCTACTTTTGACAACTGTTTTCCAGCCTTTTAACGTTTAAAATATTAAGATCTTTTTCGATACAATCAATCTACTTTAGCGGGGTCTGCCCCGAGGTTTATTTCCCATGGGCTTTGCCAGAAAGGTTTCTTGCATCTTCATTCATTCTAGCCATATGACCAGCTCATTTAAGTCTCTGTAGTATGACGAATTTTACAATATTAGGCTGTTTGTAAATTTTATAGAATTCTAAATTAGATCTTTATGATCCATTCACTTGAAAACCACCAAGAATGCAATGTAAGATCTTTCTCTCGAAAATTCCCAAAGATTGATCACCACGTAAAGTCAGTGATATTCTACTTTTAACTTGTAATAATCTTCCACTTCAAGGAACCCTTAAAATAAAAGGAACATCTAATAATGAAAATATCTTAAGTTTATTCGGATAATACAGTAAATACGACTCTGTGCTAATAATTCATAAAAAGGTAATAAAAAATTCGAAAAATAAAGTTGTGCATCAGTTAGCACATAGATCACCAGAACAAATTACTTCTGCGTTAGGAAATGAAGTCATTAACAGAATTAAAGACAGTATAAAAGCAACCATGTACTATAGCATGCAAATAGATTGTACTCCTGATATTTTCCACATGAAATAAACTTCAAGTTTTAGGAATGTAAATTTTGAAGAGCAAAGTTTAACTATTATATATATATAAATAAGTCCTTTTTATTGAAGTAACTGGAAAAGGACTAGCAAAAACTTTATGCGCGCGCGCGACAACAATAGTATTATAGAAGGAAAATATAAAAGTACAATCTAGAATAATTACTCTAAACTTCCATTCAATTTATGTCTTGTCTATCCCTCTTTTGATATATTAATTTATGATGCCGCTTCTAGCAGTATATATTGTAAAATGTTTTGGGAGGGATGATATCGCTCGCACACAACGTTTATATTGCTTGCTTTCTGCATCTACAAAAGATAGGAAATTCTACAACAGCTTTTTGGTTGGGAAAACCCAAAATAGATTCGTGTATACGCAGTTTGAACAAACTTGTAATACCCTAGAAAAAATTTTTGGTGTAAGTAACGATTATACAGCGGTATCCGAAGCTAAAAGTATATTGGATTTAATACAATAAATGACATTTATTCTATATTTAATGGTATAATTTGCAATTTTATCCAAAATTAACTTTTATCAATTAACTATTTCAAGCAAAAACAATCGTCCTTGACTATAGTCAGATTTAAAGCCTATAGGCTTTAAATTTAGTCGATAAAATTAAAACTGAAAATATTTAAAATCTAACTCACTTTTAGACGAATCAGAAGTGCTAATAAATAATTTGAATAAATCAGAACATTTTCCTATATATAAAACTAATTCGAAAAACAAAAATATATATACATATTCCGAAATAGAAAATGTAGTTATATAAAACCCGCTAGAGGAATTGAAATGTTTTTTTTTAACACTATACTGATACTGTTATTGTACAAATAGAAGATAGATTTAAACTATATCAAATATTATTTTTAATTTCAAATTAATCACTGATATAAAAACCTTAGAAAATGTGTTCCAAAAATTTTGTAACAAAGATGTAGAGGAAAATCTAATCCGTGAAATTCTTTTATTACAGGATTTGATTTTGAACGAAAGGGATGTAAATTATGCAGAAGATATATCGCAATACATACTAAAGAATTGTATGTAGTTATTTTTAAATGTATTAACTGTGTCAAAATTTTTCTTTGCTAATACAAGTGCTCTGGGTTCTTTCACCAAATTAAGGTTAATAAAGAATTAACTTCGGTCAAGCATGCGTGTGTGGAACGATTAATACATTTGCTATTTTAAGCTTCGAAAAACTGCAAAAAAAGAGGAATTTTTCAGAAGAAATTACTGTATTTTTGAAAACAAAATCACACAATAAATGAACATTTTTTTTTTCCTTTACAAAAAACTTAGCCCCAATACTTATTGCACCCAGGACCTTATAGAGAACGCTGGTTCTGTGTTCCCCATTTCATTCGAATCCGATAATCAATTCAAGAGACATACGAAGTAAGAATTGTTAAGGGACTGTTTATTAAATTATGCACACTTCGCGCAAGCGCGCGCACGATTCATATTTTCCCCATTTTCAAGCAGTGTGATAAGTAATGTTTTCGCAGTAGTACACAAACACGTTCTCCGCCGCGACTTCCGATTATAACGGAGTACTTCCTGAATTATTTAAGAGGGAGAAATGTGAATTTTTTTTCATATAATGGTTTCTCATGACGTGTTTTTAATATTTAAAAATTCTGATATTCTTCTGGAAAACTTAATTCCAAAAGCTTTGAAAAATGCTAAGTGGAAAACTTCATCGTACAATAAAATGTTCGAGCATTCGTTTAATATTAAGGCTACACAATACCCTTTTTCAAAAAATTTCTTTGGCGACACTTAAATTCAAAATAATTTATGTTTTATATTCAGATTATATTATATTAAGTAGAGAGAGTCTGAAAGTAAAAGGCCCAGTTTGACCAGACATTTTACAATTTTAAAAAATTAAGAATTTTTGAAATTGTTTCAAACTTTTTTTAAAATGCTCAATTTTTTTTAATTTTTTAGTCATTTTAAGTGATTTGTGTTTCTTTAATTATTGCAAACAAAAGTTAAAAGGGATTTAAAAATCTGTTCCCTTGCTGATTTTTTTATATATAATAATTACTTTTCTGCACGAAATTTTTTAAAATATTAACTACAGCATTTAAAAAAAAATAGCTAGAGATCTCAGTCCTAAATCCATTCTAATTTCTATAGAACATACGTTTAGTAGTATTGTAACGTTTGAAAGAATAACGGTAGCGTATTCTTGGTTAATTAAAATATGGAATTTATTTACGTCACAACTATTGAAAATTATTTACTAAATGATACATTACAGTTATTAAAGTTAATTATAGATTGTTAGAGTCCACTATTTTGTGAGAGGAGGATTCGTTGGTTACCGCTCCCGTGCAAGTTCAAAGCATCTCTCCCCTCATCTTCCGGTCGACGGGCTAGATTCCTCGGGGGTCAAAAAGGGGTTGCGTTGCACCTGCAAGTTGCACGTGTGGGTGTCGAGTCCACAAAAGAAACCGACCAGATGTTGATGTCTCTGAGAAGCGACGTTACAGTATATACAAAAAATTATAAGACTACCTTAAACAGAAAAAAAGTCATTAATTAGAAAACACATACATCTTCAAAATTAAAAGTCTGAAAAAAACACATTTGAAGTTTGTAAAGCCTTAATGGAAAATCTAATAATGCCCGTAAAGCTCTAATTTTTTTAATATGTTGTTTTCCAACTTAGGCTATACATTAAAACACTACTATAATTAAATATGACTGAAAATATTTTTTTTAATTCAAAATAAATTTTTGTATAATATTGATATTATTTGTTAGAACGACAGGTTATTCAGCCTTATCTTAACACAATATTTTCTATACTTTCACCTATTGCGCACTTGTACTTTCAAACTGCGTTTTTTAATTTTAAGATATATTCACCGTATAACGCCCCCCCTTTTTTTTTAAAAAAAAAGGAATCTGCAATGTACTTAGCAATGTTATTATGTTTTAAAGCCATATCTTCGAGATATCATCCCAGGATTTTGAAAAAAAAAATAGTATATTTCTAGAAACACAATCCTTTAAGTTCATAGGGTATGTATGATATTTCTTTTAAATAAAAGGTATTCCGATCTTTGTAGAAGTTGCGTTTTTTTATACATCTCTCTTTTTTTTTTAATTTTTGAAGCTCTCATTTTTATACCCGGCGTATAATGCGCACCCGTAAATTTCAATCTTATTTTTTGTGTCAAAAGTGTGCGCGTTATACGCCGGATTTTACGGTATATACAAAATAATAAGGATACTAACAAGCTAAAAATCACCAGGTTTGTACATAAAATTTAATTTTTCTCGGTTTTAAAAATTGGAGCAATTTCGTAAGTTTGAGCTTTTGTTGCGCAAATTTAAAATACTAAAATATAGTATTATAATATGTTAACTATAATGTAATTTAGTACATCTTGGAAGTATTCAGCTTTATATGCAATACTTGTATTCGAAAATCTAATTGCAGTATCAGCTGAGGGTTGATTTTTGGATACATCATTTTTTGTAGCATTCATCTCTTCGAAAAATTGTTTCTCATAGCAACTTGGGAGCATTCTGGTGATGACATTTTCTCAACCGGAAAAAATTACTGATAAAGCTTCAAAGTTGTATAAACAATTTTTAGAACAAAAATTGGCCTTGAAATCAATCTTAATTAAGTAACTATGCGGACTCTAAAAAATCAAAACATAATCAAGCAAAATTGAAATTAATAACCATTTCACACTGAAAAAGTTGATTGTGTTCAAAAATATTTTTAATTTATCCAATTTAAACCTGGAAAAATACTTCAAAATGAAATTGAAACCAAACCTAAGCTCAGAAAACTTCAAATATCTTAAAAACTTATTGTTTATCAGATCTGAAATTTGGTGGCAAGCTTCCCATTGATATGGGCCACAAGAAAATGCAAAAAGAATTTTTCCTTATTTTTGAAATTTGTGCAGGGTACAGTGTACTCTTAATTCTATTAATTTATTGAAATAAACTTATATGACAAGGACATCAGTAAAAGAAGTAATGTTAACATTGAACATATAAAAATCAATTCACTTATGAAGTAAAAATTTATTTTTTTAAATTTTTGATTGTGGTGAAAAAATTGAAGTTATAATTACAATAAAAAAAGGTAGGCCAATTGTACAGGAAACACATAAAATTTAAATGTTTTTACTAATAAAAAATCAAAATTATTAGATTTATTTATACGAATAAAATCGTAAGACAGAGATTTTAGAACAGCGAAAACTATTGATACATTTTACTAAAAATTGATCTTGAAATACAATTATATTAATCACTAGCTGGTATACCCGTTCTTCGCACGGGTGAACTGAAAAATTAAACAACACAGATTGAAAAATAAAGAAGTTTTTAATGAGATAATTTTACGTGAATTGCAAATTAAACAATAAAAGCTTTTTGCATATCTCAGCTGAACAAAAAAAAAAAAAAAAAGAAAAAAAGCACCTTTGTTAAATTTTTAAGTACGTAGATCTAATAGCTGATAAAAAGGATTTTTTTTATTTATAACTCCCCGTAACGCTCTTGAGGGTCGATTTTTGAAAATACCTCCCTAAGCTGATCTCTGCTCAGCAAAAGTAACACATTGTTAAAGTTTTGTGTAATGAACTCTTAAAGTAGTGTAAATAGTTTTTATCTGAAAGTTTAATACATTAATATTGTTTTCTGTTGTATTTATTTTATGTTAAAATTGTAATATTCGCAAGCAACGCCGTTTCTTAAATTATAATGGCGATTCAATGAAAAACAAAGCGAAATGTTAACGATAGAGTCAAGTTGACAAATGTTTAGCTACTTTCATAGCTCGAGCTTTGTATGACCCGCCGTGTAGGGGAGCGATGCACGTTAATATTTTATCCACCGCATAATGATTTTATTGCAGTTTTTTTCATACAATATTTTTTTTGGATCACTACATTGGAAATTAAATACATAAACAAATTAATCCACTTTGGGAAATTTAATCCGTTAGAGATAATAAATTAATTAAAGATATTCCACTGTAAAATTGATTATATACACCGTTCACTTAAAATAAATAGTCAAATCGTTTTCTAAGGTTTTCATTAACATACAAAAACATAAGACACTTAAATTTTGACATTAACTATTTTTTCGGGACAAAAATTATAATCTTTGCAATCCGCTGAAAACGCAATATCTGCTACAAATTATTCGCCTTCCCCGCTAAAATACTCATCACAGAACGCGTGCTGCCATATATCTTGAAAGAGTGGATTTCAAAGAATATTCCTGCTAAGTATTGGTAGAATATTCCTTCTCTAAGTTGGTGTGGTGTGGTAGTTAGGAGAAGTGGGTGCCAGCTCAGGTGTCATCCACGTCACTTGACCATGGTTCAAAATTACGTGGTCCGTCGCCAAAAGCCCTAGCGAGCGACTTGCGTAGCCAAAACAAAAAGGGTTTTTTCACAAACAAAAGATAGATATACGCTGTCGAGGGCTTTTTTGTAGCGCTCGCCAGAATTGCTTGCATATGGCAGAATTTTTTCCTACTTACTTGACAAATATCGTTATTTTTTGGGCACTTCACACAATATCTTTATAAATTATAGCCTATGCTATAAATTATAGCCTATGTGTTATTCTGATGTATAAGCTATATTACTGTAAAGTTTCATTAAAATTCATTCAGTTGTTTTTGCATGAAAGACGGACAAACATCCTCACAAACTTTCGCATTTATAATATATATCTAGATTTACAATTAACGAAATATGTATGGAATGGGTATATATCAACTTAAAACGTCCATTCTAACAGGAGGGCTTCTCATTTAAGTTGAAGGTGCCCGTAACAGTGGCGTAACGTACACCCCTGCATCGCGGGGCGGGCAGGATTCCAGGGGGCCCCAAACCTGACATTGTAGGGGACCTGTAAATATTCTTCGATACGCCACTTACCCGCAACCTAAGTACTATAAAAAAAATTGCATTAGTTATTGTTATTTGTTGGTTTAAAAAGGAATATAATCACACTCTCACATGCTGTTTAATTTTCAATCTCTGTCAAGGATTAAAAATTACTAAATAAGCACAGTGTATTTTATCTTCAAACTTTTCATGAAATGACACTTCAAGAGCGCATTATATATAGTTTATTACATTTTTCTTTTCTTCAACCTCATTTTCTAAGCAATCCGAACGGTCGTGACACAAAAAGTAATATAAATGATATAAATACATCTTTTTAAATTTATATCATAAGAATAAATATTATTTACTATACATATCTTAAAAGGTAAATTTAACACATGAAAAATTAAAATAATGTAAATATTTTATAACAGAAAAAATGCGTTTTGTAAATTATTTGTGACCTATAAAAACGAAATTTAAAACATGTATTTTTTAATAAGGGGGGTGTCATTTCTTATTAAGATATTCAGAACACACCTACATTGATTATCAAGCTATCTTTAAAATGTATTTTTAAAGATGTAGCGGATAAAATACATCTTGCAATTTGACTTGCAATCAGAATTTCGTAGGAGGAATTGGAACGAACGTTACTAGCGGATAGTGCAATAACTTGTCAAGGATGTTCACCTCGCTGTGTTAGGTGTGTATATGTACTGCATTTATTATTAACCTTTACTTTTAAATCTGTATGTTTCTAAATTGCTTTTGAATAGGATAATAATTGAATGTTAGGCATAATTGCTTATATGCAGCTGTTTTTTTTTGGGGGGGGAGAGATGAATGTTTTGTTAATCTCATTGAATCAGTTTCCTATACGTGAAAACCAAAGTTATAAATTTTGTTTATTTTAAAATTAACTCCTAAGATTTGATGTCCATCTATTTAGAATCTTGTGACGTATCGTACTGATCATTGTCTTTTTATAAAAAAAAAACACGAGATTTCACAAACAATGTATTTCAATCTTAAAATTGGTTTATTATGTATAAATGCTTAGATGTGTAATATCTTATATACTAGCTGGTATACCCGTTCTTCGCACGGGTGAACTGAAAAGTTAAACAACTCAGATTGAAGGATAAAGAAGTTTTTAATGAGTTAATTTTAAATGAATTGCAAATTAAACAAAAAAAGCTTTTCACATATCTCAGCTGAAGAAAAAAAAGAAAGAAAAAAATACCTTTGTTAAATTTTAAGTCTGTAGATCTAATAGCTGATAAAAAGGATTTTTTTTTATATTTATAACTCCCCGTAATACTCTTGAGGGTTGATTTTTGAAAATACCTCCCTAAACTGATCTCTGCTCAGCAAAAGTAACACATTGTTAAAAGTTTTGTGATGCTTAAAATATTGTAAATAATTTATAACTGAAAGTATCATACATTAACATAACTTTCTGTTGAATTTATTTTATGTTAAAATTGTAATACTCGCAAGCAACGCCGTTTCCTAAATAACAATGGCGATTCAATGGAAAAAATAGCGAAATGTTGACAATAGAGTGAAGTTGGCGAATGTCTAGCTACTTTCATAGCTCAAACTTTATTAAAGCTTTGTAAGACCCGCCGTGTAGGGGTGCGATGCACGTTAATGCTTTATCTACCGCAATAATTTACTACAATTTTTTTCATGCAATATTTTTTTAGGTCACTACATTGAAAATTAAGGGACATACATCAACAAAATACTCCACTTAGGGAAATTTAATCGGTTAGAGCTAATAAATTAATTAAATATATTCCACTGTAAAATTAATTATATACACCATTCACTTAAAATAAATAGTCAAATCGTTTTCTAAGGTCTCCATAAACATACAAAAACATAAGACACTTAAATTTTGACATTAACTATTTTGGGGGGACAAAAATGATAATCTTTGCAATCCGCTGAAAACGCTGGCAGCTGAAAATGTAATATCTGCTACAAAACTATTTGCCTTCCCTGCTAAAATACTCATCATAGAACCCGTGCTGTCATATATCTTGGAAGAGTGGATTTCAAAGAATATTCCAGCTAAGTATTGGTAGAATATTCCTGCTAAATTGGTGTGGCGTGGTAGTTAGGAGAAGGGGGTGCCAGTTTAGGTGTCGTCCACGTCCCTTGACCATGGTTCAAAATTATGTGGTCTGTCACCAAAAGCCCTCATGTAGCTGAACAGTGCGACGTTAATATTCACTCACTGAAAAAAAATACAGTACAGTAGTTATAACTATTTTTATACTTAAAAATGCAGTATCTGTATATTCAATTAAAATTATAGCATTATAATTAATTACTAACGACACAAACGAATTTTGAAAATTTGTCCAAATGATGTAGTGTGAAAGAGAAAGTTTATTCAGACAGACAACAAATGTGTCTTATGGGCATATAGATTTGTTTGAATTCTTGTGTATTATTACTTTTGTAAGCTTCATGACATACTTTATGGTGTACCAGTATTTTAAAGCTGACTGAGCCACAGCAACATTTAGCTGGGTATAGCTAGTTATAACATAAAATTAAATCTTAAAAAGATATCAAAAATAAAAGACGACTCAATATTTTGAATAAATCACACAGTATAAGCATTTTCATACAAACACAATATATATATTGTAAAATATTTATTTTGCTATTTGCATTTCAGACAGACATCAAACAAAATTTTAAAAATTGTCAAAAACAGATAAAAAAACATATTTAAGAAAAATACCACTGATTAATTTTGCCAAAGACATCGCAATGTGCAAAAAAATATTTGCAGTACATAATAACCAAAAAAAAATTAAGTACTAATATATATATATATATATATATATATATATATATATATATATATATATATATATATATATATATATATATATATATATATATATTGAATTAATTAAAGATTACTGGAGGGAAAGTAAAAACAGGCTAAGATAATACTCATAATATTAATTTCATATTGGTTGGCTACTTATTTTGGCATGATTTTGAAATCACACCAAATTGGTATATGTTGCGGCCAGTCTAATGTTATAGTAATGTACAGAATTAAAGGTACTTAGGTATTATTGCAACCTATTGGTGGCATTATACAAAATGAAGCACATGATTGCCAATTCAACGCATACAAAGTTGGGAATGACAAAGTGGTGAGTTGTCTTGAACGTTGGGGATTGTGCAATAATACGCAAGTACTACAAAAATTATCCTAAGTATATATATCCCGAGCATTAAAATAAATTGAAAAATGAAGTACAATACTAACATTAACCGACATAAAAAGAACTGAGCTAACTTTATCAATGCAAAAGCATAATTTGAAAAAATAAGGTATTTACATATAACCCCAACCTTTTGGCGACATTATATGAAACAAAGCACATGACTCACAATTCAGCATAAATACACTGCTGGACAATTGCTAAGGACGGATCACAAATTGCTATGTAGCATAACATTAAGCGAGACATGAGGCCTAGTAGGATAAAATATAGTTGCCACACAGTTCAGACATTAGAATAAAGAATATTTATTGTTCTGGAAAGTACAAAAGCTGTGAAACATCTGAAAGAAAAAAAATGTTCATTTGATCTGCGTACGGAGAAATGGAACAATGCATCTAAAAGTCTGCAGGCACCTTAAAGAAAGGTATCAGTACGAGATATGTCCATCGTGGAGTGTGATGCAACATTCCACACGTCGTACCATACTTTGCACAATATTATGCAGCAGCTGTTGAGGCAATTTATCCCATTCCTCTGTGAGTGCACGTATGAGGGTGTTCTTGTTTTTCGGAGGATAGTTTCGACCTGCAACTTGCCTCCCCAAAGCATCCCACACATTTTCAATGGGGTTTAGATCTGGAGAACGCGCTGGCCATACGAGACGTTGAATACCCTCGCTGTCTAGACAATCCTGAACAGCGAGTGTTCGATGACATGTTGCGTTGTCGTCCATAAAAACAAATTTATCACCGACAGCACCACGGAAAAGACGAACATGAGGAAGTAGAACTTCATCAATGTATCTTTGGCCCGTCATAGTCCCATTCGCAACCACATGTAGGCACGTGCGGCCATTGATCATGACGCCGGCCCACACAATGATACTGCATGTCGGATATCGGTCCTTTTCCTGGATATTTTCTGAACGATAAGCAGTACCACTCTCGCGCCAGATCAGTTGGCGTCTACAATCCGATGACAGACTGAACCTACTCTCATCTGAGAATAGTACGCATGCCCAGTCCTATTCAGTCCAATGGTGATGCTCACGACACCATTGCAAACGGGCAGTACGGAGCTGTCTGGTCAATGGGACACACACAACAGGTCTGCGTGCGTATAGTCCTCCTCCCCTGAAACGTCTGACAACAGTTTTTCGGGAGATCTGCTTTCCTGAGGCAGCAAGAAACTGATTTGCCACCTGCTGAGCTGTAGTGCGCCTGTTCCTTTTTGCTGATAGGACAATATATCTGTCTTCTGCAGGCGTTGTAATTCTAACACGACCTCCCCCGTGCCGTCTACTACACATTCCAGTAGTTTTAAATGACTTTCACAGCCGGAAAACAACGCTGTGAGCGATGTCGAACTCCCTGGCAACATCTGTTATTTTTCGCCCTTCTTCGATCTTTCCAATAATTCGGCGACGTATAAAATCATCTATGTGATGTCGGGAAGACATGCCACAAATTTTAAGTTCGTCTATTAAATCTTTCCTTTAAAACTTTGACTTGAAACAACAACTGTCCACACGCGTCAAAATCTTTAAAGCTCTTATGAACGCTATCACGTGATGAACAGACGTGGAAAAAAAATTTGCATACTCATACTTCTTCTTACTAATATCCCGCACTTATTCTAATTTTCCACATTTTGCTTCCTTTCATTTTGTGGTTGCTATGAATGATAGTGTTATCCGTCCTTAGCAATTGTCCAGCAGTGTATGACATGCGAAATCAGGGTTGCCAACTTGGCAAGTTATTTTGAATGTTGGCGATTGTTAGGATAGTACATAGGTGCCAAAAATAATTTATCTTACCACTACCTGCTTCCTCAACATACTCATTTTTGGCATGATTCTGAAATCACGCCAAATTGGTATGTTGCGGCCAGTCTAATGTTATAGTAATGTACAGAATTAGAGGTACTTGTGTATTATCGCAAACTATTGGTGACATTATACAAAATGAAGCACATGATTGCTAATTCAACTCACACAAAGTTGGAATTGCCAAAGTGGCGAGTTGTCTTGAACGTTGGGGATTGTGCAATAATACGCAAGTACTACAAAAATTATCCAAAGTATATATATCCCGAGCATAAAAATAAATTGAAAAATGAATTACAATACTAACATTAACCGACATAAAAAGAACTGAACTAACTTTATCAATGCAAAAGCATAATTTGAAAAAATAAGGTACTTACATATAACCGCAACCTATTGGTGATATATGAAACGAAGCACGACTCAAAATTCAACATATATATATGACATGTAAAATCGGGGTTGCCAACTTGGCAAGTTATTTTGAATGTTGGCGATTGTCAGGATAGTACAAATTCCAAAAATAATTTATTTTACGACCACCTGCTTCCTCAACAGGTATTTAAGCCATTTGTCTGTTTTGCTCATTTTCTGATGCCTATTCCAGTTTGATATGTAATTACTACCAACACTGCTTTTGCTTGGGCAGTATGATTACCCAAGTATGATTTTCTGCATGGCAATTTTATGCACTGAAGCCAATAGTATACCCTTAATGGTTAAAATAAAGACACATGAAATTGCAAAGAACTATATTATTGGATCAAGTGTAGTGTAGAGGGGCTATATACTTGGCTCAGTCCTTTATTTTGGTTACTAAAAGTGGTCTCCAAGGTACTTTTTTCGGTATTATTTATTTTAGAATGAATTCGATATCTCACCATGAGACATTTAGATAAAAATCGAAAAATCGCCAAATCCAAAGTGCCCCCTATACTAGATTTGAACGGAACTGAAATGTAACCCTTATCAATGAGAAGTTTTAGTTTGTCAAAATTATAATCTTCGCATTCTAAATAAATAAATAAATAAGTTGTAATTTGCAAGCAAAATCACACACATAAACATCCCGCGATAATACCTAAATGTTGCCAAAACAACAAAACAAAATTTTAGTTGTTAAAGAATAATCCTTAAAAAAATGATTTATTCGAAAAGTAATCCTAATTAAATATCAAAGAATAGAAAAATTGAATAAATATTCCAACCGATAAACATAGCTACAGTAAAAATATGTAATAATCTTGAAAAACTGCATGTAAAGTATAAATTGTCCACTTAGTGAGAAACTTGACTACATATGACGTCATAACACTGAAAAATCACTTAAAAATTAAATTTTAAAAAATTTGGAAGGAATTATGAACGCCAAACCTATTTAAGAACCTTTCTCGTGTAATTTTGTGTACGTGTACCAAGTTTCACGTTATTTGGATGTCTAGATCTCGAGTTATGAGGGAACAGACAAACAGACAACAAATGCGTCTTATATATATATAGATATGTAACCCTTCTCGAAAATGATTTCTATTCCAGTTACAAATGATTTAGCTCAATTATAATTTTTATAAATAGCACTCATTTTTTTCTAAGCTTTTTAAAATAAATTTTAAAAATATTGTGCTCTAAATATTTTTTAATTAGTTATTCAAAAAAGTATCAGAGTTATTATAACTTTTTAACACAAACTATTAGGTAATTTAATTAATTACTTAGCACAGTCTTTAGTTTCCAGATTAATAAAAGCTTTGATTTCGGTCTCGAGATAGACATAGTTTTTTGATGACTTACTTTAGAAAATTGCATAAGCATAAAGAACATTATGGATGTTTAATTTTTTTTAATTTGAACTTAGAAGTAACTAGCTGGTATACCCGTTCTTTTGCACGGGTGAATTTAAAAATTAAAAAATACAGACTGAAATAAAGAAGTTTTTAATGAGTTAATTTTACGTGAATTGTATAAATTAAACAAAAAAAGCTTTTTACATAACTCAGCTGAACGAAAAAACCATGTTTGCTAAATTTTAAGTCTTTAGATATAATTGCTGATTTTTTTATTATTGTTATTATTTATGACGCCCCGTAACTTTCTTGTGGGTCGAGTTTTGAAAACACCTACCTGCTCAGCAAAAGCAACACATTATTACAAATTTTGTGTAATAAACTCTAAAAATAGCGTGAATAATTTTTATCTGGATGTGTGTAATACGTTAATATTACTTTCAGATGCATTTATTTTATGTTAAATAGCTGTTACCTGCGACTTCGTCCACGGGGAATTTAACAAAAAAGTGTTTATTCACTTCGCAGAGTTTACGAAAACTTATCTTCTACTTTGTGAATCTATGTTTCTTTTTTGTTTTATTTTTTTCCTTTGCTTTTTGTTGAGCAAGGGGCGAAAGGGACGCATGACCTTTGACACTGTCGATTGGGTGAGGACTAAAATCTTTAGGATCAAAATAGGTCTAAGTAGCAAGTAGGGTGAAACGCGAGCACAAACGAAGCCGCAAGGCAGGGGGTGAAAGGGACGCATGACCTTTGACAATGCAGTTAAGGACTGTAAAATCATTAGGATCAAGACATGAACGGGAAATGTCGCGAATGGCAGCAACCTAATCAAAGAAAAAAGTTTGATATAACTGCTAGCAATCTTTGAGACAGAAGGCTTGCGAAATAAAATAATCCCTATTATATAAAAATAATCCCCATTGAATAAACATAGTCCCTATTGAAATAAATAATCCCCATTTGAATTGGATATTGTTCACTATTTCGTTGGTTTTAATTTTATTTTCTCGGAATCCTAATTTGTTTTTCTAAAATAAAAGTAGCCTAAATTATTCCTTATAACATTAACTATCTGTCAGTGAAAGTTTCGTCAAAATTGGTCCAGCCGTTTCAAAGATTAGTCGGAACAAACAGACAGACAAAAAATTTTAAAAATTGATTTTTTCATGTAAGTACCGTATATACTTTTAAATGCATTTAGTAAAAAGTTGTTAATTTCAAATTACAAACAGACACTTCATTTTTATTTACATGTATAGATGTACATGAAATCTTAGAGTAATGTACTCGCACAAATCCCCCAAAAAAAAAATTCACTACATATTTTTAATATAGTTCTTCTAACATTTTTTTGGCCGAGAAATTTGCTTTTCACAACGCATTATATTTTAAAATATTGCACATGACATTGCAAAACTATCGGAGAAACGTAGTCAAAATTTCATTTTCAATAAACAATTTTGAATGCGTAGAAACATGGATATACCGGTTGGTACATAAATAGTTGTGACCGATTTCAGAAGATCATAAATTTTTA
Source organism: Trichonephila clavipes (assembly GCA_019973935.1). Classification (NCBI taxonomy): domain Eukaryota; kingdom Metazoa; phylum Arthropoda; class Arachnida; order Araneae; family Nephilidae; genus Trichonephila; species Trichonephila clavipes. The sequence continues at coordinate 46,047 of BMAU01001093.1, read as the reverse complement.
TTGAATAAAGTTATTTACATGGAATTTTCAATGTGGTTTCCTTTAGCACAGTACACTTTTCGTAAGCGTTTTGGCGAAGCTAAAAGAGTTTTTTCAATCATTTTGAGAGTATTTTTCCAACTCACTCTTAAATTGTTTTTTGAAGCCCTTGAAATGCTCTTACTTTACGTCTATTTAGTTGTTTTTTTTAAGTGTCCTCATAAAAAAGGAAGGAACACAGACAGGGGATAGTGATAGTCATTTATCAGGAGGCAGAATATTTATTTTTTTAACCTTCAGCCACTTTATAGTTGATTTTACAGTACGACTTAGTGCAGAATCTTGGTGAAAAACAAAGTTTCCTTGAGTGTAAAGACGTTTACTTATTTGATCAAGCGTTTCAAAACTTTATTCTGTTAGTAATTAGCATCAATTTTAAAGTTTGATTCTACAAAAAATGATTTTGTTAAACCTTGAGAGGACATTTCCGTCCATAGCATAACACGTGACGGCCAATTTGCATTTTTCAAAACAGCTGCGTCTTTGCGACGTTTTTTGCTTGAAATATATTGAATCTTTGTTTTGCCAATTGTAAATGACAGATGAAAAAGTGCTTCATCAGAAGCTATCCATGCTTTGTATCTACCTTTGAGTAACATTAAATACAGAGGCCAAGAACGTTTTCTACGGTCTTAACAGACATTTGACGACAGACTAGACAACTTACTTTTTTCGCCAATTTTCTGTAATTGACGATAAATTGTCGATTGCTAAATTTATAATTTCTTTGCCATAGGCTTTTGAGGCAAAAAATTTTCTACAGCATGATAATTCTTTTCAACTTCTTTTTTTTTCTCTTTCATTAAGGACTTCCTTTCATTCACATTTTTACCCTGGAGCTTTTGATTGCGAGCCAAATTTTATTTCTTTTTGAATCTTAGTAATAAAATAGAAAAAATTTCTTTTTTTATTTTTAAATGCTTTATTATTTACAGAATTTGAACAACCATCCTTCAAAAGCTGTAAAATTTCGTTCCGGGTTTGAGGATCTAATTTCAGTACTGTAATTTACTTCCACTAATAAAATTGGTTAGATTGCTAATTTAAATGTTTCATTTTTCAAATAAAACCAGTAGTAAAACGATAGAAATTCATCATAAATAGTTATATGCTTTTAAAATTGGTCGCACTTATTTTGAATCTCAACCGGTATAATTATATATTTTTCATTCTTACAAACTTACAATCCACATACAGAATAATACTTTTATCATACTTATTATAAATAGTGATTGTCTATTTGCATTTAAAATCTACTTCCATTTCATTTTATTAGCGATTCTTAATTAAACATGATTAAAAATCATTGATAAACATGAAAATAGGATTTAAAATGATTCGATATGAGATGTAGTTAACGTTGAATAGCATTTATGATTTGAGAACCTGAAACGTTTATCCGTTGATTCATTTTTATAACAATAACTAAATACACTTTATTATAACAAACTCTACTATTCACTAAATGTAAACTTAGAATCATTGTATTGGCGTCATTTTTATAATAATTGTTTCCATACTGTTGAAGGAAAAATACAATCAATAGCTTTATAAAAATTATACAATTTGAATAGAATGAATTTTTAAATATATTAATAACTATTTAAGTTTTGTATACTATGTGTTTAAATATCACAGAAGTTACAAATTTTTTCTGAAAATTTTCTTAAATAATCTCATTCAGCTGTAAGTTTGTATTAACTGTAATCGTATTTGAAATATTTTATATTCTCGTTTTCAAACTACTAGACCCACATAAATTAAATTTAGTACACTGTAACGTTTGAAAGAATAACGGTAGCGTATTCTTGGTTAATTAAAATATGGAATTTATTTACGTCACAACTATTGAAAATTATTTACTAAATGATACATTACAGTTATTAAAGTTAATTATAGATTGTTAGAGTCCACTATTTTGTGAAAGGAGGATTCGTTTGTCACCGCTCTCGTGCAAGTTCAAAGCATCTCTCCCCTCATCTTCCGGTCGACGAGCTAGATTCCTCGGGGGGTCAAACAGGGGTTGCGTTGCACCTGCAAATGCACGTGTGGGTGTCGGGTCCACAAAGAAAGCCGACTAGATGTTGATGTTTTCGAGAAGTGACGTTACAGCTCTCGCCCTCTCTTATAGAACTTTTCCGTTGAGAAAAGTTTAATAGAATGATGATGAGACAACTGACAGATTACCGACACATCCCTTCATCAAGCACCACTATATTTCTGAGCTGCAATTTTAACTACTAAAGAAAACACTGAACTAAATTTGGAATTACTTATTTCTAGTGAGTGAGTGTTCTTGCTAGGGAACTTACATAAATCCATAGTACGAAAATGATCAATAGCAATGTAAGAAAACATACTATAACATTAAATAAAAATACAAACACTCCTATCACAATGTCTATTATCAATTATACTAACAACATGTTACATCAAATGCTAGTGTAAGACCTTACACATAAAATATTCTTCGCCACAATACTTAATAAAAATTATACTAACGACATGTTGATATGATATGCGAAGTGTACAACCTTACACACAAAATATTTTTCACAATATGCCTCTTGCGTAACTAAATACTCATGTATATTTTAAAACCCTATACACAAAATTAATCATATTAATACATTTGCTTTTCATGACTTTATCTTTTGACACGCATCTCCATTCGATATGATATACAGTACTAGTAAATAAATAAAATTAATACAATTATTAATCTTTAACTAAAAAAACATTATAAGCAACAATTATTATTCATGAGCAAGAGAACATTGTTAACAATTCCTAATTATCTATCACCGATCTGCTGAGACTATCTGCATTTTTGTGACTTTTACCCGACCGATGTACAATTCTAAAATTATATGGTTGCAAAGCCAAAGCCCATCGCATCAATCTAGGGTTAGAACTAACGTTTCTATTCAACCACACCAACGGGTTGTGATCGGTCATAACTAAAAATGAATTTCCATCTAAGTAATAATGTAATCTTTTAATTGCGAAAACAATACTAGCACATTCCTTCTCTGTCGTACAATAACGCTACTCTACCTCTGAAAATTTCTTACTCAGGTAAAGGATTGGATGCTCCTCACCTTGTTCAGTTAATTGGGTTAAAACTGCTCCCATACCGGCGTTTGAAGCGTCCGTTTGAACAATGAATTCTCGTTCAAAATTTGGCGCGTACAAGACGGGCTTATCTGTTTGTTTCCCCTTTTGTTCTCGAAATGCGTCTTCACCCTCGGTCGTCCACTTAATTTCTTCCTTCTTTGCTCTTCCCTTCAACGCGTCCGTCAACGGAGCAGCGATTACCGAGAACAGATTTATATGTTTTTGGTAATAACCCGCTAAACCTAAGAAGGCACGTATTTGAGTTTTCGTGCGAGGGGTAGGGAACTCTAGAACATCCTGAACTTTGACCTCGGAAGGGGTGCGAAAACCCTGCCCCACAATGTGACCCAAAAATTTGACATTTTGTTGCGCAAACTTACACTTTGAAGGTTTTATCGTTAACTTAGCTCTCTTTATTCTCTGCAGAACCGTTTCCATATGTTTAATGTGCGACTCCCAAGTATCTGATAAAATTGCGATATCGTCTAGATACGGGACAACGAAATCCTCTAGTCCGTTAAGTAATTCAGCCATGAGTTTACTAAAGAAATATGGAGCATTCTTTAATCCAAAACTCATCCTTAGGGGTCTGTATGTACCAAAGCTAGTACAGAAGGCTGCGTATCGCTGTGCAGTTTTACTTAAAGGTATTTGCCAATATCCCTTAGGTAGGTCTAAGACGGTAATAAATTTAGCCGCCGATACTTTTTCTACGCGTTCTTCGATATTCGGAAGAGGAAAATATTCCGTTCTAATGATCCCGTTTAATTTCCTGTAATCTATACATGGACGAGGTTCTTTCCCAGCTACCTCAACTAAAATCATAGGGGACATGTAATCCGATTCTCCTACCTCAATGATTCCTAATTTTAACATTCGGTTAATTTCGTTTTTTAAGATTTCATTTTGTCGGTGCGACATTCGATAGGGCTTCGTCCTAACTGGTTGATCGCTAACTAACTGGATTTCGTGTTCAACCAGATTAGTTAAACCGGGATTGTTTGAAAAACATTTAGAGTATTTATTTAATAATTCACGCAGTCGATCCATTTGTTTGTCGTGAAGGTATTTGTTCAACTCGCTGGCCTGGATTACGTCCCCGAAATCATAAACGAGAGAATTGTTTTCTAAGTATGGGATTTCTAATTCCTGGTCTGCGAGAGAGATTTTTGTTTCATCATTAATAATTACGTTAACGTGTTCTGGCCTTTTGTAATATGGTTTTAGCATATTTATATGATAGATTTGAGATGTTTCGCGTCTGCCGGGGATTTCGACTAAATAGTTCGTTTCCGAAATTTTATTTAAAATTGTCCCAGGACCTATCCACTGCACTGCTAATTTATTTGCTCTGGATGTAGCTAACACTAGGACTAAATCCCCATCCTTAAATTCACGTTTTACTGCGTTTTTATCATACCAAGTTTTCCGTTTAACTTGCATTTCCTCCATTTTATTTATAGCTACTTCTTGACATCTTTTTAATCTATTTATTAACTTAAACATATATTCAGTGACGAGATCACCCTCTTCTTCCGGTTCCATCCAATGTTCCATTACTAACGTCTCTGGGGTTCGCAAATTTTTCCCATACACCAACTCTGACGGTGTATACCCTGTACTTTCGTGAGATACAGTTCGTAACGCGAAAAGAATTGACGGAAGATGTTTGTCCCATTCGGAGCCTGCCTCTAAACATAAGACTCGTAAGAGTCGTTTCAACGTTCGATGAAATCGCTCAACAGGGTTACTCTGTGGATGATACACAGAACTACGCCTGACAAGTATTCCGAATCTTTCAAAAAACTCGGTAGTCAGAGCACTAGTAAAAGAAGTACCCTGGTCACATTGTATTTCACGGGGTACAGAGGATACGAAATATGTTGGTAGGAACATCGAAAGATTATTCGATGAGGCAAGACGAAATATGCGAAAAAAGCATAAGTATTGGGGAAAATATTACAATCGCAGAAGGAGGGATGTTCACATCAAAGTGAACGATTTAGTTTTAATTCAAACACATTTCTTAAGTGGTGCGGGTAGAAAACAGGTTGGAAAATTTATGCCTAAGTTTGAAGGTCCCTATAGAGTTTTGGAAGTTAAAGGTAATAATTTGATCATTTGGAAAAGCGGAAAAAGAGTGACAGTTAATATTGATCAGGTTCGAGTGTACCGTCCTCGACAGACAGACACGATTAGTTCGGATAGTCAGGTAGAAACTCTGTATGACGAGCAAGGAGTTAGTCATAGGTCGAATATATATATATAGATCGAATCAAGGACAGTTTAAAGAACATAGGAAAACCTCTAATAAGGAAAGTGAGGGGTGTAGATCACGGCAGGGTAACACCGCACGGGAGATCCCCAGAAACAAACGCAAAATGAGTAATAATGAGTCGAAGGACCAAGTTTTAAAACGGTCCAAGATGTGCAGGAAGAGATCACTGCAAGGGTCTGAGCACAAGGATCGGAAAAGACTCGCTCCTGAGCAAAGGCAGGGAGTCAAGAGGTCGATTCCACCCTCGATCTCATCCAGAACTTATAAATTTAAGAGACCTAATACCTCCTCACAAGGAGTAGAGTCCATTGCAGGTCCATCAAGGTTGCCTGATTGCAGACTGAATAAGTCAACCACAGTCGAATTCCGGACGGAAGGTAGTGGACGTGATAACAAGACCCGCCAGACCAGAGCAACAACGAGAGGACGCAACAAACAAGCGGAGAGACCAGTCCGGTCGAATAAAGCCACTACAAGGAGACCTTGCCCATACTATTTACGCAGCCGAGTGAAGGAAAGCGACGGAATTCCTGAGGAGCAGCAGAGGAACATCGAAATCAACGGCATCCCTCACAGCAGAATAAGGAGAAGAAGCCTCAGTATGGAAGCGTTGGATGGGGATCCGGTACATAGGAGAATTTAACAGACAAAAACCAGGTTGTATTGTTTCTTTATCTTCGCGGTACGAACAAGTGAAGGATTTTTGCAATTGAAGCAAGTCACGGGCGGACTTTAAAATTAAGAAGACTGGCAAAAGTGGACACTGCATTGTGTGTGTTTTTTTCTGTAGCAGAAAAAACAGCTTTTGTGATAATTTTTTGTATTATGGAGAAAACATCTGTAAAATTTGCATTTGTTTACTTCGATGTATGACTTCGCTAAGATGCGACAATTCATTTGGTTGTTTGTGTTATTTGTTTATTGCAAAATGATTGTTATTGTATGATGTATATATACGTGTGTGTATATTTTGTTTCAAATCTGGTGACGTGGGGCACGGCGAAGTTAGATAAGATTAACCATTAACACTAACTAGCGCAAAAACTTTTAGAATGGGAAGGCAAAGGAACCAGATATATATTGTATGTGTAAAATTTATGTAACAAGTGTATAAATTCATGTCTGCTTTTACCTACCACTCAAATGGAAATTAATCTTTCAGGGTAGCTGACCCTGAAGTCCTCGATGTTCCAGTGCCAAAGAAGATAAAAATTGTTATTTTATGTATAACACTTAAGTAGTAATTAAGTAAACTCTATGGGGCTGGTTTTTTGCCACCACTTGGGTGGTTTTTCCCACGCCCCCGTTGCCAAATGGATAGAGTGCAGGGATTAATTTAAACTTGTAAAGTGTTATGAGGTTTAAAAATTAATTATAATTCGTAATTTTATTTGTCCTTTTCCTTAAGGAAAGAGAGTTGCAGTAATATCCAATTAGCAGTTAAAGTCGTCGGAACTATAAGACAAAGATAGGAATTACGTAATTTATTTCCAGGACGTATGAGACCTTCGAATAAATCCCGTTTTCTTTTTGGAGGGGTTTGTGACAACTCTATACGGAACTTTATCACTAACCTTCTGAGACGTCTTTTTTAGGGAAAAATTTAATTCCCTACCTATTTCCAATCAACTCCAAAAAGAGGACAGGGATTCCTTGTTATGCAGATTAGATAAAGTATTTAAGTCAAACTGAATAGTAAAGTGAGAGACAGTAGGAGAGAGAGATTGAAGCAGGAAGTTATAATAGTGAAGTTAGAGATTTATTATTGAAGATTTCTAGGTGGATAAATTAGGCACAGGAAGAGCTGAGATTCAGTGTGGTAAATATTGATTTATGATTAAGGTCTCATCAAAGTTTTATATTAGGAGTGAGATTAAAGTTAAATGTTCAGTAGGAACATTATTGAATATAATTCTGGGATCTCTTATTGCGGTAATCTCTGCGGGATCGATATTCTAATTGTTAATTAATTGGATCATTAAATATTTAAGTTAATATAAAGGAAAGTCCCTTTTAAACTTCATAAAGCTATTTTGATTTATTTGTTATTAAAAGTCTTTGATTCTATTTGGGAAAGATAACCAAATAAAGAAAGTTATTTATAAAAATGGCTACTGGCTCTTTTTTGACTCAAAATTATTCTCGTTCTCAAAGTGAGATCCAAGGGGGTCTTCACACTGTATCTATTAAAATACCTAAATATTACATTTCTTCATCATAACTACAATAATACGCCATAGTATAAGGAAGATTTAAAACATGCTCATGCATTCAGAACTGTAACGACGATTCACGCGCAAGGTAGGACATACCCGAAGAGGCGGTATCCAAAAATATATATTTAGAATTCGCCTACAAGCTAAGGCTACTCAAAGGATATGACCATAAAGTCAGCTACACGAGAAACTATGAATTTTCCAAAAAAGGTTTAGAAGGAGCATTGAAAAAAGGTAGACGGTGGGTATGATATACCCTGAGTGGGAAGTGCCGGATTAAAACTGAGAAAGATCTCTGACCGGATGCATTCTATATCGGTATATACATAGTTAAAAATGTTTTTAAAAGTATCTCTACATTAGGGAAAGTCGAGACCATATTTCTTTTGCAACTTCGATGCTTGCACAAAGCCTCGAGTTTTCCCGAGGGACGATTTCCGATTCCGCGTCATATAATTTATTTCTCTGTAGCAGTGTGTAGGGAATTTCTGTGAATGCTTGAGAATAAAGTTATATAAATTTTGGATTAAAAAATAACTAAATTCTTTTTTAATCGAATATAAATTTTCAAACTTTTTAAAGTTTTCTATTTATTATTGCAAACTGTAAATTTTTTCCATGAAATATTTAGAAAATTAAAATAATAATCTTAAGCTTTTTTAATTTTTTTTCAAACTCTCTAAAAATTACATTTAATCTTTTTTTCAAATTTTCTGACTGAATTATGAAATTTCTGATTTAATACAAACATATTTTGTTTAATTAATTGTTTGTTTAAACATATTAGTTTCATTTCTAGAACAAAACGTAGCTTGGTTTCTCTCTCTCTCTCTCTAGATTACTTATTCAAAATTATTAAAATATCTCCATCAAAAGTAAGCTTTCAAAAATTCTAAGGTTTTTTTTTAAAAAAAACTAGGAACACACACAATCACAATACTCTGAATTTGTAGTTTCCTTTTAAAGCTTCTAAATATAAGTTAATAAAACATTAATATTATTATTATACTTATTTGTTTGTTTTTCAAATATCTTAATACTTTGAGACTAAACAAAACAATAAAATATTTCTAGAATAATTTGAAATTTCTAAGATAACTCAAAACTTTTTGACAAATGCCACAATATCACAAAAGAAATGTAAAATCTTTTAACTAAATTTGCATCTCAATTACATTAAAAATACTCAAGATTATACAACCTTACTACTTATTGAATAATTTTTCACATTTCTGTTTTGTTTTGAAATCACTTATCTACTTTATAAATTGTGTTTATCATATTTTTGTTTCTGTAATGCATTTTGCTATCACTTTAATTAAATAGTTTTATACTATTAGAAGCAACTAAAAAAATATTACCTATATTTTTTTCGACATTTATTATTGTTCTGTAAAAATAAACCTTTCATTAAATGCTTTTTATAAGAAATTTCTGCAATATAGTTCTGACATTCTTATTGTTGCCTTTTTTAAAGATTTTAAATATTGCTATAGGTTGTTAAAGATGAATTTTGATTAACTTTATTAGAAGCATACAGAGTACTATGCAATATTTTAAAGAAATTATACGATTTTTATGTATTTTTATAATTAATTATACACATAATTAATTATTAGTTTGCATTAAATATTCTTTCAAATTATCTGGGCAAAAGATCTTAATCAAAAGGTATTGTGCAAATCCCTCTTAAAATAGAGCAATAAATACAAAAAGAAAAAAGAATTAGTGCTTTGCAAATTCAATCTTACAAATAATGGTTCTCTTAGCAGTCTTAGAGTATATTAGAAAAATTATGTATTTATTTCACATGTTACCTCAATAAAAAGAACAAAAAATGTGTGTGTATCTTTAAGTAAACTTAACATACTTTATTTCTTTGAAAATTCTTTTCACAGTTTGAAGCAATTTAAATGAAATATTTAGAAATTATAGATTATTTCATTTATTACTAAACAAAATTATCGTAATACGTTATGATTACAAACAAAATCATCAAAATAAATATAACTATGTTTTATTTCAATTTCGCGTTATTGTTACAATCCTTTTAAGAATGGTAAATAATTAATGAATGTACTGAAAGTCTCATTAGTGTTTTGTATTTTAAATGAACTACTACCGTTTTTCATAAGTGACTAAAGGAATTATTTTTTATACGAGAGGCAAATAATATTCTTTCATTTGAATAACAATGCCAATTGAAAATGTTTTAAGAAGATTACGGTACATTCAAGCTACACAAACATACATTTAAATATGTTAATCAACATGAAAGTATTCTAAGAAACTCATGACAGTTATTTATATTTATATAAATAAATAAATAAAATAGTTATAACACAAATGCAACAAAATATTTTTTTTCACTTTATCTTACGCAATGATTAAAATACCTAGGCATTAAATCTTAAAAATCAAAAAGATAATTTTGAAAGTGAAAATATAGTTACCTTTTTTGTTGTTTAACCGTTTTTGTTGCTCCGATTTTTGTCTTCTCTAAAAAAATTAGTTCGGAAGTCAAATTGACGCAAAATTTCCTCAGTTTTCTTCGAAAAGGGGTCTTTTTTTTCTGAGGGTCATTCTGCCCCATTCTTTTCATTCGTCCTTAAGCATGTCATAAATCTTGATCATGCTTTCATTACTTTAGTCCGATGTGTTGAAATTCTTCCTTAACGCTCCCATGAGACCAACGTGAGAACTCATGAATACTCGTTAAAAAAATAATTAACTATTGACTTGGAGGGTGACAGAAGATTTCTGGCGCTTATGGGCCAGATCTTTCTCGGAACGGGAAGCAGATCCCTTGCTGACTGAATGCACATTCGGTCTTTTGGTTGTTACAGAAATAAAAGAGGACCGGGATAAATAAAATCTAATATTTTCTTTCACTGGACCACTTCTGAAAAAATTCCAATTGCCAAGTCTTCGTGTAGCTTCTTAGTAGGACGTTTATTATAGTCAATCAATCAACAGACGAAGGGGGTATTTTCATTTACAAGCAAATAACATTCTGAATGTATTTTTCCCATCCCAAGTGTAATCTGTGTAAGGAACAGCTGCCTGCACCTGGCAACAGGTCGAACGAGAGACGATATAGAGAAAAGGATCTGGCAAAGACGGAGGAGAAAAAGGTCGGAACGGGAGAGAAGAGGGAGAGTGACGAGAAAAACCGGGGTCGTGAAAAGTAGACACGGCTGAACGATGGATCGTAATCCTGTAACATCTGAATATATTCTTGATTTTAAGAAATGTCCCATAGAAGGTATGGAATAAACAGTGGGACCAAATCCTGTCTGCAATTATTTTCTTGTCACAATTCGAACACGGTCGGAAAAGAACTCACGAGTTTACACTGGTGTCAGAAGTGGGATGCAATGGAGCAGAATTTAAATGAACAAAATATTTCAAATTGATCGGTGTTCGTACTACATAATTGTGAACAAGGTTCTAGTGGACATTCAGTTTGAAAGAAAAATTTTAACAAGGAAATAGAACCCTGCAGTGTATCTTAAAGTTGATGACCACGTGCATCCCGGGAATTGCCTTGCAGCAGTTTCAAGTGGAAAAAAACAAGACCTTCTTCATATGGAGTTTTACCATCACCTGCCGAGTGGGGATATGAACGAACAGATGTCGTATTTTTCTTCATTTTCTGATGAATGGAGCCGTGATCTGAAAAGTGTTCAAGTACTGAAACAGCTTTCATGTCGAGGTAGGTGGCTATTGTTCCCCTAAGTTAAAATATTGTGTGAATATTTAAAAAAGTAATGGGATGCAGTCATATTTAATTTGTTTTTTAAAAAATAAAATAGAAAAAGCAGATATATCTGAAAAAAAGAAAATTTCATTGGTTTATTGCAATATTCTATGTTGTTGGATTATTGTGTAGATGAAATAAGAAAATCGTGTACTTATTTTACCTGGAAATGATAGGGTATCATTTTAAATGTTGTAAAATATGGTATTTAGAGTTCTAGTGTTAAACTATAATTTCTTTTTTATCATCATTCTTTACTGTTTTGAAGTTGTCTCAAAAATTAAAATCTAGGTATAGAAAGTGTTTTGCATAACAATTCAGTTTGCAGAATTAAAAAAAAAAGAATTAGATTAATTTATCTTGAAATAATGGTTGCGAAAAATGTATGTTAGAGTGGGTAAAAAATATCCATTAAAAAATGTATATGTATTTCAAGTAGACTTCCTGTTAAAAGGTTGTAAATAAGAGATTTTGTAGGTTATTTATGACTCAGAATGTGGCATGTTTTTTTAATATTAAATGATTGTTTTTCATTTTAAGCAAAAGTTTTGCAATTTGTCAGTTAGTTGATAGTTTAATGCAATCTGAGGTTATTTCCTTTGCTCGTAATTTAGGATGTATATGTATATTGGTTTTTTGTTTCCTGCATAAGATTCTTTTAATTAAAAAAAAAAAAGAAACTAAGAGTAGATTTATGATTTGAGAAATAATTCTATGGTAATGTAGCTAAAGTATGTTGTTAATTGTGTGTTTTTTTTAATTTTGAAAAAGGTTTTGATTAGTAACAAATAACTGTGTCTCATATAAGTTTTATTGTAAACATATTTCGTATTGTATTTCTGGAATTTGAGTACTCTTAGAAAAAACGAGTAGAATTTTTCTTGCTTGTTAAATATATAATACTAGGTCATTTAAGTGTTTGTAGTTAAATTTGTCAGAAGGTAATTTGGCATTAGGTTTAGCTTGATTAAAAATGGCATTTCTCATTAGAAGTAAGAAAATTGACTTAATTCAATTAGCGCGGGACTTAGATGAGTCACCTGATCCGTCTATGTCTAAAATTGTTTTAAGGAATTTAATAATCTCTAGTAAATATTACAAGGAGGAAGAGACAAAAGAGTTATTGGAAGTTATTACAGCCGAAAGGTTAGAGACAGAACAGCGGCAAAAACTAGAACAACAAGAACAATTATCAATTGAAAAATTACGCTTGGAAATGGAATTATCTAGGATCGCTAATCAGAGTGCTAATCAAAATAATGGTCAAACCTCACGTGTAAAATCTTTAGATGAAATAGTTAAAATGGTTAGGCTCTTAACTGTAAAGGTACCCAATAAATCAGACGGGTGGGACTATTTTTTTTTCTAGTCTTGAAAAGGCTTTCGCTAGTGAAATGGTTAGCGACGAGTTAAAACCGAAGGTTTTGTTATGCATGTTAGGAGACAAAGTGTCAAACTTATTAGTTAACCTAGGCGAAGAAGAATTAAAAGATTACGAATCTTTAAAACAGGTTGTGCTCAAGGAGTATGAACCCTCTCCAAAAATATGTTTAGAAAATTTTAGAAAGGCCAAACGTAACTCTGACGAAACTTTCTCTCAGTTCGCGTCCCGTTTAACATCGATGTGGTTATACTACTGTAAGTTAAGAGGTGCGAATGATTTTGAGTCAGTTAATCAACTGATCGTAGCAGATAAAATGTTTGAAATGTTGGATTCTGAGACGGCGACCCATATTGGTGTGCTCCAAGGGGAAGAATGGTACAAACCCAGGGACTTGGGCAAACAATGTGATATATTTTATGCTTCCAAAGGGAAATCCTACGATGAACCTGAGAGATCTAAATGGAATGATAGTGAAAAGAGAAGTTTTAATGGTAGTTGGGGTAAACAGTCAATTGGGGAGAAAAAATCAGATAATTTTTCTTCTAGGAAAAACTTTGATAAAGGTCAAGTAACTGAAATTAAAAAATTCGCTTGTTTCACCTGCGGATCAGATAAACATTTTAAGCGGGATTGTCCGAAAAACAAAGAGGTAGATAATAAAAGACTTAATGTGAATAAGGTGTCAACAGAAGGGACGGAATTGGTAGATGGAACGGTCACTGCTAGAGTTGATTTGCTAGGTAAAGTCATTCCTAGGCGGGCTATTGAAGACAAATTAAGTAAATTAGTGAAAACATCTATCAGTGTAGATGGGAAGTTAGTCCCCATGCGTTAGTGGATTCTGGTACGGAAATAACTGTTATCAAGAAAGACTTAGTTCCTGGAATATCGGTTGAAGGAGCTTCCACGATTTATTTGAAAGGTATTTTCGGTCCAGCGGTCAAATGTCCTTTAGTATATGTTCCAATTGGTCTTGCTACCGGTGGCCAGGTTAATGTGGTGCACCAGCAAGTGTTATGTGCTTTGGCAGAAGTTTTGGTAGAAGACGTGTTGCTTCCACCAGAGGTTTTGGATGTGTTGGGAGGAGCTCAGAGTGAAGAGAATTCACTGGCTCAAAGCTCTCAGGACCTGAGGGTTGACTCAGGAAATGTAGATGAAACCGAGGTTTCGTCGGGTATTCTGCCAGAGAAAGCACAGGAGCACATTGAGGATTCTCAAAGGAATATTACTTCATGTCGGAATGAAGTGGGAACATTGGGTACTAAGGATGAGGAGGTGACCGCTGAGATGGATAAAGGAATCATGGTGGCTGATAGTTTTCGTTCGAACAGGAGTGTTGTGCCGAGTTAGCATTGGTTTGGAAGTATGCTAAGGAAGGCAAAGGAAACTACTATGAAGTAGATGGATATCTATTTCGTAGGGATAAAATACTCGGGAGAGTATTGGGCAGCTGGTAATTCCGAAGTGCAGAAGAACTGAGGTGTTGAAACTAGCGCATACTTCCGTGTTCAGTAGTCACATGGGTCCCAAGAAGACGCTTGAACGAATAAAGTATTCTTTCTTTTGGGAGGGTCTGAGGGCCGATGTGAAGAAATTTTGTGAGTCATGTAAAGAATGTCAGCTCACTCGATCGGTTAGGATTAAAGACCGATCATCCAGTACACCTGTAGCAAGGCCTGAATTGCCATTTGAGGTGGGGAATATGGATCTGATAGGTCAATTGATCCGCCAAGCTTAAAAGGGACATAAATATATTTTATGTCTGGTTGATCAGCACACTAGGTGGGGCGAGGCTGTGCCGTTGACTAGTCTCAGTGCGAAGGTAACCTGTGAAGCTTGGTTAAACATATTTTCGAGAACCGAGATTTATCTTTTGTCGAAAAGGGAAGGTTTTGTAGAAAAGAATAGCGCAGCATCGTGGGTCACGGTACTGGATTTGTGGAAGTGGTATTTCTGTCGTTCTCTCACGAAGGGGTATGCCGCGTGCGTTATGCCGTTTGACATTTACATGACTAAAAAAGTGAGGTTTAAGATTGAATACACTTCTTATGGATGTAATTTAACGGCTCAGGTTTTAAGAATGTTAGAGCAGTTCGTTGTATCTCAAATAGTCGACATAGACATTCTGATGCAAATTTGGAAAAATCGTGTAAAACAAATTAACTTTGTATTAGAATGGGTGAGATGGGTTGGGTCGGAAATCATACTGGCCAAAGGCAAATTAGAGCCGTAGGAAAGTTTACTGTGTACTTAATATAGATTTAGTGAACTCATTGAGCATTCATTCATGAGTTAATGAAATAAACATTGTCTAGATTAAGATAAAAACTGTAATGTATATATTTAGTGTTTTTTTTTTTTTTGTATAATGTGTTTTCCATGTATCTGTTTGCAATCCCATTACAGTTTAGATCTTTCTGGGAACATAGTCACTTATTTCAATTGGGTGAACTATTCATATTATTTCATGTGTTTGTATTAAGGAACTTTCACTAGAACAATCATCAAGACTTTTGACTGTTGCAATTATTGTGTGTTCTGTTTGTGGATCTGCACCTGGCAACAGGTCGAACGAGAGACGATATAGAGAAAAGGATCTGGCAACGACGGAGGAGAAAAAGGTCGGAACGGGAGAGAAAGAGGAGAGTGACGAGAAAACCGGGGTCGTGAAAAGTAGACACGGCTGAACGATGGATCGTAATCCTGTAACATCTGAATATATTCTTGATTTTAAGAAATGTCCCATAGAAGGTATGGAATAAACAGTGGGACCAAATCCTGTCTGCAATTATTTTCTTGTCACAATTCGAACACGGTCGGAAAAGAACTCACGAGTTTACAATCTGCATTTCACTTCAAACGATCTTTTTGTCGAACCGCTTTGAATGAGAAGTTTTTCCTGCTTTCTGACCACATACCACTCTTTGTTTTTTCATTATTTTGAGTAACTTTACCAGCTTTTAAACTTTTTTATAGCAGGACCTGAGATATGATCATTAATAACATTTTACGACTTTTTGCTTACACACGTCCGGGGCCCCTGTATCTAGGGGAGCCTGTATCATTGATACTGGCTCCCTGATAAGGCAGGCTACCCCCCTGATGAGAAGGAATGTTCCTAAGAATTTGAAATCCATTCTTATTTTTCTCGAACTATGTTATGCTATCGGGAAATCGGGACTTATTTTGATTTTCAATAACTATTTAAAATTCATCATATTTATTCAACTTATTATAAATTTTATTTTGAAAAATTCACAAAAAAATTTGCTTGATCGAAAGAATTATAGGCGGCTTGCGGCCGCCCCCTTATTTTGGCCGCCGGCGTGCGGTGCACGCGCTGCACACCTCCTAGGATCGGCCCTGTGTCTTAAATCTTTCAAGCAGGTCCGTTATTAACTGACGGCATTAAATTGAAGAAGGAACTGTGACAAAATCTATTCTTGAGACGTTGCTTATATTATTGTGTAAGTATTGAACTGAGTCATTTAGATGTGTGCGACGTTTATCCATACGAGAAATGAGAGCTGCATATATTTTTTAACTTTGCACTTATAAGACTCGTTCTTCTTGCGCCATAAAACCTGACATTCACTCACTCACTATAAGACTCGTTCACATGCAAACCCTCAAATTTCCGGCGAATTAGAGTTGAAGAGAAAAGCCAGCTTTTTACCTGGCGTGAAACAGCGATCTGAGGAGGTAGGTGCAATTAATTGATCCTTCTATTAGTGGCCTTAATTCATAAATATGTCTTTAAATAAATTAAGGAAAGACGAGTTAAAAATCGTTGCGGAAGAGTTAAATTTAACTGTACCAGAAGGAGCAAAAATCGCTGACTTAAAAAGCTTAATTGTAAATAGTGACGTTTACAAAAATGATAAAGAGTTAGTTCAATCTGCAATCGATTATGTTTTGGCGGAAATTAAAAATAAGAGATTGGATAGTGAAACTAAATTAGAATTTGAACGAATTAAATTAGCGCAATTGCAAAAACAATTAGAGCTTGCAAATATCCAGAAGAATTTACCTCAAAATTCCGATATTCAAAATCCGAGTGTTTTTGAAACTGTCGCCAATATTAATGTTGAGACTTTGTTAAAGTCCGTGAAAACTTTAACAATACCCGTACCTTCAAGAATGGAATCATATAATTTATTTTTCCAGTCGCTCGAAAAAGCATTCAAAATAAAAGAGGTTCCCGAACAATTTAAAGGCGAAATTCTTTTAAATATTCTAGGTGAAAGAGTTAATAATTTACTAATTCATGTTTCCGAAGAAGAATTAAATAATTATAGTAAGCTTAAAGATGTAGTATTAAAAGAATTTTCTCCCACGCCACAAGAATGCTATAATAGATTTCAGAAAGCGCAAAAATTAAGTTCAGAGAGTTATGAGCAATTTGCATCACGATTATGCGCGACATTTGAGTATTATTATCAGCTGCGCAATGTGAATGATTTTAAATCATTGTGTGAGTTAATTGTATCGGATAAAATAATGAACACACTCGATAGAGAATTAATGTCTTACATGAGCATAAAACAGGGAGAGAAATATTTTAAACCACAAGAGTTAGGGCGTGAGTGCGATATATATTTGTCATCGAAAGGCAAAATTAAAAATGAGATGTTTTCTAAGCCCTTTTGTGAAAATGCCAAGCGTTTCAGTTATAATAAACAAAACAAATTTAATGCTAAAATACCGCGAGATGCATCGAATGTATTTTTTTCCGAGTTAAAAAATGATAAATGTGTATTGTGTAAAAATAATGTTCATGCTTTACAATTTTGTCCACAATTTAAAATGTTTTCTGTAAACGAAAGAGTAGATTTTGTTAAAAATAATAGACTTTGTTTTAAATGTTTTTCACCTCAATGCAGCGTTAGAAGATGTCGATCAAAAAATTGTTTCTGCTCTAAACCGCATAATAAATTATTACATTATCCCAGAGAAATGAAAAAGAATTCTTTCTTCCCCCTGGAGACGATGACAGAGGTTAACCAGGATGAACCACAATTCGCCTTGAGTGTAAATGCTGAATCTTTCGTTCCGAAAGTAGACAAAACACAAATCGTGGCAACGGCATGTTTTAAAAACAAATGAGTTTTGAGTACTGCTTTAATTCTTGGTGAAAGATAAGTATTCAGAATGGCAGACATTTAGGGCCTTGTTAGACTCGGGAAGTGAAACATGTCTAATTTCAAATGAGTGCGTGAATAAATTACGACTTAAGACCGAAAGGATAAATACATTAATCTCGTGTTTAAATGATGCCTCTATGGTTGTAAACGGGTGTGTTAAAGTGGCGATTTCTAATCAAAATAAATCTTTCGAAAGAGAATTGGATATGCTCGTAGTAAAAAAAATCACTGATTTTATTCCGCAGAAAGCGTTAGAGATATATTCTGATTTTTCTAATTTTGTGGAATTAGCGGATTCTAATTTTAATGTTCCCGGCAAAATTGATTTATTATTAGGTGCAAATATATTTTATGAGTTATTGAAACCGGAAAGAATTAAAATAAAAGATTCGCAATTACTGTTAGTTAACAGCGTATTTGGTTATATATAGTAACGGGTAATTTAAATTCAATAAATGAAACTAAGGTTCACTGCGGTTTGATTCATGATGAGGATTTGAATAAAACTTTAGAAAAATTTTGGAAAGTAGAGGAGGTAGAGGAACCAATAGTTAAAAATAAAGAAAGGCTAATTTGTGAGGAACATTACGCGAATACTCATTTTAGAACTAAAGAAGGTAAATATGTAGTATCTATGCCCTTAAAAAAGGAACCCTCGTGTTTGGGTGATTCGAAAGACATAGCCCTCAAACGACTTGGATCGCTGTGGAATCGCTTAGCTAGAGATGAAAATTACTTAAATTTATATCGTGAATTTTTAAGAGATTATGAAAGACTGGGTCACATGAAGGAAGTGACTAACGAAACTGAACCCGAAATCACATAGTACGCTACCCATCATGGAATTTATCGTCCAGTAAAGTCCACAACAAAACTTAGAGTTGTCTTTAACTGTTCTTCGTTAACTGATAATGGAATATCTTTAAATGACATTCAATATAATGGAGGAGTGATACAAGAGGACTTATATGCGCAAATGCTCAGGTTCAGAACTTACACGTATGCATTTACAGCAGACATTAAAATGATGTATCGAACTATATTAATTAACACTAAACAGCGTAATCTTCAGAGAATCGTTTGGTGTGAAAGTGAACATGAATCACCCAAAATTTACGAACTTTCGACTGCTACCTATGACACTGTAAGTGCTCCCTACTTAGCACAGAGAACTTTAACCCAATTGTCGATGGATGAATAGGCTAACTTCCCTATAGCAGCTTCCGTTTTACGGAACAACTTGTATATGGACGATGTCCTTTGTGGTGCTGCAACGTTAGAGGAAGCAATTGTTCTCAGACAACAATTAAAAGGAATTTTGAAAAGTGCTGGAATGGAGTTGCATAAACTTTGAGCCAATCACGAGAAATTGTCACCAGATCCCGAACAGAATTACAATTTTGCAACTTTAACAGAGACGAAAACGTTAGGAGTGTCGTGGAAGCCGAACCTAGATTGCTTTTTGATTAAAGTGAAAGTCTGTTTGGACAGTTCTTATACTAAAAGAGACGTCTTGTCTACTATTGCCAAGATCTTTGATCCTGTTGGACTGATGGCACCAGTAATTTCCAAAGCAAAGATTTTCCTCCAGTGTTTGTGGAGAAGCAAATTGGAATGGAATGACCTTCTGCCAGCTGAAGAATATCGAGAATGGCAACAATTCCTAGTATCTTTAGAGAATATCAACAATATAGAGATACCAAGGCGTATTCTTGTCGCTTTTCCAGAAGTTATTGAGATCCATGGCTTTGCTGATGCCTCAGAGCGGTGCTACGGTGCAGCAGTTTACTGCAAATCTAAAAATTTGAAGAGTGAAACTTTAGTTCGGTTAATCACAAGCAAATCGAGAGTAGCGCCTATTAAAAGCCTGACAATTCCCAGACTTGAATTGTGTGCTGCAGTGCTATTGGCAAAACTTGTGAAAAGAGTTGTAACTGCTTTACAACTAGAAACTGCTGAATTATATCTTTGGTCGGATTCGATGATCGTCTTGGCGTGGCTTCGAAAGGAACCGATGGACTTAAAGACCTTTGTTTAAAATAGAGTTGCCAAGATACAAGAACTCTATCCTAATCAGTTATGGAGACACGTACCATCTGATCAAAATCCTGCAGACTTAGTCTCCCGAGGAGTCGATCCTGATAAACTTTTGCAACAAAACTTATGGTTTAATGGACCAACATTTCTTTCAGGTGATGACTATCCCAATCAAACTATAAACTGTAGAGAGAAATTAGATGAATATAATTCAGAACTGAAAAACTGTGTTAATGAACAAATTGAAAACTTTCAATCGGTGCTTAATATTCATGTTAATGTGATTTTTTAAACGACCTTCTTAATCTAAGCAATAATTATATAACTATTTTACGTGTATTAAGTTTTATTTTCAGGTTCGTGGAAAATTTAAAGGGAATAAATAAAGTGGCTGGTCCACTCACAACAAAAGAATTTGAGAAAGCTGAAACATTTCTGGTAAAAAAAGTGCAAGAGCAAGAATTTTCCAGTGATATTAACCGTCTTAAAAGTAAGGGGAGTGTGCTACCAAACAGTAAGTTAAAGACATTGAACCCCTTTTTAGATGACAACGGTGTCTTAAGAGTAGGAGGACGATTGTGTAACTTAGAGTTACGTTTTAATAAAAAGCACCGGATAATTTTACCAAAAAATAATAAATTAACTTTAATAATAATAGAATATTTTCATAAGAAATATTTACATGTGGGAACTGTATCTTTACTGAATCACATTCGGGAAAAATTTTGGCCGTTGAATGGTAGGTCAATGTGCAGAAAAAGTGTATATAAATGTATTGTATGTTTTAAAGCGAAACCAATTGTGTCAACTCAAATTATGGGTAATTTGCCAAAAGAGAGACTTATTACTGATTATCCATTTAATTGTTCAGAGTATATTTCTCTGGTCCTTTTTTCATTAAAAATAAAAGACAACGTAAAAGAAATTTGTTTAAAGTGTATATTTGTATTTTTGTGTGTTGTGTATTTAAAGCGGTACATATTGAGTTAGTATCAGATTTAACATCCCAAGCATTCATTGCCGCGTTGAAAAGGTTCATGGCTCGAAGAGGCAAATGTGCAAAACTGTTTTCGGACAATGGTAAAAATTTCGTCGGAGCTAGCAATGAAATTAAAAAACTCCTTGAAATAGTCAGAAAACCAGACGAAAAATTAGCTAATTACTTAGCAGCAGAAGGAATAGAGTGGAAATTTATTCCTGCGAGGTCGCCCAATTTTGGAGGTCTTTGGGAAGCGGCCATAAAGTCATGTAAATATCACTTAAAAAGAGTTATGAATGGAATTAATTTAACGTACGAGGAACTACTTACGGTCACTGTAAAAATTGAGGGAATTTTAAATTCTCGACCGCTTTGCCCCCTATCAAACAATGATGATGATTTCCAAGTGCTTACACCAGCTCATTTTTTAATTAATAGGTCTTTAAATTCGCTAGAAGAGCCTAATTTGACAAAATGTAAAGAGAGTAATCTCAAAAAGTGGCAAAAAATAACTAAGATAGTTCAATTAATGTGGAAATTTCGGAGTCGTAATTACTTGAATCAACTATAACAGAGAGGAAAATGGATGTTTGAAAAAAATAACGTTAAAATTGGAGACTTGGTTTTAATAATTGAAGAAAATTTACCAACATGTAAATGGGCATTAGGTAGAATCGTAGAATTGTATTCTGGCGAAGATAAAAAAGTGCGTGTTGTAAAAATTAAAACTCAGTATAGTACATGTAAAAGAGCCATATCAAAAATTTGTGTTTTACCAATGTGTGAAGGTCTCCTAGGACCTCACTTTGAGAACGAGAATAAATAGGAGTCATGTAAGAACCAGTAGCCATTTTTATAAAGAACTTTCTTTATTTGGTTATCTTATCCAAATAGAATCAAAGACTTATTGACAAATTTATCTAACTAGTATTATGAGGTTTTAAAGGTAATATCCTTTAAATTAACTTAATTAATGATCCAATTAATTAATTTATTAAATAACGATCACGCAGAGATTACCACGATAAGAGATCCCAGAATTATATTTAATAATGTTCTCATTGAACATTTAACTTTAATCTCACTCCTAAAACTTTAATGAGACTTTAATTATAAATCTATAATTACCAACGGAATCTCAACTCTTCTTGAGATTAAATTATCTCCAACAAGAAATCTTCAATTCAAATTCACTATAACTTTATGCTTCAATATCTATCTCCTACTGCCCTAACTTTACTATTTCGTTTGACTTAAATACTTTATCTAATCTGCATATAACAAGGAATCCTGTCCGCTTTTTGGAGTTGATTGGAAATAGGTAGGGAATTAAATTTCCCTAAAAAGGTCGACTCAGAAGGTTAGTGATAAAGTTCCGTATAGATTTGTCACAAATGGAAGATCCTTAAATATAATTTGAATTTTTCATTTAGTGTACCATTGGTGGTGTGTAAAATTGCTCATTGTTAGTAAAGTGATTTTGTATTTGTATAAAAAAAATATTGTTATCTGTGAAATCTTGCATTTATATAATGATTTATGTAATTGTATTTCTTGAGAATTGTCAAGTGTTGAATGTGTAAAGTGTTCTAGATGTAACCAATATGAATGTTAATTTAGTAACAATGATTGCATGGTTAAACCAGTGCAATGTGGGGCGGTATGTTAGTTCTGTTAATGAACAGCGCCCTCTAGCTGCTTGTAAAATAAAACGTCAGTGTGTGTGTAACAATCACTCCGAGAGGTAGTGTACGGAGTAGAGAAATTAAAGAGATCACAGTTCACTACTAGTGTTGTTTATTGTGTTGAGATAAAACAATTTTTAAGTAAATT
The DNA here is from genome assembly GCA_019973935.1 of Trichonephila clavipes. Taxonomy (NCBI): domain Eukaryota; kingdom Metazoa; phylum Arthropoda; class Arachnida; order Araneae; family Nephilidae; genus Trichonephila; species Trichonephila clavipes. The sequence continues at coordinate 23,260 of BMAU01001093.1, read as the reverse complement.
TATTTTATGCACAAGAAAAAATTTAGGTTTTACAAATAAAAGATTAATGAAAGGAACTTAGCTTTTTGAGGAGAGGAGCAGAGGCCAAAACAGCCAACGCAATGATACACCGCCTTAAAATTTATGCGTTCACTGAACTCAGAAAGCGCGGGAATATTTTGACTTTCCCCACCGAAGGAATGTCACCACATCCGGTCAAGGGGGACTCGTATAAAAATCTCTAGAAAGCCAGGGACGATTTCTAAAAGTTCCGGCCTCCCATCAATACATATTTTATAAACAAAATATAAATTTTCTAAGAATTAAATTCTTAGCAAATTTTGATGAGAAAAAAATTTAAAATATAATTCAGAAAAAAATTAAATCCCGGTGTTAGTTATTTTAACCCCGGGATTTTGGGATCGGAAAAAACACCGGGATTTCGGGATCCCGGGGCTGTAAACCCTAGTGCAGGGATGGCGAACCAATGGCACGTGACACAATATTTTGATCACGCCCCCGATGAGAGCGATTTGCATTTCAGTTCAAAATAACAAAGCTTACGAAGAAGTATTACGAACAGACGCGAGTGGTCGGACGCGGGGCGGCGGTTGATTCTTCAATCAAGGAACTTTCAGCTAGATTTTCTCAGATCAAAGAATTACCGAAAACGCTCGTTTAGTACGTACCATGATGTGAGACTTCATTTGATAAACTGAACTTGTCTCTATTCGACTGTTTGGAGATTGAAAATTTTGAAATGCCAAAATGATTGATTTCCAGTCTAGTTCAATATGGATTCAAAAATTTACTGAAACAAAGGAAAGTTGGAATTGATTGAAACAGAAAGATTAACAAGCAATATAAGTAAAAATGCCAGTAACAAAATTTTGGAAACATGGAATTCGATTCCAGACACATTTAAGTATTAAGACTATACTTTCAGCTATCTATGCCTGCGAGTCATTATTTTCAGAGATGAATAACATTAAAGACTCGCTTAGAAACTGTTTGAAGGATGACTCCAATTCAGTATGCACTTGCTAAAAGTAACATCTTACCAACCCTAAAATAACTTGTTTGTCATCTAATCTGCAACAACAGAAGTCACACTAATGTTATTTTAATTTAAATATTACACGTATAACTAAAACATTTACTGCTATACAGTGCAACATGTATTTTTTCGTAGTAAATAAAGAGTTCCGAGTTTTTAGTATTTAGTTTATTATTTCCCAATAATCCCCATTCAAAATTATTTGACGGCACATTTATACTTCATTAAACAGTTCTTAAGAAAAAATGGCACGTTGATCCATGAAGGTTCGCCACCCCTGCCCTAGTGCGTTCATTATTTGAATATTCTTAGTTCCTAGAATTTTTATCAACATGCGTTATAGGTTAACAGAGTTTTTGCATTCAGTTATCAAGTAAAACAGCTTAAGAAAGTTATAATGTAATAGTTCTTACGTTTTTGTGAGATACGAAGCAATTCCAAGACATGGAAAATAAAAGGAAGGAAATTAGTATCAGTGAGCGTAAAATCATTGTTAAAGTGTGAAAAGAGATGGAAAAAGCCGTCGGGATATAGCCAGATCCGTTGGACGGCAGCATTCAGCTATACAGCGTATTATTAGGAGTTCCCACATCCAAACCTCGTTCAGACCGTCCATCTAAACCAGCTATACTCAACCTGTGGCCCGCCAAGCCTTTTTAAGTGGCCCGGTCATGACCCATTGCTCTGAGAAATTCTTTTATTTAAGACAATGTATTAAAAATTCGGTGGGAAATTCTTTGACAAGAAACCAAATATATCAATCTTGCTTTTTTTGCTGTCGATGTCGTACGGCAGCGAATTGATATTATTTTTCTATTTGTAACGGTTATGGTTTGTGATACCACAACATGAATTAGCGACAATTTTATGGAATTAGTTTTGTGAACAATCTTTCATATTTTGCATTCGAATTATTTGGAAATTGATTGTTTTGTAGTAAAAAACAAACATCGATCAATACTTGTTTGATTTGCCACGAAAGTGCTGTATTTAAAAAATACCAGTAAACAGGAAATATTTAATGACATTTTTCTTCTTTCATGAGGTGATAAATAGGCTTTATTGAATATTCTTTGTAACAGCAACAAAGTATTTCGTCAGTGGTAATATTGCAGTAGTAACAAAGATATCCTAAGAAGTTTGTTATATTTTTGGTAATCGAATGAAACCGTTTACTGATGCAAAAATTGTGAAGGAGTGTTTCTTAAATTCTTTTAATTTAGTGTTAGTGACAACAATAAAAAACATAAAAAAATAATAATTAAAAAAAGCAAAACAGGAGTTATAATATTTTGATCAATTTTCCTTATTTTAAATTTCCAATGTTATCTTGGTCTTAAGCATTTCTACCCCGCTCCCGTTTAATCTCATGTTGCGGCCCGCGTAAAACAGCTAACATATGTATGCGGCCCGCGTGAAATGGTTGACATATATATGCGATCCAGCAGAAAAAGAGGTTGAGTACCCATGAACTAAACTCCCAATCAGAGAAAAAAGAAGTATGATATCCTTGGTGAGAAAAAGGATCCACGTTAGACTGCAACTCTAATAGCAGTAGACATTCGCGAGTAGTTTAGCAAAAATATTTGTGCAGATACTGCAAGATAAATCTTGAAAAAGGCCGGATACCGTAGTCGAGTGGCTTGCAGAAAGCCTTATATTTTAATGACCAACCTGCTTAAACGGATAGCTTTTGCAAAAGAGCATATACATAAGTCTCTGGAGTTCTGTAGGACTGTGATATTCTCGGATGAAGCAAACTTTGCTTCTTCGGCATAAAAGGTCGTGAACTGGTATGCATAAAACGTACAGCGCTTCAAAAAGAGCATTTAGTTCCAACGGTGAAGCACGGTGGCAGTGGAATCCTGATGTGCTGTGCATGGGGAGTGATGGTATAGGCAAGTTGGAGTATATCGAATCAATTATGAACAAATATGATTACCTTGTGATGCCCTAAAAATTTTTAAGGACAATGCCACCAAACTCGGCCTAAGATCGTCGTTTCGATTCCAACACTACAACGTTCCTAAGCATACCGCTGAGATTGTGAAGCTTTGGCTCTTGTATAATATCTCAAATCAATTGCACATGCCCCCTTAGTCACCTGATCTGAATCCTACAGAACACCTATGGGATTTGTTGGAGCGTAGGATTGGTCAACACAATATATCTAGCAAGGATGTGCTGAAGAGTGTTCTTCAGGATGAATGGGAAGAGATAAGAGCTGAAGAAACCACTAGACTTAATTCAATGCCGAAATGACTTCAGTAGGTTCTCAAAAGACGGGATTATCTAACAGGAATTATATAGCTCATTATCCTTTTTATTTTAAATAATTTGTATAGTTACTACTAAAACAGTGAGAGAGAACGCAGACTTTTTCTACTTCTACAAAACTGTCTTTATTTTAAAAGCCGTGAAAGCAAACCGGATTTACTTTAGTTGTTCTCAATACTTAAAATAAACTAAATAAAATATAATTAAAAAAAATTTCAAATTCCAGTTTAAAAATTTTTTTAAACGCAGACTTTTTTTAGCAAGTGTATGTGTGGTGTTTATGAATGTTAGAGCGCAATTTACGATTTTTTGAAAGTCTATCTCGTAAAATTTTATATAAGCAAAACAGTAGAAATAACTAGAGTATGAAGTAACTCTTGATATTTTATTTTACTATCAACATGCTTTGTATATGACCTGGTTAGGTCGAAAAAAGAGAATACATTAAATGAAGTAGTGATCACATAAAGTGATTAAGGTATGTGACTACCCAAAATTCACCATTTTGGCAAACATTTTTCAAAATTCTTTAATATTTTTATTTTATAGCTCTTACATTTGAGATTCCAAAAACAGAAGCAAAATTATAGCATAATTATTAAACCGGAAATGGAGTTTACGAAATCGAAAGCAAATACCTACACAAAATATTTTTAAGATATTGAATTGAAATTTTCAGAACATGTTTTATTTAGTTCTATCTCTTTTATGAATCAAAATCTAATTTCTGTGTATATATTTATGTACTTTATTGCTTTTTTATGAAAAAAAAAATCTTTACTTTCTTAAAAAAATCGAGGTTTTGCATAAAATTTGTCACATTTAAGAAAATTTTCAAAAGTATTACAAATCTTTTAATTCTTGATACATATAAAGATATTATTACAAAGTGTAATAGTATCTTTAGTAGATACTATGTAGTACTAAAGATAGTGTATAAATATTGAATATATTTATTAGAATTTTGTGTAAAAGATCGTAATTGTAATTTTTCATCAATATTTCATATAAAAACGACAATTGTTATAGTCTATAAAACTCTCCAGAAAACAGAATACGTTTAAAAAAAAACGAAATATAGTTAAACATGAAGTTAAAGAGAGCTTTACCTATAAATATGGTGAGTTTAAAAACTGCACAATTGGTAGACAGGTTTTCATAATGTATTAAAAATTTTTAATGCATTCTCTGAGAAACTATATTTTTCAATTTTTTGCTCCACGGTAAAGTTTACTACACGATTTCTTTATAAGGTATTGAATTGAAGTTTTCGGAAAATGTTTCATTTAGTTTTATCTCTGCAGTCTAGACTACTATCTAATCTCTGTGTATATATTTATGTATTTTATTGCACTTTTTGTGAGAAAATAACATTAGTTTTTTTATAAAGAATTGAGTTCTTGCATAAAAAGTGACATATTTCAAAAACTTTCAAAAGTATTACAAATCTTATAACTCTAAGCATGGATAATGATGCTATTTATGTAATGTATAAATATTATTAGAGTATATTAATTAGAATTTTCGATACAAAACTTTACCGTAACTGCAATTTTTCACTAAAATTTCACTCAAAATCCCCAATATATCCAAAATTATTTTTAATTTTGCGGAAATTGTATTTGAATTCCTAGTTTTATGCCATTCAATTTCAAATAAGAAAGTGTTTATTTATTTAAAAATTTATATACATAAAAAAAGTGCTCCGAAGGTAGTCACATACCTTAAATTAACGGACAACTTAATTAAGAAGGATAAGACGGAGAGATTTTGATAACATTTAGTTATTAATAAGGCAATACCTATCCCAATAACTGAATTAATTATCTTTGTGAAAGAAGTCCTTAGAATCTATGAAGGGACTGCTGTAATTAAAAAATTCCAATGAAAAAAATAGATAAATTTAATTTGTTTTAGCAAATAATTAAAAGGTTTCAGTGAAAAACTTGAATTTTTAATGCATTAATTGTTAATGTCAAAATTTTGTATGGATTGTTAGGCTATCTATGAAGTCTGAGTATTTGAGCATTCATTTTAAACTGTTTTAAGAGGCTCGTTTTATTTTTAAAGAAATCATACTGATTATACTGATTACTACACCCAGGAACATTGAAAATAGCGACCCAAGAAGAAAGCATTGGATTGAAATGAAATTTAATACACATAATGACACAGATGAGAGATTCACTTTATCTCAAAAACAAGACAATTAAACGAATACAGGGTATGCAACGACACAAATACTGGGCAACTTCAATAGTGCGTTGGATCACCTCCAGCTGCAATACATGCCGCCTCACGGTCCGGCATTGAGTTGATCAGACACCTTATGTTGTCCTGAGGCAGATCCGCCCACAAATCTTGAACAGCCAACTCTAAATCATGTACAGAGTGACACGATGGCATCCACCGTTTTAGCTGATCCCACACGTGCTCTACAGGGGACAAATCAGGGGAGCGGGCCAGCCATGGAAAAGTCTGAAAATGACGTAGGAAGTCTTGAGAGACTCTTGCTGTATGCGGACGAGCATTATCTTGCTGGAAAATTGCCCCTGGGAGACCATTTAGGAAAGGTCCTACATGGGGTCGAAGAATATCATCAACGTAACGTTGGCCCGTTAAGGTTCCACGCATTACAATTTAAGTGGACCGGCTATCATAGGCTATAGCCCCCAGACCATTACACCAGCTGTGTGGGCAGTGTGACGTAGAACAGTGTGGGGGAATTGTACCGCTCACCAGGGCGCCTCCACACCCGTACACGGTTATCATCTGTCCCCAAAACAAACCGGGATTCATCACTAAACACAACCTTTTGGCAATCTGTGACATTCCACATTGATCTGTCTTGGCACCACTGTAGACGCAGTTGCCGATATTCCGGTGTTAAAGGGAGTGTACGGAAAGGGCGCTTGGATTTAAGATTTGCTTCTGCAAGGTGTCTGGAAATTGTTTGTGGAACAATTGCTACACCTACGTCTGCTCGTATCGTTGAACGAGTCACTGTGGGGTCCACAAGTGCTTGCCGCACGACCCTTCGATCCTCTCTCCTCGTGGTCTTCCTGGTCGCTGCAGACCCTGTTTTCCGCGGGTGGGTACCTTCTCGTGTCCACTGCTCCCAACAATTTCTAACGGCACACTCCGAACGATCCACCTGGCCAGCATCACGGCGCGTACGACCAGCCTGCAGTTTTCATCCCGATGATCAGGCCTCTCTCAAACTCGCTTAACTGTGAGAAATGTCTTCTAGCACGTTTACCTGGCATGTTTCGCTTACCAAAGTCATCCTACAATCGGCGAGTAATCGTCATGTTTATGAATATTCGAATTTGCACTGGCTTATATAGCACCCTCTTCCTGATTGTAGCGCCACCTCGGCGTGTATGAGCATGCGTATTGGCACAAACTTGGATCATTTGCATATCACATTACGTTGTACTTATTTGCAAAGTTTCGCGATTGTACTTAGCTTCCTTCTTGGGTCGCTATTTTCAATGTTCCTGAGTGTATATCAATCATCAAAGCAGCATGCTAATTCCTTACTTCTGAAGCTACATTGTTCAAACAATTTCTTAAGAAAACTGTTGCAATATAAAAATATATTGTCCAACCTTTTTTTTTCGGATAAAAATAAATCGAAAAAATAGGCAAATTACTAATTTATTGCGCAATATAACCATCTCAATAACATGCACATATAACATCCTTTTATTCTCTGCATGATCTCAGATATTCATTAAATCCGAGAATTATGAACTGCTGCCATTGCATGAGATTGAGATTAGAAGTATATTCGGTTATCGGTAGTTACTCAATACTAAGCACTGCAGGAAGCCACGCATGCAAATATTGCATAGTATGAACTATGTTGCTGCATTCCTTCTCTACTAACCTCAAGCTGAGAGAGCGTTGAGATTCAATCGCTTCGGAAGTTCAAGAAATGATGAAAGGTTAATTAATACTCTCTAAGTGCTACTTGGTATCAGCACAGACAGATGGTTCCATCTCTCTCTCTTAATGTAAATAGAATATTCGCGTTATTTTTGAAAAGTGAAACCTGTCTTAGATATAATAATTACTCTGAACTCTTATTTTTGATAGTTGTTTAAATTTAAATGTAATCTATTATAAACATGAAATCCTGCAGCGACGTGAAAATGCAGTTTGTTCTGACAGAATGCTCGTAAGTTCAATCATTGAATTCATTTTATTTCTAACCTTTATATTTATTGTGTTATGTGTTTTATTACGAGATATTCCACTTAAACTTACACTCAAAAGTATCTAATTACACTTTCTTTTTCAACTTTATTCGTTCATCTTAAATCCAATAAGTAGTAAATTCAAGGCTTTGATTATTGTTAAAAGGAGTATTTCTAATATATTAAAAAAAATCTTTTTTTTTAAAGTTAATGTTAAAATGAGTTTAAAAATATACTTTCGATGCACATAAAATTAAAAACGTATAACGTTTAAAATAAAATAAAAAAAAATCTTGTATGCAAAAGAATTCTGAGATTAAAAAAAGGTAAAAATATAAGAGCTCCTAATCACACACACACACAAAATGGAAAACATACAAATAAATCATTATTTGACTATTTATTAAAAATTAAGATTATGTTTTTCACAGATAATAGTATTTTTATTAATTTTTTATATTTATTATTATATTTTAGTACTTTATTTTTTTAGCAACTTTACCATATCTTTAAAATTAAGTAATCTAAATTGATAGTTATCGTTGCTGCAAACGAGAAAATGCATGAAAATATGACATATCCACTGCTGGCCACCCAAAATGCAACCCCAAGAAGGACCAGAGATATCACAGCGAAATTTATTTGACATATAACATGCTGTACAAAGATCAAACGATTAAAATTACAGTCTCTTGTGACGTGTGGATGATGACAAAATCAGTAGTTAGTGTAGACACCATTGTTGGCTATAACCGCTACCACACGCCTCGGCATAGAATCAAAGAGGCTTTGGTTGTATCCTTGAGGTACTACAATCCATACAGGGCATCCACATATTTCCACAAAGTTGATCTGGTATAGCAGCGGATAACACTATACCGGGCCAGTCGTTCTGCAAGCATGGATCACATGTTTTCGATTGGTGATAGATTTGGAGAACAAGCAGACCAAGTAAGAAATTCAATCTGATGGGTAAAGAAGAACTCTTGAATATTACGTGTCACGTGTGGTTGCTCATTATCCTGTTGGAAGTTGGCTGATGGCAAGCACTGAATGCATGGGAGGACCATCTGCTCCAACACCTCAGAATTGTAATGCTGGCTGTTCAGTGTACCGGCAATGTGTAGTGAAATCCAATACCACCCCAAACCATGATACCGGGCGCAAGACCATTGTGACGATGCATAACGCAACAACTCTGCAGCCTCCCCGTGATGTTGCAGGCAGAAGCAGGATTCTTCAGTAAACACAATGTTGTTCCATTCAGTTGTTCATGTCCACCATTCATCGCACCATTGGTGGCTCATCTGTGGTTTCCAGTCAAGCAAAGAAGAAATGGACGCCTTACGGACATTCCACTCTGCTGCAAACAGCATCGAATGATGCGGTGTTCACCTATTGATGCGTAACAAACTGAATCTGTTGTGCTATGGTTCGTGATGAGGCTGCGTGATCCATCACTGCTATGCACACAATCCGCCTGTCATCACGGGTAGTGGTGCAACGGGGTGGGTGTGATCGCTCCGTTGTCAGATTACGCAAAAAAAAAAAAAAAAAAAAAAAAAACAGGAAAAAAATAATTGCCGTATTTCAAATCGTCAATCTGTCCTCCCCTTTTATAGCGCTTGAGGGTGGCGCTACGGTCACACGTGATGTGTGTCTGTGCTATAATGCAAAATATTTGCATATTTCATCACCGCCAACTCATGATGATTTCACATGGTTTGCATTTTTTCTTCAGGGTGTTGCATTTTGTGTGTCCCGCAGTGTATATATATAAAGTTTTCTGTGCATAATTCTATGTGAATAACTAAATAAAAATATGAAGTAATGTATTATAATGTAATTAAATTAAATTAAAAGTAATTACAAAAAAATATGAAGTGAAAGAAAAAAAAAGATTTTTGGATAAAAGTTCCAAAGAGATAATATGTAAACTTTTCATAAAATTAAAAATTAGTGTTCATGTTACTTTCAATAAAATTTAATTGCTAATAGATAATTTTATAGTAATGTGATTGAACATTATTTAAAAAGTCAAATGAGAGACGTTTTCAAATAAAAAATATTTCGAATCTTTTATACTTTTTTAAGAAACTAGTTTTAAAATCTGTTGTTTCTTTTCCTTACTTGTAGTGCATTTCTATAAATGTATATGAATTTTATTAAGTAATAATAGATCCCACACACAGAAATACAACTTCGGGTAACACAAAAACTGATTAAATTCCGAATAGATTTTTTTACTAATTTGGTAACGTATTTCAAAATTAAATATCTGTATTAATGAGTTTTAAAATGGCTTCAACGTTATTCAGATCCCGAATTTATTTATTTTTGGAATAAATTACAATAAAGAAATATTTGGTTTTACTCCTTTTTATCTATAGAATAAACATATCTAAGATAGATATCTGACGTGAAATTGTATCTTTATTCTAATTTCGTGGGCTTAGTATTTTGAAAATGAAGCTAATTATTTGAATTATGCGAATATTATGCTTCATTCTTACTATATGTGATTTTTTAATAGAAATATAACTGTACATTTGTTTTTATGAATTAAAATTTTTTAAGAAAACAAATGGATAGGCAAAATATGTTTATTTATTAAAAATCCATTATAAGAATAAGAAACACGGATGTGGCCGCGGTAGCCAAGTGGTATAGGTACCGGATCGTGGCATGCCTTGTCACGAGTTCGATCCCAGTACCATTAAAGACCCGCCGTGTAGAGCAGCGATGCACGTTGAATATGTCGAGAGCTGAAACATCCTCTCGTTGGTGTGGTGTGGAAGTTAGGAGAGGGGGTGCCAGCTCTGGTGTCGTCCACGACACTTGACCATGGTTCAAAATTACGTGGCCGTCGCCAAAAGCCCTAGTGTAGCTGAACAGTGCGACGTTAATATTCAATCAATCAATCAAAAAGAAACACGGATGCTCATCAAAAATATCAAAGACATATCATTCGTAACAATTGAGCTTTATAAATGATTGTTTGTTCACGTTGCACCAAGAGACAACAGAATGACTTTTGCGGAATGCCCAAGGAAACCGAGTTTAAAATGTTGAGCCTCAGGCAAATGACGAGGATGACACCTGACCTGGCATCTACTTTCCAAACTTCCAGACCTGCATGAGCCTCACTACGCGGGCAGTCTTTAGAAGTGCCAGAACTAGACAGAAATAACTCCAGATATGAGTTCCCGCTCATGACTTCTCGGATTTAAATTTCGAATCAAAGTGCTTAAATATTTGGAATGTATCATGGATGAAAAAAATTTTCAAAATGTTTTTCTCTCAAACTTTTTCCAAATTAAAAAAAAACGCAATTGTTTAAAATTTGAACACCGATTTTTTAAAAAAAAGAGATGTTCCAGATTAATATATATATATATATATATATATATATATATATATATATATATATATATATATTTTATTATTATTATTACTTTATTACGGGAGAGAAATCTTTCACGCGTGTTTTAAAACATAACCTAAGTAGAATAGATGAATCATATTAATTACTTTAATTCTGTAATATTTAATGCCTTATAAATGAGATTTAAAAAAAGAAAATAAGAGTATCATTTTACTTAAATTATTAGAGTAAAAATACTAATACAAAACCTTAAAAAAAAAACTTTGTGAAAGAAAGATCGATAATTTATGTAATTTAATTAATTTTAATCATTATTAAAGAAATAGTATCTATTTTGAAAGAAAGTTAACTTAATTTTTCTATACCAAAACAACAGATCATCGAATCTCTTATGTATTAATGTTAAATAATAGTTTTTAAAATTGTACTAAAACTATATATAGGACGAGAATGAAAATATCTTTTTTTTTTACAAAATATGTTTTAATTTTGTAAAATATATTGAATTCGAATAATCGGGTAAATAAATTGAATCTTTTAAAAACGCAAAAGTTACGTGTTCCTCGGATGCAATTTAAAATTCAAAAATTTCTCTCACTTAAACACGCTAGTTCCCTTCACCAATTTAAGTTTAAAAAACCCGCCTTGTGAAATCACCTTTCAACAAAAAACGTATTTATTTACATCATTCCCACGTGGGTACACCTCTACTTCCGGTAGAAGGTCGCTGTGACGACGAATTGAGTAGTTGTAAACTACAGCTACGATAGAACGCCATTTTGATTCTCAAGTTTCAGTTTATTTTTCTCGACTTAAAGGGTCTTCTTTTCCCTAAGATTTTACTCCTTGAAACCTTGTTTACAGTAATGATTCTTTCAAGACACATCCTGTTTTTTCATTCGTAGTAGAATGGTGGATTCGATGGATCTCGGGCTGACGGACGAAGACCTCCCGAATGGACATTCGGACGATGTCGAGAACGCCATATCCGGCATTTCCGATGAATCCGATCGACAGCAACTGGTAACTGTCAGCGGGATTGCCATGCCTCCTAATGTTTTGGTATCTACTACCTCCGGTAATATCTTTGGGGACCAAGAAGCATTGAAAACAACTCGTATAATCATTCATAATTCATCTTCATTGGATGTTTTAAAAAGTGCTCAGCAAACTATAACTTTTAATCCTCTAAATCGTAGTTTATCAGTGCCTGAAAAGAATATTAATTGGGATCCTTCTGTTTATGATCCCGTTTTGCCTGTAAGGTGCCGAAATATTCGTGGTGAATTGCATAAAAACAAGTTTGGTTCAGGTAAGATAATTATTTTTTTTCTAATAATAAAAGTATATTTTAAAACAAAATTTTGGAAATTATTTATATTTGTAGTAATTCATCTGATTTAAAATGAGATCAAACATAAAATTTTTTATGGCAATATTAACTAAAATTATGCGGTGGAGTTAAATGATCGTTTTCTATTACGAAGAATTAATTAGTTTTTAATTTATCTTTTCAATGTAAAGCTTTTGTTAAAATATTTAAAAATTTTTTTTCTTGAACATTTTAATTTTTGTCAAAAACAATGATTTCATAATTGTATGAAAAGCCAATGAGTAGAGTCTATATTATGCTGAATATTTGTCTTTGTTGTGTATATTGTCTGCTTTTAAAAAAATAAAAATAGTAATGGTGACTCAAAGTAGGTTTTAGGATATAAGTATTTTATTTTTTGATCTTGAATAAGTGCTGAATTAGATAAAAATATCTTTAATTAGTGCAAAAATAATATACTATTTCTAGCATTTAAATAAATAAATATTCAATTATATTTACTATTGTATTCTTCATGATTTGTCTGTTTAAAAATATTGGCTTTTAATTTTAATTCTACTATTATTTCTTTGAAATCAAATTTTGATTGTAAATATAAAACAAACAACAATAATATAAGTTGTAACAAATTTGAACAAATTTTTATTTTCATTTTAGTTTAAATAAAATCTTTTCATATCTGTTAAAGATGCAATCTAGCCATAGTCATATTGATTTATCTTGTTTATAGTTGAGATTTATGTTTCAAAATTTTAGTAAAAGCTCTCACAGCAATATATAGCAAAAAATTCATATATAGTTAGTTTCCAGTTTTAATTTAATTATTAAAGTAGCTGTGAAAAAATGTGTAAAATATTCATTTCATGTTTTTCCCTAAGAGGCTTAAAATTATAAACATGAATCTCTAATTACTAAATAATGTATATTAATACCTTTTGTTATAGTAAATTTAACTCTTGATAAATTCATGCAGATATAATAAAAATAAAGTATAAATACCATTTGGCATTTAATAAAGATACTTATATAGTGCTACATTTTAATTTAGAACTCTTAATCTTTTATTAAATGCATCGAATGGTTTGTAAAGATCAGTTGCAATACTGTCTCTCATGGATGATACTTTTAATATTATTCTCCAGATTTATTAGACATGAAATTTTCAATCAACCATGACACAAACAGCAAATTCTTAATTAAAGTTAGTAATTAAGTATACAGTTCTAACAATTTCTGGATTTTGGATGTTACTGATGTTTCATGAAATCTAGTTGTGTAAGGATCTCTAAAAACTTATGAACTTTAAAAAAGTTACTAAAGACATATACTGGAAAAGCTTTTCCTCTTTCTATACTTCAAAAAAAAAAAAGGTACAGTAAAAAGTAAAGAATAAAATATTCCTTAATATGGGCTGTATATTGGCTACTAAGCCTTTTTCTTACGTGGCAAGACACCAAATGTGAGAGCCATTTGAAGGTGGCACCATCTAATGGCGGCTCTCATTATCAAATTTTGATGCTTTATATAATTAATTTTAATCCAATATTCCTTTATATTAAAATTATGCAATTGAAATTTTAATTTCCTTCCATTTTATATCCCTAACTACTTCTATAAATTTATTTGGATTTGAGTCCTGATCCCACTAAACACTCATCATGTAATACTCACATTTTATCTATTAAGGCTAAGAGTCTCATATTGTCATGGCATGAAAGATGGAAAATGGGAGTCAGCATCAAGTCTCATTCTCATCACTTGACTATGATCAATACAGCCAGTAGCCCTTATGTTGCTTTGAAATGTGGTGTTAATAAAAAAATCAAATAATTCAGGTTTAAAACAATTAATATCTATCTCCTAGAATTAAATTTTAAGCATAATTGTAGTTGTTTCGAATTGAAAAGAGGAGACGAGTTTGCATAAATTTTCTTTCTAGTTAAAAAAAAAAACTCAGGTTTCAAACAAATTTTTTATTTAAATTTCAGAGAAGCTTTCATTCAAATTTCAAAGAAATTTTCCTTTAAAATTTCTGTGAAACTTTTCAGCTACACGAATACAGAAAACATTCCATAAGAAATTACTTGAAAATAGTAATTTCTTTAACGAATGCAAAATTAAAAATGCGACTAGATGGCAAACTAATTGAATAATTTGGATTTAATTTGTAATTGATGCAAAAGTAGGTTGACTAATGAATAGCTCATGGCAAGATTGCCAGAACATCTTTGTACATATCATTTCTACATTCAACCAGCTATGCTAGAAGTCATAGCCAATATAATTTTTGTGTATTTTTAGAGTTTCTGCAGTAACGTACAGTTTTTTTTAAATCAAAAATAAGATCGACTTATATTTTATTCAGGGAATCGTGGGCGAAGTATTCTAGTTAATGGATCTTGGTACACACCATCTGAATTTGAAGCTTTGTGTGGTCGAGGGAATAGTAAAGATTGGAAGAGAAGCATACGTTATGGGGGACGTACCTTAATGTGTCTTATAGATCAGGGAATTTTACGACCTCATGCTACATCTTGTACATGTGGAGCTTGTTGTGAAGATAATATTTCAAATGGAGATGGAACTCCTGATCCAGCGGTATGTATTAAGGTTTTCTTCTACTTAGATTAAAAGAAAAAATTTTTACTTCATGTTCATATTGCAAATTAAATTAACGGAAAAGAGGCCCTGCTGCAAACATTTAAAAAGAAAATGTGAAGAATGTAAATGTAGAAAAGTTTAAATATGAAGCTAATTGAGATGAAATGGAGAGAAACTAAAATGGCAACAAAATAATTTTTAAACCTTAAAAGATACTATCAACCCTTTATCTAACGCATTATGATTTACTGCAGTTTTTTCATGCAGTATTTTTTTTAATTACTACATTGAAAATTATGGGATACGCATAAACAAAACATTCAACTCCGGGAAATTTAATTAGTTAGAGCTAACTAATTAATTAAAAATATTCAACTATAACATTAATCATATACACTGTTCACTTAAAATAAACAGTCAAATCGTTTTCTAAGGTCTTCATTAACATACAAAAAAAAATAATAAGACACTTAAATTTTGACATTAACTGTTTTTTCGGGACAAAAATGATAATCTTCGCAATATCGGCTGAAAACGCTGTGAGCTGAAAACGTAATTTCTGCTATAAAACTATTCTGCTTCACCACTAAAATACTCACATAGAATCCGTGCTGCTATATATATCTTGGAAGAGTGGATTTTTCAAAGAATATTCCTGCTAAGTATCGTCAAACTATTCGGGAAAATGGTTATTCTATGTAACTTTAAAGTGAATGGTATTTATAAGTACCGTCGGTAGATAAAGGGTTAATAAAACAAGATGCGTAACCCAGCGTTGCACGGGCTTTTTCCCATAGAAATTTCCTCTTCGCTTCTCTGTGTCAGCGCTTCGTAGTGTGTGTGATTTCAGTATTAATGTCATCGGAATTTCCTTTTTCTAAATTTCTTACATTTCTTTTCCTTGTCAGACTGGCTTCTTTCCCCTCCGTTTAACCAAGCGTTGCACGCGCTTTTTCGAATTCCCTCTGTCAAATAACTATTTTCCCCTCTTTTTTTGTGTGTGTGTGTCTCCAGGAATAAGATCTTTCTTCGAATTTCTATTTTCGATTGATGATTTACAAATCACAACACTACTTTAATTAATAAAAAAAATATTATTTTAAAGAAATAAAAAGAAAACGTTTTTGATATAATATACTACCCAAAACTAAGTATATATTCATAATTTTTTAACAATTAGAATTTAAAATTGTAAAACGGATTTGAAAATTTCATTTACCATTCAATAATTACACATCGTTAGCTTAAAAGTGTCTAAAAAATAATCTAGTTTTATCCACAAAGAAAGCAGACGATGTACGATTTTATTATTAAATTAATTTAGTAATGCTTTTAAAAAAAAGCTTATACTAAATATTTCAGCATTTTAAAAAATATATTAATTCCCCGTCACTTTTAAATAATTAATCAAAACATTCTTACCGTTAGCTATTGAAACAACTTCTTATTTCTGGACGTTGATTGCTCAATTAAAAATATATAACTATATATATATATATATATATATATATATATATATATATATATATATATATATATATATATATATATATATATATATATATATATATAACTTATGGGTAAAAGGGCCTAGAAGTTTGTTTTTACATTTCACTGTATAAAAATATTCAAAAAGAAAATAATACTATCTGATAAAAACATTTCAGCATTTTCTTATATTTTTAAGATTTTTCATTCCACTGTTTTTCAATAAGTCATTTAAGAATAAAGAAAACTATCAGTTCTGGCGTGTTATAAAAAAACTAAGCTTACACTCTCATTATTGTAAAGGGTGTTTTTTTAGAGGTATAGAACTTTAAATTGCAATAAAACAACGATGTATTCGCTTGACATGCATTTTTTTTTATTCGAAAGATAATTTTGTGGCATTACATTTTAAATATGATTTCTGGCATAGGACTGCCACGGCTGGCTCGGATGTAGTCCAATCTGGACGTTCAATTTTCGATGACTTTTTCCAACATTTGTGGCCGTATATCGGCAATAACACGGCGAATGTTGTCTTCCAAGTGGTCAAGCGTTTGTGGCTTATCCGCATAGACCAATGACTTTACATAGCCCCACAGAAAATAGTCTAGCAGTGTTAAATCACGAGATCTTGGAGGCCAATTCACAGGTCCAAAACGTGAAATTAGGCGGTCACCAAACGTGTCTTTCAATAAGTCGATTGTGGCACGAGCTGTGTGACATGTTGCGCCGTCTTGTTGGAACCACAGCTCCTGGACATCATGATTGTTCAATTCAGGAATGAAAAAGTTAGTAATCATGGCTCTATACCGATCACCATTGACTGTAACGTTGTGGCCTTCATCGTTTTTGAAGAAGGATTCCACCAGCCCATAAAGCGCACTAAACAGTCACTTTTTCTGGATGTAACGGTGTTTCGACATACACTTGTGGATTAGCTTCACTTCAAATGCGGCAGTTTTGTTTGTTGACGTAGCCATTCAACTAGAAGTGCGCTTTGTCGCTAAACAAAATTCGCTTATGAAAATCGGGAACAACGGCAATCTCGTTTTGGGCCCATTCGACGAATCTACGCCTTGCTTGATCATATTTAAAATGTAATGCCACAAGATTATCTTTCGAATAAAAAAAACATGTCAATCGAATAATACATCGTTGTTTTATTGCAATTTAAAGTTCTATACCTCTAAAAAAACACCCTTTATATATTTAACAAATACTTTCTTAGAATTTAAAGTTATAAAATGAATGTGAAATATTCATTATTTACATTCACTATGTAAGAAGAAAACAATTTTGTTCTGATAGAAACATTTTAACATTTTGTTCTTTATATATTTAAGATTTTTCTTTCAGTATTTCAAACTAAGAAGATATTTGATAAACGGAAGGAATTTTTTTTTTTTTCAGAAAAATAAAAACGTTTCTGACATAAAATGTTCATTATTTTATAACAATAATTTCCTTCTTAGAATTTGAAATAAAATTAATTACAAATGTTCATTTCCCGATTATATGTGGCCGCGGTAACCTAGTTGTTATGGTAACGGACTCGTGTGGCCGACGTGTCATGTGTTCCAGCCTAGCAGCGCTGAAGACCCGCTGTGTAGGAGAGCGATGCACATTAAATCTGTCGAGAGCTCAAACTTCCTCCCATTGGTGTAGTGTGGTAGTTTGGAGAAGGGGGTGTCAGCTCAGGTGTCGTCTTCGTCACTTGACCATGGTTCAAAATTACGAGGTCCGTCGCCAAAAGCCCTCATGTAGCTTAACAGTGTGACGTTAATATTCACTCACTCATTCTCATATACTTAAAGCAGTAGCGCGCACAGCAATTTTTCAAGGGGGAGGAGAGTCCGGGGTCGAAAGTTCACCATTCTTGTATCATACTCCTTTTGATTCTGTCGATTTTCGGGAACAAAACACAGCAAAAAACTAATTATTGAATAAATAATTAGCATTAATTAATAAAATTAATCATTAATAACAAATATTTAATTAAATTTTACGTACTATTTACTTAGAATTATAATCAATCGGGAAAAAATCAAGGGCTTTGGAGGGGGGTCCAGACCCCCAGGAGCCCCCCCTTGTGTGCGCCACTGACTTAAAGTAATTTTAATCGAAGTGAAACCAAACCGAGAGTATGGTGGGTATGACCCTCGGTTGTAACCGAGTGGATTCGGGTTCGAATCCCGAATTTGATTGATTGAATATTAACGTCGCACTGTTCAGCCACACGAGGGCTTTTGGCGACGGACCACGTAATTTTTAACCATGGTCAAGTGACGTGGACGACACCTGAGCTGGCACCCCCCTCTCCTAACTACCACACCACACCAACGGGGGGACGTTTCAGCTCTCGACAGATTTAACGTGCATCGCTGCCCTACACGGCGGGTCTTTAGTGATACTGGGCTCGAACTCGTGACAAGGCAAGCCACGGTCCGATACCTATACCACTCGGCTACCGCGGCCACTCGAATCCCGAATAAGGCATGGTTGAATTTTCTTCTGGAAAAGAAGTCGGACTTTTTCGCCTGTAATGGATTTCCGTCTTGAATGGAAAGCAGTGCACCCTTTCTTGTTATATGCTGGGATCATCATCTGTAAAATTTAATGTCAATATTCTTCTGTTTGTATTGTATGTCTCTGTTCTTCCACTTGTATTTCATATGTATCGCAGGATAAAAACTCGACAACAACAACCAAACCGAGGAGAATCACATTCAAATATAATGTATTTACTGCATAAGCCAGTAATAAGGAAATAACAAGAGATTTGAGCTTTATATGCATTCCTTTATTTCATCTCTTGATGCGTATAAATCACCGATACTCAATCTGAGGCCCGCGGTCCGCATGCGACCCACCGAGCCTTTTAAGTGGCCCGGTCAGTGACCATTGCTCTGAAAAATTCACTTATTTAAGAATAATATATTAAAAATTTGGTGTCAAGAAATCAACTATATCAAGAAAAAAAAATTCTGCTCTTTGCTGACGATGTCGTACGAGTGTGCGAATTGATCTTTTTTTTTTATTTGTCACGGTTAGTGGTAACACACAACAGTGGAGTAGTGACAGTTTTACGGGTGGAACTAATTTTTTAACTATTTTTCATATTTTGCAAGAGAAAAATATTCGAAGAAAATATATCGTTTGAGAATGACTATTTTGTGGTGAAAAACAAACATGTATCGGTAATTGTTTGATTTGTCACGAAAGTGCTGTATGTAAAAAATACAATAAACAGGAATCATTCAACGACACTTTTCCTCGAAGATCTCTTTCAAAAGGTGATGAATAGGCTTTCTTGAATAATCTTCGCAACAGCAACAAAGTGTTTTGTCAGTGGTAATGTCACTACGGTAACAAAGACATCTTATGAAGTTTGTTATGTTATTGGCAATCATATGAAACCTTTTGCTGATGCAGAAATTGTGAAGGAGTGCTTCTTAAATGCTTCTAATTCAGTGCTAATGACAAAAATAAAAAATATAAAAAATAGTAATTAAAAAAGCTAAACAGAAATTAAAATATTTTGATCAATTTCTCACATTTCAACCTTCACCACTCTTTATATCGTTATGCGGCCCAGCAGAAAGAAAGGTTGAGTACCCCTCAAGGCCGTTTTTAACTTACCTGGCGACCTAAGCACTTCAAACTGAAACGCCCCACTATTTCCTGAGCGCCCCATCCTTTTTTTTTTTTTTTTCCTTGCCAGTTTTGGTTCGAGAGAAATTTTCCCTTAACTCTCTTACTCTTTTTCCTATCTTTGTTTTTGCTCCTTGGAGTTAAGCCTGCCGGGTCTCGTGCATGCAACCAGCAGCATAAGGAAGGTATAGTGGTATAGTTTGTGTGTGTGGCCCCTCTTGTTCATTTCTTACCTTACGACATCACGGACCGCCCACCCGTATAGTAAATACATGAAATAATTTGCAAATATAGTATAGAGTATACATTATTGTATTAGAGTATACATTTTATTATGTAACCTGTTAATTACCATCGCTTTACTATCTATTACTTTCAGATATCCTTATTCTTTGTTGACTCGCAATACCAATAAAGATTTCGTACAATAAAGGTTTTCTTCAAGCTTTGATCATTGCAAAATCTTTAATGACATCATTGTAATCAATTTACATTGTAACATCATTTTTAATGCATAGCAACATCTAACTGTAAACCTTTGATTTTCCACAGTTCTGTGCGCATAAACGCGCAAACACAACACATACATGATTCGCTAGGCGGTGGTTTGTTCGCTGTAATTTTTTTTTGTCTTTTTTCACCCTTCATTTTTTTTCGCGCCTCCATATCTTTTACGCCCTAGGCACGTGCCTAGTGTGCCTAAGCGGAAAAGTGGCGCTGGTACCCCTGGTATAAATCGATTGTATATTCTCGTTCTTCTTTCTTGCCTCTCGTGTAGCTGAATAATGCGACGTTAATTTTCACTCACTCATTCCCAATTACATACCATTAGCTTAAAAAAGTGGCACTGAAAACGAAAATCTTGTTTAAACAAACCTCTGAAATAATTCAACACCAGCAAAAAGCTGCTTTTCAAAGCAAAAAACCCCCAATATTAAGTTATCGAAATCAGTATTTGGTGTAGCCACCACGCGCTGCAATAAGTGCTGCTATGCGACGGACGTCGCATGGAGTCAAACATATTTTGAATGTCTAGTTTGCGGAGTATGCGCAGCAAAAGTTCGTCTTTTGCAGCTGCAGGACGCGGATCACGAGTGAGACGCCGACCAACCAAATCCTACACTTGCTCAATAAGTGACATATCCGACGAATAAGCAGACTAAGGAAGAAGTTGCATGTGTTGGATTGAACAGAAGTCTCGATCAGTCTTTGTAACATGTGGGCTTGCATTATCCTGCTGAAAGATAGCTCCAGGGATGCCTTAAAGGAAGGGGCTACAGCACTTCACGGACGTACTTGTTGCAATTGAGATTACCCTCAATTCGTAGCAAATTGGATCGTCCATAATTCGAAGTCGCACCCCAAACCATAACTCTGGGTGTTAGGCCACTATGTCGTTCGATAACACACTCCGGAAGGCAGCATTCACCGGCATAGCGTCTAACACGAATGCGGCCATCATGGTATCACAAATTGAAGTGTGATTCATCTAAAAAGACAACTTGGTGCCAATCAGCTTGCCAGGCTCTGTGCTCATGAGCCCATTGCAGATGCAGCCGTCGATGGTTTGCCGTGAGGAGGATCATGTATAAAGGCACCCTTGTACGCAATCCACGGTGCAGCAGATGTCGACGAAGTGACGAAGCCGACATTAGTACACATGTAGCAGTAGACCAACGTGCTACCCAACTGCCTGGATGAAGCTGTATAGTCATTCACCGCCATGCGGAGCAGGTGTTATCGTCGCACGCTGACGTCATCTATCGTCCACTGCCCATTTTTCGAATTGTTCGGTGCTCGTCGGTCCACTGCTTCGAAACTCGCATCACTGTGGTACTGTCCCGCTGCACAGAGCTCCTATTGCGGGATAGGAAAATCCTTCTTCTCGAAGGCCAATAATCCTCCCCGTTCGAACTCCGTAGGTTGTTAGAATTTCTCCTTATTTCGTCGTGGAGGCATACTTAGGTCTCACTAAACGATCGCCACTAACAAATAATAATTAAGTATTTTCAACATTCCGCTACAGCCCTCTATTTATACGCTTTCAGCATCAGCTCGGAGGACGCTATGCACGCCACGCATATGCGTGGTGGCTGCTCTGAAACTTTACTATTTTACGTAACATCCTATAATTGTTATTTGCTGCAAAGTTCATTTAATTCTGATGATTCCTTCATGGTTTTGCATTTTTTACGATTAGCAGTGTACTATGTTGCTTTTTATTTTAACTTGATAGTGGTGGAAAAGGCAGAAAATGTACCAAACTGCTTAAAAAATAGTTCTATCTTGTTTTGGAATTTAAACTAAAGAAAATCTATAGAAATTTGTAAAAAATGTTATACTTGTGATACTTTGTAAGAATTGTGATTTTCAGGATATATTTCCTTAATCTCTCTCTCTCTCATACTTTGAACGTATTGATTTTTTAAAGTGAATAAAGTCGAAACAGTAACGTCATAAAATTCCAGTTTGGCTGGAAACTGGTTTTTGATACCTATTTAAATCATTTGCTTTGTTTAAACATAATTTGAATATGTATACAGTTTTCATGTTTTTTTTTATGGTTTAATTTTTAAATTAAAGTTTCCAATCGACAACATGGATAACAAAAGGTTAACTTTAAAAAACCAAATTGTTAGGAAAGAGGGAATTACATTAATGAATCTTCGAAAAAAATCTATTCGGCGGCAAACACAAAATTTATTATAATCTGTAATTTTTGAGCAAATTTTTCAATCTTCGGTAGGAAAATGGTTAATAAAGTTCGATACACGGAACAGGAGTTTTATGCTATTCTTTTTATAAATGGCGAAGTTATCGAATGTTTAAGTTGAATTTTAGTATTTTTTCAAAAATTTTGAAAAAGAAGATTTAGTAATCTGATTTTTTAAATCTCTGATTCTAAAAAGAGAAAGTGTAATTTTTTTGAGTATGGAATCTCTATTGATCACAACTATGAGAAAACCATACAGAGCGATTAAAAAATTATTTTCATAAAGACGCGTCAAAGTGGCTCATTTTAGAAAAATTGCAAAATATCATTATATATATTGTTACGAATTTAGTCTTATTCTAATTGTTTCTACTCATTTGTCGTATCTAATGTGATTTCAACCCTGTTTACCTGTAATATCATTTCCACTGCATTGCACGGCCCCCATGCTTTAACATTGGTTTAAATGGTAAACTCGCCAAATATTGCAGCTAGCGCCAAGTTGGCGACGGATTTGGCGACTTAATTTTTGGCGCCAAATTTGGCGATATATCGCCAAATGTGGGCGATAAGC